>CM069076.1:68370297-68988332 GCA_035578085.1 Solanum pinnatisectum
AAAGAAACTCATAAGCACCAACTTGCACCCCTAGCAATCATCCTTCGTTTAAAAAAAACACAACCTTTAATCTCAGCGAAGACAAAAGCACTAGAGGATTTCTTCCTATATGTTCAAGCCTTGGTAGAGTTACCTGGTACCTGTGCTGATGAGAGGTACCAGGTGCCTGTGGAATTAGTCGATGTGCATAAGGTGGTCTGAACACCACGGTTATCAAAAAATAGAAAATATCACCAAATGGTATGAAAATGCAATATCAGGTACTGTAAGGATGGCTCCAGCACCTGATATTCCTTATGGTTTACACTCCCAAGACATAGAAAAGCAAATTGTCACTTTCGAAAGGATCCTGATGTAACTCATTACTCACAGCACAACCTTTCTGATTTTTTCTGTTTCAAGAAATGTTTGTTTGCTTGTTAAAGAAAATAGACTTTGGAAAAGAATTGATCACCAAAGTGTTCATTGACTTTACTGCAGTAGAAACAATAATAGCTTCAACCTTGATCTGATCCCCTAACAAGACTGACGTTGCTTATATTACAGATTTAAGATCCACTGATTTCATTAAAACTTACATGTGCATGACATTATACTAAGGGTTTTCTTATCAAGAAAATATTCCATTGTGACATCATACTAAGGTTTTCTTCAAAAGATTGAATTTAATCTTCAATGCTTATTTCACTTCTCTTTTCCCTCGTAGAAAGCATCTATGCAAAAGGACTTCCAACATAAAGATTAGACCAGACAAATTCCAAAAGCGACCTTTTAATAAATGAATGTTGTGCTTGAATGTATTATATTTACTACGCATTCAAATAATTAGACAACGTTAGATCTATCTTATCTGTTCTCAACTTAGAACACAGTTATTAAAGATACTTATTGAATCCGAGGCAGGGAGGGGGAAGCCTACTGCAGATAAATGTTGAATTGAAACGTCTAAATTAAATGAATGCCAAGTGTATGGCAGGATAATTTACAGGAAAAAATAACAGAAAGACTTGGACCATATCTAATAAAGCAAAACTGAATCAAATCTAATGATCTTTTAGTGGATGTCAAGTACGGTACCTCCACACTTTTAAGGTCTGCACAGGCATGAAATGCAACATGATAAACCGTCAATTCCTTATCTAAAAATCCACGCCGGTAAACATATTCAGCAGTTGGGATATTGTAAAGTTCTTCTTGAGAGATGCCCATCATGGACCTAATAGGAATGTCACCAGGAGCTTCAACTGCTGACCAACCCTTGGACTGCTCAACTAGCTCAATAATCTACTCCAAAAAATAACAAAAAAAAAATTAAATAAGTCAAAATATAATAAAAATGGAAAACTAGTAAAAGCACATGGACGCGCTTGTTGCTCACCTTGGAAGCTACATCATCTGTGACAGGTTCCTTATTCTTGTGAGCAGCTATAAGTCCAGCATAGCAGAATTTATTCAGACCAAGACCAGCAGCAGTCATGTCCCGAACAATTGCATACCTGCAATGTTGGAAAAGAAGCCAATCAGATGCCGGAGGAAAACAAAGATTATGAATCCAGCAGAAAATAAACCACATAACATCATGTTTGGAAAGATTGGATGAAATATGACACTGAAACATCAACAATTGGTGCAAAGAAGTTGACAGCAGGAAATATTTAAGGCTCTACATCCAGTAGAGCATATTAATCAAATATCATTTCACTGAGTAAGGAGATGTTCTTCAGTGAAAGGAACTCTAATCATATCATGGTGTTATGTCTGGCTAATTACTATATAATTTGCTGCATTCCAGATTATCTACTGCATGAAGGCTCTAACCGTACAACTAACTAAACAGACATCAGCATATGCCTTCACATGTAGACATGACCAAATGTATATTAGCAATAGATACAGGTGCAACCATTGAGCAACTTTCTTACACTCTGTCTACTCGACCAGTCATTGCAAATGCATTGAGGAGACAGATATAGGTTTGTCCAGTAGGCTTGACTTCAAATCTCTTCATTTCTTCCAAGATCTACTTACAAAGAAGAAAAACAACATTAGTTATTTCAATGAATCATATTATTGTTGATAATTTCAGAATAATAAAGCTGCAAGACAGAGTAAGGATGCATACGCTTATTGCTTGTTCAGAATTTTTGCATTTTCCACAGGTAGATATCAAGAAATTGTACAAAGAAACCTGTGATATTGGCAGAGCCTTGTTATTATAATTTTAGAGCTACATATAAATCAGGCAGCAAAAATATACAAATATGAGAAGTGAGTAATACACGAGACATGGGGTCTGAAAAAAGATTGATATAAGATATGGTAGGAAGGAAAGGATAGATACATCAGGTACGAAGCCCATAGCTTTCATCTCTTCACGGAAAAAGAAAGCATCTTGCAAGCGAGCACCTTTCATGGTTCCAATAAGAAGTGAATGAAATGTATCTCTCTCGGGCTTTATTCCATCGAGCAACATGTCATCATAAACATCCCTCAACAAGAAATTCCTAATTCATTCATATAATAATTGGAATCAAAATCATGTATGTATGCCCTTAATCTCAAATCAATTGGAGTATGAAAATTACTTTCTCTGAGCAGTAATAGAGTTAATAACAGTGGTATATTCAGACTCATTGTTGGCATAGTTTCTGTTGGCGTACTCTTCCGGTGTAGCCGCAAAGTATCGATGCCCTATAGTTCGAACGAGTAGATTTTTGGGTCCTGAAAGAAAGAAAGAAAAAAAACACCTAAATCAAATGGTGATGGAACAGCAGTGAGTATATAATGAGGAAGAAGAGTGATACCTACCAGAGAGGGTTCTGAGGAGCTTCATGGCCGCAGCAGAACCAACTACTGGAGGAAGAAGAAATAAACCCTCGGCCTCGCTCCAGGTTTTGTGCCTACGTGGCAAAGGTGAGTTATGATACTTTCGGGTCATTCTAGCTTATTACTATTTGGAAATTTACATGATAATTCAGGAGGCGCAATAAAAAAAATTGCAATTATCTATAGTTTTACATTCTTCCTTTCATAATTTTACATTATTTTTCATTCATAAAAAATAAAAAAAAAACATATAGTATATACCTATAGAACTTAATAATCACTGTTATGTAGAGATGAAGAAATAAAATTAGTCGAACATAACAAAATAAAAAATTCCATTTTCTATCTATGGGTTCCACATTTCATTTATATGCGAAAAGGATCAAAATTATCCTTTATTTTTGAGATAAGTATCAAAGTAGCCGTTGTCTTTTAACATGGAGCACTAATAGGCCTCCATGTTTTAAGAATTGGAACACTTGGAGTACTCTTCCTAACATCTGTCTATTTTTTTAATGGAGCTTTTCTTTGCACGTGAGAAAGCATATGCGCGATAACTCTGTTTTCACGTTGCAAACTAGATTTCCTCGTTCTTCTCCGATAACTCTGTTTTCACCATTGCAAACCAGATTTTCCCCTTCTTCTCCATAGTATCCATCCCTAATTCTCTGTTTTTATGGATGCAAAACAGTCTTCAACAGCAAAATTGCACGAGAACAGTTGCACTAGATTCACACTTATACAACACTGAGATTGCGCCAAAACAACAGCTGAAAAAACATCAAAACTGTACTAAAATTGCACCAGCAAAGTATCAAAACGGCACCAACATTACACCAAAAAAGTATCACCAGAATCACCCTAAAACAACATCAAAACTGCACCAAAAACAACAGTATAAAAACATCAAAAACTGTACCTAAAACGACACCAGAATAGCAACAAAAAAAGCAGTTGAAGGCACCAAATCGGCATGAAAACAACACAAAAACTCCACGACAAAAGCACCAAAACTAATCCCGAAATTGCACATAAACAGCAACACCATATTCTCAATAAAACATCACTAGAAGTGCATCAAAAACCGCACCAGATTCCCACAAAAACTACATCAAACAAATAAAGAAACTGAAAAACGATAGCAAAATATAATTTACACTTAAAACGTATACGGTGATCTATCTTTTAACTAAAAGCTGATGTATTTAATAATGTGACTCCACTTTGTTTGGGTTTGTTGTGAATCTTCCCCGTAAGGATTCATTTCTTCTCCTCGTCGTACTTCTCCTTGTTTCATATTTTTCTGCCAAACTTCAACACATTCCAATCTAACCTGGAAGCACAATACATATATTTTATGTTAGTTTAATAATTAAATGATGAATAACCACACAAACATGTGTAGTACCCTCCCAATTAAATTTAATTTAAAATTCTTGAGACTAGCATGCTACCAACAACGAGCACACAGCCGATGATCACCATAATCTCAGAAATTTATAGCTTTTTTCCTCGAGTTTAAATAATCTATGTCAAGGACATTGAAGAAGGCTCGATGAAGACTGTTTGGCATCCATAAAAACAAAGAATTAGGATGGATAATACGAAAAAGAAGGAGAAAATTGGGTTTGCAATGGTGAAAATAGAGTTATCAGAGAAGAAGGGGAAAACTAGCTTGCAGCGGTGAAAACAGAGTTATCGTGCATATGCTTTCTCACGTGCAAAGAAAAGCTCCGTTAAAAAAAATAGACAGATGTTAGGAAGAGTACTATAAGTGTACCAATTCTTGAAACATGGAGGACTATTAGTGCTCCATGTTAAAAGACAAGGACTACTTTGATACTTAACTCAAAGATAAAGGACAATTTTGATCCTTTTCTCCAATTAAAGATAAGAAGCATGTTCTTACTTGAGGAAATAAGAAAAATACTCTTTGATTCACATTATAAATCAATTTCTACACATAAGGCAAGTGATTCTGATCACTAGACAATGAATTGATTGCATAACCAAAAGATATGCTGCCGGGTTCCAAATTTTTATTTTGCAATCTAATTATGTTGGCATTCATTTTGATCTCCGTAGTAGAAAAAAAAACACAAGTTGAGATATTTGTAGCTGCAAAAACAGTGAAGTTGATTTTTGTGGAGTATTGGTTTATATGAATTTACAAGTATTAGTGTGGTACAAAACTGTCGAATAGCCCTTTGGACTGTAACATCTATTCTTGACTAGCTAGTGATGATTCGAAACATTGATTAAATGCCTGAAAAAACATTCAACCCCTTGTTCAACAACTGATTCTGCAATTCGTCATATTTACCAGTCTTAGACCACAAAGCAGCATCAACATTGGATGATTCTACTTCCTCTTTTTTCTTGGACAACAATGACCAATTACTTGATTGAGATCCGTTTCCATTGACATATGACAACAAGGACTTAAATAGGCCTAGAGTGACTAACTGAACCTCCTTCAACTGCCAATGTTTCAGGTAACTTCTCGACATTTTCCTTCATCCTACTCTTCAAGTCTTTAAGCAACTTTTGGATCATCTTCTTGGACTTCTTTCCAGACGTTTGGTAGATAGAGTCTAGAGATGTCATCCATGTTCATGTTCCTCCTTCTACCAAGAGCTGAAAGAAGGTCTTGTTTGTTTTGTTTTTCATTCAACAAGAGATCTTTGATAATGGCACAAACGTCCAACAGCTTGAGGTACCCCTCTAATAATTCATCCAATTTATCTTGTGAAATGCATGGCTTGTTGAATGTGTGGTAGTTGAATCACATCTTCCGTGTAATCTAATAAGTTTTCAAGATCACCAAATCTGCAGGTGAACGTCGAAAGGGTGGAAGAGGTAGCCTCAGAAAAAGATTTTACTCTAGACAAGTGTTCATCGAATTGAGACATGATTGGGTGAGTTGTAGAGGGAAAGCTGCTACAACGAGCAAGCTTCAGGATGGTTTTTGGTCTCAAAGGTGTAGGGGCCATTTGTTTTTTCGATACTGGAAGGTCCAAACTTGAAGCTGTGCTCCTTAATTCCTCTTGCTCTTGTTTGAAATATATCTTAACTTTGATCTAGATCTAACAACCAACTAGCTTTTCTAGGCGATGTCTTAGCAAGTTGGGTGTTAGGAAACTCTTATCTTTATGAGTGATCTTATTGTTCAAGACAAAAAGAATATTGACAACTCTGCATTCATAAAAGCCACTCGTGCACTTCATTCAACTTATGAGAACACCGACTCTGATGTGGATACCAATCAGATGATGTTTGTCCCCACCTGCCACCAGTGCTTGGCACCAGATACTAGTCTTGACTTGACACAAGCATGAGTATTATTTTTAAATCATTGCACGATTGAGTATTCATTGTTGCCAATTTTCATGGATCTTGTCAACCAAATGCCTGGTTAGATCCACAGAAAGATAAACAACATAATCTTGCTTATTTGTCAATGCAAACTTGCACAAAATATTATAGTCTTGCCATTGGTGATCTTCTTGGTAGAGACAAAAAGAATCTTGACAACTACATGCACAAATGGCACTCGTGCACTTTATTTAGTTTCATACAAATAATGGAAGCAACCGTGCGCACATGATGACAAGTAACGTGACTTTGATTTGTGTCAAGCTATCACTTTGGCGATGTTTCAGCTATGTCATCTATAGATCCGTATACTCCGCAAAGTTTTTGATAAAAAAATCCAGAAACACAACTCAATTTGAATTGCTAATTATTAAATAGAAAGGCATCTGAACATTGTCGAAAAGTTTGCAACAGAAAGAATCTTGTCAACTCTCTACACATGAAATGACAGTCTCAGATTGGTCTACCATTTTTAATGTACTAACCAATTATGTTGAAAAAGCCTATGGTAAAACTAGACAAGGCAGAATAATTTTAACTGAGTACAATAGATTTCCAATTTAATAAACATCTAAATATATTAATCCAAGAAATGGGATAGACTGTTGCAGTAGCAGAAACAGAACTTGACATTGTATTCAATAAGAGAGATATTTGTAGCAGCAAAAAAATGAAGTTGATCTTGTATTTCATTTTGATGTATATTATAATAAAATGTACATGTGTTACTGTAGTACAAAACTTTTGCATAGGCAACATCCATTCTTGACTTGCTAGTGATTCAAAACATTGAGGAGGGACACTCGGGTTTTGATTAAACGCCTGAAAAAGCATTCAAGTCCTTCTTCAACAACCTCAATGGTTACCTCCATCTCTCGCAACTGACTCGTCAATTCTCCATATTTGCTGGTCATGTTGTGACTGAGAAGTGAGCACAAAGCAGCATCAACTTTGTCAAATTCATTGGCTTCTACTTCCTCACTTTTTGAGAGCATAATCTTGGACAACAAGGACCAACTACTTGATTGAGATCCTGTTCCATTGACATAGGACAACAAGCCCTTAAATAGTCCTAGAGTGACTAACTGGACATCCTGCAATTCTCCAACAATTGCCGATGTTTCAGCCTTTTTTGATGCGAAGTTATTTTCCTTCATCATGCTCTTCAAATTTTTAACAAGTTTTTGGATCATCTTCTTGGACTTTCTTCTAGAGGTTAGATAGCCAGAAATGTCATCCATATTCCGTTTTCTACGAATAGCTGAAAGAAGGTCTTGTTTGTTTTGTTTTTCATTCGACAAAAGATCTTTGGTGGTGGCACAGATGTCTAATACCTTGAGGTACCCCTCTAATAATTCATCAATGTTCAGTGAAATGGCTTGTTGAACGTGTGGTAGTTGAAGCAAATCTTCCGTGTAATCCAATAAGTTTTCAAGATCACCAAATCTACAAGTGAAGGATGAAAGGGAGGAAGAAGTAGCCTCTGAAGAAGATGTAAGTCTAGACAGTTGCTCATCGAATTGAGATACAATAGGGTGAGATGTAGAGGGAAAGCTGCTAGAACGAGCATGCTTTAGGGTGGTTTTTGATCTCAAAGGCGAGGGAGGAGCCATTTGTTTTTTCTTGTTGAATTGAAAGGTCCAATTCTATGTTCTCAAGTTGTACTTCTTTTCTGGCTTTTGTTTCATATATATAGAAGAAGAGAATAGGGACCTGATGAGTTGGATCTAGATCTAACAGGCAACTTAGTTATTCTAGGCGATGTTTGTGGCATGCCTCCTCCTACCAAAAAGAAATTGACAACTCTTCTGCCTCTTCAAGCCAAGAAAAGCCTATCTTAATGCAATGACACACTCTTTTCCAGCACATGGATGATACAGTTATAGCAAGCTACCACTTAGGCGATGTTTGTGTGCTAGGTATCCCTTGATAACTCCTAGAGACAACAAGAATCTTGACAACTGCCAGTTGTTCTGCTAGATAAGATGAAGATTAGTATGTGGGAAACAAGAAACTCGAATATGCCTAACCAGCAAAACAATTGTAGTTGATAAATCTCAAAAATCAACTACAACACTAAGCTCCTGGAAGAAGAATTTTAGGCCTTTAATCTAAATCAGACGGCCCCTAGCTCCATTGTCGACGCCAAAATTTTTTACAGACATCAAAATTTTAAATTTCTTAGATGCTACTACAGTTATATTTTTTTTTTATCCATTGTTGCATCTTCTCAACATGTCTATTAATTTGTTCGTGAAAACTCATCCCATATTTTGAGACGACGTGAAATGTAGAAATTAAATGTACATGTAATCCTTTGCCTCCCATAGAGGATCAACAAACTAATGTAATGAGTAATGACAATACATGTAATTCTAAATCACACGTGTAATTTAATGATATTATAGTTGCCAAGATTCCAATTGTCTCTAAAGGTGTCAAGATCCGTTTATTTTGCCAAATTGTTTAATGAAAAAAAGGACACGTACAGATCAATATTTTTAAACATAAGAGTGGTAAGTTAGAGCTCGGGTGATGGAGCAGTGGCTGTTGGAGGTGCTGAGGGTTAGAAGAGGGCAAATTTAGTCCATTTTTGTATGGTTTAAAGACAAATCTGACCATTTTCCATTAAATATTGACTAAAAAAACATTTGATCTGGTTGGTTATTTAAAGACATTTTTGTATGGTTTAAAGAACGTAGGTTATGTTTGAGGCTTTAGAAAATTGTCTACCATTCTGGTTGGTTTTAAGTAAATCGACGGCCCAAAATGATGTTGGATTGTTCAGTTCAAAAGAACAAAGAAAATTGATCTGTGCACTACTTTAATACAACAACAACGATGTACCTAGTGTAATCCCACAAGTGGGGTAGTGTGTACACAGACCTTACACCTACCATAAAAGGAAGAGAGGTTGTTTGCGATAGACCCTTGGCTCAAACCATATGAAAAAGAGTGTAGAAGTAACAAGCAGGAAGAGCAACTTGAAAATACAATAATCAAGGCTAAAGAATCAACAAATAGAAACAGAAATAGAAATCTAAGAATACGAAAATACAAGACTAATACTAGTTCTCCGGAAATGGGAAAACAAAGCACTCGACTATCTACCAACCTTCTATCCTAATCCTCGACCTCCACACCCTCCTATCAAGGTCATATCCTCGGTGAGCCAAGGCTGCGCCATGTCCTTACTAATCACTTCACCCTAATACTTCACAAATCTGCAACATCATTTGTGAAAGTGTGAATCTGACAGATGGCTTTTGATACATTTAAGATAGAATACGCAGATGGGATGAATAATGACTCAATCAACAAATTTGAACATTGCAAAATGTTATACTGCGTTGATATTGTTATTACTGGTCCCATGTCGGATAAAATGCACCATATATTTATCATAAAAATGTATTTGGGTCATCTATCCAGTCCTATATACACATATTTAAGATACAGATTATTATCAGAATTTAAAGAACAAGGCCATGTACAACAATCTGAATACAACTAACTTACGAGTATTATATCTCTCTTCTCAGGCAGGTCTTTTCCCAGCCAATCAGCACTTTCAATGACTTGCATCACCGAACAGCCTCTTCTCATGTTCCACTAGTGTAGTCTCGATCCAACTGAAAAATGGCCAAGTAAGAGCGAGGAGCCATTGTATGTGGAAGCATTCACACAGCTTACTATTCATCCGTCTTCAGAAAAAATGCAGGCAGTCCTCAAGCTCTCTGTTTACTATACATGGGTATATGCAGCTGAAGATGAACATTTTTTCTCCTGCAGCAAAAAACCAGGAATGCAACTTTTATTTTTGTTGGCTACATTTATTTCAGCAGAACTTATGATCTATCACGTCATAGCCATAACTTCAGTTCAGCTTTGGAGTTACATGCTCTGCTTTGTGCCATTGCTGCAGCAGATCACATAGTTTCCATGGGGGAATCTATGTGCAGGCTAGGGTTTAAGGAAGAAGCTAAAAGATCTCTGAAGTGTTAAGAATGTAAGTTTCTGATGGAACTCATCCAACTTATATATGCAATTAAAACAAAGCTGTTATTCTTACGGTAGGGGGCGTGGAGATGGCGAGTGTTTTAGTCGGTAGGGGGCATGGAGATGGCGAGTGTTTTAGTCTAAAGCTAAAAGCACATATGTTGGTGTCAATTTATTCCTTTCAGAAACTCATCCAAATTATAGATGCTTATTGGAGCAGTTATTCCTCACAGGTCTCAACCATAAGAAGAGAATTTTACAAAAAGACGTACTAAAAATGGTCTCATAAATCTGTATTGACAAATTCAATCTTTAGTTCTCTACTGAAAAAACTTTATAAAGGAATCTGTTCACTGTAATCGAGCTTAATCTGCTCACCAGGATTGTTAAATAAGATCAACGTCCAACTTTAATATCATCCATCAAGATAGACATTGATCATCTAGCTTCAGAAAAATAAGAAGTCAGTTGGCACCATCAATAGCAATATATGTTGATAAACTTTCACATTTCATGCCACGTTCATGGTGGTGCCACCATTACTTTCTCATAAGCATTTTCCATCCCCTTGTCATCACATAACCTCTGCGACAAGCTTCGCACCCCAAGAGTTTTATACTGCCACACAATATGAGATATCTCATCTTGAGGAAAACACATACCATGCTGTTTAACTGACTTGTGCAGCTGGCAGAAAAACTTGGGGTCCTGTAAGTTGATATACTCATGCAACACCTTCTCATGATCAGGGATCCAATTCCTTGGAAATGGAGTGTAATCACATGACGGGATTGAAGACATGTGGGAAAACCGAACACCTTCAATAGCATCAACAAGTCCCATCCTCAAAAGATCTGAATACTCAGGTGCAGAATTGTTGGTGTGCTCCCTCAATGGACAGCTTAAATCACGCGAGGCAATCTTATAAACCTTGGCACGAGATTTCAGCCTATACCTGGCAGCATATAACTTAGCCAGAGAGCTACGAACCACATATGCACAAAAGCCAACAACTTTTCTCCGATTATCTGCATATCTGAACCAATCAGCCATTGTCTCAAGGAATTTGTTCATTTGAGAATTAGTGTGAGCTTGACCAGAGTAAAGCATAGGTGTGCATGGCAGTGGCTCAGGATCCCTATCACCTTTCACAAGCTTGAGCTTTCGAAACTGGTGGATACATTGTTGCAAGCTAGCAGAGACTGAAAGCAAAGTACCTACACCTTTCTCACTCACTATATTACCACCACTGGCTGTGTAACGTAGAGTTGGATAAATAACACGACGACAAATAATATGATCCAGGAACTGAATTCCCCTAGAAATATGCTCAATCTCTATTTTTGAATTGTCCAACCTGACCCCAAAAATTCTCTCACAAAATTCAATTATCTCTTTCCTCATTTCCACGGCATCTTGTCTAGGCCCTCGAATCCCAACCAAGAAATGACCCCCAAACCTTATAAAATCCATCTTCCTCGTCTTCTCTTTTCCACTTGAAGGAACAAACTCAGGCCAAGCAGGATTATGACAACCATCATCCATAGAATATTTCCGTATTGTGTCTCGCTCACATGGCCTAAAAAACTCAACTATTTTCCGTTCCATCATATGATCAAGCTCATTAAGACATACATTAGCCAACAAAGGACTTAGAATTCCACAACCACCATAATTGGGTATCTTAGAAGCCTCCTGCGGAGCAAACTCAAAGAATGTCCTTAACCAATAAGGGTCTGGCTTGGGCTCATTCTCATTTAAAATCCTCTTTTTTGTCCTCCCCTTCTTTCTCTTCCTGCTATCTTTTTCTATTTCTTCTTCACCCTCCTCTCCACGTCGATGAGCTTTCAACCCTGACTTTATTAAGTTCAACACCTTCTTATCCTTGATAGCCTCTTCGAGAGTAGCCATAACGACATCAACATCAACATTATCAAAAACCTCACTAATATCACCTTTCAGAAACCACAAATAACCAGCAAAATTACTTCTAATCGTCCTAATAACAGTATGGGGATTCCTTCCAGGGCGAAAAGCATGGGACTTTGATGAAAACCTAGGCTCAAAAATGGGTTCAAATATCATAAGTAAAGCTTGTTGTACCACAACATCCTGAAAGGGCGGCGTTTTGGATGTGAGTATAGATTGGAGCTGACTCCTGGAAAGCTGCTCAGTAATGGGTTTTTCATTAGGGCCACGAATATATTGATGGATTTTTGTATGCCAAAGGAATTTTCCGCGGATAACTGTATTCCGGAGGGATAAGAGGTCGGATAGAACATGGGATTGGATAGCATTCCGAGGGGGGAAAGAACCAGTGAGATGAGCATATGTGCGTTGGTAAGCGAGGACCCAGAGATCGAGTTTTGAGAGAAAGCCAGTGAGGTTAGTGAAGGGTTTTTGGGGTTGAGAGAAAGTTTTGATCCACAGATTAGACAGGATTTCCAACGGATCTTCCTTGAGAAGAGAATGAGTACCTTCTTTGCGGAGGCAGTGGCGGGGCTGATGCCGGAGGCGGCGGATGGTTTTGGCGCACGAGAGGTGTTTGATTTTTGTTCTCACTGCCATTTTTTCTAAAAAAAAAAAAGGCCTTGGCGAGTGCCTCTATTATCACTCAAGTTACAAAATAAATTCGTTGGTCACAATATTTTTCATATATTACTAATTCATTGGATTACATATTTTTATTTACAATTCTTTTCTATAATACATGGAGTAATACTTGTGAATTCCGTCCAAAATTAAAAGATATTCGTGTAATTATATACTATATCTACTGTATTTGGCATAGAAGAAGAACCAAGAGGGTAAATTCTCATCAACCTAAACTAGAATCACCTTTAAAGTTCTAAACCATTTACTATGTTACAAAGAAAAATATTATGAAACAATATCTCTTTAAAGTAGTTGTAAAATCATGGCTTTGAATTTGGGTTTCTTAAAGACTGCATTTCCTACCTCGAAAAAGTATACAGGGTGAGAATCATTCATTCATGTAGTGATAAGATTATACTACTTATAACAATAATTAAATCTGTATCATCATTTTCTTTTTCCGTGTTATGTTCTTTTTTGCATGGAGTTGGTGATTGCCTATTTCCTTCTTTCTTAGAAAAGAGAAGGTAGACGGGACATGTTATTTTTGCAACTATTACATCCATACTGGCAGGTTAACAACTCCACCATGACAGCTCTACACCAGTGAAGATGAAGTCCCAACTCGTCATGCTCGTTGGACTCCATTCTCTGACTACTTATGTTTTTAAAACTAACTACTTAATTCAAATATTGTCCTAATTACCTATCGTGTTGAGTACACTCGTTAAATTTTATTCATATTTAAATGCTAGCCTTTTTATTCGTTGATGTTTACTGATTAATCTAAAAATAACCGTGTTTGTTACATGCTCGTTAGTTTTGTATACATTGTGATCCTAATAAAAAGAGAGTTGGCAGCACCTGCAGAACGTTATGTTTGAGGCTTCTTGGATTGTTCAATTCAAAAGAGAAAAAGTTGATTTATCATCTGCGACATACACACATAGGTTTTGATAAATTTAAGACAGAATCGGCAGATTACTCAAATCAATAAATATGAACAGTATTGCAAAATGTTATTACTATTACTGGGTCCTACGTCGGATAGAATGCACTATATATATATATATATATATATATATATATATATACAGTCCTATATACACAAAATTTAAGATACAGATTATTATCAGAATTTTAAAGAACAATCTGAATACAACTTACTTACAAGTTACAAGTAGTATCTCTCTGTTCTCAGGCAGGTCTAGTGCCAGGCAACCAGCAGTCTCAATGACTTGCGTTACCAAACAGCTTCTCTCATCAATCCAACTGAAAAACGCCCATGAACGAACAACTCTTCATGCTTTTTTTTTTTCCTTAGATGGTTTAGAGATGCCACCCCTACTTCGCTTATTTGCAATTATCACAAGAGTGCTGTCCATCTGTACATGAAAATGGCCTGCCGTAGGTCATATATCTCTAACAATCATTTTCTCAAAATACCAAACCCAATAGCAGCTCCAGGAGCAGTCTGGCTCAACTTAGTCCGTCGGTGGCAACCAAACTTGTCACAGGGACCGGCTGGCCACCATGTAGGGTGCACTTCAAGTCTCAATGGTGCCAATGGGCAAACAACCACCATGCCACTTAGCGCCAAGGTAGTCATAGCATGTCATAATGTCTCCAACCATAAATACTCCCATTTAGCGCCAAGTAGTCATAGCATTTCACAATATATACATCTCCGCTAGCTCAGGTCCCCTCTGGTAAGCACATTAGTGACTTGAGGATTGGTGCCTATCCTAGGGTGTATTTAATCCCCTTATTTCAGGTTCAAAGCTAGTCTGATGCGGAGCCCTACCACCGAAAAACAGGATACTTGCTGATGCATCAATTACTGCAATATTCAAGATCCAGGGAGACTTCTAACATAGGAGATCCAAGAATATCTCTTCTGACATCGGCAAAAAGATCCCATTGCAACAACCACAAAAGGCACATCATCAGGAATTGCCTCTGCCATAAACCCCGCTTCCAAACTGAAACTGATCAAGCTGTGATGATGCTACAGCAAGAGCAGAGAAAGATAACAAGGTTTCTGTGGCTTCATTTCACATTGTCCTCCATAATAACAGGCACCTAGAAGACATAAAACCTTCTCAAGGTAGTGCTATACCAATTTCTCATGCTCTTTAAGCCAGATCATCCTCTTCAATGCGTTGTAGAAGTTCCTCATACACCTTCAAGGATTTGGCAGTAAACCTTTCCATGGCCTCAAAAATATGTCTCAGACCGACCTGAAGGCTACTGTTTTTGCTTGTGTCACTCTGGTAAACGACATGCCTATTTAATGAGAGACCAGTTTCATCCCCAGAAATGAGTACTATTCGTTTGTCCAGTGCATGAATCCCCTTTTGTATCTTCTGATCCTCCCTCTCAAGGTTTTTCACTTTTCTCTCCATATCCTTGTGCACCATCATCCTTTGCCGCATTTCATGTTTATCTCGCTCCCAGAGCTGAAGGACATTTGATGCGAAATCTCGCATACAGTCAATAACCTCTTTCTCAGAAACTCCTTCAATGGTTTGTGACCACTGATTACAGATGACAAAAATTGGGGGAGCACCAATTCTGCCTGGAGAAAAGGGAACTCTTCCATCGGCTGTTTCCTCGGGCACATACAGAAGACATTTCATGAGCCAAGTGTTTAGTGCTCTCACATAGCCCTTCTGTGCATTCACCCAGCAAGAGAACCTCAAAGTCCAGTTCAAAAGCTCATGTTCAAGCTGCAGAGTGGCTTCAAGATGAGCATCACTCAAGTGTTTGTGAGATGCAATGGCATCTAATCTTTTGGCTTCTCCAATAGCCTGGCATTGGTTATGATGACACTCAAGCATGCCTTTCCACATTTTACTTAACCTAAATAGAGAATCCACATAAGAGAAACTTACATTAGATAACTATTTTGGCCTAAAAGAGATAAAAGTTCAGCTGAAAAATCTCTAACAATCCGACAGTACTAGGAATAGACATTATATCAAGATAAATCCCAGCATCCCACAATAGATTGCCCATCTGTAACTGACTGATGCATTCGCAACTCCAGATGTTGCATTCAGTTTTTAGTGAAAGCAAGAATCCTCTTCAGGAGTCTCACATTTCACGAGCAGCTATACTTTCATCCACCCTTGACTTTCTAATAATACAGTATAATGTGTGTTTGTAAAGGCTGAATATGTAGGTCATAGCTTCCACATCCTAATAAACAAGCCAACTTTTAAAAAAAAAAAAAAAAGTGAGTCTAATACATTCAATAAAGCTGGGAGCACAAGAAACCTCGCCTATACAAGTGATATATTGAAAAGTAGAAGACCTACAAAAATACATAAATTTCAATGAAAGACACCTAATCTTCTATACCAATTGGAACCATGAAACTAGGATTAAAAGGATGTTTCTCAGATTACAAAACATTAAAAGGATGTTTCTCAGATTACAAAACATTAAAAGAATGTTTCTCAGATTACAAAACATTCTCTAATCCCTCAAAACTAGGAATAAACAAGCCAACTTGAATTTTGCATAAAGAACAGATTTATGCAATTACCATATTGCTAATGAAAAAGTTTTAAGCAGTTATCGAGGTAGAACACTTTAGTACAAAAGTACTTGACAAACTCATCACAAGAAAGTTATAAAAGCTTTAATCTCTAAAGGTTGTCGGCCACAGGAATGATACACGAAACAAGAACATCGCATTTGAATCCAAATCAATTTCTTGAAATCATTCAGGGAGATCAATATACAAGACTTAAGATGGTGCAGTAGCTTGGAGGCCTACAATGATGTCATTACAATAACCTTGGACTACAAATCAGAAACAGTAATAAAAATGTGGCAAACCAATACTTTTTCTCTTCCATCTAGTGCATCTACAGAAATCTTATGATAGCCAATCCAGACAGAGGGTTCCTTTATATATCATTAAACATAAGGTATCCATTTAATCCAGAAGATTCAGAAAAAACACAGGTTATCAAAAAAGACTCAGAAAAAAGACATACCCCTGAATAAGTACATTCAGTTGCGGCCATAACTCTTCATCCCTCATCTTGTTTATCTTCTCAGAAATCTTATCGACAACCTGAATCGCAATTCTAATTTTTGTGGAGAGACTTCTAACCAATTGCCTTGTCATGTCAACCTTGTGAGCCTCAGCACCCTTTTGATCTAATCTCTTCAGCTTTTCAGATTTCCTTTCATGAAGCACCCTTATCTTCTCCTCAGACTGCAAAACAGCCACAATATGCAAATGAAAGTATTATATCACAGGAACAAACTGTCAATACTAGTTTCACATATGTTTAAGATTAATGTGAATTACACCACCACACTACAGCAACCTTTGTCTCATGAGGATGACATGATCAAAGGGGAGACATTTTTATATTCCAATTGCAAGAAAGGGGGAGAAAAAAAAGTACTCTTTAAGGCCCAACAAAACTAACACGCAAGGTTATCCATGACAAACTGAAGGGCGACAGAGGAGCAGGGGTAGATCTACAATTTCCCATGTGGGTTCCCGGAAACCAGTAACTTTCACCCGAACCTTGTATTTATAATGTAAAACCCTTTAACTATAAAACAAAATGGAGTAGGGAACCCAGCCATAAGTTCTGTTGTGAGCTCAGTGGAGAATGAGGAACCAGCTGAATCTTTGCCCAGTCTTGAACCAGGGATCGATTCCGCTGGTCACATTTTATTTCACTCTTTTAAAAAAGAAAAAAAAGTCGTCCTCATTTTTTTTTTTTTTTGATAACTGAGAAATCCTTCTGTGACCCACCCTTTGGACCAATCATAGCCTTCTAAACTCGGTGGATAATAGCCTTCTAAACTCGGTTGTCCTCATTTTGTTTCTCTTTTTTCTTTTTAATGCCCACAATGGCCAAACTAAAAAGATATCACAACGAAATTTAGAACTCGCTGAAAGTATTACTCAGTTTTTCAAATAAATTTTGAAATTAAAGAGAAAATGAAAAGTAAGAAAGACTTAGGGTTCTAAAAATTGTTGTTGGTTCTTCCATTTTGCTGTTGCCTAGCCAGTGTCAAGTCCTTCATTTTTCTTCCCCGTTCTTTATTTTCCTCTATTATTAAAATAAAATTTCTCTTAATTTTTCTAACTATTGTCATGATATATTGCAGTTTATTACTTTTTAAATATAAATTGAACATCCAGTACTTTATTCAGTAACTATTGTATGTTAATTTGAAATTGCTAGAAATAGGAATGTGCAAATTTTGGTTTAACCGATAAATTGAACCATAAAAATGTTATAGGTTATTGATATCGGTTTATCAGTTAATTGATAACTAAACGGTTGGCACCTAGTAGACATTTTATTATTGTTTAAACCGATAACAAATCCTTGAGCAGTACAAACCAGTTAACCGATGATGGATATCTTATTGGTTCGATTATCGATAACCGATAACATATAAAATTGAATCGAATCAACCGATAAGCAGATCTAGAGCCTATTTGGATGGGTATATAGCTTTTGACTCATAAGTTAGGAATTCTAACTTATGGCTTTTAGCTTATTATTGTCTTTTTGGCTTAAAAAAGGTGCTTAAAAGCACTTTCTTATTTTACCCAAACACCACAAAAGTGTTAATAAAGCTATTTTCGCTTAAAAGCACTTAAAATAAGCCAATCCAAACAGGCTCCTATTTGGGAAAGCATAAGCTTCAAATCCTCTGCAGAGGAAATGTCTTCTACAAAAGTTCCCAGGAAGAGAAAATACAAGCAAAATACAAGCAACATTAGCCACAGAAGTTTACAGACCATTTCTGTTAAGATTCAAAATTAGCAAATAACATTAGATTGTAACAAGTTCAGATGTATTGCATTTGCAAATCTGAATTATCAGACAGATTTTTTGAGATTGTCCATAAAGCTTCAAATGAATCGAATGCCAACTACCAATTAAACCACTTGATTACCACTTGCAAGCCACACCAAGAGATGTATTGAGACAATAATCACAGATGAGGAAGAACTATTTTGAATCCTCCAATCACTTGAGCTACTGAACAAAAAAACTACTGCCCTCCAAAAAGAAGAAGCCGTCCAAAGTATGTTTCTAGTGAACAGTGAAAAAAATAGACAACCTACAAAACGAAATAATACCTTAACCTCCTGATACAGTTTCTTCTCCCAGAGGTAGAGCTTGTTTAATGTTGAAGAAAGGTTCTTGTACCTTGAACTAACATCTCCTTCTACATCTGAAGCAGCAGGATCATTAATCTGAATCGCAGCATTCTTTGACGTAGAAGGTTGTGATGACACTACGGACAATGAAGGTGAAATTGCATGCAACATCTTGGAAGACACTGTCCCCATGAAATCCCAAGAAATAGAAGTTAAAAATCAACTGAGACAGCCTTAAAATCAAATTACTAACATGTCCAGTATACTATGCAACTGCAAGACTTAGACTTCATTCACAAATAGAATAGTATTCTCATCTGCAAAGCTCTCGAGCATAATGATGAATAGCGAAAAAAATCATAATTTGATATCACAGTGAAGTACCTACATATGCAGAAGGCATAAAAACCAAAACTTGAGATCACAACTAAGTACCTTGATATGTGGCGTTCTTACGATTGTGGGGAAGCTTTCCAACCTCCAGCATCTTAGCAAGCTCATTTCCAGATTCAGAAGCTAGCTCAAACTGAACCTGAATCTCTTTCACAACATCAGAGTCGTCCTTGAATTCACGAGCTTTGAACCCAGCAACATTTCCCCCATGCCCTGACTTCCCTTCCTCATCTACCACTTTCTTATCCACAACGTGTACCTCAAACTCCACCTGCTCATTTTCCATTGACGCACTTGGCCTCCCATGGTATAGCGACTCCGAATCACTTTGCTTCTCTCTCTCCTCCTCTGCCACTGCTTTTGAATGGTTCCCTCCATGGCCTTCGCTTTCGCCTTCGACAAACTTCTGGTGTCCGTGAACTTCCTTAACAACCTCGTGCTCAAAATCCTCGTCTTCCAAATCAGGGATACCTTCTTCTTCCCTAACCTCTCTGGAGTCTCGGCTTGGCGTATACGGCGTAGGGTAATTATTACTCTCAAAAGTCTCAAAAGGGTTCAGAAAATCCCAAGGTGAGCTCCTCGGTGGAGAGGGCGGCGGGGGAGGTGGTTTTGAAGTTGACGGCGCTGATGAAGGCCCAGCTCCAGACGGCGCCGGGGGAGATGAAACACCGTACGGCCTTTGAATCGACGAGGGAAAAAAATCGCCAGCGTAATTGGGATAATTCGGATAGTTGTTGTAAGAAATAGGGTTGTTACTATTGGGATAAGGATAAGGATAATAGGAAGAAGACGCTTCACCCATTCGAACAGTCTCCGGACTTATGGGTCGTTGATGATAGGTCACCGAGGGCGTCGTTTGTTTCCTCATGAAATTCATATGCATAAACCCTCCACCACCCCCACCAACTTGATATGGTGCCCCGAACCCACCACCACCACCAACTGGATATGGTGCTCCGAACCCACCACCAGCCTCGCCGACTTGATACGGTGGCCCGAACCCACCACCAGCGACTTGATATGGTGGTCCGAATCCACCACCCCCAGCGACTTGATATGGTGGTCCGAACCCCCCACCCCCACCAACTTGATATGGTGGTGCTCCGAACCCTAGGGTTTCATGATCAGCATAAGTGAACTGACCATACTGATTAGCATGAGTAGGGGTTTCCGTATGGTGATGCAAAGACTCGGAACCGGAATCATCGTCTTCGTCGGATTCAGAGTGGAAGTGAAGGTGTGAACCGGAACTAGAGTGAGAATCGTGAGGGTGGTGAATGGGAGCAGCAGGTTTTTTAACTGGATGAGGAAGGGCAGAGGAAGGTTCTGGAAGGTCACCTTTCCGATGAGCGGGGAGATTGAGAAGCGGAGAGAGAGGACTACCAGATGATGAAGTAGAAAGATCGAGATCATGTTGGAAAAACCGGTGAAGAGAAGCGCCGACGGATTTCAATGAGTGAAGATAAGCTACATGGGCTTCGGCAAAAGCGTAACGGTGGTGAATAGCTTGGTCTAAAAAGGCGCAACGTTCACGGCATAGGGCGACCGCCGGCAAGTCATCATGCTTAGAGGTTGCGCACCCCATAATTCCGAGTAATTAGAATTGGAGAATTAATTTAATTAACAATTACTAATAAAAAGGGAAATAAAGAAGTCATGGTGATGGTAAAGTGAGAGAATAAGTGGAGAAACAGAGAGGGATGGATCGAATGAAGGGAGGGTAAAGAGAAAGAAGCATCACTATTCACTCACCCACCCAAGTCCTACAAGGACAAAGATGGAATCTTTGCCAGCTGAGATTTCGTCCGTTTATAGGCAGATAACAGAAAAATGGCTGCTCCGACGAATGTGAACCCCCAAAATATACTCTTGCTTTTTCCTTTTCAACAATTAAGGAGAGAAGAATACATTATTGCTTATTGAATTGCTACTCTTACTTTTCCTGATTAAAAATGTCATTTAACATGCAATTTGAATTGTTAACCTACCCCTACTAAAAGATAAAACTAGCTCATTAACAACAAAAAGATCATTTCCTCTATATTGTAAGCTTTGTTATACAAAATAACCTACTTAGTTACTTCTTCTTTTTTTTCATCCCTAGGATCTTCTATCTCTTTTTGCTCCTTTGGTGACTCGAAATTACAACATTCAAATTGGAAGTGAGGGATGCTTACCATCCGAGCAACTTAGTTATGGGTGAACAGCAACAAATATTTCGTGTTACTTATATTGTTGAATAGTAATAAATATTTAGTGAAATTAAGTATTTGAGAAGAATGAAAATTATGATTTTAAGGAAAAAGTGTAAGCGTGTATACGTGGAAATGGGAGGTTGTAGGAGTAGTTGCATTTCAGATTGGACTAGTCTTACTTGTAATTTAGTTAGGCAAGTCTTTATTTTGGTCAAAACTCTACCACGAGTCTAATGTGGTTGCCACTTTTTTTCTTGAAAGAAAATGCATTCCTTGGTATCTTTAGAAAAAGTTTTGTAAATTATGGCTAACATTCTTGTTTACTTAAAAAATACACCAAGTCAATCTAATTCCGTATATCAAATGACACCTAGGTCCAATATAGTCATATTTTTAAACCTTCATGAATAAGATAGCCTTAAAATAGAAAAATAAATTGTCAAATATTAGATGTCTTTTTTATCGTACAAATGTCATCACTTAAATATAAAATTTTAAATGTCTTTACTTTTAAATATATATATATATATATATACACACACATCTTTATTTGTGTATGAAAATGACATAGAGTGATTGACCATTGTCTTTATTGGTATATATATTCTAGTTTAATTTGCAAGAGCCAATGGTCGACTATTATCGATCTATAATAAATAATTATTATAGTATAAAGTATTTTCCACTAATTAATCAATCAAACATTGAAAAAACAGTATTTTCATGGGGAACAAAGTTTGATGTTCAAGGATGATTTTACCAAAGTTTGAAGTTTGAGGACCAAATGAAAAACTTGGGGAACATTTTGGACTAAATCTGCAACTCTTTATTTTAAAATTGAATATGCATGAATGAGGTATAGTAATGATTGGATTAAATGCGACAGTGAAATGCTATAAAGTTTCTTTATTTCAGGACTTATCAGTCAACACTCATTGAATCATTCAAAAAACATCTCCACAATCACTGTTATTACCATTTTTCTTTTTGCCATTTTATGCAAAAATTGACCCACTTTTCACTTTCATACTTTCTCATGTCCCACCTCTCAAAACTCGTTAAAAAGTACTTTCTCCGTTTCACAAAAGAATGATCTCCTTTAAAAAAGATGATTTTTTTCTTTTTTGGTAACATTTTAAATTTAGCTCTCCACGTGGCATGTTTAAGGCCATAAGATTAAAGGGCAATTTTGTACATTTGACATAACTTTAACTTAGGACCACAAATTCAAAAGTCTTATTTATTTTCTTAAATTTCGTGTCAAGTCAAACTAGACCATTCTTTGTGAAACGGAGGGAGTACTATAATTAACCAGCCTTTTTGTTAATTTAATTTATTCACTTCAGTCCATATGAAAGTTGTGTTGATATATTGTCCGATTGAAAATCTTTCATAGGTGGACTAATTGATCGATCGAATTGCGTTAGGCATCTTACAAAATCTTTAATTTATGAAATCAGGCATATCATTATTAATCAAATCAGGACGATACGATTTATTGACAAAATGAAATTTCCATAGTTTTGGCCCAAAGAAGAAAAAAAATCTAAAAAAGAGGAAAAGTTACTAAGATAAGGGAGCTATAAATAAGCAAGCGAGGAGGATAGGTGGGAAAAAAAAGAAGAAGAAGCAAGGCACCAGTTGAAAAAGGATATTTTAAAGAGGATTGTTTTATTTGTTTGATATGTTACTTACTTACTTACACAATATATGAACAATAAATTATTAGAATAACAATTAGGCGGATTTGTTAACTCGTTTTAGCTTAATTTATTTGAGTTGAAGTAATGACTCGTCTATTTATTGATTCTACCTTCTTTGCTTAGTCCATTTGACACTTCTATTTGTAGCATAACACAAGTTGGTCCGGATCAAAGGCAGTTTTTATGTTAGTGTACTTTGTACCATTTGCACATAAATTTGATTCTTTTCTCTCGATAAAAAGCTATTGTCGTTAGTCAATTAATAAGATAAACTACTACACTTGTGAGATGACAGTTGTAGATCTAATCCAACTATTAACAAAAGATAAATTATGACCTTTTCATTAATTTAAAGAGTAAGTTTTACTGTTTCCCTAAACTCTATATGCATTGACAAATGACATGTTCACACATTTATCACGATTTCACTGACTTTATTAGGTTACTTATCTTCTTCACCAAGTTATCAACTTTGTTTAAATGTTGCATTAGGGTCATTTAACTTATAACAAATGATGATTAAAAGAGTTGGAATTACATAATTGTAAACAAAACACAGTATCGACTAGCCGTTTCTATGATTAAGAGTTGTAATGAGAGTAATTTTCTTAAATGACCTTTCTTTAAGTTTCAATTGATATTCGCATAAATTAAATATGTATGTTAACAAACACATGAAAAATTACTATAATATGATTTTGGACGATTATAAATAATAATCTTGAGTACTAAAAGTTTATAATTCAATGAATGAATATATTTTCAAAGAGGGAAAAAGGGAAAAGATGCTTTTGCTCCTCTATCTCTCTTCAATTTTCCATTTCTTGCATGTTGCTAAGGCCTAAGAGGAAATCGTTCATTTTACTTTTTCCCTTCATGCTTCAATAATGAAGTGCTTGCTATATATTGATAATATGAATGAACAAGCCTTTTGACATAGCGGTAAATATTATTTCATATTTAATTAGGGGTTTTATATTCAAAGTTTACTAAATACAAAATTGTCTTTTGGAGCAGTTTGTCAAACTTTTCGAGTTAATACAAATTTAGTCCAATTCTAATATAGATTCCAATGCTAAATGGAAAACACACAAAAAGAAGCTATTGACGACATAGAATTTGGAATTGGCCCTACGGAGATGTATTATATTTGCTAAAAGTAAAAAGATTTATAATGCATACACATTAACACATATAAAACATACTTTGGACTCATCCTACGTACGAGAAGTAAGTATATTTTATACGTGATTTTTTTTATAACAGTGGCATGAACTGCTATTATGGAGTATTAAGTAATTTGTCAATATAATAATTACGAGTTGATTTAGAAATATAAAAAATTTCAGGAGACGACCATGGTAGTGCACGTGGTCAATTAATGTCTTTTATATGTATTCGACCTTTTTAATTTGACTAATTAATTATATGGTCAGTCATTACCTATATATATTTTGTCTTTTAAAATGTAACTTTAAGCATGAGAAAATAATAGCAAACGACTTCATAGTTCATGTATAGTTAGGATGCAAAATCAGTAGAAATTATCATCCATGAGTTTTTTACTTTCTTATTTTTAATATTGATATAATAAACAACTAGATTTTTGCACCAAAAATCTAACTTTGAAACCCAAAACTTTTGATTGGTCGAGCAGTTGAATAGAAATAAGCTAGCAAAAGGTATTAGACACAAGTACTTCTTCTTTTAATAATAATAATAATAATTGCTTGAAAATTCAAATAATATTTGCAATAATAATCATAATAATAATAAGTACTTGAAAGTTGAAATAAAAAAGATTGCCGGGGTCGTCCTCAAGTACTACTAATTTGTACATTAAAATCCATGCATGTGATAGAGTAGTTATCTACCATCAAAGGCAAACACAAGATTTGGAAACTTCAGGTGTATTAATATTAAGTTAAAAAAAACACTGATCACGTGGACAAATCTATTAGCTTATACAACAGTAAAAAGCACAATTTCATGTTTTCTATGAAGACATTATTAATTATATTTAGTTTTTATCAGTTTCTCAAGATAGATAGATACATATATGATTTTTTTTCGAAATTAACGAATGCATGTGCACCCCTACATAAATATGCATGCGGGCCCGCCTCTACTTAGCATAATATATATAATATACTTTTTCATATAAGATTTTTACTTTTATACATAAGAAATTTAAAATATGACATTTTCTTCTCTTCAAATTGTAAAAAGGACAAAAGATCTCATTTCTTTTTCTTTTTACTCCTTTCGTTTCCAATTGTTTGCCTTATTTTGATTTGATACGAATTTCAAGAAATTAAAAATCAACTTTTAAATTTTATAGTATTAAATTAAAGATATATTAAATGTATCATCTCAAGCATGCCATGTAGAAACTCAAGATTAAAAAGTTGTTAAAAAAGAATACAATCATTTTTTAAAAATAAATTAAAAAACAGGTTAAACCAATTGAAATGGAGAAAGTTTTTTACGAGGATTTATAAAGTGATGCTGCATGCATGCTGTCAATTGTCAGTTCTTCATGTATAAAGTGTAAAAAAATAAAATAAGAGACCCTTTTGTTTAGAAGAGGAATTGAGGATGTGCTCTTTTTGTGAGATAGAGTGTGTGTTTTTATCTATCAACTCCAACCAATCACTTAAACGATGGGCAACTTTTAATCATCATGCTTTTTCATAGGAATATGAGAAAGTTTAAAATGCTGCTTTAATTTCTGAGCCTCTGCCATGCACTATATAGATGTATTTACAACTACTATGGCTACTACATTATACTCCATTTAGGTAGCTCGTATCATAAAAAGAACTCTTAAAATTATTTTACTTTGACTATATATATTTTATGAGCAGTATTAATTAGTACGTCCCCACAAGATAATTAAGTGATTCTCCATGTTAACTAACAGTAATTGACATGCATGTGCTGCACTAATTGTGTATATTTTGGACTGTTGCATGAAACTTTCCAGCTTGCTATTCATGTGTTACATTATTCGAACTATTTTTTTTAAAAAAAATACATTATTGGAACTAATTAACTATATATATATATATATATATATATATATATATATATATATATATATATATATAAATATATATTTATTTTTTATTTTTATTTTTATTTTTTTTAAAAAAAATACATTATTGGAACTAATTAACTATATATATATATATGCTATTCTTTAGGAAGCATCCATCCTACCCAAAAGTTGCTTTAGTTTCACTTCTTACTATTTTTGCATACATAACTCATCAGAATACTTGTTCCTCAATAAATTGTGTAACAAGTTTCAAATGAGTTTAAATAGTACTCCTAATGTGTATCTATCATTTCAATCTATTATCTTATAGTTGAATTGGACACATTTTTTCATACGATATCAGAATTAATTAACTTTGATGATCAGGTACAATCGTATGTCTTTTTCCTACATCTTTCTACTACAGGCTTCTTCGTTGTCAATTCGATCTATCACGTCACGAATTATGATTTGCTCCAATTATAAATCCACTTGTTAGCATGTTGAGCCTACTTCCCACTCTTCAGCCTATTGAGCTAGCTCGTCTGTATCAAAGTTAACTCTTCAATCCAACTATTTTATCCCTTATTTACTTGTTGTTGCTGATTATGATACGAGAAACTTGAATTTAATCACTACGGGCCAATAGAAAAAGAGAACAAATTAGATAGAATTGAAGGAGATATGACTCCGAGAATAGTACTGTGCAAGTATTAATTGGCTGAAAAGGACGTGCACTACAGTCTACAGTCTACACTATTTAAGATGTAGGACATATGGAGTATACATATAACAAAATTGAAAAATCTGGACAAGTTTATTCTTATTTTGATTAATATATACTAGATCTAGCCTTAGACCACTGATCACTGATCACAAGCCACAGCCACAGCCACCACAAAAATATAACAAGAGTCCTTTCAGTAAACAAGCATTAATTGATGAATGCTAATTAAGCTCCATAATTGGCACTTTTTTAGGCTAACCTAGGTCCTAGAGAGAGTTGATTATTCCTAAAATTTGTTTAATTATTGAGATGTACAGTTGAAAAGAAAATAAAAATTATTGTGTTTATTTGTTACTTTTCAATAATGGTCGATGTACTCATAGAAACAATATAGATATTTTGTATAACCAACCCAAGAGCCATTTCATTTGTGCACTATATTATAGTCGTGAGATTATAATCTTCGATTTATCTCATTTGAGAGTTGCTATAAAATAATATCGCAAATTGGATGAAATATTCATTATTAAATGTGAAATTAAATTTTGTATTTTATTTAGTTGAAATTATAAATTTATAGCTTCACCTAAATGGTTAGTTAATACTCCTACTTTACTTTTAAAAAAATTGATTTGGTGTCTTAAAAATAGATTAGGTAGCATATATTCTTTCACATATTCTCATGATGATAGTTTTTTCATGGCAAGGAATAGTGATTTGATGTCAATTAATTTTGGATATTTTGACCTGACCCATTATTTAAAGTATTTAATAAAAGTAGTACAATATTTTGAAATTTTATCAAAATCGAATTAACATACTTCTGAGTAATGTTTTATAAATTTTTTTTATTTTAAAGAATCAGCAAACAATATAAATAGCGTTAAAAGAAGTATTTCGTAATCAACAGTTATCATATAATACATACGTTTTAATTAGCTCAATTAATAACCTTGTTTTCCGCAACAACATTTTCTTGACTTTCAATCTTTGGGGGGCAACAGTGGAATAAGTTTTAGGGCTCTGTGACCGGGAAAATGCCAATTTCACCATCTGTGATACATCAAAAATCATATTTTGAGTGAGATCTTGCTGTTTGAAAACTGAGATTATTTCAATTTCTCAAATTCCAGTTGCAACTTACATGCTGGCAACGAATCCAAGAAACAACTGAAAAATTGATGCAATTTAGGAATTTCCTTAAAAGAATGATTCCCTTTCTCACGAGTTATTAATTTTTTAGTGCAACGTTTAAATCTATTCTCTCTTTTTTTTTTTTTTTTTTTTTTTTTTTTTGTATATTATCTATATGTTGGGACTTTTCGAAATGCCCAACTCCGATTGATGTTTAGAGATTTAAAGTATATTTTTTTTTGCTATTCTATTACATTTTAAATTTTGCAATTGTTATTGTGAATATATCACCAAAATTTTGTAATTTGCAGTTTTGATTTACTATGTAATAATATGATTTATTTTTTGGTTCTTAATTTAAATGTTGGTATTATATTTTTGGTTGGATGTTGTTGAAATTTTGAAACTAGGTATTGAATTTGAAAACATGAGATTCAAATATTTTAATGATATTATGAAATGAGTTTTGGTAAAACTGAAAAGATGCGGTGGTGTTGTAGAATTGGGATGAAAGAAAGAGGAGATGAATGAAGATTTACGTGAGAGATTGATTAAAACTCAGGGTTGTACCAGAAACCTTCCTTTAACCAGGGATTCATATCATTACTGAGTGCGAAGTTTTAAGGAGCATATTAGACAAATTAAGAACAGAAAATCGTTACTCATGGTAAGATTAAATCATTACTCATGATGATAACGTTTTATACTTCCGTTAAATCTTAGTTTTGTCGGTTGAAATTTATTAATATAATAATTTACAAAACGTACCTTTAGTCTATTTTGGTAAAACTAGAGAAAAATGTTTTAAAGAATGGATTATTTGGTCGAAAATTCATTAAATTTGATAGCGAGAAGTATACTTGGAATTTTAAAGTTGCTTCTTCCAGTTTACCATTACCGCCGGAGCGAGCAGCCCTCGTGGCCGCCATCTCTTACATATTGGTGGTCAAGAAAAGAAGAAACCATTGACCTACATGTAGTGTTTGTTGAAAATTCCATTTAATTAGTTAGTGATAATACTTGTCGTTAATGATACACGTGAAACTTAAACTTGAATTTAATTACTACGAGAAAACAAAAATAAAGGAGATATGACTGGTGTTGAAGATTAACTGGCTGAAAAGGACGTGCACTACACTATTTAAGATGTATCATCAAAACAAAATTGAACAAGTTTATTCTTCTTTTGAATAATAAATATACTACTGCTATAAATTAGTAGAAATTAAACAATTTGGACCGAAATTAGTTTTGATAGCAGTTAAACTTGCTTCTTCCACAGTTCCCCATTACCGCCACTCCTAGATTGGTGGTCAAGAAAAGAAGAAACCATTGATTAGAGCATGTAGTGTTTGTTGAAATTTATGCAAGTGGTGATGAAGAATTTAAGCTAAAGAAAATGAAGTGTATGAATCTCATATCACAATGCAATACTTTGAGTTTGTAGGCCACATAAACAATCAGTGAAATGATACCAATCATGTTTCGGATGGTTTCTCGGGACAAGGTAACCCAACCCCCTCTCTCTATTTGCATGTTTGTCTTTCTTTCTTTCTTTCTTCTTATCATTACTGTGATAATTAACTTCCTGTTACATGTATGCATATGTTGGTTCGGATCAGCTCATGTTCCAACCTCACTCTTTTACATTCATCCATATTTTTTACATCCAGCAGCTACACATAGACATGGTACATTAGGTTTGTTGCCGCTGCTCTTGACTTTCTATGATGATATAAATCCATGCTTATATGTTGTTTTGCTTTTCTGGTGCAGGAGGAGGAACTGATAAAGCTGTGGTTGAACACTCTAATGTAAAGTAATCGATGCGAGCTACTGGAAAGAACATCCAAGAATACTTGATGCAGTAGATTCCTTTGATTGTATTGAGGCTGTTGATAAAGGAGCTGCTCTCTCTCATAGTTATGCTTTCATTACTCACTAGATCAGCTTCAAAATTTCATTTGAATCAAAGTTAGTCATATTCTTCTTTACAATACATGAGTTACAAAGTAGCGGAGAAAAAGAAAGGACGATTCCAAAAGGATGTATATTACTTGTACAACAACATAAAATTTCAAAAGAAAATATCAGTTTGCTTCGATTGAGCCTTAAGGTCTTTCAACTTCTTGAGTATATTGGTGAAATAATCTTGCAGATATTTCTCCAGTGAACTGACGTCTTTTGCATCCACTCCGAGAAGGTTGTATGTCTCTGCCATAGGAACTGAGAAGACAGTATCGCTCGTCAAAACCTGGAAATTACCACCAGACCAGTAACATTAGCTTTGTCTTTTCCCATCTAACACTCCAGCATGGTGGACATGCACCATTTATACATGGGTTTATCCCCTATTATTCGGTTTATTGCTTGGACACAGGTTGCAGACGAAAAGATGAAATGAAGACACTCTCTCCACTAATAAAAAGAGAGAGTGCAGCTGTGCTTCAAGTAAATATGAGTGTGAAATATATAGTCAAGTAAAATCAATCAAAACAAACGCCATACCTTAATGTGAATGGCTTTGTTAATTATAAAAGATCAAAAGTTCTCAAACATCTTATCCTGAGACTATCCTCCGTTAAATATCAGGTAAACTGTCACCCAGAATCTGGATGATACACCAGGCAACGTTGATTCTTTTACTTATTTTATGATGGAGATTTGTCAAACATGGAAACAAACTAGCAAGCAAAAAATTTTGTGACAGCTAATTTCTAAGGAATGATGCAGCAAAGGAATACAATCTGTATTCAAAGGACACTAACAACAAGCACATTCTAAAATTTCATCCATGCAGAGTCTCCCAACTCTTCATTGATTAGAAGAGTTACTTTTCGAGGACACTGAGAACAGCATATTCAAATACATCATCCTTGCCCCCTCACCCCAACTCCTGTTGTTAAAAGAGTTACCTTTTTCCTTTCCTTAAGAATAGGTTGATTTTTTGGAAACAACATTGCAAACAATGAGAAGAATGAAACTGATCTAGTAGAAGAAAGGAAATGATTTAGTAGATATAACGAACAACCAGAACAATATATTCCAGTGGCATTAGACTGCATTTAATAATGAAGAAACACTCCTTAAACAAAGAAGAAAAAGTACAAAATGTAAATGTAGAAGAAATTCTACCTCTGAAAATGCCAATCTATCAGCAACATCATTCGTCCACTCAAACAACCGAGTCAGCTGACGTGTAAATCGCAAAACTGAGACAGGCACTGTAGTCACATTGGCATCTTGACCAGCAAGTCTCTCGCACAGTGTTATCACCTGATTTAATGAGTACTTACTTGACAAGAAGGTAATAGATACCATCCAAACAGGAGAGAAGGGAGAGAATAACAAAGACAGAAAAAGCTACAAAAGAGTAGTATGCAAAATGATAAAGATCTTACTCTAGCTTTGGGTATCAACGTAAAAAGATTTGACAGTGGGAAAGGCATTGCGATTTCGAAAAACTGGATTGACCTTTTTTACTATTGCCTAGCATATATGTATAGAAGATCAAGAGTATCCTTAACAGAAATTTGATGGCCTAACTTCTAAAGAAGCTTCAAAATGAACTTGGTTTTGAGGTAAGAGTTTGATATTAACAGCATCTGTTGTTGCTTACCAGGAATTTTTTTACCACAAATGGCTACATTGTAAGTTGCCAAAGAAACTTAATCTTAATGCTTAAAATGGAGATCCTTCTTACCTCTTGGGTTGTCCATGCCCGAGGTCCAGCAAAAGTGAGAAGCTTCCCATTAATATTCTCATTGCGTAAAGCTATGAATGTCAAGCGAGCAATATCCTAGAAGCAATTTAGCATAGAATTATTCACCAATTACGTTTAATAGACTCAAAAGAAACTAAGTGGAAAGTTTACTTGGGTGTCCATGTATGCTATTCGAGTGGGAGCATCGGTTCCCCATACAGATTTCTCTTCTAATATAGGCACTGCATATTGACCAATAAGGCCCTGGAGCAAATGAAAACGCTTAACTACTAAGTCAATGAATAATCCAATTGACGGACAATAGACATGGCAAAAGGAAATACGGGAATAACACCTTATCAATTGATTTAGAAACTATTTGTATGAGCAGCTTTGTATTTTTTTTTTTTCCAACAGCTAAGAGTTGATCAATAAGATCAAAAAGGCACTCCATGTTAACATTCACTGGGTTCTCTTTCTAAGATATGTAGAGATTGTTCATAATTTAATCAAAGCTCATAATTTTGTTGATAATAAGAACATAATGTGACAAGCTTCTCTGTTTCTGCATTACAAATTTCAAGTAGCAGCATCTCGGTGTTTCAACTAGAATATTGATAGCCTTTTGACACTCTGAGGTGTCCCTTTACAATGTCGTAATATATATAACCCTGATTTACACATCTTTTGAGCATAAGAAATGCTTTTCCATTTTCAATACTATGAATCTAACTTATTGCAAGTATATAAGGCATACTTTCTCCACACCAAATAAAATAATTTGAGGATGATACCTGCATGAAGCCACATAACCGAATTACAACGTGGTTCAGGCCTGAATCGCGGAGAAACTTCTCTGTACAGTGTTTGATCTCCATCAAAGGAACTTCAGGATGCTTGTCGCAGTTGTGAATTGAGAAAAATATAAATTTTTGAATGCCCATGGCTTTTGCACATTGTATAAGAGCAACTTTTCCTTCCCAATCTACCTAAAATGAATGGATAAAGTAAATAAGCTTGACAAGCCACTACAAGAATAACGTAAATAAAAGAATCAAGACGGTTAAATAATCAGATCATTTTCATTCCAACAAGAACCTAAACTCCTTAAGTAGAGTGTGAAGCAATTATTCACCCCTTTTTGTCAGTATGGATGCTTACAGTTTTTATAGGCTCCTCAGGGCGTCCAGTAGCACAATCAATAACTGTATGAACTCCAACCAATGTTGCTGGAATTGTTTCAGGTTTGCTTAAATCCGCCTGTGCAGAGATCAATTTAACTTGACAATTTTCGCAAATATATAAGAGAACGAACAAGCTTAAATCTTACAAAGTGCAAGGTTACAATTAGCCAGGGGCAGATACAATACAACATAGGGTCACAGGGTAATTTCTTAACTGATAATGTCAAAACAAACTGAAGGAGATTAGTATAAATGTTGAATCCAATAAAATTTAAAAACATTGGATGACATTCCTACTTACATTGACAACAGTGGCGCCCCAATCACGAAGAAAATCGGCAGGAGCAGGCCTAGGCCTTACAAGACATCTCACGTCGTAGCCCTCGTCCAATGCTCTCCTCACTACCTGCCTTCCCAATGTGCCCGTCGCCCCCACAACTAGTATACTAGTCGGCCTCACAGGTGTTCCCGGAGCTAAATTCACTGCCGCCGGAGCACTCTGAGCATTGCACACCACCTTAGGTACGGAACAATGTTTGCCTACGTGACCAAAATTTGAAAGAAAGAAAATTAATAGGTATTGTTGGAATCATTCTTTCGTAATACCCAAAAAAAACTCCAATCACCTTTACTAGTTTCAACGGTATAATGGGTCGGGGAAAGAAACCAAAATTTACCCAAGAAAATTAGTGGGTAATGGTGGAATCATGTTTTTTTTAGTGCCCCATAAGAATCCAATTACCTTTACTAGCATAATGGGTAGGGGAAAGAGACCAAAGAAAATTAGTGGGTAATGTTACCCCATAAGACTCCAGTTACCTTTAGTAGAGTTAATCATTAATGGCCAAGATAATAAAATTTAGTTGACAGCCCAAAAGAGTGTAGTTACCTTTAGTAGTGCCGATGGGAGAGATGGAAAAGGAAAGTGCCGAATGGAACATGGCTGGGCATGACAAGGAAGATAGCTTGCGAGAGGGAAGAGTAGGGGTAGCAAGGTGGGCGTAGAGGGTGGAGGCCATTAGAGAGTGAGAAAGGAAGATGGGACAAGTGTATAGTATAGTATAATATAAGTATAGACTGGGGAAGAAGAGGCCACGTCGACTATCTTATTCATTGATCGCGAAGAGGCTATGGTTGGTTACCCGCTTTACACATCAGCTTTCCCCGCTTTAAACTTTAAAGTCACTCCGACCAACTCTTCACCGCAACACATTTTTCTTTTTACTGTGAAAAAGGTCTAATATATACCCTTCAAATTTACCATTTAGATGAAAGTTGAGAAAGTGAAAAAAAAAAAAAATTATTAATTTTTCTTAAAAAAATGTAATCCATATGAGGTATATTTGATCCTCCTCACACCTATTTTTTTGACTTTTTTGATTTAATGAATAATTTAAAGTTATTATTTTGATGATCAAAATTATTTATGTTTCACTAATTTCTTGTAAAATTTATTATAGATGCCCAATTTTTTTTCTAAAAATACAAAAACTAAATTACAATATAGCCGAAAAAATAGTTTAAAATTATAATATATCCACAAAAAAATTAGCTTTAATTTTTGGATTAATTACCTAACTACACATTCATTTTTACCTTATTTTCTATTATTCCCTACCATTCTAAAAAATTTCAAAATTCCCTCTTTTCCATAATTTCTCTCACTTTTTAAAATACATCACTGTAAACTATCACCCCAAAGATTTTTTTTTCCTTTTTTCACGCCTACAATCACGGATCATCAATTATCTCAATCACTCTATTTTTGAATTTTAAATCTTTTCTCTTTCTGATTTATCAATTGCAAGTCATCAAAGAGGTAGTTATTCTTCATCTATTTTTTTCTTTCTACTTCATCAGGTATCAATTTCGTTTTATTTTTTTTAGCCGTTTCATCTACAAATTTAATCGAAGAAGGATGCATCTTCAACTTCAAAATCGATTATGGAAAAAATGCCCTAAAAAGAAGGAAAATGTCGAGTTGCTGGTGGCTCTGGTAAGGACCTTGGGTCGAGATCCATGGGTGACGCCATTGTTGAAAGTGAAAAAACAACTACGGGAGTTGATATAGAGCAAAAGAGAAAGTGTAGAAGGATTTCTTCATCATTTTTTTTTTGCTTTCAGCAAATCAGATTGTTGACTTTTTTTTTTTTCAATTTTTTGTTGTTCGTATTTTGTTGATACATATGGGTTCAGATCTTTTAATGTATCTAGTGATTTTAATTCTTAAATTAATGTATAATAATTCGTTTCACCTTTATGATACATTACAATTTTATCGTGTACAATATATTGTTTTCAAATATTAATTTTGATACATAGCCCTAATTTATTGAAACACAAATTAGTATGTATCATATTCATAGGTATGTATTGGATACACAAATATTACAAATTTCGTTATCTTTTACTAAAGATACATACGCCCAGCCTAATTCAACAAGTATACTCTGTAGACACTATCAAATATTACTGTTGATACATAAACACTAATGTTTTATAACAAAATCAGTTTGTATCATATTTATAGTTATGTATATGACACATAACTTTGTTATGTATATAACATAGTATGTATCAGATGTTGTGATGTATCGCATGTTGTTAAGTATTTGCAACACTATTTTATAAATTAATCAATGTATATCATATTCATAGTTTTTTTTTTGTATATGATACGTAACTATATAAAATTGTCGACTTTTCTTTTAATCTATTACGATTTGGGAGAGATTTGAGAGAAGAAAATTTGAAATTTGAATTGTTTGGAGCAGTTATTTGGAAGAGATTAACATCAATTTGATTTGCATGATTAAGGGACTGACATTTAATTTATATTTAATTTCCTTTTAAACCTCAACAAACTAGTTGTATAATGTATCAAATGTGATATATACGGAAGAATGAGATGTATCCAGATGACAACAATTTTAAGGAATTTTTATAAATTGAAAAAGATCAGGGATAAGATGTAATTTGCTTCCTACACTATGAGATTCCTAAAAATCTTACAAGCTACAAATGATTAGTATATTAAGCAGTTGATATAGAGTCTAACTACCAATAACTGATTCAGTCCAAAGAAATGCAGGGCAAAAGCTGAGTACTTATACACATGTTTCTTTAAAAACAACTTATAAACATGCATCGCCAACAACACGGTCTTCCTATATATTGAGCATTACCCACTCCTTTGGAGGAGTAATCGATATTCCAAGAGTCAATGCAGCATAAAGTTGTTTACTTGTTTCAGCTCATCCTGCTCTCTGTGTACTTAAATGCATCTAACTTCAGTGATTCTCTTGCCTAAAACGGCACCATTGACTAGCAAAACTGGAGAACCAAGCTCTTAGTTTGCACTTGGCTTTATGTACAATTGTTTGCTCCATACCCTTGTCTTGTTATCAATGAATGGAAGCTAGTACTCAAAATGAGGACCTGCCCCCATCTGACTCTTCTGTTTTATAAAATCAGCCAGAATCTGCATCATGTCTTTCAGAAGCCCTCTTCATTGAATTTCAAGTTCATTCTCTGCATATTCTGTATCAGACCATTCTTGCTCTTCTTCACCTACCTGACCATCAGTTACTTCACCCATATCTCTCCTAGCACTAATAGTAGCAGCACCGGTATCCATTTCAGAATCTGCACAAATGCATGCTGTTGGGTTTTCATGAAACTCTCCCCTGCCTGGCTTCACCTCCATTGGCTCGCCCATGAAACCTATTTGAGACGTTCGAATTTGTGAGGCAAACTCTTCCCATGTCATATTATTTCGACGAAGGAGCAAATTATTAAGCTTCTTCGCATTTGGGCGGATAGTTGGCTTGTGATCAAAATATCTCCTGAAACACGGAAAGGATTCTAAAAAGTTTACCCTTTCCTGGAGTAACAGACTGATAAATAAAGTAACATGATATTTGAGTAAAGAAAATGGCATTTATAGGAGTATCATTTCGTCAAAATTATTTCATAAGAGGGGAAATTGTTTGAACTTTTTTGTGAAGTCAGCTAAACTGATTCAGGTCAAAAACATCAAGTAGCTTACCTTCTTCCAGCGAGCATTCTTGCCATATTACCATTGTTATTGGATACAAAAACATCGCTCTCATCACAAACCATGAAATCTAATGCAGCCATCCGAGAAGAAAAGGAAGAGAATGGTGCCAATTCCTCCTTGCTGGCAATTGTATCTTTGGAATAAAAATTTGGAAATAGAGCCTTGAGAGGAGCCAATGTCTCCTCTCCACCATAAATTTCTCCAGATGCCACATAAATATGAACATCATTACCGAAACCAAGTGCTCTAAGCATAAGGCCAATTTCCTCAGGAGTGAGAGGGCATTTTCCGTTCCTTCGTTCCTTATCCGGGTTTCTTGCCTGCAAGTAATGCCAAAGAAGTAATACCATATTAACTATAAGTAGGGGCAATGTATGGACTAATAGTTACTAAAATAGGTAGTGACTCACATGTAATGTCTTCCACCTCTTTCGTATTTTACCTAGTTCTTTCCTTTCCTTGTCTCCTCCACCGTAATAGCATCCAGAGAATGCAAGCATATCTGGTTCAAACCTAGAACATGGTAAACAAGTTTCAGCAAGCATGTTCCAGTTGTAGAATATTGACTTAGAGAAGTATACAATCTACAATGACAAGATCAACATTCAAATCCTAAAGGAATGTCACTGAATCTGAAAATAACACTGGAACACACGTAAATAACCATTTTATCAGATCAGCAATATAACGCCCTATAAAGGCTAGCGCTTTTGCCTTCTATATTTCAACAAAGCAGCTTGCGTTGTTGGGAAAAAAAGAGATTCTTTCGAAAACACATTCATGAACAAGAAAGAACATTTGTGTAATACATCTTTTGTACATAAATGTTAATAAAATTACCTCAGGTGCAAGGCAACAAAGTGCTTGCTTTTCATTCTTATCCTTTCAACCAATTTTCTGCCCATTTCAGTTATGGGATCAGTAAACTTCAATGCATGATAATTGACTCTGCATCTCAGCTTCTGCATATCTGTAGTCAATCGATTGGAAAGCCTATAGTCAAATTTTGTTAGCTGAACGGCCTGCATCAGAACAAACCATAGAGTAAACAAAATGAGAATCTACATCCAAAAACAAACTAGTTAATCTAGATATACTTTAAGGGCCAGTAGGAAAACCTCAAACAAGAAATGTGCAATAAACTACACAGACACTCTGTACATTAAGGCGTTGAATCCCCTCACCACCCCACCCAACAGGTTGCGTATTCAACAACACAGATATTGTGAAGAAGATATGCTTGACTTACACTTTTTTCCTGAAAACAAGGTGGAGCTTGTGTTGTATGGATAAGTAAATCTGTGTCTAACTTTCTGTACCTTGAACTTTCAAATTTTGAAATACTATGACTTGGTTGTGCATTAGGGCAATATGGATGGGAAAAATACTACATTTCAGCATGAGTTGCCACATACATGTACAATGCAACAAGAGTAACAGAATACTAAGGACCACGAATCATGTGATGTACACAAAGTTCCATGTCGTGGGATGATATCATGTTTTGATGCACTGGAAAAGGCAAACATGTTCCATTAATTTGTAAAGGACTTACGTGCTTTTTCTTTAAAATAGGCAGGATGCGAGTTTGATAACACTTGGCATTGCACTTCCTTGGAACGCGTGTTGTATATGGAGTTATGATTTTATCTCCAATTCTTGGAAGATCCCTAATAATTTTGACATCTTTCGAGATTCGTGAGATAAACCAGTCGACATCAAAAATCTCAGAGAAGTTACTGCAAGTAAAAAAGGAATGATTACGTTCATGAATTGTAGTACACTCTAACAAACAAAAAGATAGATCATAAAATGCCTTTGTGCACAAATTATTCCAAATAAAACCTTGAATCTTTCCAGTAGGATTTCTGGTCGAGTTTTGGAACTACTAGGATGGCATTCAAAATATGAGCTGCAACAACTGCATCTACAATCTGCATCCAGCAAGAAAATGATTTGAACTCAAATTTGATTTAGCAATCTTTTAAAATATAACTGCAAATAATAATTAGAATTCCAACGGCAAAATAATCTGCTCGTAGTATCTCAGATTTAATAGAAATTCTTATGGTGTCTAGAAATGGACTTGTTGATTCATGATTGCACAGTTGACAAGACAGTGTCAACAGAAAACTACATACACCATTACAAATAAAAAAGTAGAACGAGTTTCTGCCAGGTCAAAGGAAGAAGATTCAAACAAGGTAAACTGAGTAATGGTAAAGGCTAAATTGGGTTCAGGGAGCAGACTAGAGTACTCTCTTGACTATTAATTCACAAGCTACAACTTGCAATCCATATGCAGTTGCATGTCACAGGTAACATTAATAGTAGTACTATTTTGCTGGTGTATGTATGGACCAGATCAGAATTTCAATTTCCAAGTGAAAATTTTCTTGTTCATATTTAGAAAACAGAAGCTAAAATATTCAAATTGCTTTTTCACTGTACCAATGTCAACAATTGCTAACCGCCCAATTTAAATGAGGACAGCCAACTAATAAGGGAAGATGTCATTCAGGTATCAACAAGGAGGTTTAAAAATTTTGAACGTTTGAACTTGTATCTTTTCAAATCTGCACTACTTGTGTCTTATCCAACTCTGCACTATTTGTGTCTTTTACAAAAACTACCAAAATTGCTCCTCAAAAAGTATTTTTACTAAATCTTAAATGCAGTGGGGCGTGACTTAGAATTTAAATCCTCCAAGGAACAACATTCAAACACATAGTCAAGTATCTCTTTATGGCATCTCTCCATGTTGTTGATGGAAAACTTGGCAACAACATGCCACCAGTGGGTAGAGCTTGTTTCCAATAGACTCTCGGCTCTAGAATTAGGGTAAAAGAATATATTTACCCCTGTTCTCTGTTGATTCAACCCTCCACTAGTTGCAATCATCAAGTACCTATTGAGATGAGTATTCACCTCTGCAGCTGCGAATGTTACAGCGTCAGGGATCAGACGAATATACAGTAGAGAACAAAACAAAAATTAGAAAAAGGGGAAACAAAATGCACCCACTTGGAAAATTATTGCTGGAATCACTGCAGCCATGATAGAATTTCGATTGCTTCGAAATCCATACGTCTCCGCTTAAACTTCCTCCACCCATCTACACATTCAAAATCAGGAGCTTCTGATTAAAAAAAAAAAAAAACATCTTACGTATAGGTGGAAACAGTCAAAACTGCAGTAGAGCTCACCGGAACACGAAAGACATGTTCTTGTTGCAGGTTCATCTGAAACCCCGTCCCATTAATGAACTAAATGAAATAACAAAATCAGAACAAATAAAAACAAAGAAAGAAAATGATGTAATGGCTGGATGCATACCGAGATGGGATTGATAAGGTGATGTTGGTGGGAATTGATGATGGGAGGAGAGAGAAACAGAATGAAGAAAAGAATAGCACCAAATAAAGCAGAGACAAGAGTAAGGAAACGGTGAATGGGGCGTTTTCTTCTTCTGAAATGCAGAGTATGGAGAATGATTTGGAAAATTCCATGTTTTCTCTTCTTCATATTTGATTAGAAATCTTCAACAAATGGTTTGGTTTTACTATATAGTGTATATATATATATATATATATAAATCCTACCTGCTGAGAGTTGAGTAGAAGGAAGAAGAAAGAGTTGGTAGATAAAAATAGTGGCAACCGGTTTACTAATAACACAAGGATTTAGGTTGGTTTCGCTAAGCCTAATTCTCCGCACAGAATTTAGGAGAGTTTTTCCTATTATGAATAACTAAAAAAGATAAATGTGGATTGCTTATAAATTACTTCCCTAACTTTTACAAAATAAATTGAGAGGTATTTTCGCGTGCAAGCAGGTGTTACGTCTTTTTTGGGGTTTGCGGAGTGAAAACGACAAACAACACGTTAATTCATTTCCCGTATATGTTTTGGCCCAGCTACGCCTGTTTACCAAAAGTTTCTGTGCTCTTTTTCTAGTTTTGTTTCCATTTCTATTTTTATACTTCCATTTTTCAATTCTCATTCCTTATCAAATTTCTATATATAATTTTAAATTAAAAATATATCTTAATGTTTTTAAACTTTTAAGATATTAAAATTAAAAAGTTGTTAAAAAATAATTTTTAAAAGAAAAATAGACTTAAAAATAAGTAAGACGAACCAATTAATATGAACTCGGTTTCTTAATAAAAATAGATATTTCATCCATTTTAGCAAATTAAAAGAATTTTATAACTTTTTTTCATATTATTCTTAGTATTAAATAACTATGTAAAATTAGTAGTAAGATTTAGAGTTTCGAAATATCATTGATAAGATTTGTTTAGTAAATAATATACACCTCAAATTATAAATTTCTTAAGAGTTGTATCAAGTCAACATGGGTCAAGTAATATGAAATGAAAAGAGTACGCCTTCCATTAATTTTTACTTACCATGTATCAAAAATAATTTTTTTTAATTTTTATTTATCCAATATTAATAATAGATTTTACACTTATACTTGTCAACTTTAATAAATCAATAAAAAGATTTTTTTTTTCTATTTTACTCTTAATAATAATTACTCATTCTAAATCATCTTTCAAATATGCAACGACTAATAGAGATCGTAGTAAAAATATATACTTTATTTATTATTTTTAAAAAGGTGTGCTAACTAAGTTTATGAAGAAATAAAAATGAATGGAGAAGTATTTTTAATTGACACACTTAGTTTTAACGTAAAACTCAAAATCTACATATTTAGTAGTTATTGGATTAAAAATACTTCTTCTTTTTGCTTAAAAATAAATATTGAGATTTGATTTAGCAAGTTCAAATGATCTTTTTTTAATGTATCAACTTACAATTTTTAAAAATTATTTGACTTTCTCAAAAAGTGATAATGATATCTACAACGGAACGAGTCTAAAGTCTAAATTGTGATTTTAATGATACTGTATTTATTTTTATTTAATCATTTGAACTATTCAAATGTTAATTAATTAGTTAGTAAAATATGCCTAATCTCGCTTTCTCTTGCCTCATTTTATCCAAAATGTAAATTTTACTATGTATTTATCTATGTTTAACTTGGTACATTTCTTTACAAATAATAAATAGAGGAATAATTTATTATATCACCCATATAGCCCTATTAATTATATGTCATCTAAATATTTAAAAATTAATAGTATTTAAAGTAACAAAAATGAAATAGATACAAAGATATGTGCATATATAATTGATAAAAACTTGACAACAGATATTTTGAGGCCTAAAGCCACCTCTTTAGTGGGTTTAGGCTTGAACCGGCCCCTTATATAGTTAGCCACACAAGAATATAGAATATACAAATTAAGCTAAATTGTCATAGAATTAAATGAAGTTGAATGTGAAATAAATAGATGGATGATGATTTATATTGCGAATCCCATACATATTAGATTGATTTTTGACATTCAATGTAATGTGACTATACAAATTTAAAGATATCTAGTTTTTGGTTTGGTTAAGTTTGTGGGACAAAAATAGAGGCAACATAGAGGTACACGTGCTCCACTGTCCCATTGTAATTTTGTTTATTCCGAGTTGTAACAGAATATGTTTTGTATAACTCAAACTGCTTTCAATTGTTTATTTGCATTTATTTATGGTTGGCACGATCTCTGAGTGGCCTGGACCAGACATTTCCGTTCATCAATTTCAGAGTCAACAAGATGTTCAAAACAACCCAGTTTGGTAACGCCAATGGAAGCGTTCAACAACCAAAATCATGCCAACCATAAATGGCTTCCACTTTCATTTTATTTGATCCTTATATTAAATATTTTTTTTACATTGTAAATCAACACAAAATTATTTATTTTTCTTCCATAGTATATTATCATTAAATAACTACACAACTATTAGTAGTCAAATTTAAATTTTCAAAACATAATAATAAGGTTAATTTAGTAAAATAAACCTTTAATAAATATTTTCTTAAGAGGAGTGTTAAATCAACATGAGTCAAGTAAAATGAAACAAAGGGAGTTAGGCGCAAACCTAGGGGCTCTACAGGTTCACGTGAACTCATGTTCACCTTTTGAGATCATATATTAGTAGTTTTATCCTTTTTAAAAAAGATGTATATTTTTACATATAGATATGTGAACCCACACTCAAAATACCATATAATGTGAGCTAAAAGTTTAACAGGTTCAGTGATGAGAACTTACAAATCAAAGCGATCAAATTTATATCCAAGATTTACCTTTTATAATAATGCATCCGTCCTCTTGAAATCTTGAATACACCCGACCAATATATATATATATATATATATAAATAGTTTGGATTAGGTGCTTGAGAAAGTTTTAAGATGGGAAGGTGTTTGCTAATTAAGTAATGATTAAGATATTAGCTAGGTTGCGCCTAATTATGCAGCCCCACATAAACAACTTAAAACCACATCTGCAATGATGATGCATGTATATTAGGATTGGCTAATTAAGTAGTAGTCGTAATCTGAGATTCAACTTTGTCAAAAACACATTAAGATATTAATCAACTTGTCTTGTACAATGCAGGGGTTGAGCTGTTCTTTTTGTGGGAAATCATTGTTTTAGCCTGACAATATTATAATACAACTGAACATGTTAGATTTCCCTTTAAAATAATTTCATTTGGTGCAATGAATATAATTTGTTGAGACCGTTGAAGTTCTCTCATGTATCCATTCCCAATTGCTGGAAAAAAGGAGAGGAACAAATGTAACCAACTACAACTTAATTTATATATATTGATACCTATAGAAAGTATCAGGTACTCCTTCAGTTATTTTTTTTCGTCATGTTGCGTTTTTCGAAAGTCAATTTGACTAATTTTCAAAGTTAAATTAGATAACATTAATTCGATATTTTAAATTAAAATTTATATAATAATTTTTTTTTTATGAAAAGTACTATAAATTGCAAACTTTTACTTATCAATATGATAAAAAATACTCCTTCTGTCCCTAATTACTTGTCCACTTTTGAATTGACACACCTATTGAGGAAATAATGATTGACATAGTGAGTTTACCATTTTACCCCTATTAATTATGAAGTGGATGGATTAAAAACTTAAGATTTTTAAAAAGTTCTACCTTTTTCAAAGTAATTATTGAGGGTATAATAGGTAAAAAAACATTGTATTTTCTAGATTTGTCAAAATGGACTAGTAATTAGGGACAGAGGGAGTACTTCATAAAATATTAGTCAAAATTTTTATGATTTGATTCTAAAAGAGGAAATTATGACAACTAAAAAGGAACGGAAAGAGTAGTATTTATTTCTTAATCAAAAAGTTTAGGAAGATTGAGAAAAGCTTATGTTGGAATGAGTAGTATTATTGAGTCATTGATTCCAACAAAAGTCAACAGTACGGAGAAGGTGATTGTTCATGGGCAGAACAATTTATTGTGAGGAATTAATTACCTACTTACAATTTGTTATATTTACCATCACTGAAGGTATTAATGGGGTGAATTTTATAGAAAATTTTGTATCAACTATCGAGTGTTTACTTATAAATAGAGAAATCATAATAAGTAATTAATTAATTGGCTTTGATGGCCATTAGTTGATGCGTATGACAAACAATTAATCGATGGGTCATGTGAAACTTAGTTTGATAGGGAGACTGTTGAGTATGGTAGCAAAGTTTGATGCTAAATAAGTTGAAATGAAAAGGAAGCTAAATATAAAGGGTAAGAATACTCTCAATACAGGTGTGGTGCTGAAACAAACTAAAACAACCAAAAAAAACAAAACAAAAAAAAACTTTGAATCTGAATCTCAAATAAAATTCTTCAAACATGTTGTTTAATCCAACAATTCTAAGAGAATTAGCCTCATTAACCCATAGGTTTGGTGTAATATTTTTATTGGTTAATTCATATTTAAACAAAGGAGCCTCTGTCTCTTTCTCTTTCTCTGGATTCTGCATGTCTTTTGAGATTCACTCGAACAGTTAAAATTAAAAATTATATATGGGTTGTAGGTGAAAAAATGAGGCGACTGGCTGACTCATTTTGTTTTAACTTATTCATCCAAAAATATACTACTACTTCTTATTTGAATTATATATAGCTAGTTGTAACGGACAATTTTATAATAAATGCCCCAAAGACAACATGCAGAAACAGAAAGAACATCACGTGAATATATATGATTTTACTTAAAGACCATGTTGATTGTTGTGCACTTCAAACTTCAAACAATCCATTAATTATTTTTTGTGTCTCTCAATTGTTTGCCAGATTTTGATTAATATAGTAACTTATTTGGTCCAACATCTAAGTGTGATTAAAACAATGATTTGTGTTTTGCCAATGCAACTGTCTTCAGCTTCTTAAAAACTAACTTATGCTACAATTCAAAAATACTTACAATTTTTCCTAGAATTAAAACAAATAATTTTTCAAAAGCTTGATGATCTTAAAAAAATCCTTATCCATGATCTTTCATTAGAAGAAAAAAAAACAAGTCTAGAAAAGGGTGCAATGCAATGTGATAAGCGAACTGCATGTTTAAGTTTTTTGGATCCTCCAACAACACGATGAGTTCTACAGTGGGCCAGGCCATGTTAATCTAAAAAGTTTAAAGTCCATTCCACTTGAGCCCATATATATATATATATATATATATATATATATTCAACTCTCATTGTAGATTTGTAGTATTCCAATTTAGGCAATAATCCACTACAACAGCCAATGGACAAATAAAAACAAAAAAAAAAGAAAATAAGGAGTTGCTCGAATGATAATCACTCTAAGATTTATGTTCAAGCTAGCTATCAAGGGATAAAAAAGGCTTAGCAGCTCAGGGGAGGAAATAAAAAAGATAAAGATACAAGTGTGGAAAGGTAAATTCTCCATGTCTAATCTTGTGATTGTGTTTGTCATTTTGGATTCGCCTCAGGGCGAGACAACCTACACTATAAATGTCGAAAATACCTCAACTGTTGGGAAAGTTATCATACATATAATATAGTATAAAAAGAAAACGTGGGAGAGGCCTAAAAGACACATGCCACGTGTCGTAAAGGTTTTGGATTGCGTCAGAAAAACTAGTGAGCGAAATCCTATGGATATATATAAAGATTCAACAATTGTTTGTATTTTGATAGATTAATTACTACTCCATTCGTTTTATTTTATGTGAGATAGTTTAATTCGGTACGAAATTTAAAAAAGAAAGGAGGATTTTTAAAATTTATGGTCCAAGATAAATGTTAGAAATTTATGTGACTGTAAATTGATATTTCATAATAAGATTGTTATTTAATATGAAAATGTGTCATTAGTTTTGAAATTGGCTAAAAAAAAAAATAAATCGAGGAAGTAGTAGTTACGAGTGATGTTAAATGTTGAAGCTCCGAATTGGAGTTGGATGGACCCAATCTTGAAGACTATCTTCACTCTGAATCCATTCAAGAACCCCATGGCCTGTAAACCCATCTTCTTAATTCCCTTTTTCTTTATTTCTTATCATCTTCCAACTTGCTTAATTTCTATCCCAGGCGCGATTTGCTTGATACTTCCCCCACCCTAACTGAGGCTGCAGGTGCCATTATTGACGTCAGTTTCTCTTCCTTCAATTGTACTAATTTTACACCCACCCATGACTGCAAATTATTCTTCTGCATTTTTTCACACAATTGCCCTTATTGTTTGAGAAACTTTACATATACCCATTTGCTTGCTTTCTCAAAGCGTGTCAATTATGTAACCAATGTGACTGATAAATTGCCAATTCTTATTTGGATTTTGTCGACAACTTTATTCTGGAGCTTGCCCTTTCAGTTTGAGCAAGTTCACAAGTTAAATTTTCGTTTACGTGTATATCCGTTCTCATTTTTTCTTGCAGGATTCTTTCACCCGATGCTTCAAGTCGAATCCGCCAGAACCTTGGAACTGGAACATTTACTTGTTTCCTTTACGGTGCTTGGGGGTTGTTGTTAGATATGGGATTCTTTTCCCCATAAGGTTTACCCTCTTTTGTTTCTTTTATTTTTCTCATTTGTGAGTTACCCAGCTTGGCTATGATAATTGCACTATAAGATGAAAAGGTGCAACTCTTTATTCCATACTGCAATAGTTGTTCACTACCCCCATTGAAAGCTCACTTTTGTCATCCTTTCTTTCTAATGCAATTGCAGAGTTCTTGTCTTGACAATAGGATGGATAATATTTCTCTCTTGCTATATCCCGGTGCATTTCCTCCTTAAAGGGCACGATAAGTTCAGGAAAAAACTAGAGGTATCTCTCTTGCTATCCAGTTTACTTTTAATTTTTTTATTTCTCTTAATTGCTTTAGTTAAGGACTGCACTTTGGTTGGCATTTGCTCTCAATATATATATATATATGATAATGTTTTCCTTTATCCTTGCCTTTACTGTGGAGAAAATTATAGTCATCTTATAAGGAACTCGTGATACGAGACAAACATCACTCGCTTAACAAAAAGGAACTCATTAGATTAAGAAAGAATTTCCTTCGTAATTAACTGGTTAGAGTGCAAACAGATATGGTTATAGCTAACTAGAGAGTCCATCGGCTGGAAAGTCGTTCAGCACACTATCTGGTGAAATGCTGAACAATTGGGTTCAAACAAGAGCAGTCACACTACTTTTTGAGGAATTCAATCTAGTTCATAAGACTTTTGCAAATTATAGCAGATGTTGATACTGAAATTGGTTTTGGAGAGAGCTTCACATTTATATACTGGTTTGTACTACTTGTCAAAGCTTCCTTATTTACACTATATTGTTGGTGAAGATAATGGAAAGACTAGTTCTTTTAACATGGCAAATGGATAGAAATTACTGAAACTTGTGCTATAAAATTTCCCAAGAAATAGGAACATGTTCCAAAACAAACAATTGAAGCAAGCATGAGATTTCAATGTATGAACAGAAATTACTACAGCTGCAGACATTAGGAAACACAATTAGCAATGGAACACTTCATTATGTTGATTAGCTTTGGAAGTTGCTTATTGTGTCTGGACCAGGTTTCTGCCACATTTGTGTATATGTTCAAGTATGATCTTGGATAAAAAATGAGGTAAAGCACATTGAAACATTACACAAGGAATCTGCTATATCTGTCTCAATCATTAGCTTTTGCAAACAAAACTAGCCATAGAAGATAGTCAGATACACTATGGACTATGCCCATAGTTCTTTTTTCTTTAGCTGAAGTTTCTGTCTGATTTTCTTTCTTTGTTTGGTCCACCAAACTGACCTTTTTTCCTTTTCCTTGGTATCTGGTCAACACTTAAACAAAAACCATCTAAGAGATGCGACAGAGAAACTATCCCTATTTAGAAACTAATTCTTGGTATTTAATGGCACCATGCCTTATGGGATACTATCCCTAAAGTTTTAGCAATTATGATGGAAACAAACCGAACCTACCAGTACTCTTATATATAATCAAAAAACGTAGTATTTAAAAAGGCATTCAAATCAAAACAAGAATATTCTAATAAGGAATACAATATTCAAATTAGTGTTCAACAGATATTCAAATCAACTTGAGAGTCAGCCACTGGCACCTGATAGCGTCTTGACCCCCATCCAATTTGGGGCCCACCTGAGTAAGATAAATTGGCACTATTGTTTGGAAATTCTCTATTATGAATTAAGAGGTCTAGACTTGCTTATATTGCACTTTTGTTGTTCTCCTGAAGAGTATCTATACATACTAAGGTTTCTGGCATCCTTGCTTTGATTAATTTTCTTAGAGGATTCTGGTGGAGCTGATATGCAGTTTCTTTGTTGCATCTTGGACTGAGGTTGTCAAATACCACGGCCCATGACCAAGCATACGACCTAAGCAGGTACATCTTCTGCCATAATTGAGATCTTACATGTGAACCACATCTTCTCTAAACATCTAAAGTTGCCTTGTGCATTTTATCGACAGGTTTTTGTGGCAAATCACACGTCAATGATTGATTTCGTTATCTTAGAGCAGATGACTGCATTTGCAGTGATCATGCAGAAGCATCCTGGATGGGTTGGTAAGAGGTCTAAAGCGTTCGGCATTGTTTACTCGTTCACTTTGTCTCTGTCAAAAGTTGCCAAGCTTTGATATGAAGATATGATATTAACCACTAGGAAAAAGGTCCAAATCGTCCCTCAACTATCGTAAATGGAGCAATTTTACCCTCCATTTGCAAATAATCCCAAAAATACCCCTGCTGTTAATAAAATTGGCCATATATACCCTTAAAAACTAACAGACCTCCATGTTATTCTTTGACACATTTTAAATTTTTTTAACTGATGTCATGGACGGCCATCTATGAATAAAACCCACCCCACCAAACTCACTGATTTTGGTCGCAAAAGATAGTTCTGGTTATGATAAAGTGGTTATTTCTGTAAACTTAGAATATTGTATGCATCGAGTCTTCTTAAATCACCATGCCAGTTATAAAAACAAGTTACCCTGCTGATACTGTATAGGCCAAAGGTTGTCTAATCACTTCTGATTTCTGGCATTCCATTTGCTTATGTTCAAACCTTAAGGAGTATAGGGCGCTATACCCATCTCTGTTGAAGTGGGTCAACAGGGGTGACACAAGTATGACTTCTTGTACTGCCCTTCACCTTGTCATTAATGGTGGGGTGTCATTTGATTGTTTCAACGTATTTAAATTGTGTGGCTCAACTTCATTTGCATTATTAGTTGCCATCTTGAAGGGTGTCAAGTGCACTTGAGAAGAGAAATGGCACACATACTTCGGAACTTCGGGCTGCAAGCTTGTTTTTGTATAACTGCAAGGATAAATTTATGAAGTGGTCTTGTATGCCTCCTCTTCCGCATATTAATTTCTCATTAAAAATAGTATATTTGCAGGATTACTTCAAAGCACCATTTTAGAAGGTGTTGGATGTATCTGGTTTAAACCCTCAGAAGCCAAGGTTCGTGAAATTGTAGCACGGAAGTGTGTGATGTCAGAAGTATCATTATAGACATTTCACTCTGCAGTGTTTTTCTTACATATTTTAATTTTCAGGTTGAGGCAACATGTTGAAGGGGCCGACAACAACCCTCTTCTTATATTCCCTGAGGGAACTTGTGTAAATAACCACTACACTGTCATGTTCAAAAAGGTAGGCCCAATGAATTCATTCATCTATACAATTTTTAATTTTTGAGCTTAGCTTGACCCAAATTTTAGGTCTTTCGAATATTCCCCTCTCAACTATGAGGAGTTCTTTATTGTGAGTCATTGGTTAACGAGGAAACTGAAAAGTACATTTTATGGTATTTCTGATCTTCAATATATTTGAGTATCTTTAGGGTGTGTCGGTATGAAGAAAATGTTTTCTTGGAAATATTTTCTAGGAAAATAAGTGGGGAACTTACTTATTTTCTAGTGTTCGGTACATAAGCAAAAAATCTTATCCTAAAAGTATTTGTATATAATCTAGACAAATATTATGGAAGGTGTGGGTAGGGGTGGTGAGGATGGAGGCAACGGGGGTGGGGGTGAAGTTGAGGTGTGTTGGAGGGTGGGGAGGACACAATCAAAGTAGAATGCGACTAGTGAAACTTGTTTTTCCTACTTCCACTAGAGAAGTCATTTTCCTCATTTTTAAGGATCTTGTTTTTCTAAAGTAAATGTTTTCCACAATTTTTGACCAGTGAACATAGAAAAATTGGAAAAAAATTTCCTCCATACTGAACACACGCAAAAAGTGTGCTACCACAAGTCGTTTTTTTTATGTGGATTTCCAAGTGTTTAAGTAATGGTTTTGATGCCTCTTATCCTTTTTCATGCATGATGAATAGGGAGTATTTTAACTCGGCTGCACTGTTTGTCCTGTTGCAATCAAGTACACAAAATTTTTGTTGACGCCTTCTAGAAAGTAGGGATTTCTTAATGTCAAATTGCTTATTTGGTTTATTTGTTGGTATTCATCTCGTTATAGTCTTTCTTCTTTCCAGTTTGAAGTTTGTCTTTCTTTTATTAATTGCAGACAATCCTTCACAATGCACCTTTTGCAGCTCATGACATCTTGGGCTGTAGTCTGTGATGTTTGGTACCTGGAGCCTCAGAACATAAGACCTGGGGAGACTCCAATCGAGTTTGCAGAGAGGTAAAATTTCCGTAGTGAAAGCAGTAACTACTGGTTCTAACAGGGCATTTATCTTATCAGATGTGAGATATTAATTTTTGGACAGTACTCGTATTGAAGGTAATCCTTTCCAATTTTCTCTTTTCAGGGTGAGGGACATCATTTCTGTTAGAGCAGGTCTTAAAATGGTTCCTTGGGATGGATATTTGAAATACTCTCGTCCTAGCCCCAAGCATCGAGAGAGGAAGTATGTTTCCTATATCCCCCCTCCCCACATGCTCATGCACAAAAAAGTAATTAGACTTAATACTTAGTGCTGTTTACAATTACTTTGATTTTTGTAGTAACAGAGCTGATCCTTTACCTGCTATTTTTCCTGCCTTTTATTGGTTTCTTGATTGTTTTGTATTTTTTTTATTTAAAATATGTTGCATGTGTATTCTTTTTCTTTCAAGCTAAAATCTAATTTAATGTCTCTCTCGGTCTCATACGATGTCCCCTGAACTTTTATGTTGATGGTGTTACTGACTACTATCGTTTCTGTAGAATGAAGTTGTGTAGTCCTCCTGCCACTATGACATTGTTGTTTTTGTTTGAATTTTCAATAGGCAAGCTTTTACTGATACTAAAATTGCATCTATGTTTGAAGTGAACAGTTAGTTTGTTTTGTATCTCCAGGCAGCAGAGTTTTGCGGAATCAGTGTTGTGTCGACTGGAAGAGAAGTAGATAATTGGCATGTATGGTTTGTCTCCATTTTCACTTTTGGTTTGAGTTTGTTTTTAGAGCCGTTCAATTTGGAATAGTTGTCATATTATTCTTCCTTGTCAGCTTGACGTTTTGTGTTTCATCACTTTCTCTAACCATAGTTAAGAGTATATTAGTACAATTGAGTGTGAAGCTAATTGCTTAGTGTTTATGGTTTTGGATGTCCACGCAATCTACATGTTTGTTTAAAGAATTAAACTTTGTGAGTGTTATTTTGTCATTTGACCGGTTACTCTTCCATGATGCAGGGCCGGCTCTATGCTTGGCAAAATAAGGCTTTTGCCTTAGGCCCCCAAATTTCGGGGGCCTCAAATTTTTATCAAGAATAAATTATATGTTAAAATTTCTATGCAAAAAATTCATTATTTATGATAAAAAGTATAATTTTTTTGAAAACATATTATTTTACCCACTTTAACATTTTTTGTATTTTGTTAAAAATAAGAATTAATAGTGAAAACTGTTGAACAAAGTGATTTACAAATTCTTTTTTATTTCTTTTTAAATTTTAGTTTCAAGCATTACTACAAGCATATTAAAATGGGGTATACTAAGTCATGAACTTCTTGCGTCAAATTCTATGGTTCTAACTCTTATCTTTATTTAATATTTGTCAACTTATTACTTATAGAATTATGTTAACAATTCATATAATAATTGCCTCACTAAAATGATGTTTTTCAATGTCGAGATGATAAAATCTTACCTGAAACTAATAATTGAAAAACAATATTAAAATACTAATAATTTTCACCTAAATAGTGTAAGAAAAATAAATTTTGAATAAATATGTATATGAATTTTGTTTATATTTTAGGCCTCGAATTAAAATTTCGCTTTAGGCCCCCAATCACGTTGAGCCGCCCTTGCCATGATGAAGAAGATGGTGCTTTTGTGTGTGTGAAAAAGAGAGATGACTGCTCTCTCCAATGGACAGATAGATGGGTTCAAATTCCACCTTTGGGTAATTTTTAGAGGGCAGAATGCTGAATAAACTAAATAATGTTGTTTTCTTGTGCACGTGGTTTTCCCAGTCATTGTCGTTTGTGAAATTAATTGTTGGCTGCAGGTTTTAAGGCTAGGGAATCCCAGAAGAAATTAAGACAAAGAGTTACCTGTAACCTCAACTCAAGTGTTTGTCTGTTTTTCCAAAGTTTAATGATTCTTTTTGGTGGGAATATTTATTGTTATTAGTTTGAAACCCAACGCTCGCTGCAGCCTTTACGTTAGAAAGGAATTTCTTACAAATTCCAAAGACCTAAAAGAATCATTATAATGCCCATGATAGTATGAATTACTCCTACAAGACGACGACAACCTGAACAGAGGTTGTCAGCTGGTCAATTTTTTCACACATTTATTCTGATAATAATTCCAACCCTTTTTCTCTATTTACATGTTTGATCTTGATCTTGTTTTAAAGTGTGTTTTTCCTTTTTCTCCTCCAAAAGTTGTTGCAAATGAAGTTGAGAAAAAAAAAAAATTCTTATCTGCCATGGGACAGAAATGGTACTAGTACACTTTTTGAACTTTGGGGACCCTATCTATACTATTGTAGGACCATTCGTCTTTTAGAAATTTCATTTCCACTGAAGGTGGGATCCCCGCTGTCACTATTGAAGGATTAAAATGCATCATTATTATTATCTTCTTTTTGAGTCACTTACGTTACTTTTATTATAGTATATGTATTGTTCAACGGTTTTGGGCTGTTTGAATTTTGATAATTAATTCCCTCTTCCATTTTAGTTGACTTGGTCTACGGGTGATGGATGCTAGACACTAATTTAGATGGAAAATAAATTTCAAATGTAAGTATAGAAAATTATGAACTGACGAGCCATATAGAGAATATGCAAAGTAAAATGAAATGTACCTACTTATTATTGCGATACAAAACAAAAGCGTATTTAATGCTGTGAGACTATTCAGCTTCACTTTTCAACTATTATTATATTATTATTATATTAGAGTAGAAATGCATCTCTTGAGAGAATAACTTTAAATAATGTAAAGATTAAGATGTGGAATATTTTGAAGATTTTCAGGGTACTGACTTTGGATTTTCCACATCAGAACTATCCAACAAGTGTTGAAATTCAATTTTCATTGATAATGAATTGAATATACTTATATCTTCTAAACTGACCCGTAACAAAGAATGCGAATTTCTACTACTATTTAAATTCATCAACCTCTCTGTTGACCCGAAAAAAGAAAAATAGAAAAATAGAAAAAGAATGGCGTGGAAACAACCTCATACAATCTTAAATATATAAAGTTATTTTTTGAAATTATAAATAAATTGAGACGTATTTGGAGTATATGGCAAATAAAGGCGGAGACAAGACAAAGACTAAACTGTTTTCCTTTTTCCGTTTTCTCATATTCAGACCGTCTTCTTACTACCCACTAATTAATTCGCTCGCCCCACTACTTATAATACCCCCCCCCCCTCTCTCTCAAATGTGTAACGCCATTAGTATTTTGTAACATCCAATTCTTTCCTACTTTTCCATTTTTTCCACAGAGAGAGAAAAAAATGGTTTCTTTTTCGAGGCTGACTACTACTACTCTTGTTTCCCTCTTATGGCTGCTCACCATTTCATCTCCGGCTGAAGCTTCCTTCAGTTGCACCTCCGCTGGAACTTGTGACGCCATTATTGACTATACCTTACCCAACGCCACTACCTTTAATGCCGTTAAGAAACTCTTCAACGTAAAGAACCTCCGTTCCCTTCTCGGCGTCAACAATCTCCCTGTCAATACCCCTGCTGATCAGAAATTACCCGCCAATCAAACCATCAAAATCCCCTTTCCTTGTCTCTGTAGAAACGGTACCGGAATAGCCAACAAACGTCCCATTTACACCGTCGTCTCCGGCGACTTCCTATCCCACATAGTTACCGACATCTTCGCTGGTTTATTCACTGTTCAGGAACTTCAGACGGTTAACAATATATCTAACCCGAATTTGATACAACCCGGGGATAAATTGTGGATCCCACTTCCTTGCAGCTGCGACGACATTGACGGTGAAAAGGTTGTTCATTATGGTCGATTGGTGAGCAGTGGCAACAGCATTGAGGGTATTGCTCAGCAGTACAATGTCTCTCAGGAAACCCTTTTGAGGTTGAATGGTTTAGCAAGTCCTAAAGAACTTTTAGCTGGCGCTGTTCTTGACGTTCCCCTTAAAGGTACTCACTCACTCCTATATATATTTGCCTTTTCATTTCTCAAAAGTGCACTATCCTAAATTTATGAATAGACAATCAATTGGGTATTGCCTAACTGTCAGGACTCAAAACTCTGAATTGACATAGGCAGTGCAGTGGCCGAACACACACCTTAGTCATCCCCCAGGCTGTAGATGCTCATTGACTCTAAAGTTCAAGAGGCCTGTAGAGCATATATCAATTAAATGTTTTCATCTGTTTAACCCATTTAAAACGTAAAAATGATGTGTTGCCCTATTGGACGTGTGGCTATTAGGTCAATGAAGTGGGACTGATCTAGGATTCAAGACAAAAATGTGGGCTGATTTTTTTCCATCTACCCTTAGCCGTAGTGGGAAAGTCCCGGTATCTGTTATGTTGGGAGGTAGCCAGGTATTATGTTGCGTAAGCTGGGGAAGAAAAAAGATGTGTTGCCTTATTGTCTTGTTGAAACTTAAAATGCCTATGTTCATTAGAAATTTCTTTTACTTGCTGAATTGATTCTTGTATCCGTAGTCATTCCTACAGCAGTTAAAAGCTTCTACTAGTCATGTTTAATTCAATGAACTATGGCTTGATGAGATCAAATTTACAAAAATTCTAGGTTACTTTCCAATTGTGGTATTTGAGTGGCTGACCTCAATGGCCTTAGGGCATGCTAAACATTGGTGTCCTAAGAATGCATGGATTGGAATTTGGAACACACTTCCCTTATGGAATGGTTCTTCTCTTTTCAGATTTTCAAGAAAAATAAAAATGATAAGAGAAGATTGATTATTAAATCTAGTTGTGCAAATCATCATTAACCATATTTTTGGAATTTTCATACCTTCTGGGCTTATGCCATGATTCAAAAGTGTTTCATTTGCAGCTTGCCAATCAACGGTGAGCAATGCCTCAGTGGACTATCCTTTGCTAGTGCCAAATGGCACATATGTCTTCACTGCTGCCAATTGTGTAACGTGCAAGTGTGATGCTGCGAGCAACTGGACGTAAGTAGCTGAACCGATGATGTTAATATTTACTTGTGTTACAACTCGACTCTTGTTGTTGCATCACATCATAAATCCCTTTTCTACTGCAGGTTGCAATGCCAACCATCCCAGATAAAGTCATCTCTTTGGAAGACATGCCCGTCAATGCAGTGCCAAGGTTTAGATAACTTGTACATTGGGAATGTGACCACGTCTTCAGAGTGTAATTCCACATCTTGTGCTTATGCTGGTTACAGCAACCAGACCATTTTTACCACAAGCACTCAGTTAACTTGCCCTGGTAATTAGTTTATTCAGTTACACACTTAAAATTGGTTGATAAGACTAATTATGCATTAAACTAAGACATGTTTTGTTGTTGGTACAGCCTCTGACAATAGCGCTTTCGGAATGAGGCCAGGGACATGGAGATGGAATGTCATCGTGGTTGCTATCTCTATGTGTTTCATAACTCCATGGTTATAGGAAATCTGTAAAAGGGTGTAGTTTTTTAGCTTTATTTATGACTCTTCAGTTCATCCACGAACATGATCTCTTCTTTTCCCACTTTAGACACGCTACTTGTTTCCAGATTTTAAACTGTTCAATTTGATAAGTATTTCTTTTGCTGAATGCAATGTCGGTTTGATTGTCCAAATTAATGATTCTTCTGCAAACAAGAGAGATTGAAAAATCTTACTACACCTTTTGCACGGTGGATTCTTCTCTTTCGAAAAGGTATTAAATTTGGTCAATACTCAGGAAATGAAGAAAAAACAATAAATTAATTTCTTTCTAAACGAAATGCTACTGTTTTTGTATCACCAAAACATTTCCGTCTTATCTTAACCGTTCCATACCATATATACTAACAATTAAACACTTTTTATATCCAACCAATTTTATATATACTAATAATAATATACACAAGTGAACAAAAATGACAATTCTGAAATTTCAGAAGCCGAAAAAAAGTACAAATTATTACTCTAATATCAACGACAAAAGTGAATGACTAATAGATAAGGTATTTGATTCATTAGTATTTGCCTATTGGGGTAATGATTTTCAACATATTAATGTTTACATATAAGATAATTTTTTTGAATATTCAAAATTTGAAGTACCAAATTCAATATTAACTTCAGAAATCCAAAAATTCAGAAAATTTGAATTTGGAACTTGGTCAAATTAGGCTAACCCTACAAATTGCTATTCTTTGAAAGATAAAAAAGACTTGTAATAAAAAAATAGTACTCAAATGAGGATATTTTTTTTGAAAAGACTTGTGATTTAAAATAAACGGATTTTAGAAAGGCAACATGCTACATATGTGTTACAAAAATGATGTTTCCCCTTAACAACAAAAAAAAGAAAAGAAAAGAAAAATAAAAAGAGAGAAAGGACTCCACTAGAAGTAGTAATATTAAGGTTTGAAAAGGCAAAATGAGGGCCAAAATTGGTTAAATCGACTCTGTTTCTTCCTTTGTATAATTCTGGTTTGGCCCTTCCCTTCTCTACCGGCGGCAGCCTCTTCACTAGGTATCATACTCAATTTCCTTTGTTTTACACGTTCAATAACTGAATTCCCCTTTTATTTCGATTCCATCTGCGCTTAACTCTTTCTTCAAATCACCGCCTACCTTTATTAACCATTGCTGCGAGAAAGCGCTTGACAAATACGAGGGTTTCTTTCTCCCTCTATTCCTTTCATTACAGATTTTTAGGTTACCATATTTGCATTTTGTTGAAAAAAGTTGCCACCAGGGGCGGCTCTGCAACTTTGAAAAAAAAGCAATTGCAATTTGAGGGGCCTCATATTTTAAAAAAATAATAGGTTATAAGTATTTTTTTAAAAAATATCGAGTATTACTTGTAGAAAATAAATTTTTTTTATAAAAGAGCAAATAAGTATAGAAGTTTGACAAATTATGAATATCATGTCTCAACAAAGATTAAATAATTGGCTATAATAAGCTTCATAAAAAATATATATTCAAATTTAAGGCCTCCATTTAGATTTAGTTTTAGGCCACCAATTTATTAGAGCCGCCCCTGGTTGCCACCTTACATTTATCAAAACATACCATCCTAGTCTACAATTCATCCAAAAACAAAAAAACAAAAAGTTGCCATCTTGCGTAAGAGTTTTACACCGTATAGCTTCAACTGTACAATCAGTCCTGTTCTAGGAAATCAATGTGCTGCACTTTATCACTCCTTTGGATGGTTGTTTACCCATTATATTGTATTGTATTGTATTGTTAGTTTTTATATAATATTTGTTTTGATTGTTACTTAAATTTTATTGTATCAATATTGTTAATCCATTGTTAGGTAACGACGAAAAGGCCTATTTTGTGTAACGATCCATTTAGTATGGTCACGTCGTTACCATAATATTTTCTTTTTATTTATTTTTACTTATTATTTAATAATTTCATTTCATCATTTACCCTAGATTTCATAGTTATTTTACCTCGTATCCTAGTTTTTTTTGTAAGTTTATCATTTAAATTATGGATGTCACAGGATGTGTGACATTATGTAACGACATAGAATGATATAATCTGTCCAAATGTTCTATTCATTAAAATGATACAATACGATACAATACAATAGTTACATTATGACTCAATATGTAACAACCGTTCAAACAAAGTGTAAACAAAATAGTAGTACTATTTTTAGGATTAAACAGTTGGAGCGTTTCTTGTTTTTCTGAAATTTTTTCCCTCTTCTTTATGTTTTTTCCTCTCTTCAGTTGCTGTATTCCAATATATTCATTCTTAAGTTTTTGTATGACTATCAGGTCCTTCTACTTTGATTATGAAGTGAGGGACACCAGCTTATAAAAATGGCAGCTGCACAATTGAGCAGTAACGCGATGTATAATGGGTTTACTGAATTGGAAGTGAAAGAGGAGATTTCCAAAAGGTGCTCGTTAAGATTCTCAAATCGCCGTTGTAGTTCCTTTTCAAGAATCAATCAGAATAGCTTGAAACATGTTTATGGTAGCAACAATTGTTCTTTATCGATTGGGAAAAGCAAAACATTTTCATATTCACCTGTTCTTTTCCCAAGGAGGCGGAAATCTTTAAGGTTCCGTAATCAGTTCAGTTCAGAGAGTGGTGCGGAAGCTTCTGATTTGCAGGATACCACTGCTGTAAAGGGAATAGATGATCTCTCAAGCTCAAGTGGAGAAGTAGAGTAAGTCCCTGATCTTACTTAAGTTTTCTGGATTGTAGCTTTTTCTGATGCTAGGCAGACATGATTAGGGGCCTACTAGCAGTCATTCCCCATCGTTATATGCATACGTTGTTTTCACTAAATCCCTTGTCAGGGTGACTTCTTCAATCTCTGTGTCTAACTTGGAGTGCTTTTCCTGTGACTATGAAGTGTTATCGAAGTAAGATCTTATTAGAATTGGCAGAACAAAAAAAATAATCTCTCACTAGATATTTTCCGGAGGTAGATTGTTACACTGGGTATGTTGTTGTAGATTGTTGCACCCCCCCCAAAAAAAAAAGAAAAAAGTCGATGCTGCCCTTGATGATGGTCGCAACCAACAAGTGTACTTTCCCACAGCTTATTAAGCTTTCCTGTTTCCATTGTATCTAGCATGGAGCTTTTACTTCCATCCTGCATCAGAATATTTACAGTAACATTGTTGTAACAGGGTTATTACCTGTCCACGATCTTGGTACTTCTAGCTTTGGTATCTCAATTGAAGGCCCTCCTAGAATGGGCAAGGACAGTCAGTTGTTGGCTTAATTGTCTGGGCTTGGGAACTTTAGCATCTATGGAAAAATTGAAGTTATAAGGCCTTCACACTTGTTGTCTCTGCATTACACATTTTCAAAGTAATTATTGCAGAGGTTAGGTTCATTGATGAAACTTAGAGATCTTAACTGAGCCTAATATATATTCTACGCTACATACTGATGTTTACATGTTAATTCTTTTTATGGATATTCCGGCTGGCTGCAATATATAGTGCTTTTATGTGGTTAAATCTTGACAAAGTGGCATTACTGATTTGTCTTTGTGATGGTTTTCAAGTCAGCTTATGTTGCTGGTCCACATCCCTCCTTTGCTGATCTAGTTTTCTTCTTTTCAAATCATTTTGTTGGTTTCAGTGAGTTGAATGAGACTGTTCCCATTATAACAAATGTCGAAAGTGAATCAATAGAAGAGGCTCCTACAAGTTCATCTCAATCTGAGGATGTCAGGCGTGAGCTTGTGATGCTGTCTTTGCCAGCAATTGCTGGACAGGCCATTGACCCTTTGGCACAGTTAATGGAGACTGCTTATATTGGGCGTCTGGGTAAGGTGGAACTTTTGCACATTCAGCATTTTTATGGAACTCTTTAATTGAATTTTAGAATCTCCTGAGATCACAGATGAACTGGTACAAAAATTTCTATTCGGGGGGTGGTGCGAAAACTTATGTCAACGACTAGCATCAATTTGTCGTTAAGGAAGAGAATTTAGGATCTTATATTAACGGTGGTGCAAAAACTTGTGTCAATGACTAGCATCAATTTGTCGTTAAGGAAGAGAATTTAGGATCTTATATTAACGATGACCCTTAATTCGTCGATGGTGATAGTTCATCAAATGAGGACTAGTAGTTTCTGTAGCTAGTTGTTATGGTGTAGGTATAACGGTTATGCTTGTACCGATTTAACATATATAACTTAACTAATTTTGTTGTGGCTACCAGATGTACTTTAGTTTCTATACTATTTAAAGTGTGTGCTATCCTTCAGCTCGTGAGACCAGAAAAACATAATGTTCCCTATCTGTATTCTTTAAAAGAATTTGATTTTCTTGATCGTATCCAGTGAAGCTGGAATTGGGTTTTTTGGATTTTTCCCATTTTCCTTTATGAGGGGTACCATGAAGGGGTGGAGGGAGTGTTGGCTTTATATGCCTTCTTCTTTCCTGTTACTGTTTGAAGCTTGGGAGTTATTTCTGCCTTACAGGTTCTGTGGAATTAGCTTCAGCTGGTGTCTCAATATCAATTTTTAACATTATATCAAAGCTTTTTAATATTCCTCTACTTAGTGTTGCTACATCTTTCGTCGCTGAAGACATCGCCAAGAATGCAACCAAAGTTTACATGTCAGGTAAATGGAGTGTTAAACTTTTTCTCATTCATTGTTATAATTGCTTAGGTATTCAACTGACCTAGAGTTGGTGTTCCTACTAAAAGGCTTAGGACTCATGCTCCGACTTTTATAATGCTCATTTGTCGATACGTTGTGCAGAGGGGGCAAAAGGCACTGATGGTATACTTCCCACTGGGGTAGCAGAAAGGCATCAGTTCTCTTCTGTGTCTACCGCATTAATTTTAGCAGTTGGCATCGGCATAATTGAAGCTTTGGCTTTGGCGTTGGGATCTGAACTACTTCTTGGTTTAATGGGCATATCATCCGTACGATGGCATATATATTTTCTCACTTCCCAGTCTTTCATTTGAGTTCCTTCTTTTTGTGCTTGCTTTAATTTGTGTGAAGTATGTTTTCAGTACGTGAGTGCACATAATATCCTGAAGAAGGAAAAGTTTTAAATAAGGGTCACAAGAGACCATTTTCGTCCTGGCTAATTAATAACTCATACAATTTTTATGTTTATTTTTGCCTGACAAAGTTTGTTTGGTTTTACTGACTCCTTTTTAATTCTACTTTTTCCGTTTTTTCCCGGAGTGATGGGCCTGTTAATAGGGAAAACAGAAGTGAATGGAGAGAGACCTTTATGAAATTGGTAGCACGCACCACTTTGGTGCGGAGTGAAGTTGCAATCATTATGCTAGGCTGCAACTTCAATATCAACCTGTGTAATTTGATGATGTCTACTAATAATCTGATAGTGTGAAATAATATAGTGAATTCCATCTTAAGGAACATAAAACCTATTTAGTTTGACTAAGTTGTGTCGTCTCAGTTTTTCATTTTGGTAATTCATGTTTGCAACCTGAGTGGTTTGAGTTTTTTTTTTTTTTTTTTTTTGTTATTTAGCTAATTTTATTTAGTAATTCGTATACTAGATTTTCATATGGTTATTGGGAGGAGAAAAATCTTGATAATTTATAAGACGATGTTTGGTTAGGAAAATAGCAAAGTTATTTGTGGCTTCCTAAAATATTTTATCACAATTTTCTTCTCGTCATGCAGGCCCTTCAAATACACATTGTTGTGTACATGCATAAAGATTTTCTTATGAGTTCTTACTACAAAAATTGTTTTGTTTGTAGACTTCACCTATGAGAGTTCCAGCAAAACAATTTCTTGCTGTGCGTGCTCTTGGTGCTCCTGCATTTGTAGTTTCCTTGGCCCTTCAAGGCATATTCCGTGGATTTAAGGATACGAAGACTCCAGTCTTCTGTTTAGGCAAGTTTTGGATCCTTGGCTATTTAAGTGATAATAGTTCTTGCCCAATATCCTTTCTGCTGATTCCATTTATGCAGTTTTGACATAGAAATTCCAACTTTTGGGTATCCTAAATTTGTGGCAGGCAATGTTCCCTTCAATAACGTTCTAATTAACCTGGAACACCTTTGTCATCTAAGTCATATATACCTTTGTCATCTAAGTCATATATTTCTTCTCCTCTAAATCACTGTATTCTTAACTTAATTGCTTATTTGCACTTGAGTTTGTTCAGTATGTATACGGATGAAGGTGGAAAATGGAAATATTTCCTTTATCACCCCCAGTTTTGGACCAAAATTCTTACAGAATAATATTTATATATTACTTTAAAATATGTTTGTATGCTTAATGTACTCATAAACTTACAGACATGTAAACTTTGTTTGATCCCTAAAATAATAATATTGTGATAAAAAAGTTAAATCGGAGGGGATAAAATCTAAATCTATTTTGATAATGAAATACTATCTGATCAATGTTTATTGTTAAATAAATAATTGGATAGTGTAAAAGATTCTTGTGCAAGTGTTATACGGGAAAAATGCCCAAAAAGATAAGTTTTTCCTCCCCTTCTAAAGGATGTCTGTAAATGCAATTTGCTGTAATTACAAATGCAATTCTTTATCGTTCCTAGATATGTTAATGGAGCTAAAGTTGTACCTTTGTAATGATATAGCATATTATTTGTGCAGGCATTGGAAACTTTGCAGCTATATTTTTGTTTCCCTTACTTATGTACTATTTCGGCTTGGGTGTGTCCGGAGCTGCCATATCCACTGTCATTTCACAGTTTGTACTTCTCTCTAGTCTTTCTAATCATGTTTGCTTCTCTTCTCTACTGTCTAATACTTTTGTTCTTTTTATCAATTCTCTTTATCTTTATGTGATGAAATACTTATAAGCTTCAATTTTCTAGATACCTAGTGGCCTTTTCTATGATGTGGTATTTAAATCAGAGAGTAATGATATTACCTCCACGATTTGAAGAGCTGCAATTTGGTGGCTATTTAAAATCTGGTGAGTGGTTATTCTTGAGATGTGTATTCCAAGATTCCTTCTATTTGATAAACAAGCTCATGTCTGTGCTTGTGCCACAACAATTTCTTGATGTTTGTTGCATTTCATATCTGTATACTTTTCATGATAGTTAAAGGGTTCTTCTAATTTTGTATTTGTGCTGCCTTAGGTGGATTTCTCATTGGAAGAACTCTTTCTGTCCTTTTCACAATGACACTTGCTACATCAATGGCTGCCCGTCAAGGTGCTGTAGCAATGGCAGCTCACCAAATATGCTTACAAGTTTGGCTAGCTGTCTCCCTCCTCACAGATGCACTGGCTGCATCTGCACAGGTAAATTGATATAAATGAAATCCTCTTTATCCCTATGGGTCTAATTCTACTCGTAACTTCTCTTTTACTCATGTACTCCTACATCAGAACCTATCTGTCTTTTTGTGCATGTATATTTATCCCATATGCTTATGTCAATTCTTTTTCTTGTTTATGGTGTGTGCTTCATGTTTGAATCGGCAACTACTTCTGGTGCTTCAAATCTTTCAAATACCATATGCAGATGATATATTATAGGATTCGATCAGTAATAGTTGATCTCTTGCATCTTATCACAATTTTTCAGTTTGAGGTAACTTCTCTTTACTTTGTTTCCAGGCGTTGATTGCTAGTTATTTATCAAAAGGCGATTATGTGGTGGCAACAGAAATTACACACTATGTTCTAAAGGTTTGTGCTTCCCTTCTTTTTTGTGCCATTGAGCTCTGAAAGTTTGTGAGACACTCTACACTAATAATGAATTTGGACCTATAATTTGCAGATAGGGCTAGTTGCAGGTGTGTTTTTGGCGGCTGCATTAGGTGTTTCTTTTGGCTCTTTATCTACTTTATTTACCAAGGACACAGAGGTGCTAGCTGTGGTTAGTACAGGTTTATTGGTATGTCTTTAAACCTTTGGGAGTATTTGGTTAAATTTAATTTGTCAGTGATTTACCTATGAGGAAGATGTTCTTATCTTTGAATGATTCTCTGAAGAGTTCGGTTATTGCTCAGAAACTAAGTTTAAAATTGTAAAATTGCAAAATTGCTGCAGTTTGTCAGTGCCAGTCAACCAATAAATGCTCTTGCGTTTATCTTTGATGGCCTCCATTATGGTGTTTCAGACTTCGCTTACGCAGCTAGTTCCATGGTAAGTTTGTAATGCATTCAGATTCAATACTTACCAAGTATATATATTTATATTCACAAGTCGTGTTCTTTCTTTGGCATACAGATGTTGGTGGGGGCAATATCATCTGCATTTCTGCTTTGTGCTCCTAGACTTCTTGGTCTTCGTGGTGTTTGGTTGGGATTGACCCTTTTCATGGGCTTACGCATGATGGCTGGGTTTATCAGGTAATGGATACCCGCCATCTTCCTCCTTTTTGCATGCCAATTAGAAATGTGCTTTTGCGGGATTACATTTGTGGTTCCATTTTTTTCCTGGACTAGATTCTTCTGGTGCTATCTGTACTGTTCTTTGTCTGTGTTCTGTGAGGTATTTTCCATTGATTCAGCAATAAACACTGTCGTTATCAATTGGAGGTTTTTAACGAGTTAATGTTAGATATGCATAATGTTTCAGGAATTCTAGATGAGCACTGCTTGTGTTAGTAGTTTGGATAACTGAAATTTTCAAATTTCCAGTTATATTACATGCTTTATCACAAAGCATTTTTACGTTCAGGTTATTGTCAAAGAAAAGTCCTTGGTGGTTTCTGCATTATGACACAAATGAAGCTAAGGTTAGTAGAATTCTCATTTCGAAGGTATAGCAACAAAATTTTGATGAAACTTCTTTATCCCCCGCATAACAAATTCCTACATTGTTGTCTCTGCATGACAGTCGCTGTATGTACTGTATTACAGTAGTTGCATAACTAATTAATTAGCACAAACCTGAAAATATAGGGATGTCAGCCAATTGTCTTATCTGATGCAGTTTTGAAATGATGGTCTGCTATCTTATCACTAAAGAAATGAATATCCTGCTTCTGTCATTCCTGGAAAGATGATGTAATAATTACCCACGCACAATGACCATATTTTAACCGCGTACTTGGTATATTCAAGTAAAGTAATAAGATGCTTTTAATTAACTGGGACAAACCTATTTTATCATTTTTAAACTACACAATGCCATTATAATCCATTGACCTTTTCTTTCTTTATTTTTTGTTTACCTTGTATCCAATATTATTCATCCGAAATTTTTAAGATAGTCCAGTGCTGCTAATCAGCTGATAAATGTTATTTTCTATTTATTAACTTTATCTTATTCCGCGTTCTCTTTCAGGTTATTAGTTGAGTGGATTAGATTTCAGACTTTTGAAACTTGTGAAACCTCCTTTCATATTCCTGATTAACTTAGCTTTCTTGGATGTTGTCTTTTTCTCTGAAAATAGGATTACTGAGTCTCTATCCTCCATGGGTACTTGCTTTCTTAGTTATTGTTTTTCCTTTATTCCCTCCTCTTAAGTTATTTTCTGGGGGGTGGTGGATGTTCGAAGATTCATCATGACAGCAATAATGCCTTGTGGCTTGGTCTGTCCTATGTACATAAGTTGGAACATCTGTATATATATACTTATCGGCATTACTTCCTTATGTACATATGTACCATGTAACTTTTTGCTTTTAGAGGAAAATGTTGGGCATCTTGGCTAAGAAGTCAGCTTTGCTAGAACGAAAGGAAATAAAAAAAGGTTAATTAGAGCATCCCTTGAATTTCTTGAGGTCAATCAATCCCTAATGATCTTGCAAACTTGCTGTACACAAAATACATGTTGAATCGCCTTTCAATGACTATCTATGGGAAAAATAATTTGGATGTGTTCAATGAGTTTTGTAGTGTTTGGTTCTCTGTGTTAACCTACCTGTGGATTTTTATATCCAGCTTATCATATTGAAGCCTGCGAGAACAACACTGCTGTATTGTCATTCTACCTTAAGTTTGTTGAAGTGTAGCCCAGATTAAAAGGAACACAGCATGAATGAATGTCAAGCTGGCTTTGGTGGGTGGAATTATTATTTTCAATGAGAAATGACAAATCACACTTTTAAGACGGTAAAACAACGGTGAGGAAGAAGTAAAAACACAAAAGAGAAAGCCCAGGAAGGGGAAGTTGGGTGCTGATCCTATATTGGGCCTGTGTAATCCATTGGTCCGTAAGGTTCAAACCACTCAGCCCAAAGACCCTTTTTCCTCTTAGGATTCCAGCCCATGTCCTTGCAGAGTTGGTCGTTGTGCCAAATATGCAATGCACCGATGCACGATTTCCTGTAGTACTTCTTTGAGGATCTCTTCTTGTATTTATCCCATTCTGCTATGTCTTTCTCCATCATCTTTACGCTAGGCAGCTTGAATTTTCCATCAAGAAGCTCTGCCAGCCATCGGCACCTTATTTCTGAGGTGTATAGATTTGCTATGCTTTCTGAGAATCCAATAATTGCCAGTTGTGGAATTTGGGGATGAATGCATTCCCTGATAATAAGTCAGAATATAATTATTTAACACAACAAGTATATATTATTTTCACAGCAAGTGTTGTTTTATGTATTACTGACCTATAGAGGGGAACTGCAGCAGAATCGTCTGAGCCTGCTATGAGTTGCTGATATTTTGGTGATTCAAAAATGTGTTTGAGCTTATCAATTCCCTTGAAGCCTGTGGCGAGTATGACTAAGTCAGATTTAATGGGTTCAGCCTGACCCTCAAGCACAATGCCTTGTTTAGTAAATCCAAAACTCTTAGCTTTCTTGAGTTTGAGACGTCCTTCCTCAACCCTGTCGTAGAAGCCCTGAGGCACTGTAGAAATTAAACACGCACTCAATTCATTTAAGAAACTATGATCTGGAACCATCCCGTGCGTTGAAAGCCTGAGCTTATGTTTTATATAGCTTTCCACAAACTTTGAGAAGCCCCACCTCTGTAAAATCGATCAATAATATGAATTAGAGTAATAATGAGTTTTATTACTTTAATTAGATAAGAGGAATTACCAGAGGTGAGAGAATTGTAGCAATGAGATATAAAAGAAGGCCTTCACCGGGTTTATGCACTGTAAGTTCTGAGAATCTATTCAAATAGAGTTTTGCCATTGGGAATCCCCAGGGGAAATAATCAGGAACGTTCCAATGTGGTGTCCTGATTATTACGGTGCACGGACGTTCAATCCCTGCAAAATTGATTGTTACTCTTTAAGAGTTACGTTGATGGAGGAAAACAAAAGCTGAATTCATGTCTTACTACCATTTACTGTGGAGGATTCCATGGCAATGTCCAGTCCTGATTTTTGGAATCCAACGACGGCTACATGTTTTCCTTTGACAAAGTCAGTTGCAGTTGTGGAGTCCATCTTTGAATAATCCATTGAATGGATTACTTTGCCTTCAAAAGCTTCAGGACGTTTGTTTTCAGGGAATTCAGGTATGTTTGGGACTTGACTGAACTTTCCCACACAAACTACTACATAATCAACTTGGTATACCTGCATACATTGAGTGGAGTGGTGTTGGCAATCAGAGGGATGTGTATTAATTATGTTTTGAAATTTAAGTTTGATTAGTTGTGTTTTAGGCAATTACATAAACATAATATTGAAAGAAAATAAATATGAAAAATTTGAGGGTGTAGTTGGTATGGTTACCTTTATGGATAGGGTTGGAGTGTGTTGTACAGTAACGTTCCATTTGCCATTAGACATCCATTCTCCGGTTGATGAGTCACCATCGCCTTCATAGCTAAGGCTCAATACTTTGTTATTGAAGTGAATGTGTCTCACCAAATCAAAGTGACGTGCATACGATTCAATGTACTCCAACACAGTGTGTTGATCGGGGAACACTTGGGTTACGGAATCAGGCCATGGAAAATCAGAGAATTGGTAAAGGGGTTTTGGTGTCTGCAGTTTAGTGCTCTCAATAGTCTTACTCCAGACACCTCCAATGCTACTTTCTGACTCGAACACAATTGGATCAAATCCTTTGGAAATTGCATATTTGCAGGCCAAGAGGCCGCTGATTCCACCTCCAACTATTGCTATCACCTCCTTCCTTCTCCCATCACAATTTGCCATTCTCTTATACACTCTTCTCTCTCACTAATATAAATGTGCCGATTGAATGCTCATTTTTTGGAATACCATTTACACTATTTATAACACTACTTAAAGGATGACCCCATCATGATTTCATTGACTTCTTAACCAATAATTAATCTTATATTGATTTGACACCGTTCTTAAGAAAATTTTTATTACAAAATATAGATACCGAGTAATATGAGATGGAAGGAATATTTTTTTTTTTTGGCTAACCATGAATAAAGATATACGACTCCAAAAACTAGTGCTTGGCCAGGTCGATTTAAGACAAAACTTGATACTTTACCATATATTTTACTAGCCCTCGATTTCCTCATTGTTTTATTATACTTGATTCGAATTTAAAAAAAAAAAAAAAACAGTTAGAACGTGATTGTGAATGCTTTCATTTTCTACATTTATTGAACAATTAATTGGTGAAAATCGTACCATCATGGTCCATTTTTCCAGGTGGCGATTTTCCATGGTATGATTCGATTGTTATTTTATATCCTCTCAAATTTTGCTTTAAAACTCTCCCTTCAACTTTGAACAATATAATTAAACTTCTCACTAGTTCCATTGACTTTTAACCAATAATTAATTTATAAAACTATTCTCTCGTTTCATATTATTTGATCCATGTTAAGTGATACAATTCTTAAGAAATTTTTTATCAGTGTGTGTTTTTACTAAATTAAATACTTTAAGAAATTTAAATTTGACTATTACTATTTTATATAGTTTTTTAATATAAAAGTAAAAAAGGAAAAATATACAATACAACACTCTTGATTTTTTAAATTAGACAAGTCAAATAAAATATTAATTTTTAATATAGAAGCCAAGTAATATTTGAAGTTAAGAGGCCTAATGTAACTACACTAACTACTTTTGTGTGTATTTAAAGTTTTTTCACAGTTAAATTAAAATGTTTATTGATTGTAAGATCCGTATATTGTATAAAGTAGAAGATTTTTTCAATGCACCACTAGCTTAATTATCCACAAGTGACCTCCATTATTACAGATTTCATTAAATGAAAAGATGTATTAGGTTTAAAGGGAGAGAGAAATTGATCCAATCTTTTATTTCTGATGAATCTTTTAATTGAGTCTGAGTACAGAAATGTGGATATGAATTGGACGGATAGAAGAAAATTTGAAGGATTGAAATTTAAATTTATCCCGTAGAAAGATGCTACATAATAATTAATAATAATAGTAATTACAAAAAAATTGTATTAGTTTTAAGGGTAAAATGAATTTTTTTTTAAAAATGGATTGAGAGGTTTCTTAATTCAATAGGTGAATAAGAGATATATATATATATATTTTTGAATAATCAGGAGTATTTTTGGTTCCTTTCTATAGTTTTATTAGCCTCGGTTTCCCCAGTGTTTTATTATACTTAGATTCCCAATTACAAACATTGTTAGAACGTGGTTGTGAATGATTTTCGTAACATCATGGTCCATTCCAGCTTGATACCCCATTGTTTTAGTTATTTTATTTTTTATAATAAAAAATAATTCTTCTGAAATAAGATTTATTGATTATTTTATGGTAGTATAAAATAATAATAATAAAAAAACAACGATAACAATTATAATTTAAATCACACTAGCGAAAAGAAATCAATAATTAAGATGAAAAATTTAAGAATCGAGTCTACTGAATTTAAGTGTCCGATAAAAAAAACTAAAACAAAAGAGAACGAGAGGAAAAATATCTATTGACTTGTAGGTTGTTACCCTAAGATCGTTGGAATACCTTGTAGCTTACTAGTTACTAATTGAGAGTAGAGTAGCTAAAACTAATTTAGTTTTAATCGGAATCATATCATATATATATATATATATATATATATATATATATATATATATATATATATATATATAAAGCTCAATAAAAAAGAAGTGATGTGGCACCTCTCAATGTCCAAGGATCTTATTTATCTTTTTTGTGGTTTTTTTGACATTTTCTCTAATTTTCTTCAATTATTTATTTTATAAAACCATCTCCTTAATTCATACCTATTCAATTAAATAAATTCAAATCTTAATTAATTAGTAATATATATAACTCCTCACCTTTCATATTCATAACCTTCATATTATTAAATATACAAATTTATAACTCCTAAATTTTACACTTATAAAAACCTATTTTGAGACATGTATGATGATTATTTTATTTTCATTTTTCTTATTCTTCATATTTTGTCTCTTTGATTGGTTAATTTTTTTGGTCTTTTGTATTCTGATTTTGCAGGAGAGAGATGTATAATGAAGAATGTTAGATATTTTTGCATAGTTTGATTTTACGAGGTAAAAGATTTGACATATATAATACTTATAATTATCACGTTTTTTCTATTGTAATTATACATTTAATATTTTTTTTTTGGATTCTTGATGAAACAAATCATGAATTTTTCGTAGAAAAAATAATTTGTTTTTTTCTCTTTATAGTTTCTTGAGATTTTTTCTTTGCTTATTCTTGTAGTTTCTAAAGACTCTGATTGTTTATACTCTCTTCGTCTCTTTGTAGATTTTGGAGAATTAAATTATGTTATATTGAAACATGATCTTTCTTTCCTCTTCAAACCATAACTAAATATTCTTTAATATTTTTGCTTGATTAGTTAACTATATTTTTATGTTTTTTTTTGTTGTTGTTATTGTAAGGATTGTTTATAGTTCTCCAGCCAAATCTCCATGCTTTTGTTTCAAATAAAAGCATTTGCTCTTTCGGCATCTCATTCGCTTGTTCAGTAACCTCTTCTTTCTCAAAAAGAAAAAATCGGAACCCGGTCTTGACGCCCCTAAATAATAACAATTGGTTCCTTATAAACTTAGTTAATTGAAAAAGCGCCAGTATATCTCTAACAAAAAAAGTAATATTTCAAATCTCAATATAAAGTATAATAAATACTAAATATTGCACCAAACATGTTATATATATATATATATATATATATATATATATATATATAATAGAGAGAGAGAGAGAGAGAGAGAGGAGTATAAAAAGAATCCTCTATTGAAATATGAAAAAAATCATACAATTCAACTAAAAAAATAATTCATTAACCATATGAGTCATTAAAACCAACACAATATTATATATTAATTTTTGAAAAAAAAATATCATCAAACTAATTATTTTTCTTATATAGCTAAGAATCAAATAAATCGATTCCTCTTACAATTTCATATGTCACAATCACATAACAATGATATGGTAAAAATACATAATTTTAACCCTAGATTCTTAATTATATTATTTAGATATAAAAATTATTTATAAGTCAAAAAGTCGTTTCACAATTTTAAGAATTCAATTAACAAAAAATCAACTATTTTTTAATTTTATTTTATAACATCCGCAACTTACTTTTTTTGACAAATTTAAATTTTTTTCTATTCCTTTAGAGTAACTTTTTGATTCTCTGCCCCTTTTTAATTTGTTTTTAATTAATTTTTTCCTTAATAAATTTCCCTCCTGTAATATAAAATAAGAGAAAAAGTGTGTGTATATATATATATATATATATATATTAGGTAATGCAAAATATATTGTTCAAAATAATAGTAATTATCAAAAGTAATGTTTATTAGTAGAAGCATGTTTAGAGACTTTTAATTAATTTGAAATTTCTTAAATAAGATAAAGAGAAAATATGTCATATAATAAAATTAAACCATAAAAAATGGTGGAGGAGTTTACTTAAAAGTTATTTTGTTTATTAAAAAAAATATGTATTTTTTTTACTTTTTTTCTTATTTTTATCTATTTATTTAGTTTTTATCATAAACTCACACCTCTTCATCTTTCATACCCTCTATACTTAATTAGTACTTATTAGTAATATCTATAACTTCCAACTTTATACCTTCATAACCCCCAATTACTTAATGTTCAAGCTTGTGACATCTTAAAATCACATCAAAATAATATAAGAGCAAGATCATTTATAAAAGTTAGCATAAAAAACAATTCTCGAAAAACATTAAAATGTGTTTGTGCATACACTTAGCGGTGGGAGATAATCAAAATTATTATGAAGTTTCAATAAAATAAGAATCATGAAAAATATAAGAAAAATTAATTAAGAGAATTCATTTTTGACATTTTGCATAAATTAGTAAAAAAGTTAACGACAAACTACCTTGATTCTTTTAAGATACGATGCTCATTGTTACTGTTTCCTTAGTGAAATTAAATAAACAAAGATGAAAAAAATGAAAAAGAAAATAAGAAAAAAGGGAGAATCGAAAAATAGTGTTGAAATAAATTCAAAGAAACGTAGAATTATAGGAGAGAATTTCTTAAGGAAAAATTTAATAAAGATAATTATTCCAAATATACTTATTACTTAAGCATTCATCCTCCATTTTAATTATTCTAAATATTTACTTAACTTTTCTCTTACACTTTAATTATATGAAAATATTATTTATCGTTAATAATTATAAATATTCCTATTATTTGTGAACAATTTTTTTTTATATATTTACCTTATTTAAAAAAAAAAAAAACAAGAGTCTAATTATAAGTTTTTATTAGATATTATAAGAATTATTTTTTTAATATTTATTACATAAAACCTTTTATCATTCTTTTATAATTGCTCATTTATTACTTATTTTATTATGTATTTTAACCACAATATATAACAACAATATATATTTTTTTTTGCTAATCCAATATCACCAAAAATTATTTTGCAGAACTAAAATCATGTATCACCCATTTCCTAAAGAATCAACATATAGAGAAAAAACTTTAAATTTTAATTTACAATTGAAGTACTCTTTTAAGTTTTTAAACTATAGGTAGCTTATCTATTACAAATAATTTTTCATATTAAGAGCGTGTTTCGATGTGTTCCTATTTTAATTCTTTTGACATTTTTTTTAAAAAAATTTAAAAGACTAAAAGTTCCACTTTAAATTTTTTACAAAATATCAAAGGTGACCATATTTAATTTTGAGAACTCATTCAAATGGATAATAAAGTCATAAATTCTTATTATTATATTATAACTAACATAAAAGAATGGGTACTATTTAACCAAAAAAAAAAGTATAGGTTTTAGACAGTGTTAATTTAAGGATTTATTTATTTTTTTGATAAAATCAATTCATGAATCAAGTTAAAATTACAAATCTAAATGTTAAAATTTGTTATCTAATCTATTTGAATTTGAAAATTAAAAAAAAAAAACTTTAAAACTTTTATACACCGCGCGCGGGGCTAAGTTTACTAGTAGTATAATAAACTAGTGAATTCATCCACGCTTCGCGCAGTCATCAATAACACAAATAATTTACTAAATATTATTTGAATAGAAGAGATATTATACATATAAAAAATATATTTTTATGTATATTTAATAACTTTAGTCGAAATTTTTAAATATTTTTTAAGAATTTCTTCTTATATAAAATAATTATATTATACCTTCCTATAAATGTATAGATGTATAATTTGGTTCCTATAAATGTATAGATGTATAATTTGGTTCAATAGAAAAAACATGATTTTTTTTACATGTAATCATTTCTTTAGAAGTAAAAGAACCTCTTGTAATTTATAATGATTTTAAAATAAATAACATAAATACACTATTTTTCAAAGTAAAAAAAACAATAGAAGAAGATATAAATAAATATACTTTCAAAGAATAGATTATATATATTGGGTTTGCTAAATATAATTAATATACTTTTAATGTAAATAAGTAATGGTTACAATTAAATAGTGAGTAATGTTTTTGAAACTTCTGTGTACCAATTAACTTTAATGAAGAATAATGATTTTTATAACGTGAAAAAATATAATTAACGTTCTGATTCTTAGAAAGTCAGTCAACTAACTATTATTATAATTTCAAATCATTATGAGCATGTAAGCCAAAATGAACTCAAACAATAGTGACCCAAAATGCCTTCTTCTCATAGTTATACTATATTTAGGCTATTAGTTCAGATACAATATATATTTGACTAAATATTCATACATCATCTTCTTGTTTTTGAATTTTAGAGATAAATCTAGTACTAATTTATAATCCCCCAATATAAAACAAACTTATACTTAGTTAATACTTTATGTTATTTATTTGTGTTGTTAAATTTGACTTTATTCATTCCGATCTTTTCCGCCCTCCTCTAACAAATATGAAATGTAATTATGTTTAATGAATTGAATTTTATAGAAAAACAATAAACAATACAACTTAACCTTATGATGAAAACGTAAGTTATACCCTTTCATTATAATATAAATAACAATGATTGTGTCTCAATTATTTCAAATAATATAAATGTTTCTTCTTGTGTATTTAAACTTTTTTAGAATTGCCGCATCATCTCTCCCTCCATGTTATTTATATTTATCTTTTAAACTTTTTATGCAGGCATATTTATTGATAGCTTTAAGAACTTACATAATAAACAACAAATAAAAAATTACTTTATTAAATTTTATTTCTTTTAAGTAATTAATTATAATTTTTTTAAAAATTTGATTAGTATCAGACTTTTAACATAATTAAGTTACAAATTTGAACCAAGAGAAAAGATTTATAAATTTTAAACTTGATATGTATTTATAGCAAAATTTCAACCATAATCAAGATAAATTCGTGAGGAAGTGATATCTAATTAGGATCTACTCTAGTATTTATAATACTAATTTGAACTAAAAGAAATTATAGACTTACAACAATAAGAAGTTCCAATAAAAATTAAACTTAAGAAGCATCATAAAGATTCACAAGAAAGAAAGAAAGAAAGAAATAATACAACACACATATCAATGCGACTTTAATCATTAAAATTAAAAATAGAAGGAAAAATAAAATAAATACACAATTATCTAAAATCTTGTCATATCCACTTCACAAATCTATCAATATTCAAGAGCTTCTTTTTTTTTTCAAGTCAAACAAAAGCAAAGAGGCATCACTCTTGTTGATATTCACTTCACAAATCTTTCACCATTCAAAAACTTTCTTCATATAAAAATTAAATTTAAGAGGCATCATAGAGATACATAAGAAAAAAGAGAGAAAAAAGAAATAGTACAATAAACACATCATTAAAAAATAGAAGGAAAAGGAAATCAATGCATAATTATTTAAGCTCTTGTCAATATCACTTCACAAGCCTATCACTATTCAAAAGTTTTCTTCTTCTTTTTCAAGCCAAATAAAAGCATAAATAAAATACTATAATGAAAATGAAGGGTAACTTTGGATAGAATGAAATAAAAAATATGAATTTATATAGAAAATAATGGAGGAATATCATAAGGTATCTTAACTTTCATATTTAATATTTAAGGGTTATGAATATGAAAAGTTGAAAATTATGAGAGTTACACCTATATGCTTTTTATATCTAATAAAGAAGATATATTATAGTGGAGAAGGTTATGAATATGAAAAGTTGAAAATTATGAGAGTTATATGCACATTATATCTAATAAAGAAGATATATTATAGTGGGAGGTAAAAAGTTGAGTAATTGAGTATAAAGTCTTTATAAGATATTAAAAATAAAACAAATAATTAAATAAAAAAATACTCAAAAAAAATAGAGAAAAAAAAATGAATGGAGGCCATAGAGATATATGATTTCAATGAAAGGACTTTGAATGTTAATTATAATGCCGCTTGTAGTTGCTAATCCCTCCGAATCTAAAGCTTAAGCTCAATATATATATATATATATATTTTTTTTTTTTTCTTTGATACACTTCAATATTTTTTGTTATATTTTATAAAATAAAAAAATATAAATTATTCAGCGCTATTATAAATTTATATATAATTATTAATAATATTATATAAAAATGAGTTCAATTAGAAATGAAATGGACTAAATCGATTTTTTAAAAGCGGATAGGCGTTGACACCATTAATTTCATGTGTGACCAAATGTGGATAAGACTAAGGAGGATGCCACTAACAATATTTAAAGCATATCTCATTGCCTCTTGTGTTCATCACTTTTTAATTTATTTATGAATTGAAGGGTCAAAAATACACTATTTGCAAAATGTTGATAACACTACCCATGGCGGGATGATATCATTAATCCCAATTCCCATTCACTACTAAACCAATAACGTTCACTATTTCAAAAATTAATTTTTATTTTTATATACTTACTTCATCTGTTTAATATTACTTGATTCATATTAACTTGACACAATCCTTTAAAAACTTTTTACTAAGAAGCATTTTGCTAAATTAGTTTTAGTTTTATTATTTATACTTTATAACTTTAAACTTGATTATTACTACTTTATTTTATCAATAATAATAAGGATAATATATGAATTTTATATTATTTTGAACTTCTCTTTTTTCAATTTTGAATATATATTTTGAAGTATTTTGCTAAATTAGTTTCATCCTAATAATTTTTCATCCCATTCTTCAGTTTCAGCTAGAAAAAAAAAAGGTTTTGGGGAAGAAAGAAAAAGTTATTCGTCTCAATTGAAAATTGATGAGAAGATGATTACTGCTTTAAAGTTGATTAAAAAAAATAGTGCACCCACATTTGAAAATTATATGGAAAAATTAGATGGACTTAGATGTGAAGAGTCATTATACAATATATGTGTTGTGGAAAAGTGACAGCTACAAAAAAGCATGAATGACGTTAGAGGTTCACAAGTTAGAGAATTGGATTAAGGTTATTGGAAAAAAATATAGGAATTCTTTAGTTTTTCTAATTAGCTAAAATATATGTTAGGCGCTGATAATGTGATACCTTATTTATTATTTTTCAACTAGTATTCTATCATACTTATTGAACTGTTTGATATTATATTTTGCCTATAAAATATTTTTTATTCGTGATTTTTTTTTTATGTTATGTTGGATGATTATGATTTTTTTAATTAAAAAGTACGTAATATTTTTTGTCGAAATGAAATTTTTATAACATTTTATTAATATAATATTTGATTTCATATGCATATTCAGATATTGAAAACAAATAATCTTAATCATTTAGAGTTCAGATTTAAAGACCACATCTTAATATTTAGATGTGTATTCAGATCTAGACACTTGGATCTTTATGCATATCTTAATATTTAAATGTGTATTCAGATTCAGACATCTTAATCTTAATGAAAACAAATGAGGCTCAAATAAACTCAACGATGGATCTATATTTGTGTTTAGTAGGTGCAAAGTCACACTCAAGACTTCAACTCAAACTTTCCATTTACGTATTTGTTGAAAATTTGAGAAAATGATCCTCAATATATAGGTAATATTTTATTTGGTCTTTAATTTATTTTAATTAATTGAAATGGTCCTTAATGTATACCAAAGATATTCATTTTGATTTTTAAATATATTTCACTTGATTAAAATGATCCTTAAAATATGACAAAAGGTGTTTATTTTGATCGTTTACTCTAAACCTAACATTTTTTTAAAAATTTTATTATAAACCCTACATGGCTAACAAATTTTAGCATTATTGTCCTTTTTGTTAGCTCCAAAGAAAGAACTTCATAAAATCTAACACAATTTTTTTTTAGTTTCTCAACAATTACTATTTTTTTCTTTTGTAAAATATTATTCTACTGACATAATACTCATTTCTATTTTAAGCAAGAGAAAATAATAAATTTTGTTAGAAAAGTAGAAAAAAAAATGGTGTTAAATTTCATGGAGTATTTTTTTGGAGCTAACAAAGAAGACATCAATGGTAAATTTTGTTAGCCACGTGGGGTCACAATTAAATTTAACATTTCTTTTGATAAATCTGATAAGTTTAGGATAAATGATCAAAATGAATATCTTTTATTATAGGTAAGGAATGAAATATATTAACGATCAAAATGAACATATTTATTATACATTAAGGCCCATTTCAATCAAATGAAATATATTAAATATCAAAATAAAGTATTATCATACGTAGGGTCATTTTGCTTATTTTTTTCTCAAAAATTTAGCCATTGGGTTGAAAAAAGAAGCCAAACATCTTTTCTGTCCCACAAAAAGTAATGATAAGATTTATATTATTTTTTTTCTTCTAGTTTTACTTGTGAAAAAATGTATGGAAATATTTTTTTAATTAAGTATATTTTACTAAATTAATATAAAGTATTAACAATACCTTGAAATTTAAAATTTTATTAGAAGAAAAAAAAAATATTTTTTAATTTCATAAATTAAAATAACTATTTATAATACGAGAATAGTTTTGTTGCCAGATAGGGATGAAAAAATATATACTACTCCAAAAGTAGTAGTTGAGGCAGGTCGATAGAGAGAAGTTGATATTAGCCTATATATTTATGAGGCCTCGATTTCCTCCTTGTTTTATTATAGTGATTGAGAATGAATGGGTAGTAATTGTAACATGATGATAATGGTCCAGCTATCATCAAATCTGGAAAACGTGAAGGGATCGCATAAACAACTCTTTTATTACATCACTCCAATATTTAAACATTGCCTTGTGTTCGTTCCACAATTTTTAATTTATGAATTGAAGGGTTGAGATCCTTGACTTTTTAATAAGGTTGTTTATCCTTTAATTTATGAATTGAAGGGTCTCATTCAAATTGTATCATTCATGCTTTAGAAAAGAAGAGAGAGAGGAAAAAAACAATGTCAGAGGATATGGGCCGGCCTTGCAATTGAATAAGACGTGTCCTATACCAATTACCATATGAGCAAGTAATTGATCCAGAGCTTGCCAGGCTTAAAACCAAATACTACATTATTATTGTAGAAAGGAAAACTACAAACTTCAAATCACACGGGTTTGCCTTTGACATTAAAAAAAATAGGCAATACCGATTTTAGAGCTCTATCTTTTTATATTAGCCGGTGTAATCCATTGGTCCATAAGGTTGGAACCACTCAGCCCAAAAGCCCTTTTTTCTCTTTGGGTTCCATCCCATGTCCTTGCAAAGTTGGTCATTGTGCCAAACGTGCAATGCAGCGATGCACGAGTTCCTATAGTACTTGCTATATGAATATCTCTTCTTGTACTTATCCCACTCCGCTATGTCTTTTTCCATAACTTCGATGCTAGGTACCTTGAACTTTCCATCAAGAAGCTCTGCCAGCCATCGACACCTTATTTCCGATGTGTATAGATTGGTTATGCTTTCTGAGAATCCAATTATTGCCAATTGCGGAATTCTGGGATGGATGCATTCCCTGATCCATCATACATGATATATATTAGTAGTAGTAGTAGTAGTTTTTCACATGTATATATACTACCGCAAAAGAAAAGAGAATATATACTCACCTGTATAGGGGAACTGCAGCAGAATCATCTAAGCCTGCAATGAATTCCTGATACTTTTTTGATTCAAAAATGTGTTTGAGCTTATCAATTCCCTTAAACCCAGTAGCTAGTATGACTAAGTCCGATTTAATTGGTTCCACCTGACCCTTGAGCATCATACCTTCTTTAAAGAATCCAACACTCTCTGCTCTCTTGACCAGCTTGATACTTCCTTCCTCAACTCTGTCGTAGAAGCCCTCTGGCACTATAGAAAGTGAACATGAACTGAATTCGTTTAAGAAGCTATGATCCGGCACCATTCCATGTTTTGCAAGCCTGTGTTTGCGTCTTATATAAATTTCTACAAATTTTGACAAGGCCCACCTCTGTAGTGAAAAATTATCATCATCGTAATTAGTTTGGGATGGTGATAAGGATAGCATAGTAGTAGTAGTAGTTATAATTAACTTCATTACCAATGGTGAAAGTGTTGTGGCGAGGAGACTTAGAACAAGGCCTTCACCAGGTTTATGCACCGTTAGTTCAGAGAATCGAGTTAGGTAGAGATATCCCAAATTGAGTCCCCATGGGAAAAAATCGGGAAGGTTCCAATGCGGTGTCCTGATTACTACCGTGCATGGACGTTCAGTCCCTGCAACCTTAATACATGAGTGCAAACACTAAAGAGGAAGCGGTAGAATTAATTATGGAAGTTACCATTAATGGTAGAGCACTCCATGGCGATGTCCATTCCTGATTTTTGAAATCCAACTATGGCTACATGTTTTCCTTTAACAAAATTGGCTGCTGTTTCGGGGTCCATATTGGAATATTCCATTGAATGGATAACTTGGCCTTCAAAAGCTTCCGCCCCTTTCTTCGGAGGAAATTCAGGTAGGTTTGGAACCTGGCTGAACCTTCCCACGCAAACTATTACGAAATCAACTTGGTATACCTGCACGCACTTTCAATTTCAGTTTTCAACCAACCATGACATATATTCTATTCATACTTGACCAATATTGATAAAAAAAAAAAAAGTAGAAGATACTCTTTGAAATGGCACTGATCTATGTTACAGGGGAATATTAGTAAATAGCTTTGTTTGTGTTCAATTCATTTTTACCCTAACTCGGATCGGAGAGTAAAAAATATAATTTGTGCAAAAGTCAGGAACGTTCCTGTGTAGATAAGGTTGGAGTGTCCTGCACATTGATGTTCCACTTCCCTTTACTGTTAGTGTTAAATGCCTCGCCCCATACATTCCAATTATCTCCACTAAGTTTGCCATCTTCATAGCTGAGGCTCAACACTTTGCTATTGAACTGAATGCAGCGGACCAAATCAAAGTGACGTGCATATGATTCAATGTACTCCAGCACCGTTTGCTGAGCAGGGAACATTTCGGTTACAGAATCAGGCCAGGGGAAATCAGAGAACTGGTAAAACGGTTTTGGTGTCTGCAGCTTAGTGCTCCCAATGGTCTTAGTCCAAACACCTCCGATGCTACTCTCTGACTCGAACACAATTGGATCAAATCCTTTGGATAGGCAGTATTTGCAAGCCAAGAGGCCACTGATTCCAGCTCCAATTATTGCTACCACCTCCTTCTTTCTTCTCTCTCTCTCATTAAAATCTGCCATTGCAACGTACTACAGTTTTTTACTGTATTTGTTTTTTTTAAATGTGAGGATGATGGGGAGTACTGTATATAGAAAGTTTGAATTGCCCTCTATCCAGTCTAGTATAGTATAGTTAATGAGAGAGAGGGGACTGATGTTTTACCTATCACAATATGTGATCGATTGGCTCAAGATGCATGGAAGGTAGTTATAATTGAGAGATGAGATAGAATTTGAATGGTTGATGGACGATAGTACTGTCGCTCAACTGGACTTTTTGTTAGTTACTGTTGTTTCCAAGGACTTTTTGTTAGTTACTGTTGCTTCCGTAGTCCTAAATTATGCTAATCTAATTATTTATTTAAGAGTGCCAAAATAATTTACTTTATACAAATGATCACCGAAATTTCAGGGTTGATGCTTACTTAGAATTCATGCATAGTATCTCATCTAATAGACATCAATTGGTTATCAAAGCACTCTAAATGTGCAATCATGGTCTCCCGATCTCTAATCGTCTACCGTAATTGGCAGCCTAACTACAACGTTGAGCGGGGATAGACTAAACAAATTACCAAACATTACGTTTTCATCCTGTCTATTAACCAAGCAAGGTCTCTAGGTATATCTCTATCCTAGATACAAATCAACCCTAGTTTCTAGAGAAAATCATGTTCCTTTTGTCCCACGTTCTATCCTCCTATTCCTCTACCGAGTTCAATTTGAACAATAAATTTATTTCAATGGTGATCAATCACAAAATACTAAAATAAGAACAAAAGAGCGATTCATATGATAATTAAAATTAATCCATCAAAATTAATAATATACAATCATCCCGTAGCCACGGCCCTAGAATAAGGGTCTTTAGCTACTAATGCAGTTTCAAATTTTTATTCTTATCAACTATTTATAGATATGGAACACCCAAAAACAATTGAGTCCGAAACAAATTGGAAATTCAATACCAAACGGAATCTAATTCCACGTGAAACAATGTTGTGCCGCCCCAATTCATTGGTGTCTTCAACAACTGACACCTGTCACGAGATTTCAATTCACAATTGACAATTTGCAATTCTCCGCACTTGGTACTGAGTTTCCTCCTCCCTTTTTAGTAACAAAATAAATCAAAAGTAGAACCAAACTGAGAGTTAGTAGCATAAATAAAGATGAATTTGTGAATGAGAAATATATGTTTTTTATTTTCCTAGAAATCAATGAAATTATTTCAAATTGTTATGTATATATTATTTTATTCAATTTAATAGTTCACAATTCGCAATTTGCAGTTCTTTACCCTTCATATGTATATATTATTTTATTTAATTTAATCTACTAAGCTCCAATTTTTTTTTTAATTTTCCACCAATTTACTTCTACAAATAAAATACACTATTTGGTACAATTTATAAAATTCATACTAAAAAATGACAAATATAGATATATTAAATGTGAGACAATTAATAATAAGATTATATATTTTTGGCCTCACATCCGTTACATGTGCACTATCTTTAATATGTTGAAACATGTCCTATATATGAATTTCTTTTGCTAACCAAATAAACAAAGCAAAAACAAAAATAAAAAACATTATCCAGTTGATGTCGTGTAGTCATATATCAGCAATATTCCGGATATCATATTTGTAGTAATTTTCTTTTGAGATTTCTGGTGGATGCATGCATGGTAGAAAACAAATTTCTTCTAGGAATAAAAGTAGGGGTGTGTATATATATATATATATATATATATATTTTTTTTTTTTCATTACAGTTTGTTAGCATTCATAAGTTAATTTATAATCATTTCTTGTTTAATTACCAATCTTTTTCGGCTAAATTTTTCTCTTTTACAATGGGATAAGGTTAGGTAATGTTCATTTATCTTTGACATATATACAAGAGTTTGCCTTCATAATTAATATCTCGTATAACACAAATCCAAGACATAACACTACAACATACGAAACATCACTGCTATCACATCATATTATTGTTCTTCTAATATAAAAAACCTGTACCAGGCTATGCCAAAAAATATTAATTAATTAAAATCAGATGTCGTTTTTGTTGTAGGGTTCATACCCATTAAAGTAAGTACTCTACCTTCAAAACAAAAGTAGCATATGCATGATAACAATCTATGAACTTCATATATTAGGCAATGTAATCAATCCATTGGGCCGTAATTAAGGTTGGAACCGTTTTTCCTCTATGGGTCCCATGCAATGTCCTTGCACATTAAAGAATATGAATGACTTGAATATATATATATATAAGATCACAATTACATTGACTGCAGTTTTGGATAATTATTTATTACTTCACCCTCCCACGCAAACTAAACAACTACTACAAGTCAACTTGGTATTAACTACATATACGTCTCTCATCTGCTTATCAAAAACTATATATATATGCATGCACATCAACTACAATTATTGATTAAAGCTAGCTACGGCACATTTGTACGGAATTGTTTTAACAACTCTTAAACACTACATCTCCCCTACATCTCTTTTATTTTTTTTCACCCAAAAAATGTCATATATTAATTCACCATATAATATGTCCAAAGGCATCATGATTTACAATCCAAGTTAAGAATAGTCTTTCCCAAGAAACCCAGACAACTTAGCCAGACGTCCTGAGCTACAACATTAATTTTAAAATGTTGACGTTTAGAAAATAAAGTATATCCTAATAAAAAGTTTGTCATACTTTTTTAAATTACAAAATTATTTTATTAAACTAACCTCATCAATGATGCTTTGAAAAATCAATATTTAATTATCACTACTTTATGTAGTACTCTCTTGTAAAAAAATAAAATTGGAGAGAATATTGAGAAATATTCCTTGTATTCCTTCATTGTAAGGCAACGTATTTATACAACTATTTGTGCAGAGAAAGAAAATAACAAAACTAAGAAAGAAAATAACAAACTATATAGCTGGCTAAATATTATTTGTCCAAGTAAAAACAAAGAATAACTAATTCTATATTCTGTACAAAGAATCCTATGCAGGTGTAGGGCTAGGATTTATGCCAACACTTTCTGATCCAAAGGATGAGATGGTGCCATCTGCCCTTCTAGAAGATATACATCTTCTTGTCTTCATTTCACTTGAATCATATTCTACCGCCTCTCTATTCATCTTGAATATCCCTTGTTCTTCATCGACAATATTACTGCTAAGTCCAACACCCCCCTTCAAGTTAGAGGGAACCGAAGAGAGACCCAACTTACAAAGACAACGAGGGTGGTAAGGACCAGACAAGGGTTTAGTAAAGATGTCGGCGAGCTGAGATGATGAAGGGAATTAAGCCGGCGGAGAACTGTTAATGAATGAAGTGACAGTCAAGTTCGACGTGCTTCGTCCGTTTGTGGAAAACAGGGTTGCGGGCGATATGAAGAGCAGCTTGACTGTCGAAATGGATGGGATGGGTAAGGTAGGTGAGACGAAAAGATCTGTGAGAAGACGGTGAAACCAGGTTAATTCGGCGACAAGTCACTACATTGAGCGGTATTTCGCTTCAGCAGAAGACAGAGACAAAGATCTGCTTTTTAGACTTCCAGGAGATGGGAGAACCACCGATGCTTATGAAGACACCACTTATAGATCGACGAGTGTCAACACACGATACCCAATCGACATCACAAAAAGCAAGAAGAGAAAAAGAAGGAGCTGAAGAAAAGAACAGACCTTGGGCAGAGGATCAATAGAGATAGCGAACAATACGAAGGACAACAGTGAAATAGGGAATACGAGGGTGCTGCATAAATTGGGAAAGATGTTGAACAGCAAATCAAAGGTCTGGGCGAGTATGAGTCAAATAATTCAATTTATCCACAAGTCGGCAATAAGTAAATAGATCAGCAATGGGTTCACCAGAATCAGAAGAAAGCTTACAAGAAGGATCCAAAGAAGAAGAAGCCGCTGGGAGGTGGTCACAATCATATTCAGAGAGTACATCAAGAGCGAACTTTCGTTGACATAGGATGATACCTTGAGGTTCCCGAATAACATCTAAACCAAGGAAACAATGTAAGTCTCCCAAATCATTAATCTTAAATTCCTTATTCCAGAAATATTTCAACTCTGTAAGCCCGGAAGGATTGTTTCCAGTGAGAATGATGTCGTCGACAAAGACGAAAACTATTGAAATAGAATCTCCCACTCGTTTAAAAAATAGAATATAGTCATTTAGGGAAGAACTGAACCCCTTGAAGTCTAAAGCAGTTGTGAGGCGAGAATACCATTCTCGAGAGGCTTGGCGTAAGCCATAGAGAGATTTGTTAATCTTGAGGGCATGGGTGGGGCTAGGACTCTGCATACCATGAGGGAACTTCATAAACACTTCCTCCTGTAAATTGTCATGCAAAAAGGCATTATTGACGTCCAGTTGAGTCAAAACCCAACCTTTCTTAACAGCAACAGCAAGTAGACACCTGATAGTAGTCATTTTGACTACAGGGGAGTAAGTTTCATTAAAATCTACTTATTCACGCTGATATCCCCTCTGACCACTAAACGAGATTTTAGTCTTTCCAAAGTCCCATTTGAGTAATGCTTAACCTTGTAAACCCACTTACAAGCAAGTACCCTCTTACCAACAGGAAGTTCAATTACTGTCCAGGTCAGATGTCATGGCTTGTTGCACACTAGGATGTTGAGTTGCTTGAGAGAAGCTAAGTGGTTCATTAATGTTAGAAACAAATTCAAGAACCTGTTGATTAAGAATAGAAAGAGCAGAAACATGCGAGGATGATAGAACAACAAGATCAAGAAAATGTGAAGAGAGATCAGTTAGGACAACAGAATTGCACACGTAATCATCTAAATAACTAGGAACTTTGCTGGTCCTAGTTGATCTCCTAAGGGCAGAGGAAATGATAGATGGTGAGGGGTTGTCGTTTGAAATAGAAGAATCAGTAGAAATGATAGGCTCAGCAGGAGTGGAAGGAGGATTTTAAATGAGGAGGAATAGGCAAAGAATTGGGAAGAACAGTACCATCAAATAGGTCTGGAGAAAAGGAAAAAGAGGGAAAAAAGGAGAAGTGGAAGAATTAGAGGTAAAGGGAAAGATAGAATCATGAAAAGAGACATCTCTAGAGATAAATATTTTTCTGGTAGATAGCTCTAGGAGTTTATAACTTTTCTTGCATTAAGGGTAGCTAATGAAAACACAAGAAGTGGTTCGAGGAGCAAACTTGGGCCTATTTTGTGAAGGAGTGGATGCAAAGCATAAACAACCAAAAGTTCTGAGAAAATCATAGGAAGGAGGCTTCCCAAAAATAACCTAATATTGTGTCATACCTTTAAGAACAGAGGAGGGGAATCTATTTATCAAAAAAGTGGCAGTAAGAAGACATTCACCCCAATAGCATATAGGTAACTTAGACTGATGTAAAAGGGCCCTAGGTGTTTCCAAAAGATATCTATGGTTCCTCTCAACAATGCTATTTTGTTGAGGTGTCCCAGTGCAAGAGGTTTGGTGAATTATCCCCTGTGAAGCAAGAAACTCAGAGGTTACAGTATCACTGTCCAATTCTAGAGCATTGTCTTATCTAATAACCTTAACTTTGCAATGAACTGCCTATCAACTAGAGAAAGAAAATGTTTGAGCATAAAGAAGGCATTACTCTTTGTGAAGTAGATTTTAGTACATCTACTAAAATCATCCACAATTGTGAGAAAATACCTATAATCATCATGAGTAGATGACTTGTAACGTCCCCAAGTATCTATGTGAATTAGCTCAAATTTATGAGTAATTTTAAGAGAACTATTGGGAAATGGTAATTTAGATTGTCTAGCTATAAGACAAATATCATAAGGACAATCATCTTTAGGCAAAAAAGAAAAGAAACTCATAGATTTCATTGAAGAGAAGGGTAAATGTCCCAATCTGTTGTGCCATAGTCTTACATTAGAACTGAAATTTGAAGAAACTACATTACTAGAAGAAACTACATTACATTCTGGAATTGTAAGACTAGAAAGCAATCCTAAGTTATTCTTAGAACTGCATTGAAGAAGAGAGACTGGTGACTGGAGAACATAAATGTCATTTCTAGCTTGACCAAGAACCTGAGGGGTCTTCACAAAAAGGTCCTGCATAAAACAATGAGTAGAAGAAAAACTTAACATGCAGTGATGTTGTGTGCAAAATCTATTGACAGAAATCAAATTTATTTTGAATGAGGAAACAAATAAAACATCATGAATAATCAACTTGGATGAAAGGAAAACTGACCCCGTGAGTAACTTTGACCATAAAATAATTAGGAAAACTGATAGTTAAGGGAGAAAGAAGAGGATGAATACTAGAGAAAAATTTGGTGTCGTATGACACATGCTCAGAGGCACCACCAACACATTAAACCATATTAGCTGCTACTTGTGAGATCAACTTCTCTGGGTCTCCAAGATCAGCATGCTTAAGCATCTGAAGTAAGTAATTAAGCTGCAGAGGGGGAGAATTGGTTCCCATCTACTTCAGCAAACACATTGTGCTGAGCATTAGGAGTCCCCCAAGACTGCATTGCTTTTGATCCCCACCTTGAATTTTGGACTCTTGATGAACTGAAAATCAGCAGGAAACCCAATTATCTTGTAACACTTGTCAATAGAAAGTCCTGGCTTCTTGCAATGAGAGCAAACCAAGTTGTTCTTCTTTCCCTTGTACTCATAGGGTTGAGATTTGTCACCAAGAATAGGTTGTTGGACTGCTGAATATAAGGATAAGTTAACAGGAGACTGCAGATTGTGGTAGATCTCTTTCTATTTCTCATCTTGGATCAAGAGAGAATAAGCCAGGTTCACACTAGGTAGTGGAGAAATCATGATGATGTTGCTTCTTATAGATCCATAACTATCATTCAAATCCATTAGGAATTGATTGAGCCTCTCATCTTGTAGAGATTTCAACCTCTTACTCTTTCCTCCACAAGTGCAATCACATGCACAGATCACATAGCAATGGAGAGCATCAAGCTCATCCTATATAACTTAATTTTAGTGAAGTAGCGTGCTATATCACTAGTTTCCTGTACTAAATCACTAATCTCTTTTTGCAGATGATAGAGTTTGGCACCATTAGACTGTCCAAATCTATCCTCAAGATCAGCCCACAGGCTTTCAACACTCTTTGAATACAAGACACTAGTTGCAATTTCCTTAGAAAGGGAGTTCAGCAACCAAGATGTCACCATGTCATTACAACGATTCCACAGCCTGAGGTTGGATGAATCAACAACAGATGATTTGCAACTCCCATCTATGAAACTAAGCTTATTCTTGGCCGAGAGTGCAATGAAGAAAGCCCTCTTCCATTCTGCAAAACCATGACCATCAAAGACAGTGTTGATGAGGATCATGCCAAGAGAGTCTGAGGGATGAAGGAAAAATGGATCATTAAGAGTCCATAGTAGGAGATCCAGAAGCTACGACTGTAGCAGCAATGGGAGCTTCTTCAGTACTGGACATTTTGGATCAAGGGAGAAGAATAAAAGAGAATAAAGAGGAACAAAATAAAGAATTAACCCAAAGGCTCTGATACCATGTAAAAAAAAACTAGAGAGAATATTGAGAAATTTTCGTTGTATTCCTTCATTGTAAGGCAACGTATTTATACAACTATTTGTGCAGAGAAAGAAAATAACAAAACTAAGGAAGAAAATAACAAACTATACAGCTGGCTAAATATAATTTGTCCAAGTAAAAACAAAGAAAAACTAATTATATATTATGTACAAAGAATCCTATGCAGGTCTAGGGCTAGGATTTATGCCAACACTTTCTGATCCAAAGGATGAGATGGTGACATCTGTCCTTCTAGAAGATATACATCTTCTTGTCTTCATTTCACTTGAATCAGATTCTACCGCCTCTCTATTCATCTTGAATATGCCTTGTTCTTCATCAACAATGTTATTGTTGTCCGCTATACTAAAATAAGTTGTCCAATTTAATTAGAAAATCAAGAGATAATTTACCTTTTGAAATGTGTGGTTTCCTTGCAATGACGATTGGTTTTGGATTTTTGTATACAAAGTAAAAGTCTTCATACTTACGGAACACAATTTAAAATTAGGAAACCGATTATTGAGGCGGTCCATTTTTGCATAGGCATTTGATACAAATCAGAATTAGGTTTTAAATTAATACTATTATGTAAGTTTCATTATAAAATGGTTAAGAATGGATAATATTATGCTAATGAAGCGGTGGTGTGGATAATGTTGTGTACATTGATGCTCCTCTAGTCTTTCCTTTATTGCTAAATTCGCTTGTCCACATGAACTCAATCAAAGTTATTTTTAGGAATATTTAAAGTATTGAATTGAATCATTAAAGTAATTTAAAGAAGAAAAATCAAAGCGAATTGCCCATTTAACATCCCTATATGAGAATTTGGATCATGCCAACATATTTTTACTATCTCTGTCTCAGTGATTCAAATTTTCTCTCAGTAGAATGAAATATCAGTGTCGAATGATATATATAGGGGTGTGCAAAAATCGAACTGATCGATAAATTGAATCGAAAAAAGTGTTATTGGTTTATTGTTATTGGGTAGCGGTTATTTAATGGTTTTATAAAAAAAAATATTGGGTTATCAGTTCGATATTGATTTTTTAATATTGGGTTATTGGGTTAACCGACAACCCATTAAGAATATAATAACTTACTATTTTAAATTTTAGTCATACATAAATATCAAACAAAAAATATTAATATAATCATTATATTAGGCTAACTATAAGGACCCCACACAATTAATATTACTTAATTAACTCTGTTCTCTGCATTTATCCTTTAGGTTCACAACCTCAAAAATCTAAAGAACTAAGAATGACGACGATAAAGGTTAGGCAACAACTAGGGTTGTGAATTATGAGTATTTGCTATACTTTTACTACTAAGCAGAATTTTTGCACTCAATGAGTAATTAGATTTCTCTCTTTTTTATTTTGCGTTAAATTGTTGGACAAGTCATATAATTGTTTTGAAATCATTTTCTTATTGGTTAAATCGAAAACCAAACCGTTAAAGACCAAAATCGATAAACCGAAAATCGATAACAAATATCTTATTGGTTTGGTTGTCGGTTTAGCATATTTAATTAACCGAAAATCGATAAACCGAACCGATAATAGTTAAAACCGAACCGACTGATACACACCCCTAGATATATATGTGTCGGTTTATACAGTTGTCAACTGAAATGAGATATTTTTTTTTCTATATATAAAAACTGTTGGTCTAACGTGTGAAAAAAGGAAACATGAATCGAATAATGAATAATGAATTTCAACACGAGATGTAAATAAATGATTTTATGCCTCGCTTAACCTCATAAATTAGTTCAAAAGGTGGAGAATTGTCCGAGTTATATATATATATATATATATATTCTCTTTTATTATATAGAAGAGCCATGAGAAGGACGATCGGTGTCATTTTAGTAATTTTAATATTATTTAAGGGTGAAATAATAATTGTATAATTAATGACCAAAATGAAAATCTAGAAGAATCCATACATGTCTTTACTTTTAAAATTGGCCCATAAAGATATTTTTATAATTGTGTTAAAATGAAGAGTTTCTATTAATTAACTTTTTACAAACAATAATAAATGCTAAGCTTGTTTTGACATGTTTTTGAAAGAAAATTTTGAACTAATTTAAAATAAAATGTGTTTGAATAGTTAATATTTTGTTCCTAAAAATACTTTAAAGGATTATTGCGTAAACATATTTTTAATATTATGTTACATAATATGACCACTAAATTCGTATCTTGATTATTAAAATAATCTTTAAATGACATATCAATTTTTTTTAATTAATTTGAAGAAATATAAAATTATGTGACTAAAAGAATGAACAGTGTTTGACTATTAAGAAATTAATGATTTGATAATGTATTCATCAAAAGATTAAAAAATATAAAATTTTCATTTCTATATAGAATATTTTCTTAATATCAAATATGATAAACTATTTAACAGGGAAAAACTGACAAGAAAAAAAAATTAATATTCAAATTCTAAGGAATATTAAAATACAAACTAAAGAAAAATGAGTAGTTAAAAAATATAGAAAAAAACAAAAAATGAAAATATCAATAGAAAAGGGCTTGAGAAATATAGAGGAAGAAAAAAACTAAAAAATAAATAATAACTTGAAAAAGAAAAACAAGTATATTGGTTATTTTTTTTTTGAGGTAAGATTCAAAGTTTTCTTTTACGGCATGATATTTAGAGTGTAGTATCAAAAAAAATTATTAATGTAATTTAGAATATAACATTATGTCAATTGTTATCGTATATAGAAATAAATTGTTTTCATCATTGTTTTTATTTTTGTAGAGTTAGAAATCAATTTTTTAATAAATACTTTCAATATTTAGAATAGAGAAAATGGTCTAAAATCCCCCCAACCTATACCCGAAATCCCAACTACACACTCTAACTTCACGGGTGTCCTATCACCCCCCTAAACTATTTAAAACTAAATTATTTTAATAAAATTTCCACGTGTCAAACGCGTGCAGTTCCACGTGTCAAATGTGTGCATTTCACTTATCAACATAAAATGTGGTTATGAATTTTTAGGTGTGTAATTATTTCAATTTTTAATAGTTTAGGGGGGTGATAATTTAGTTTTAAACAGTTTAGGGGGGTGATAGGACACCCGTGAAGTTAGAGTGTGTAGTTGGGATTTCGGGTATAGATTGGGGGGGGGGGGTTTTAGACCATTTTCTCTTTAGAATATAACATTATGATAATTGTTATTGTATATAGAAATAAAGTTGATTTCATGATTGTTTTTATTGTTGTGAAAGTTAGAAATCAAGTTTTTAATAAATACTTTCAATATTAAAATCAAAATAAATAGAAGTATTTCTATTATCGAAGACAATAATGAAATGTATCACAAAATTCACCGACAAAGCAAACTAAAAACACAGTATACTTAAGTTGAAGCAGTAGAGATTTGAAAGGCTTTGAATCGATCTTTACGAATTGGTTGATCAATCATTAGTATTTTATCAAATGCAAAACTTATGGTACAAATATTACAAAAAGAAGATGATAACATTGTAGAAAATAGATACCACTTGCGAAAATATATGAAGATCGATGAACTTTTTCAATGATATCAACATTTTATATATTCCTCGAATGCAAAATGTTTTAACTCATAATCTAACACAATTCTCTATTTCCTTGCGGCATAGAATTTTTTGGAATTCTACTTTCTCAATTTGGGTTGTAAACAACACATTTATGTCGTATGAACATTTGAAAAAGATTATTAAGTAATATATTGAAGTTGTTTACTGGAAAAAAAATAGTACAAAGTATACAAATCTCATATATTTAGAGGCTAATTACATCCTATCCCAGAAGTTTCCTCAATTACAAAAATCTCGAATTTTTCATTGCTCTCGAATACATTACTTCGTTGTCTGATGCATTGCAAATGATATATATTACTTCATGGGATGGATGTATCCAAGAGGATATATAGATATATATATATATATATATATATATATATATATATATATATATATATATATATATATATCCGAGAGGGAATGAATGTATCCGAAGGGGAATAAGAATATATCCGAGAGGGGATTATAATATCTTAAGTTATGAATTTATGTAATTATTTCAACAAAATATGTAAAATTATATTGAGCCCAAATCACGAGCCTTAAATTATCTAGTATATATATATAAAAGGAATAATCCCAAGATGTTGTTCGATCCAAATGCGGTATCTTCATCATGAGCATAACGTTCTCATTCATATATAGCACATAAACATATTATTGGTTCAGTATTCGGTTCAGAACTCCAAGTAAAGACGAGGATAGGGGCCGAAACTGGAACCCTAACCATACCCCATACCCAACCCTCCCCATTAAAAAGAATAATAATTAAATTTTCTTATTTTTTAAATTTTAAATATATTTTTATCCTATCCCAAAACCAGCCCCCTCCCCCCTTAAACAAAAAATTTAAAAATTATTTTTGAAAAAGATTTTAAATTTTAATTTTTTTTTACCTTACCCAACCCCGACCCCCCATTCCCCACCCCTTCACAAAAAAACTTGTTTTTGAAAAATATTTCAATTTTTATTATTTTTTACGACCCCTCCAGGCCACCCGTCAATTTCTTTTGGGAAATATTTTAATTTTTTTTAAAAAAAAAAATCATTTGTTTTGGAATTTTTTTTTCGAGGGTCAGGTCCTGGGTAAGATCTCAAGGTCGGATTTTGGAACAGTTATTGGGGTCTTGTCCTCATTTGGTTGTCGGGGTTGGGTTTTAGATCAATTATCGGGGTTGATTTTCTGATCAGAAATTATTTTCCTAAATAGTGGATTTTAGTCTCAAACCAAAAACAAAAGATATTTTCTGAAAAATATTTTTCATTCACCAAACATTAAAAAAAAAATTCCAGAAAATATTTTCTACTCACCAACCAAACATGAGAAAATAAATTAGAAATCCACCTGTTTTCCAAAAAAACATTTTCCTATCATACCAAACACACCCTAAATCTATATATTCACTCTAAAATTCTTTATTATCATAGATTACTTTGCTCCTCTCTACCCATGAATTTCCCGTTATTCACAAGATTTTCCGACGGAAAATGTTTTTTTTTTTTTTATTATTATTATTATTATTCATCATTTTGCTTCGGCTTCTTATTTAATTATTTTATTCTATTATGTAGCCTACTTTTTATATATATATATATATATATATTCATCCTTCAAATTTGTTGATGTGTATGTAACATTAATAACAACAAAAAATGATACAATTTATTCAAATATTATATTTATCAAATTAAAACTATAGAGTACAATACCATTCAAACAAGTAGTGAAGAAAATCTTTAAAAACAAAAGAAAACATAGGAAAAGAAGCTTCATTATATTATTGTTGAAACAGGTATTAGGCGATGTAATCCATTGGGCCGTAAGGTTGGAACCACTCAGCCCAAAAACCGTTTTTCCTCTTTGGGTTCCATCCCATGTCCTTGCAGAGTTGGTCATTGTACCAAATGTGCAATGCCCCGATGCATGATCTCCTATAGTACTTGTTATACGAGTATCTCTTCTTGTATTTATCCCATTCTGCTATCTCCTCCTCCATCACCTTTATGCTAGGCACCTTAAACTTTCCATCAAGAAATTCTGCAAGCCATCGGCACCTTATTTCCGATGTGAATAGATTAGCTATGCTTTCTGAGAATCCAATTATTGCCAATTGTGGAATTCGGGGATGAATGCATTCCCTGATAAATATATATACATGAGATATATAGTTTTAATTTGGTGCAAAAGGTACTCATGACTTATTATTACTAACCTGTAGAGGGGAACTGAAGAATCATCTGAGCCTGCAATGAATTCCTGATATTTTGGTGATTCAAAAATGTGTTTGAGCTTATCAATTCCCTTGAAGCCTGTGGCTAGTATGACTAAGTCCGATTTTATTGGTTCAGCCTGACCCTCAACCACGATGCCTTGTTTAGTAAATCCAAAACTCATCGCTTTCTTGACCAGCTTGATACTTCCTTCCTCAACTCTGTCGTAGAAGCCCTCTGGCACTGTAGAAATTAAACAGGTACTCAATTCGTTTAAGAAACTATGCTCTGGCACCATCCCATGTTTTGAAAGCTTGAGCTTGTGTTTTATATGGCTTTCCACAAATTTTGAGAATCCCCACCTCTGTACGTACAATATGAGTGAAATTGATTAATAGCAGCACCCCAACAGCCATATTCATTAGAGTAGTCTTTTTTTACTTTAGTCAGTATGATAAAAGGAATTACCAGAGGTGAGAGAATCGTAGCAATGAGATATAAAAGAAGGCCTTCACCGGGTTTATGCACCATAAGTTCTGAGAATCTATTCAAATAGAGTTTTGCCATTGGGAATCCCCACGGGAAATAATCAGGAACGTTCCAATGCGGTGTCCTGATTACTACTGTGCACGGACGTTCAATCCCTGCAAAATTGCTTGTTTTTGTTAGTCTAGATTAACAATAAAGAGGCACAGAGTTAATGGAAGATCACAAAATGAGTTTTAATAGCCTGAATTCGCCTCTTACCATTGACTGTGGAGGACTCCATGGCAATGTCCATTCCCGATTTTTGGAACCCAACAACGGCTACTTGTTTTCCTTTAACAAAGTTGGTTGCAGTTGTGGAGTCCATTTTGGAATAATCGATTGAATGGATTACTTGGCCTTCAAAAGCTTCAGGGCCTTTGTTTGGAGGGAATTCAGGGATGTTGGGAACTTGGCTGAATCTTCCCACGCAAACTACTACAAAATCAACTTGGTATACCTGCGATTTCAATTTTCAACCAACCATGAGCTATAAGACATATGAGTGATCGAGTATGAGAGTTCAACTGATCAGACTGGGAGGAAGAGAATGAAAAGTACTGAATCTCTGAAAGATCTTTGATTAGTGGGAAATACTTTTCAAGTCAAGTCACCAAGAAATGGAGTTGCCAACACAAGATGAACACTAACGAGAGAAGATAGAGGCAGTACAAAAGAACAAGAGGGAAATTGTATAAGTTGAAAGAGAAGCAAGTCAAATAAAACAGACAACAAAAAGGAAATTGTATGTGTTTCATTTAAAGCGAAAGAAGAGTCAAAATTAGGGAGAAAATACGTCGTCTAATTCAAATTTCCCACTTCTATTTCAAATTTTTTAGCAACTTTAATGCTCTGATGAAAGTTAAAAACATTTTTCGTGCAAATCTACATTAGAATCAGATGTTCCTTTTAGATCTCAGATACCAACAACTTGTACTCCCAAAATTTGAGGTGATCAAATAAAAATACTAGTGAACATGGTTACTTACCTGTGTAGAGAGGGTTAGAGTGTCCTGTACATTGACGCTCCACTTCCCTTTACTGCTAAATGCGTCATTCCAATCTCCACGAAGAGAGGGTTCGCCATCTTCATAGCTGAGGCTCAACACTTTGCTATTGAAGTGAATATGGCGAAGCAAATCAAAGTGACGTGCGTACGATTCAATGTACTCCAGCACCGTTTGATGGTCAGGGAACATTTCAGTTACAGAATCGGGCCAGGGGAAAACAGAGAATTGGTAAAGGGGTTTTGGTGTCTGCAACTTAGTACTCTCAATAGTCTTACTCCAAACACCTCCAATGCTACTCTCCGACTCGAACACAATTGGATCAAATCCTTTGGTGATTGCATATTTGCAAGCCAAGAGGCCGCTTATCCCAGCACCAATTATTGCTATCACCTCCTTTTTACTGCTCTCTCTCTGATTGAAATTTTCCATTTGGTACAAGCAACAGTACACTCTCTACATTTCCACTACTCTACTTACTACTAGGTAGACGACACGGGCTCAATATAATTACTTTTTCATTTTAATTTATATGACACGGATAAAATTTTAAAAATCAATTAAATCTATATATATATATATATATATATTCTTAAAAATATTTGAAGTTGTTAATTATTATAATTGCATATTTGCAAGCCAAGAGGCCGCTTATCCCAGCACCAATTATTGCTATCACCTCCTTTTTACTGCTCTCTCTCTGATTGAAATTTTCCATTTGGTACAAGCAACAGTACACTCTCTACATTTCCACTACTATACTTACTACTAGGTAGACGACACGGGCTCAATATAATTACTTTTTCATTTTAATTTATGTGACACGGATAAAATTTTAAAAATCAATCAAATCTATATATATATATATATATATATATATATATATATATATATATATTCTTAAAAATATTTAAAGTTGTTAATTATTTTAAATAATATGTGTTATTTTCTCTGTGCCAATTTATGTGGTATATATAAAATTTCAAGAGCCCAACAAATTTTATATATATTTTAAAAATATTTAAATTATTAATCATTGTAATTCATAGTACTTTTTACATAAGAGTTTCTTTTCTACTTGACTCCTTTTCATTTCATTGATTGGGAAAAAGGCTCCTTTTCCTGTGGCCGTTAAAAATAATATAATTTATTCAAATATTATATTCATTAATATAATATAATACGATACTCCTTTTATTTTTATTTGTATGTCACTATTTTTGATTTTTTGTTCATTAATAAATTAAGTAAATTTAGTATTCCACCTTTATTTAAATTTTTTTTAAGTCAACTTTTCAATCAATTAATATGAACTGATTTATTTTGATTAATTAATTTGACCAATGAACATGAATTATTCACTTAGTTTTTCTAGGTTGATCAAATATATATTTTCAAGGCTAATAACTCACAATGGTAAAATAGGAAGAATATTGTAATTTATGCATTATTTTTATGAAATGACATGTATTATGGACCAACTATTTATAATAAGGATGACTTATAAAAAGAAACAGAGGGAGTGTATCTTAATTCTCTATTTGTATGATACAAATAGAGAATTACGATATACTCCCTCCGTTTATATTTATATATCACTATTTTAGATTTAATGTGTATTAAGAAACTAAGTAAATTTACTATGCTATCATTATTTACTATTTTTTTGAAGTCAAATATTCAATCAATGAACATGAATTTATTTATTTTTATTATTTAATTTGACCAATGAACATGAAATATTTACTTAGTTTTTCTATTTAGTCAAATATATATTTTCAAGACCAATGACTCACAAGGGTAAAAGAGGAGTAATAGTGTTATTTATGCATTGATTTTGTGAAATGATAAATATTAAATATTATTTATTTTTAGTAAGAATGACATATAAATAAAACGGAGGGAATATATATATATATATATGTCCCGCATAAAATGACTTGTCTGAAGAAGATGTCTTTAATTTCACCACGTAACACATGGTTGATAAGATAAGCATGGCCGCATAGGGGCAGTTCTGACAATGAGTACAAATATTTATATTGTAGCTATACTGAAGTATCCTTTTCAGCCAATTGCAAAGCTCTATATAACATATGACAATTGAGTTAAATGATGTTGGGCTTTTGGTCATTTGATGTCCATATAAAACAACCTTGCATTTTGTACAAGTAAAAGAAGCTTTGAGTATTATTTAAAATGACTAAATTGACCTCATTCAAATTAAATTTACTTCAAGCACACATGCTGACCACCTCGTGTGTGCTTACTGTGTGTTGTAGACTCTTACTAATAAGCAGTAATATTAGATGAGTGAGTTTAGACGCAATATCAACATAAAGTCAATATAATTGATATGAAGGGCATCTTACAATTACTTGTCTATATCCATTAGCTACTTTTGTGTGCTTATTAGTATTCATTTTTTCTATCACATCCTATAAATAGAAATGGCGTATTCATCTTTATTTTCTAAACCCTTCGTTTCTCAATTTACTTTCCCTTCTTTTTGGCAACCAATGTAAATATTATTACTAACAAAAAAGCCACTTACAAGCTAAAAGCACCATTCCTCATTACCCCTGCTAAGGAGTGACTGAGTACAAGGTCTCAAACTAAAACAAAACTAATTCTAGGTACATAAATTCTGCCAAAAACTTCTACTTCTAATAGCTCTTTTGAATCTTTATACATTTCTATCCTTCCCACTATTTTACGAATGATTTCCTTTACTATGTCTGAATGTTGTAAGCTGACTCCTTTAAACTGTTTCCAGTTTCTTGCTTTCCAAATATGGTTTACCATAGCCCCCCACAATGCTGCCACCACTTCCTTTTTGAATTTCTTCCAATGTTTCTTCTTTATCAGTTCCAATATGTTGTTCAACTCACTTGCAGGCAGGTTGATGTTTGACCAACTTAGCAGTGCATCTCTCACCTTTGTAGCATATTCACAGTCTACAAACAAGTGTTTATTAGTTTCCATCACTGTATCTTGGCATAAGCAACATTTACTGTCATCAACTTGTATCTTCATGTTCAATAACCTTTCTTTTGTGAGCAGTCTTTTTTGTGTTGCTAACCACATAGTAAACCTCTGCCTTGGTAGTGATACAGATTGACTCTGCATTTTTCAGTTTTTCTCTTTGGCCCAGTAGTGCAAGATACCCCCTGGTTATTGAGTATTCTCCACTAGTTGTAAGATTGAATTTTCCATTTGTATACCAATGCTGCATTTGGTCCTTTAGTGCCGTTATTTTCCTCCAATACCAACTGCTGTCAGTTGGGGCTTTATGATTCCAAACAGTTCCTGCTTTGATATACACCCCATTTCACTCATAGAGATTCTTTATTTACAGCTATTTGCCATACTAGCTTGCCTACAGATGCAACATGCCATTTCCCACACCTTTTTATATTGAGACCTCCTTGCCTCTTTGGACAGCAAACCTTTTCCCAAGACACCAATGAAACTTTCTTTTTTTCACCACTTTTTTTCTTTTTATATTTGTTTTTATCTTATTCAAAGTATTAGTTTGGATTTGTGTTGAGTAATAACCGCTTAAAATTGTTAGTGCTTTTCTCTTTTGCAATTAAATTAGTTGTCGTCTTTATTTGCTCATCTTACTTTTTGCCTCAATTTAGATTCAGTTTCTTTTATCCTCTATAACTTGATTTGCAACGAATTTTTGGTTATTTGTTTACGGGTTATATCTATTTTCAATGTAAACGGTTTAACAATGAGATAATAAAATTGCAGATTTACAGGAATAAAAAAAAAAAAATATGCATCCACATTGGCTACTGCTACTGGTCATCACTCATTCGACCGGGCCTAACACAATTGAACTCCAGACGTATCACTCTATCCCCATTTAATTACCGGCATCCATTAATTAAGAATTTTTTTTTTTCAAAGGAGTCTCGATTCTTCTTTAATCAGTTCAGTACCATGACATTTGAACAATTACTATTCCCATTTTAGGTTCAAATTTGGGAGCAAATGAAAATATTACGTTGAATTAGCATGACTAACAAGGAAAACTAGTAATACTTTATTATTATTATTTTATTCAAAGCTTTATTTTATTAGTATTGATATTATTTTACAATATCATATAGATGTGCCTAGAAGCTAGTTTAGGCAAACAAAAAACAAAATCAAACATAGATGGGAAAGGAGGGTTCATTCTTTATTCTTGAAAGAGGGATGGGAGAGCCTGGAGTATTATTAGTAATCCATTGGTCCATAAGGTTGGAACCACTCAGCCCAAAAGCCCTTTTTCCTCTTTGGGTTCCATCCCATGTCCTTGCAAAGTTGGTCATTGTGCCAAACGTGCAATGCAGCGATGCACGATTTCCTATAGTACTTGTTATATGAATATCTCTTCTTGTACTTATCCCACTCCGCTATGTCTTTTTCCATAGCTTTGATGCTTAGGTACCTTGAATTTTCCATCAAGAAGCTCTGCCAGCCACCGACACCTTATTTCCGATGTGTATAGAGTAGCTATGCTTTCTGAGAAACCAATTATTGCAACCAGGGGCGAATTTATGTACTAATTTAAAGAATATATTAAATTAAAACTTGTTGAACCCGTTCTCAAGATGGCTAGATGGTTCACTGGTACGACTGCAAGATTTCAACACAAAGGTCGCAGGTTCGATCCCAGGCAGCCCCAATTTGCTGATTGCAACTTGTGGAATCCGGGGATGAATGCATTCCCTAATACTCCTCATTAATTATTTACACATGATGCACCATAAGTTCGGAGAATCGACTTAAGTACAGATATCGCAAATTAAGTCCCCATGGGGAAAAATCAGCTGGAAGGTTCCAATGCGGGGTCCTGATTAGTAGCGTGCATGGACGTTCAACCCCTGCAATATTAATTAATTAGTCCTAAGAATCAATCTGAAGTTTTTAAGCAAACAAAAAATTAAGAGGAAGAGAAACAATATTTATTATATGATGAAAGATGACAACTCATGTTAAGAATATAATTAAATAATAACTAACAGCTTGAGTGTGCTGCACTACTTACCATTAACGGTAGAGCACTCCATTGCAATGTCCATTCCTGATCTCTGAAATCCAACAACGGCTACTTGTTTTCCTTTGACAAAGTTGGTTGCAGTTTTGGAGTCCATCTTGGAATAGTCCATTGAATGGATTACTTGGCCCTCAAAAGCTTCAGGGCCATTGTTTCGACGAAATTCAGGCATGTTTGCAATCTGGCTGAACCTTCCCACGCAAACTACTACAAAATCAACTTGGTATACCTGCACGCACTTTCAATTTTCAACCAACCACGGGACGTTATACTACAAAATCATGATGCTCCTAGATCTGCTTAGCTTACGAGCAATCCTTACACACTCTCCGAAAAATTAATGAAGAGGAATTTTTTTCAATATTTCTTTGTATACATCTCATTTTCTTAAGTTGTTGTCATTATTTGACTTGGCATATCCGAAGAAAACAATTATTGATATAAGTAATATATTTGAATAATAAGTGAAAAGTAAAAGTGAACGGAGGAGATAGATTTGAAGAAATCTTCTACTATCATTTCTTAAATTTATAGTATTTGGTAATTAAGCGTTCTACTTGCCTGTGTAGAAAGGGTTGGAGTGTCCTGTACGGTGACGTTTCACTTGCCTTTACACAAATTCCATTCTCCAGCTTCATTAATTGATGAACTGCTGTCATCTTCATAGCTTAGTGTCACGACTCGCCACTTCTCAGTTAGATTTTGCGTCCGGATAGGGGCAGAAGATTCTAGAGTTAAGGAGAGGCTTGCGGAGAACTCTAGAATCCTTTAGATTTTGGAGAACCTAGATCTTTCCTTAGAATTCTCTAGAAGACTTAGATATTTTCTTGGAAAATCATGAAATGTGTAGAGAATTCTAGAGAGGGACCATTATGTAAATAAGTAGGGACTTGTGAAATAAATATTATTTATACTTAGATCCCTAGAGGCAAGTATAAATAGAGGTGCCATTCCTTTGCCAAGGCATCCTCAACCAAGCAACCAAGTTGTAAACAACCTTCCAAAGCAATACAAAGCCTTCTTCTTTCAAAAGCTCTCTTGTTCTTTTCAAAGTCTTTCTTAATATTCCCTTAGCGATCAAAGTCTTAGAGGCTTACTTGAGCTTACAAGATCGTGAAAGATTCGTGAGTAAGTTGTCAAGTGCCGTACGGAACTTTAGCCATCACTTTAAGTCCGTGACATTAGGCTCAACACTTTGGGATTGAACTTAATGTGTCGTACCAAATCAAAGTGAGTTGCGTACGATTCAATGTACTCCAGCACCGTTTTTTGGTCAGGGCACATTTCGGTTACGGAATCAGACCAGGGGAAACCAGTTTTGGTGTCTGCAGCTTAGTGCTCTCAATGGTCTTAAGTCCAAACACATCCAATGCTACTCTCTGACTCAAACACAATTGGATCAAATCCTTTAGAAATGCAGTATTTGCAGGCCAACAGTCCGCTGATCCCAGCACCAATTATGGCTATCACCTCTTTCTTTCTGTCATTAAAATTTGCCATTTGGTACTGTCTCCTCTTTTTGATTGATAGCTAGCCAGCTAGAGAGCTTGAATTGCTCTGCCCTTTATAGCTAATCTGTGTATTGGGCAAGAATACGTGGCTCACCTCCGGAGATATATATATATATATATATATATATATATATATATCTGCATTACAATTACATTATTAATCTTTGTATTCCAATTTCCATGGTCCAATTAATTTCAATACCAACTACTTTTAGTAAATATCTGGAGTGGCTACTTAGGGTGTGTTTGGTATGAAGGAAAATGTTTTCCATGGAAAATGTCTTCCTAGAAAATGTTTTCCTGGAAAACAAGTAGATTTTGGACTTATTTTCTCATGTTTGGTTGGTGAGTAGAAAATATTTTCCGAAAAAGATTTTTTAGTGTTTGATTAATGAATAAAAAATAATTTCGAGAAAATATCTTTTATTTTACTAGAGAGTAGAAAATAATTTTTGAATTGAAATTGAAAATATTTTTAAAAAATAAACTTAGATTTTTTTGTGGGGGGTGGGGGGGTAGGGGTGAGATGGGTAAAAAAATAAAAATTTGAAATTGAAAATATTTTTTAAAAACAAACTTAAATTTCTTTTTAAAGGGGGTGGGGGGCTGGTGGGGGGGTCGCGGGTAGGGGATGGGGTGAAAAAATAAAAATTTGAAATTGAAAATATTTTTTAAAAACAAACTTAATTTTTTTTTTGGAGGGGGCGGTCACGGGGTAGGGGTAGGGGTGAAAAAATAAAAAATTGAAATTGGAAATATTTTTTAAAAACAAACTTAATTTTTTTTTTTTTGGGGGGTAGGGGTGAGGATGGGGTAAAAAGATAAAAAATTTGAAATTGAAAATATTTTTTAAAAACAAACTTAAAATTTTTTTTTGGAGGGGTCTGGTAGGTGGGCTGGGCTGGGCTGGGGGGGTGGCGTGGGGTGGGATGAAATAAGAATTTGAAAATATTTTTTAGAAACAAACTTTAATATTTTAATTTTTTTGGGGGGGGCGCGGGGTGGGGGTGGGATGAAAATAAAATTTGAAATTGGAGATTAAAATTTGGAGGGTGGGATAAAAAAATTGAAGCTGAATTTCTTTTTTTTAAAAAATAAGCTTTAAATTTATTTTTTTCAACAAAAAAAATTGTAATATAAAGTTGGAGGAGAGTTTTGGAAAATGTTTTCCTTAATATTTGAAGGGAATTCATTTTCATTAAATTTGAGGAAAATGAGTTGATTTTCCAAAACATTTTACCCAACCAAACATGAGAAAACTGGAAAATATTTTCGGAAAAATGTTTTCCTTAATCAGAACACGCAATCCTCAGTTACTTATGCCAAGTTTTGTTTGGGTAGAATCCACAATTCCGTCTCAAAATTAACATTTGAAAAACGTGTTATATAGATATGGTGCCCGCATTTGAAAATCTTTGCCTATACATTTGACTTTATACTAATTATAAATATTGTTTTTATGTGATAAACAGGAATATCTTTATCAGATCATTTGTTGTAATCAAATTGTACTTGGATCTTATTTTAACATCCCCCTATGGGCAATGACCAATACCAACTAACCATATAATTACTCAATTGAGCTTCCAAATGCATCGTGGTATACGTGTAACTGTAAGATATAAGCCTGCCTGCAACTCCCTTAGAATTAGAAAAACAAAATCAAGTCAATATGTTGTGTCATTAGATACAAATAATAAGCATATCTGGGGCCAAACAATATAATGGACTTTTGTTAACTCTCAGAAGACATTCCTTTGAACTGGAAAGTACTAGCATGCTACCCTTATTGTTCAAAGGTTCAGTAAAAGAAAAAGAAACCTCATTCTTGAAAGTGAGATGGGAGGCTTTGGAGCTCTTTAACATACATTAGCCGATGTAATCCATTGGTCCATAAGGTTCGAACCACTCAGCCCAAAGACCCTTTTTCCTTTTAGGGTTCCATCCCATGTCCTTGCATAGTTGGTCATTGTACCAAATGTGCAATGCTCCGATGCATGATCTCCTGTAGTACTTCCTGTAAGAGTATCTCTTCTTGTATTTATCCCATTCTGCTATGTCTTTCTCCATCACCTTAATGCTTGGTAGCATAAATTTTCCATCAAGAAGCTCTCCCAGCCATCGACACCTTATTTCCGAGGTGTGTAGATTAGATACGCTTTCTGAGAATCCAATTATTGCCAGTTGTGGAATCCGGGGATGAATGCATTCCCTGATAAATATAATTATTTCCATATGAGATATATATATATATATATATATATATGTATGTATAATTTTGGAGCATGCATGCTTCCAAAAGTATTCTTTTACTCACCTATAGAGGGGAACTGCAGCAGAATCATCTGAGCCTGCTATGAATTCCTGATATTTTTTCGATTGAAAAATATGCTTGAGATTATCAAGTCCATTGAAGCCAGTAGCTAGTATGACTAAGTCGGATTTAATGGGTTCAGTAGCATGACCCTCGAGCACAATACCTTCTTTTGAGAATCCAAAACTCTCTGCTTTCTTGACGAGCTTGATACTTCCTTCCTCTACTCTCTCATAGAAGCCCTCTGGCACTAAAGAAACTGAACAGGAACTCAATTCGTTTAAGAAACTATGCTCGGGCACCATTCCATGTTTTGCAAGCTGGTGTTTGTGTTTTATGTAACTTTCTATATATTTTGAAAAGGCCCACCTCTGTCAAAAATATATATATATGCATGCATATTAGTTTTGTGAGAGGAAGAGAATTCAAATTAATGAGTGAGGAAAGAAAAATAGTCCTTACTAATGGTGAAAGAATTGTGGCGAGGAGACTTAGAAGAAAGCCTTCACCGGGTTTATGAACCATAAGTTCAGAGAATCGATTTAGGAATAGATATCCCAAATTGAGTCCCCATGGGAAATAATCGGGAAGGTTCCAATGTGGTGTCCTGATTAGTACTGTGCATGGACGTTCAACCCCTGCATTACATAACTTTAATACATTACTAGTGCAAAAAGCAGCAGCGCATTACATAACTTTAATACATTACTAGTGCAAAAAGCAGCAGCCCAAGAGAAAGAGGTAGAATTAACTTACCATTAACTGTGGAGCACTCCATGGCAATGTCCATTCCTGACTTTTGGAATCCTACGACGGCAACTTGTTTTCCTTTGACAAAGTTGGTTGCAGTTGAGGAGTCCATCTTTGAATAATCCATCGAATGGATTACTTCACCCTCAAAAGCTTCAGGGCCTTTGTTTTGAGGGAATTCAGGTATGTTTGGGATTTGACTGAACCTTCCCACACAAACTACTACGAAATCAACTTGGTATATCTGCATGCAAAATTAATACTCACAAGTATATAATTTCTATAAACTATTAATAATATATATATCTAGAAGACAACCAGGGGCGGATCTAGAGGATACCAAGGGGTTCACACGAACCCATCTCAAGCAATTTCTTTTAATCTATGGTTTGGTTTTGTGTTCACCATAAAAAATTGGGGAGAATTTTTCTTTTGAGCCCGTTGATTAACTATCCTTTAAATAAAAGACATTGAGAAATGCCAAACGGATAAGTAAGACTACTGTATATTAACCATTTTCTTTTGTTTGATCAGAGAAATGTGGGCAGGAAGAAAGAATATTTAAGCGGGCATTGGTGCACAAAAGCCACAAAATATCACTTTTTTTTTGGGTCAGATTCAAAATATAAGTTGAAAGAGAGGAAGTTGTATGCGAAAGAAGAGTCAAAATTGGGAGAATTTTTTCTTACCTTTTGCTAACACTAATAATTTTTTTTCTTAAACTCAACTCTTTAAGATAAATATTTTTTGGCAGAGATTATTAGCAACTTTAAATAGGTGAAAGTTGAAATTACATTTTTTTTTTCTTCCATAAAACACAAAACTTTGTTTTTTACAAAAGCTTATATTAGAGACACATATTAGATTGAGAGATGTTCCTACCATAATTACCTGTATCTGTGGGGATATGGTTCGAGTGTCCTGTACAGTGACGTTCCACTTCCCTTTTCCGCCCCACAAATTCCATTCTCCGTCTCCACTGCCGCCATCTTCAAAGTTGAGGTTCAACACTTTGCTATTGAAGTGAATGTGGGTGAACAAATCAAAGTGACGTGCGTACGATTCAATGTACTCAAGCACCATTTGTTGGTCAGGAAATACTTGGGTTACTGAGTCGGGCCATGGAAAATCAGAAAACTGGTATACGGGTTTTGGTGTCTGCAGCTTAGTGCTCCCAATTGTCTTAGTCCAAACACCCCCAATGCTACTCTCCGACTCGAACACAATTGGATCAAATCCTTTGGAAATGCAGTATTTGCACGCTAAGAGGCCGCTGATTCCACCTCCAATTATTGCTATCACCTCCTTCTTTCTGCCCTCAAAATTTGCCATTGTCTCCTTTGTTCTTTTCTGTAATAATAATGATTGATAGATAGTATACAGATATAATTCTTTCTTTTTATCGACTTTCCCCCTCTATTATTTAATTACCAGTAATTAAATATGAGATTTCTTTATAATTAATAATACATAAGTATTATGAACTAAATGTCTGCATTACAATATTTTTATGTGTTGTTAACTAGTACTAGTATATTACTGGCTCTGTATTACAATCTCACCTAACGTTATTATTAAATGATTGTAGCAGGTTGACATGGTAGAGTAGGTTCCAATTGTGTGTGTGTGTATATATATTGCCACCAAATTTCTAAATTAATACTTCATTACTTAACGTGGTTCATGCCAACTATCTCTCCGTGTGCAAGTTGATTGATTTTTTATTTCGGTAGAATGAAATATCAGTAAAACTCAAAATCATAGAGTCGCATCTGAGAAGATTGGTATGGTTTTATTGAGACGATCTGGAAAATATCGCCAAGAGATTTGACTTTATACTAACTGCAAATACGGAAATAAAAAAATTTAACCCATGATATCAGACAGTAAATAAAATACGACAGAGGTTGGGACTGCTTGGTCGGGATGGGGAAAAGGATGGAATGGTGTTTTGAGGATAGATATATTATTATTGTTATTTCCTTCCCACTAGAATACTCCCAACTTATTATAACAGAATTTTGCACCTGCAAATGCAGAAAACAAATTTCTATTCCTCGAAATGCATTTACGCACTTGAATACTAATATGAAAAGTAGCCGGTCAAAACAAACTGCCTTCTTTTGTTCACCCAAAACAAAATTGCGATCAAACAGAAAGCAGGCATCTATTCTCTAATAGGGCTCATATTGCAGGCAAGTGACTGCATTTTAAGCTGTTCCTCGACACATGTGGCTTTTCCAGAATACTGATTTTGAAAAGCCAGCAGTGCATGCATATTTAAGTTTTGAAGTCAAGCTGTGCCAATCATCCAGCTTTACAAAGAAAAAAATAAAACATGCTTTTACTGCAAGTGTGTCTAAGCAAATAAGATAGACAATAACAGGAACGAGAAAAGCTACTTAAACTACCACAAAACTGTAGGAATACAAAGAAACCACCTTGGACAGTGAGGGATGGTATGCAAACAGTTCCAAGTACATCAACTAAAGATCAACGGTATAAACCAACTCCACACAAGTTTGAACTTATATATGAATTCTTCTATATTTTAATGATCACTATGCATCAGGGTCAAATATCACAATGTAGGAGCGCTATAAAGAATAGGGTCAACAAACTCTTCTTCGAGAACTCAACATACTATTACGTGCAAGTGTATGATTAGCTCATGTAGCCTGATGAAGTCCACACAGTCAACACTGAACAACAAAGGGTTTCCTTTAGGGATTGTACACAAATCGCAACTGCATTAATGGGCTGGTGTTGCGACACTAGTTCCCAATCCCATCTTCTGCCCCAGCAGTGCAAGCTGCTCGATGAACTGACCTCCTGTAAGAATTTCTGTCGTCCCATATATAACATGCTTAACTGGCTGTTGACGATTGGCTAGCTCTTGCAAGCTTCCATACTCCACATAGTTACCACCACCTATCATAAAGACAATAGCTTCTTTAAATGGTCCTTTCAGGTGACTGCTGCTCATCCCGGAGCTTGACTTGGGTGCACGAGGATCAAAAATAATATAAGAATCAATTTCTGGATTGGGTTTCCCCTCCATTAATGCTTCTACTGTTCTTGACAAAGCCAACTGATGATCACTGGATAATAGATTTTTGACACCTGCAGTTACAGCACTGATTGACTGCCCATAGAGCTTTTCAGCCCAATCAACAATGTTGCTCCTACTCGCAGAATTTGCTGATGCTAAAGAGACATTCAATGATTTTATCTTCTTTACATACTGAAATGCTGTGGTATCAACCTCAGACTCCCTAAGTGCTGTTTCAATCATTTCAACTTCTGATTGAGGTAAGCTTTCAGTCGAGATAAGATACATGATAGCAAACCGCAGCTTATCCACCTTAGTCCCTTTTCCCTTGAGAGCTCCGATGAGCTCACTGCGATCAATGACACCTCTTACCATCATATCATTCTCCTTTTTGGCATACGAATCAAGGGACCTCTCCTTGATCTCACCTAACAATGCTGTAGCAATATTGGTGTGCTTATCAATGACTTGTTTTCTCTCTGTCAACTCAGGCAGGGAATTTACTGCATTCATCAAATGCTTGGTATTGCCAACCAAGTCTGTCCCATCAAACTCAGCCCCTGAGTTCCCACCAGTTCGTTTATTTACCTCCTCCACATCCTTCTTATACTTGTTCAACTGAGCTTCTATCTCCAAAGCAACCTCTGGAAACTCCAACGACCAATTTGCCACCCAGAATGGATCAGATCTGTCCAACTCAAATGATTTCATCCCACCTTTCTCTCCCTGCACACTCAACCTGTTCAATCTCAAACCAAGCACATCATGAACAAGTGGTCTATACCTAAAATCATGTTGTATAGCTACTGACAACTCAAAGTTTCTATCGAATAAACACAAAATTGGCCTCTGAAATGAGCTAGTGAAATTCCCAGCCTCAGAGAATAAATTGTTTTTAGCTAACAGATGGTCCCTCAAACGCTGATCCAACAGGGATGCCACCATCTCAGCAGGCCCACCACGGGGACACCTGATGATAGGGACAACAGCAAGAGTAGCCAACACACAAAATAAGCCACTGACAATCTTTTCAATGATCTCTTCAATTTCTTTATCCCCAGCAGAGGGATCATTCAGTTGAAGATAACAGTTCTTGTAGGCAAGTGAGAACAAATTATCCTCAAGCGTGACAAACTCCAAGTACTGATCATGCACTTTAGAGATCCTTTCAATCGAGTCAGAATTAATCGTGCCTGGAGCAGAAACAAGTCATGCAGTGGTTAATATTTCGAATATCCACCCAGCACCACCCAGAAAATTGCATTAACTATTAATTTTTTCAAGTTCATATCAATCAATTGTCATCTCTACATAGATCTAAGCACCCCTTTATGCAGTGGGATAAAAAATTATCTTTTTTTTTTAAATGGATTGAAGTAGTAGATCATTTTAGCCCTTACCCCCTCCGAGGAAAAATTGGACAAGCTATGGTGAGTAAAACAGTATTCAATACTGCTAATTCCTCTATTTGGGTACATTTCATTCCAGTATCAGCTATCATTTCAACCATAAAGTTTTGACACAAAAAAAAAAGAAAAAGAAAAATAGTGATGAAAGGAGAAGGCATATACTACACCTGAAGCGAGATCTTCGAGCAAGGGCCTGGGAATAGAAGAGGAGAAGTTCAAATGAAAGGAATCGTAAAGAGACTTGGAGGCATCAGCAACGATACGCTGTACATTAAGATGGGTGGGTTGGACGAAGTAGACAGCAGGAACATCATGGACGGGTTTGCGATCCTTATCGATAAGGAAGTAGAGGGTAACGCCGTGTTTACGTAGGTCCTTGACGTGAATCAAAGGGGATAAAATGTCTTGGCAGAATCGATCGTAAATCAGGATCTTGTATACCTCCTCATTGGCAGTGGCACCGGCGTTCACCGGCTGGTTCAGATTTAACATCCGCGTAATACACTCTGCAATTCAACAAATTATTAGAAGATTCCTTCATAAAGTATAAGTGCAGAGATAGATCTAAAGAGAATTACCAGTTTGCTTTTGACGAAGATTTAGCGCCATTGTTGTCACAATTAATTACTCTTTAGGAGGAAATGGGTGAGGGGTTTGTAGTTTGTAGAGGATTTGATGAGATCTCATCTCATAGCTTGTTCCTTGCGCCGAACATATTGTACTACCTAGTTTTTCCGGGTCATCACAACCGAAAAATGATTGACCCGGATCCGCTTACCTGTTTAGCTTGTTCACTGTGCATAGTTTATTGTACATTGAGAGATGAGAACGACGTCGTGCGGATGACTTATTACTATAACATAACTACCACTCCACTCCGCTCCGCTCCCACTCAATAGTAGGCTAGGCTAGGGTAGGTTGTGAAGAATGGCGGGGGAAGGTGGCGTAAGGTTTGTGCAGAACAGATATTGGGTGGTGAGGCATGGCAAAAGCATTCCCAATGAAATGGGTCTTGTCGTTTCCTCCATGGTTTAATTCCTCTTTCCTTCTTTTCTACTTCATACATCATTTCGTTTTTCATATAAATATGCATTCTACACACTGTCATCTATGCTTCTTTTATATGTGTTGCGAGTTGCTTTAATATTATTCCACTGCCTTCACTCTAGAAATAGCAGCATGATTAGGGCATACTTATAATACATTTGTATGTTTCTATCTCACTATACTGGCCTTAGAGAATGAATATACCTTAAATTCATTAACTTCACCTTCTCATTGTTCAGAGATTTGAAGCTCAGCTTGATAGATGGAAGCTTCTTTTTCAAAATTGAATACTTCCTTTACCTATCATTCTAGAGAGATATAGTAAGTATGATAAGCTAATACTTCCTACTTCCTATGTTACTTGACCCACTTTTCTTCCACTTTACTGGATTACTCACTCTTCTTTTTGTTCTAAAATTACCTTTTATGTTATCTTTGAATACGATGTACTATCTCTTCCCCACTTTGCATACATCTAACTAGAACTCCATATGTACTTCATAACAAGTCCCATTTAAGAACAAATATAAACATTCTTCTATTTGTTCCACAGTTTAATCTGGTAATGTTAGTATTAACAGATGGTTTACCTAGAAGATGAAATGCTCTAAAATAGGAATAATAGGATATCATTGAAGTCTGCATTTCTTCTTCTAGGAAAACTAGCTAGCTGTAAGAGAATCTAATCCTTGGGGAGGTTTCAGAGTTGGCTGAAATTATTCTTCCACTTGTTAAATCTAAATTACTGAAAGGAGCTGTGACCTTTACAGGAAAATGGAAAACTTGACCAATATAAGTTGACTCCTGAAGGAATCAAACAAGCAAAATTGGCTGGAGAGTCATTCCTAAAGGTTGGTATTCACATTGAACTCAGCTTTTTGTTCATCGTTCAGATATTCCACCTATCTTATGTGTGGAGTTAAATAAACCATAATTGTCGTCGACTATTTCTTTCAGTCTTTCAGAAGTTATCTATTAACATTTGACTATATATGGTATTGTATGTCCTGGAATCCTATGACAGGTTTCTTTTTTATGGAGCCTGCCAATGTAACTTTTTGGGATTTGAATGCCTCTATAGTAAGAAGCTTTGATGCTAGATCCATGTCAATTGTTCTTTTATAAGAACTATCATTTGATGTCTTGGTCTTTAAGTTAGCAATGCTTCCTCATTAAAGATAGCTAGCAGGAGATGATGACAGTATTGTGAGAAATATATGTGAAAAATATTATTGAATTGTCTATCTACATTATTACGCAAAGACCTTATTTATAGACACTACAATACAATCCTTTACCAAGTAAGATACTATTTACTATTCCTATTCCTATTCTAAATTAGGATTATATATACCTATTCCTATTCTAACACTCCATGTGTTTAGTCTTCTCATGAAATAATGGATTTGATGCATAATGTCAGTCAATCTCAATGTGTTTGGTCTTCTCATAAAATACTGAATTTAATGCATAATGTCGATAAAACACAAAGGGATAAAATTACAGTATTGAACTTCCCAAAGAAGCTTGTTAAGACTGTTTCAGACCATAGAGTGACTTACGTAATCGATATACCATGCTACTAAACTCCCCCTGAGCAACGAAATTTGGTGGTTGCTCCATTTAGACTTCTTCACAATGCAGCGGTCATCAAAAAGTGCTCAAAATCTAGTATAAAGTATATGGATGAGTCAATATTAAACAAAAAAGTCTGTGCAAAACTGACCAGAATATACTCATACGCCGGAGTATTAGATTTGATGGTTAAAAGTGGTCACAATCTAAGAAATAACATTATATGAGTAGGGTCGAAATGAGGGCACAACCCAATTGGAAAATAGAAATTATATAGAAAAGGTCGGATTGACGGCACGACCCTATTGAGAAAGAGATCGGAATGATGACACGACCCTACTGAAAAAGAGAAATTATATGGGTAGGGTTGATGACACGATCCTACTAGAAAATAGAAATTATATGGATAGGGTTGGAATGATGGAACAACCCTACACAAATAAGAAAGTAGACACCAAAAAGAATGGTGCTATGCAAATCAGAAATGAAAAAGTAGTCACCGAAAAGATGGCACGGTGAGATATGAGAAAGTAGTCACTAGAATGATGCACGGTGCTACACAAATAAGATATGAAAAAAATAGTCCAAAAAATGCACAGTACTATGCAAATTAAATGTGAGAAAGTAGTTACCGAAAAGATGCACGGTGCTACGCAAATTAGATATGAGAAAATGATCACCGAAAAGATACACAGTGACTCAACTTTTGCTAACATAATCATTGGTCATTTGGGCGGCATATATGGGTAATAGCCGCCTGCCGATAGCGGAAGCTCTTTGATTTTCTTGCAAGATCGTAGAGGCTTTTTGATACAATGTGAGAAAAATATTATTGAATTATCTATCTACATTATTACGCAAAGACCCTATTTATAGACTCTCCAGGACAATCCTTTACCAAATAAAGATACTATTTACTATTCCTATTCCTATTCCAATTCTAAGTAAGCTTATAAATACCTATTCCAATTCTAAGTAAGCTTATAAATACCTATTCCTATTCTAACAAGTATAAACTACTAAAAACTCATATCACATTTGAACAGTCATTTCCTTTTCACTTCAGTGTCAATTGTGGATCAAGTTGGAGTAACTGTAGTGCCTGAAAGAAAACCTGCACATCACGGAGAAACCGAACTAGTACACCGAGAGAGTGTTCATTGCTAATGAACGAATGAGTTCTATCTTCAGCGTAATGTGAATCTTAAGCAGAAAAAACAAGGCCTAAGCAAGAACGTCTAAGTAGCAAAGGGGGAAGAGTGAAGCGCTTTCTGAAAGGACCATGCATGTGCTTCTATTTCCTTGAAATAATATCATGTGGAAGCTCAACTTTTTGTCAAAATAAATACTTTTTTCAGTTGCAAAATCATATCTCCTTGGAGGCTAGTGCCAGTAACAGAGTCTTCTGATGATTAGCACCTTGATGTATATGTTTCTGTCATCTTCCCTTCATTTAGAGAAGGTAAAGAGAGACTACCCTATGGTTCCTGATTCAGAGTAATTACGTATATGTTATTCTCTTTGGGCCAAAAAGAGTTCTATCTCTTCTTTATAAGCTTAAGTTGTTGATGGTGTTTACAGGCAATATATTTTCTGATAACAGGTACTCAAAGAAGATAACATTCCACTTGAAAATGTTCGAATTTGCTACTCTCCCTTCTCGAGAACCACTCATACAGCACAAGTGGTTGCATCAGTTCTAGATATTCCTTTTGAAGGACCACAGTGCATGGTAAGCCTATCTACCCATCACCTAGGACATATAGGCCGTCTTATATCCTCCTTTTATGTACTTTATTAATTTATTTGGTTGCTAGGTTGTATATAAGTGATTTTTAGCTTATCAAAAGAACAAAAAAAGTTGTGTTTAAGTTTTATCATAGTACTTTGTTTCCAGACATTCTTAAAATGATCATTTCATGAAGCTGTCTCAGATCACAATTATTGGAACATACATGACATGAATTGAGGTCAAAAGCAGCAAGGATCTATAGAAACAAGTAAAAGGGATTGTTACTTCATGGGCTGAAATCTAGTTTTTCTCTATTGATATAAGTCATTCACTTGAGATATGGTCATTTAAATGAACTATTTGGGCTATTTCTCTTTTTTCACCCTGTATCATTACTTCCTTAAATGGAGTATCTCTAAATTTATATGGTTCAGCTGAACTGCTATGCACTTTTTCTTCTGAAGATGAATTTGATTTAGCTGTTATAAACTTTTCATGTTTTATATCATTCTTTGCCAATAAGCTTACAAAGGATTTTTAGTATTATGTAAGGATTCTTTGGGGCTCCGTGTCCTTTTTCTCCCCGTCTTTTCTGTCTTGATGAGATGTTTTGTGTTATGATTTTGGCTTTAAGCCGAGTAGATTCTGTTGATAAGCTCTGAATTAAGATCGTTTTGTTATAACAGGTTCTAGATGATCTTCGGGAGCGCTTCTTTGGTCCTTCTTATGAACTTAAGTCTCATGATAAAGTAAGTTGTTTGTCTTCTGCATTTCAAAATCAAGTGGATGTAGCACAATCTTAAACACCTTCAACTTGGCTTGTGGCTCTTGAATTGATTAATTATTTCTGATTTCAGTATCCTGATATATGGGCTCTAGATGAGAAGGATCCATTCATGCAGCCTGAAGGTGGAGAAAGTGTTGCAGATGTTGTGTCTAGACTTACGAATGCATTGATCAACATGGAGACACAATTTCGAGGGTATTTATTATGCTTTTACCTCCAAAATTTATCATGTCAAGTAGGAGTATTTTAGTGTAAAGGAAATCGTTATGTAAAGTGATAATGGGGTTTACCTATTCACTTTTACATAGTTAAGCTTTTAATTGTATTGTCATTACATCTGATGGACATATAAATTATAATTGTGATTTGGACACTTCAATTGCAGATGCACAGTATTGGTGGTCAGCCATGGTGACCCTCTGCAAATTTTCCAGACAATTCTGAATGCAGCTAAGGATAACAATGGATCCTGTGAAAATGACTTGGCCTCAAGAATACAGGCAGTCAAAATCCCTTCCGTTCTCTCACAGCACCGAAAGTTCGCTCTACAAACAGGAGAATTGCGTTCAGTAGTTTAATCCACAGCTTGAACTGCATATTCTGAAACATTCTTTCAGCTCATGCTGTTATTCTTCTGTATACAATCTGAATCGCCCCTTACTGGTTTATCTGTCTCTAGGGAGAATAATTTGGTCTTACAAACAATATTAAACAGTAGTATTCAATTTGTCATCTCGTTTGTCAGGGGAGGTAAGCTGCTGTACTTGGAACATTCTTAATAATTGGAGAGCTTTAATATGCTTCGGAATATTTTTTTGTCTGATCTCCTTACCAAAGAGTCCTCAGTCAATGTGACGGGAAATTTATATTTTTAGCCTCATACTTCTCTGCTTCCCTATGTACCATGAACTAGGTCTGCTTTCAAGATGTATCTTCCCACTCTCGTGTAAAGGTTAGGGAAGCTAAGATGGAGATGATGCTAACGATCAGGTTATTGTTAAAAGATCCTTGAAGTAAAAGGCATTTTGCGTCCAAAATAACAATGGTTAGGCGTTTAACTTACTTTGTACCAAGTGCTGTTGGAATTTGTCTACTTGAAATGCCTTTTTTTGCTACCAAAGAATCACTTGATACTAATGTTTGTAGTATTGACTCTATAATTATATTAACAACAAAATGTGATAACAAGAGATGTATCAACAGTACATGTATTAGATTATTACAAGGCGGTCCTTAAAACTATGCAATTTGTTAGTTAATCATATTCATTATGTTTCATTCGCCTTTTAATACTAATGTTTGTCGTATTGATTCTATAATTATAATTATAATAATAAAGGAGAATTGCAAGATTTCTTCATTATTTATCTCATACTATAGTACAACTTACTGAAATTTTCCTCTTAAAATTATTGTTTATTTAATGTAATTAAAATTTGGGGAAAAGGGTCTGAAAAATACTCTAACTTTGATCGAAATTGCTGTTATGATACCAAACTTTGGAAACGACCTTTTTACCCCTGTATTATTTAATAGTGTATTTTAAAGGTATATATGTGCCTACGTGGACATCATAAATATTGCATCATTTTAAATAGTAATGTATCCACGTGGGCACATATATACTTTTAAAATACACTATTAAATAGTGCATGGGGTAAAAAGTTTGGTATCGTAACAACAATTTCGGCCAAAGTTGGAGTATTTTTCAGACTTTTTTCCCTAAAATTTAATAATTCTAAGTTTTATTTTATCAACCTAGTAATACAAAGTTGAATAAAGCATTAATACAAGCAAATGAGTTCCAAATAATGAATCCTTTGAAAGACCAGATTCAGGTTATAAAAGTACATCATATATCAATATTTTAATGTGACCAACTGAATGTCTAAACAAATACAATAATTTAGTGATACTACATGCACCGTTTCATTCCTGATATAACTTATACACACAACCAAATGACTCCTTAGTGCTCCCTCCAACCATTCACCGCTAACGCTCTTTTCAAATCATTGCATTTTACAGAAATCGTACAAAGCATCTTACTCAATGCTATTATAGCAGCAATTGGAAACTGGATAGTGAGACAACGACCTCAGATTCGACAATTGGCAGCTGCGAATAAGAAAAGAGGAAGAAAAAAAGAAGAAAAAGTGCCATTAGATAACGAAGCATGCTACATTGTATCATCAACATAAAGCAGAAAAACATCTGGCCTAAGAATGGATGACAACCCCTGACGCTGTCGGGAGAGATGCAAACAGATGGCTGTAACTTTAATTGAAAACTTCTACTTTAATAATCTCACCCCATCACGAGAGGTGAATGTTTAATATTTCCTACATTCCCATAGGCATCATTTCCTTTCTATTGTTTCTTCTCTTGGCACACTAACGGCAAAGGAGCATCATACATATCTGTCAAGGACAGGGATGATGAAAAACTCCATTGGCATGTGAGACAATCCTATATTTTGGAAGGCCAACCTATTGAACTATATGGTCATTTGCATGAATATCACAACCTTCAACTAACTAGTGAACCTTTTTCATGGATTCAAGCAGATGGTACATTTACAACACACAAAAAAATGGGAAGATTTCTGGCATAGCCAATCAGTGGGGCTTGGGGGTTCACCACTCAGATTGGATGAGTAAATGCTACCAAAAGCCACCGCTTCAAAAGAACCCTGAATGGGCTAATTGATGGAAGTCACCCATCTCTACTACAGATAACAATTAGTGAAATGCAAAATGAAAGGAGGCATCACAAAGATTAGAAGATAGTGAAAGGTAGTGTGCCCTCTAAATACTCACTGCAGTAGATAAATTGGTTAATATCAAGAGTCACTCGCCCTTGCTTGGTTGTGTCAAATGAATCAAAAAGGTTCCTGCAAAGATTGAGAAGATCATTAAAGATTTTTCTAAGAAATTCAACAATGAACTAACATCTGAGAACAGTTACATTTGCAGCTCTACTGAATCACATTTTAGTCTCATCAAGAACTACAAATGTATTGAAATGAATGTCTTAACTCAAACACTAAATTGATGTGTGTACCAAGAATCCTTCTTAGTTGCAAGACAGATGACAGTGACTCAATGTGAAAGCACCAGATATAAATCATGGGGCCCTCTCAACATATTGATCATGAAGATTATAAACGCAAGAAGAGACAACCATTTCATGTAAATAAATATCTACTCACCGTGCAGACTGTACAAAGATACAGAGAGATATGAAGTCATCAAGCCTGAATTTTCCATTCTTATTCCTATCAAAACTCTGCACAATTTACCCAGAAAAGAATAATATCAGTTAAAACCAAGAGGACTAGAAAGAACTTCCACCCTCAGACCAATTGACATAGGTTGTTTCACGTAACATTCCACAGGTACATCTTAGTTACAAGTTTCAATATGTCATCCTGCGAGTAACCCTCCATCTGGAGTTCTGGACAACCAAATGGGGTGTCCCTGACAGGGCCGGCTCTTGCCTATAAAATTTAAGGCATTGGCCTAAATTGGGGGCCTCAAATTTCTACAAATAAAAAATTATGCATCTTAACCCCATTAAAATAGAAGTGTTAGAATAGGAATAAATATATAAATCTTACTTAGAATAGGAATAAGAATAGGAATAGGAATAGGAATCCTAATTGAAAAAGGAGTCATAGGAATAGGAATCCTAATTTGAAAAGGAATCCAATGTAGTGTCTATAAATACGGTCTCAATGTAATAATGTAGATACACAATTTCAATAATATATTTCTCTTATATTTCTCATATGGTATCAAGGCAATGGTGAGAAAATTAAATCAGCCGTCACTGTGCAATATTCCGGTGACCTAAATTGCTGCTCGAGAAGATAAAATTTTCTGGCAGTGCAATTTTCCGATAACCTAAATTGCTGCCCGAGAAGATAAAATTTTCTGGCATTGTTTTTCAGCAATTTTCTTTTTCCAGTGGGGTCGCCTCCTAATTCCGAGGTTGGCCATATAATTTTTTCCTGATTCCGATCAGTTTTTGGTGATCAGATCTCTTTTTCCGGCAGTTAGATCTATTTCCAACAATTCCAGTTCCAGTTCCAGTTCCAGTTCCGGCAGTCAGCCTTCCAGCAATCAGATTCTGGCCCCAAAATTCTTCTTTTTTTTTTTTTTTTGAGAATATTCTAATTTCACAATATGTCGTTCGGGATTGATATTTTTGACTCCAAGAATATAGGAAGTTCAAGTGCTATGATCACTACAGAACCATTAATGGGAAGCTCAAACTATTTAGCTTGGGTTTTTTCGGTTGAGTTGTTGTGCAAGGGCCAAGGCATCCAAGATCACTTAACCAATAATGCTTGTGTGGTAGATGAAAAGGCAAAGGCTAGTGAGGCAGATGATAAAGCTAAAACACAACGGGAGAAGGCTGATGCTCAATTATGTAGTCTCCTATGGCGATCTATCGATTCTAAGTTAATGTCCTTGTTTCGCCCATCCCAGACATGTTATTCAGTTTGGGAAAATGCTCGTGCTTTATATACTAATGATATATCTCAATTCTATGATGTGATATCTAGAATGACCAATTTAAAGAAACAAGAATCCGATATGTCTACTTACTTAGGATAGGTACAAGCAGTTATGGAGGAATTTGAAACGTTGATGTCGATCACTATGAATGTGAACAAACAACAAAAGCACAAACAAACATTGTTTCTAGTTCTTACACTTGTTGGACTTCCTCCTGACCATGATTCAATGCGTGATCAGATTTTAGCTAGTCATGCAGTACCTACATTTGACGAATAATTTTCTCATCTACTTCGTCTAGTCGCGCCTCCCAGCAACAAAGTAGTTACATAATCCACCATTAACTCCTCTATTTTGGCATCTCAAACCATAGACAAACGAATATATGAGCCTATGGGAATCGGCAAGGAGGAGGTTGTTTTGGAAGATCTCAATCCAAGTGTAGTTATTGTCATAAGCTTGGACACACTCGTGATATATGTCATATTTTGTATGGTCCACCACCCAGTTATGATCCTACTGCTATAAAGGAATATAAGGAGTCCCTTCAAAATCGCGCAAGTAAGAAAACATCTCCACAAGTAGCATGTGTTGCTCTGCCTGATCGACCACCCAATAATGCTCATATTGCTCAGGTAGAATATGATGAGTTCCTTCAGTATCGAGCAAGTAAGCAAACGTCTCCACAAGTAGCCTCGAGTAGTCAGCCTAATGTTCATGTTGCGGGTAATTCCTATGCTTGTGTTTCACAGTCTAGTACTCTTGGATCATGGGTCATGGACCCAGACGCTTCTGATCATATTTCTGGTAACATATCACTTCTGTCTGATATTGTTTATTCACAATCTCTTCCTGCTATTACTTTGGCCAATGGGATCCAAAACAAAATCAAAAGGAGTTGGAAAAGCCAAACCACTCTCTTTTGTCCCTCTAGACTTTGCTCTTTATGTTCTCGATTCTCCTTTTAATCTAGCATATGTTAGACGTTTGATGCATGCCCTACATTGTGGCATAACCTTTTTTGATGATTCTTTTCCCATGCAAGACCGCGGTACGGGCCTGATGATTGGCACAAGACATGAATCACAAGGCCTTTACTATCTTACCTCTTCAAATTCCTTCACAGCATGCTCTGCTACAGATCCTCCAGCCCTAATTCACAAACATTTGGGACATCGGGTCTATCCAAGCTATAGAAGATGGTGCCTAGTTTGTCTAGTTTATCCACATTAGATTGTGAGTCAAGTCAACTTGGGAAATACATTCATGCTACATTTTCCTGTAGTATTAAGAGTTATTCAAAATCTATTTTTTCATTAGTTCATTCTGATATTTGAGGTCCAGGAAGAGTCAGTTCACCCTTAGGTATTCATTATTTTGTTAGTTTCATTGATGATTATTCAAGATGCACTTGGGTTTTCTTAATGAAAGATCGTTTAGAGTTATTTTCTATATTCAAAAGTTTCTTTGTTAAAATATAAAATTAGTTTGGTGTTTCTATTCGTACTTTTTGTAGTGATAATGCCTTAGAATACTTATCTTCCCAGTTTCAAGAATTAATGACTCACCAAGGAATTATTCACTTAACATCTTGCTTGTACACCCCTCAACAAAATGGTGTGGCAGAAAGGAAGAATAGACATCTCATTGAATCCCATGTTCCGCTGCATTTTTGGGGTGATGCAGTCCTTGCATTTGTTAGTTGATTAATAGAATGCCTTCATCTTCTATTCAGAATCAGGTTCCACATTCCATATTGTTTCCTCACTTACATTTATACTATATCCCCCTCGTGTCTTTGGGAGCACATGCTCTGTTCATAACTTAGCCCCGGGTAAAGATAAATTAGCACCTCGTGCTCTCAAATGTGTCTTTCTTGGTTACTCTCGAGTTCAAAAAGGGCATTGTTGCTATTCACCTGATCTTCGTCGATACCTTATGTTCGCCGATGTCACATTCTTTGAGTCTCAACCTTACTATATATCTTCTGATCATTCTGATGTCTTTGAGGTCTTACCCATACCTCAGGTCTTGCCTGTACCAACTTTTGAGGAATCTACAGTTACTTCTACATCTCCCGTGGTAGTGCCACCACTTCTGACTTATCATCGTCGTCCACGCCCAACACTAGTCCTAGATGATTCATGTCATGTGTCGAATTCTGCTCCTACTGCGGACTTGCCTCCTTCTAGTCAACTGATTGCACTTCAAAAAGGTATATGATCCACTAGAAATGCTAACCCACATTATACTTTCTTAAGTTATCATCGTCTCTCATCACCCCATTATGCCTTTGTATCATCTTTGTCCTATATTTCCATATTTAAGACTATAGGTGAAGCACTTTCTCATTCTGGATGGAGGCAGGCTATGATTTATGAGATGTCTGCTTTACATATGAGTGGTACTTGGGAACTTGTCTCTCTTCCTGTAGGTAAATCTACGGTCGTTGGGTTCATGCAGTCAAAATTGGTCCAAACAATCAGGTTGATCGGCTCAAGGCTCGCCTTGCTGCCAAAGGGTATACTCAAATATTTGGACTCGATTATAGTGATACTTCCGCTCCCGTGGCTAAAATAGCATATGTTCGACTTTTTCTATCTATGGCTAATGTTTGTCATTGGCCTCTTCATCAGTTGGACATTAAAAATGCTTTCTACATGGCGATCTTGTGGAAGAAGTCTATATGGAGCAACCACCTGGTTTTGTTGCACAGGGGGAGTCTAGTAGCCTTGTATGCCGATTGCATAAGTCACTCTATGATCTGAAATAGTCTCCTTGAGCCTGCTTTGGAAAGTTTAGAACACTAATTCGAGAGTTTGGCATGACTCGTAGTGAAGTTGATCACTCTGTGTTTTATCGACATTCCGCACCAAATCGATGTATGTATTTGGTTGTTTATGTTGATGATAAAGTTATCACTGGCAACGATCAAGATGGTATCACTAATTTGAAGCAACATCTCTTTAAGCATTTCCAGACTAAAGACCTTGGCAAACTGAAATATTTTCTAGGTATTGAGGTTGCTCAGTCTAGATCAGGTATTGTTATTTCTCAACGCAAGTATGCCTTAGACATTCTTGAAGAGACAGGAATGATGGAATGTAGACCCATTGAGACTCCTATGGATCCGAATGTTAAACTCCTTCTAGGATAGGGGGAGCCACTCAGTAATCCTGAAAAGTATAGACGGTTGGTTGGAAAATTGAATTATCTTACAGTGACTAGACCTGACATCTTTTTTTCTGTGTTGTAAGTCAGTTTATGACTTCCCCTTGTGATAGTCATTGGGAAACAGTTGTTCGTATTCTGTGATATATAAAGTCAGCTCATGGTAAAGGATTACTCTTCAAGGATCAAGGCCATGAGCATATCACTGGATATACCGACATTGATTAGGCAGGATCACCCTCTGATAGACGTTCGACATCAGGATATTGTGTTTTAATAAGAGATAATTTGGTGTCCTGGAAGAGTAAGAAACAGAGTATGGTTGCTCAATCTAGTGCAGAATCAGAATATCGAGCAATCGCTACAGCAACTTGTGAGCTAGTTTGGATCAAACGGTTGCTGAGAGGACTAAAATTGGGCGAAATCGGTCCGACGAAACTTGTGTGTGATAATCAAGCGGCCCTTCATATCGAAAGGACTAAGCACATTGAGATTGACTGTCACTTTGCCAGAGAAAAGATACTCTCAGGAGATATTGTTACAAAATTTGTAAAGTCGAATGATCAACTTGCAGATATCTTCACCAAGTCCCTCAACGGTCCTCATATTAATTATATATGTAACAACTAGGTACATATGATTTGTATGCACAAGCATGAGGGGGAGTGTTAGAATATGAATAAATATGTAATCCTACTTAGAAAGGAATAAGAATAGGAATAGGAATAGGAATCCTAATTGGAAAAGGAGTCAGAGGAATAGGAATCCTAATTTAAAAAGGAATCCAATGTAGTTTCTATAAATAGGGTCTCAATGTAATAATATAAATACACAATTTCAATCATATATTTCTCACAAGAAGAAATCAAGGAAATATAGTTTTGGATTCTTACATTTTCTTCGCTAGCACTCACATTATTTATCCTTTTTAACTCCTTTTGCACTCTATTTCTTCAAATCTTTGATAGTTAAGAGTAATACTCTCTCAAAAATATAAATTGTTAGAATAGAAATAAGTATTTCCAACTTAGAATAGGAATAGGGATAGGAATAAGAATAGGAATCCTAGATGGAAAAGGATTCTAATGTAGTGTCTATAAATAGGGTCTCAATGTAACAATTTACAAACAATTCAATAATATTCTTTTCCTATATTTCTCACATGGTATCAGAGCATTGGTGAAGAACAAACAAGTCACCGTATGTCTATGTCAATTTTCGGTGACTGTTGGATCTGATTTTGTTATTCTTTTTTCTTTTTGTGGGTGTTGTGCGAAAATTAACACCACCACGAGGCTCGAAAAGCTCCCGCGACCAAACCCCAGCCAGAACCACCGGAAAACATCACCCCACGCGCTCTCACGCGCCGATCGGAGGTGACAGTTTCCGGCGAGATCTGGCTCACGCGCCGGCGCGTGAGGGATTTTTCGATCAGATTTTTTTGAGAAATTTTTTGACAGTTAGGGTCGTCCAGCCATTCCGACCAGGCCCATACTGTTTTTGACCAGATTTGATCGCCGGTATTAGGGTCCGGCTATTTCCAAGCAGTTTTCGGCGACTTTTCCGACAATCAGATTTCAATAATCAAGTTTCTTTATTTTTTTTTGTCGTTTCCAAGCCAAATTTAGCATAATGTCTTTTGGATGTGATGTTTTTGGTTCTAAAAAATATAGGGATTGGAAGTTCTAGCCCTATAATCACTTCAGAACTATTATTGGGAAGTTCAAACTATTTATCTTGGGCTTCCTCGGTTGAGCTGTGGTGTAAGGGTCAAGGTGTCCAAGATCACTTAACGAACAAGACTTATGTGGTAGATGTAAAGGCAAAGACTAGTGAGGAAGATGCAAAAGCCAAAGCACAATGGGAGAAAGTAGATGCTCAATTATGTAGTCTCCTATGGCGTTCTATTGATTCCAAATTGATGCCCTTGTTTCGCCCATTCCAGACGTGTTATACAGTTTGGGAAAAGGCTCGTGCATTATACACTAATGACATATCTCGATTCTATGATGTGATATCTCGATTGACCAACTTAAAGAAACAAGAATCCGATATGTCTACTTACTTGGGACAGTGTGCAACATGGAGGAATTCGACACGTTGATGCCGATTACGAATGTGGAACAACAACAAGAACACGCATAAACATTGTTTCTAGTTCTTACTCTTGGCCGGACTTCCTCCCGATCATGATTACATGCGTGATCGATTTTAGCTAGCCTGCAGCCTTCCTACAATCGATGAATTATTCTCTCGCCTCCTTCGCTCTCATGCACCTCCTACCATAAAGTAGTTTCATCACTCACTGTTGACTCCTCTATTCTCGCATCTCAAACCTTTGAAAAGCGTACATATCAGTCTATGGAAAATCGGCGAGGAGGAGGGCGTTTTGGGAAACCTCGATCCAAGTGTAGTCATTGTCATAAGCCTGGACACACTCGTGACATATGTTATATTTTGCATGGTCCACCACCCAGTTATGATCCTATTGTTCTAAAGGAATATAATGAGTTCCTTCGAAATCGCGCAAGTAAATGCACATCTCCACCAAAGAGCATATGGTGCTCAACCTAATCAACCATCCAATAATGCTCATATTGCCCGCATGAATATGATGAGTTCCTTCAGTATCGTGCAAATAAGCAAACGTCTCCACAAGTAGTTTCGGTTGCACAACCTGATATGTCTGTTGCGGGTAATTCTTTTGCTTGTGTGTCGCAATCTAGTACTCTTGGAAAGGAACATGGGTCATGGACTCTGGGGCTTCTGATCATATCTCTGGTAATAAATCACTTTTATCCAATATTGTTTATTCACAATCTCTTCCATGTATTACTTTAGCCAATGGGATCCAAACAAAACCAAAAGGGGTTGGAAAAGCCAAACCCCTATCTTCTGTCACTCTAGACTCGTTCTTTATGTCCCCGGTTCTCCCTTTAATCTAGCATCTGTTAGTCTAAACGAAAGCCCTACATTGTAGCATAACCTTTTTCGATGATTTTTTTCTCATGCAGGACCGCGATGCAGACGGATGATGATCGAACAGGACATGAATCACAAGGCCTTTACTATCTTACCTCTTCAAATTCCTTAACAAAGATGTTCGCTACGCATCCTCCGCATCTAATTCACAAACGTTTGGGACATCCGAGTCTATCCAAACCGCAAAGATGGTGCCTAGTTTGTCTAGTTTATCCGCATTAGATTGTGAGTCGTGTCAACTTGGGAAACACACTCGTATACGCTTTCTCGTAGTACGCAGGGTCGCTCGAGTCTATTTTTCATTAGTTCATTCGATATTTGGGGTCCTAGTAAGTCGGTTCCACCTTAGGATTTCGTTATTTTGTTAGCTTCATTGATGATTATTCAAGATGTACTTGGGTTTTCTTAATGAAAGATCGCTCGAGTTATTTTCTATTTTCAAAAGTTTCTTTCTTTGAAATACAAAATCAATTTGGTGTTTCTATTCGCATTTTCGTAGTGATAATGCATTAGAATACTTATCCTCTCAATTTCGGAGTTTATGACTCACAAAGGCATTATTCACTGCACTACTTGTCCATACACCCTCAACAAAATGGTGTAGTGAAAGAAAAATCGACATCTTATTGAGACCGCTCGTACTCTTCTCCGAATCCAATGTTCCACTGCGTTTTTGGGAGATGCAGATTCGACGTCTTGTTATTTGATAAATAGAATGCCCTCTTCTTCTATTCGTAATCGTTCCACATTCCATACTGCTTTCTCACTACATCTTTATCCTATCCCCTCGTGTCTTTGGGAGCACATGCTTTGTTCATAACTTAGCCCGTGAAAAGATAAATTAGCTCCTCGTGCCCTCAAATGTGTCTTTCTTGGTTACTCTCGAGTCCAAAAAGGGTATCGTTGTTATTCACATGATCTTCATCGATATCTTATGTCTGCTGATGTTACATTTTTTGAGTCTCAGCCTTACTATATATCTTCTGATCATCCTGATGTATCTATGGTCTTACCCATACCTCAGATTTTACCTATGCCAACCTTTGAGGAATCTACGATTACTTCTACATCTCCAGTTGTAGTGCCACCACTACTAACTTATCATCGTCGTCCACGTCCAACCCCAATTCCAGATGATTCATGTCATGCGTCGGACCCTGCTCCTACTGCGGACTTGCCTCCTCCTAGCCAACCTCTTGCACTTCAAAAAGGTGTACGATCCACTCGAAATACTAACCCACATTATACCTTCTTAAGTTATCATCGTCTATCATCACCCCATTATGCCTTTGTGTCGTCTTTGTCCTCTATTTCCATTCCTAAGACTACAGGTGAAGCACTTTCTCATTCTGGATGGAGGCAGGCTATGGTTGATGAGATGTCTGCTTTACATAAGAGTGGTACTGGGAGCTTGTCTCCCTTCCTGCAGGTAAATCCCATCGTTGGTTGTCGTTGGGTTTATGCAGTCAAAATTGGTCCAGACGGTCAGGTTGATCGACTTAAGGCTCACCTTGTTGCCAAAGGGTATACTCAGATATTTGGGCTAGATTATAGCGACACTTTCGCTCCTGTGGCTAAAATAGCTTTTGTTCGTCTTTTTCTATCTATGGTCGCCGCTCACATTGGCCTCTTCATCAATCGACATTAAGAATGCTTTTCTCGCATGGTGATCTTGCGGAAGAAGTCTATATGGAGCAACCACCGGTTTTGTTGCTCGCGGAGTCTAGTAGCCTTGTATGTCGATTGCGTAGGTCACTCTACGGTCCAAACAATCTCCTCGAGCTTGGTTTGGGAAGTTTAGCGCTTATTCGAGAGTTTGGCATGACTCGTAGTGGAGCTGATCACTCTGTGTTTTATCGGCATTCTGCACCAAGTCGATGTATCTATTTGGTTGTTTACGTTGATATTGTTATCACCGGTAATGATCAAGATGGTATGACCGATTTGAAGCAACATCTCGTTAAGCACTTCCAGACTAAAGACCTTGGCAGATTGAAGTATTTTCTAGGTATTGAGGTTGCTCGACCTAGATCGGTATTGTTATTTCTCAACGCAAGTATGCCTTAGACATTCTCGGCGAGACAGGAATGATGGGATGTAGACCTATTGACACTCCTATGGATCCGAATGTTAAACTCCTTCCAGATGCGAGCCGCTTAGTAATCCCGGAAAGGTATAGATGCTTGTTGGAAAGTTGAATTATCTCACGGTGACTAGACCGACATATCTTTTCCGTGAGTGTTGTAAGTCGCTTTATGACTTCCTCGTGATAGTCATTGGGAAGCGATTGTTCGTATTCGCGATATATAAAGTCACCCTGCAGCGACTACTCTTTGAGGATCAAGGCCATGAGAATATCATTGGATATACTGACGATCGGGCGTGATCACCCTCCATGCACGCTCGACATCCGGATATTGTGTTTTAGTAGGAGGTAATTTGGTGTCGTGGAAGAGTAAGAAACAGAATGTGGTTGCTCGATCTAGTGCGTAATCGTAATATCGAGCAATGGCGACAAAGAACTTGTGAACTAGTTTGGATCACACGCTTGCCGGGAGAACTAAAATTTGGCAAAATTGATCGATGGAACTTGTGTGTGATAACCAATGCTCTTCATATCGCATCAAATCCAATGTTTCATGAAAGGACTAAGCACATTGAGATCGATCACTTTGTCGAGAAAAGATACTCTCGGAGATATTGTTACGAAATTTGTGAAGTCAAATGATCACTTAGATATGTTCACCAAGTCTCTCACATGTCCTCGTATTAATTACATCTGTAACAAGCTAGGTACATATGATTTATATGCACCAGCTTGAGGGGGAGTGTTAGAATAGAAATAAGTATTTCCAACTTAGAATAGGAATAGGGATAGGAATAAGAATAGGAATCCTAGATGGAAAAGGATTCTAATGTAGTGTCTATAAATAGGGTCTCAATGTAACAATTTACAAACAATTCAATAATATTCTTTTCCTATATTTCTCACATAAATCAATAGTCGAAAAGTGTTGAACAAAGTGAATTACAAATTCTTTTTTTATTTCTTTGTTAATTTTCATATTAAAGTAGGTATACCAAGTTATCAACTTTTTGAATCATATTCTATGATTCTAACTCTTATCTTTAAAGTTTATCAACTTATTACTTATAGAATTATGTTAACAATTCATATAATAATTGTCTCAATAAAAGGATGTTTTTCAATGTAGAATTGATAAAATCTTACTTAAAAATAATAATTAACTAAAAGTATTTGAAAAAATCATTTATATAAAAGATATTAAGTAGTAATTTACATCTAGAAATTAAGAAAAATAAATAAATACAGATAAAGTTTATTTAGATTTTAGGTCTCTAATAAAAATTTCGCTTTAGGCCTCGAACTATGTTGAGCCACCCCTGGTCCCTGACCACATGGTAATAGAAAGGTGGAGTAATGAAATCATTAAGCTGTGTACTTTTTTTAATCAGTAAAAGCAGAGAATCAAGCTATTTTTTACCATGAAATTCTATCATCCTGCTCTCATGAACCTCAAAAGAGAAAAACCAGAATAACTTTTACAATGAATTTCATGAATTTTTACTATTTCATTTTAACCATCTGCCAGACTGCCACAACCCACCACTTACCCACAACGTAACCAACAGAATTAGCATTGTATATGAGTATGGTTTGCTAGCTACAGCAAGCCATTAACTGTTAACCTTTATCTTGTCTTTTTTTGTTCTTTGTTAACACGCTTATAGTACCACCAAGTCATTATAAATGTGAAAAGAACCACACAATAAAAAAAGAAGAAGATAAAGATCCTTGAGCTTTAAATAAAATGTGAGAAGCAAACGCATGTTCTATTTTGCATTTCAATTTCTTATATTCATTACTGCTTTTCTTATATTCCATACTGCTAGTTTCGATTAAAATATAGTTTAAACCAAATACATGTCACTAGGAACTCAATGCCAAATCTTTTTCACATTTTATTTACAATTTTCTTCTCTTGTATGAATACAGTTTAAACAACTAAAACAAATGAACCAGAAGTAGCTGAATAAATCTAATGTTCTCTTCTTATATATGGCATTTGGCTGTGCGGTACTTTTGTTTACAATTTGTTCTTCTCTTCTATGAAAAACCGTTTAAAACAACTAAAGTGAATAACAAAAAGGAACATCGAATAAGTCTAAAAAAAAAATTCTTATATTTGTCATTTGGTTGTCGAATTTTGTTGTAAAACTAACAAATTCATTAGACCTTGTTTTGCCCAATGACAAAAGGTGATGGTTTACAAGAAAAGTGTGCAATGGATAAAAGGAACATCCGTTTCAGTTTGATGGTGCTTTGAGAAAAAGATGCAACATCTGTAGGCCTCAAAAGGAAGTACAATGCAGAAGTATATTTACGTATCCCACTTCACAAAGAATCTCATAATGAATATTATAATAATTATAATACCTCGCAGACAGTGTATAGTGCTGGAGAGTCAAGGCGGAATCCAATTTTTATCAAGGCCTGCAAATTATGCAACATATTCATTGATAGATTATTGTCTACTGCAAATAGGCGGCTGTTAAAGGCCATTTGGCAGTCCAAGTGTTCCTTCTTCATTTTCCTAGTCAGAAGGTCTAAAATGTACTATAATCAAATGCAAGAAAGCAGGAGTTTGAGATTAAGGAGTTTCTTGCCTCGTAAACGTCATCTGGGACAAGGAATCCACGACCCCTAATTCAGTGACCAAAATAATACAAGAATTAATTTCCTCAAAACATATTTTCCAACCAATGACATGAGAAGTACTCGAAAAGTACTAAATGATTCGTTTTACCAGGAAAAAGAAATTCACCTCTCCAAGTCTGAGAACACATGTTGCACCTACAAATGATAGATTGATAGTTCATAAAAATCAAACAATTGAAAAATCTTTGAAGGAACGCATCTTATAAACACGTTTAATGAAGTATCTACAGTAAAATAAGAAAAAATGTCATTGAATTCATGCAGCACTAAGGTTTTCATTCTAGTGCTGCCAAGATGAGGTAGTACAACTATTGTGAAATTCAGCGTATGAGAAGAACAGCACAAAGCGACACCTCAAGTCACATGCAAATTGCATATAGAGAAGACCAATTAATGACTTAATGTATTTGAAGAAAAACTAGTATACAAAAATTTAACTAGAGAAGAAAGCTGACCTTCAGCAGAAACTTGTTAAGTTCAACAAACTCTGGGAAACAAAAATAAGATTAACAACAGTATGAGATTCTCAATGGAACAATTAGTAAATATGAACTCAATTGCACCAAAATAAAGTAAAGAAGGGCATGCAGTAGATTGCACTGATGATCTAAACAATGCTTTGATATCTCTCATACCTACCTTTTCGACTCTCCCAATGTATATAAAAGTAAGAAAAAGGGAAGTCTATGTTAAGGTTAAGTTTAAGATATTATATATGCTGATTATGTTTTTTATTATGTATTTTCCTTGTTGAAGTTCCAGTTTGATATGACAGTAATAAATAGGCAAGCTAATGGATTAATTAGAGAGGAAAGATGAACCTCACCTTCAAAACTCATGGTTCCATTCTGATCAAAATCGCACATCCTGGTGGTAAATGACAAAGAATAAAATAAAAATATTTTTTGATAATTTAATATAGAGAGGTTGAAAACCTGATCATTTGCTGGACAACAGTGATAGGAAATTGTAAATTTCCAATTGCAAAAGCACTCTGAGACAATAGATAGCGCATGGGAATAAGGACCAAATCGAGAGAGTAAGGAAGAAGGACTAATATTAAAGCAAAAAATAAAGACCTTGAGTTGGATTGCAGTGATACTACCGATTTTGTCGGTGTCAACCCGCTCGAACCACTCTCTCAAAATCGCCGAGTTCTCCATCTTCTCTTCTACAATCGGACCCGTCAACACTCTAACACAATGTTCTCTCTCTCTCTCTCTCTCTCTCTCTCTTCTCATATATTTATTTATTTTATTACTTCTTCCTTGTCAACTTTTCTGAAATGTATTACTGTCCTAACCCCTATATTCCTAATTTCTGAAAAATTTCCAGATTTAGGTTTGGCCTTGAAAATGAAACTTTTGAATTTGGAGTCATACTTTTTTTATATGAACTATATTTTAATTTTAATTTTTAAATAAGTAAAATAACTTAATTTAACTAATTGATCTGAAATACACCATTAAATTTGTTCTAAACAAATAATATCTCAAAATAGATAGTCATACAATATCATACTTAAATCTTATATAAGAGCTACCACATACTATTACAATATTTTTTCACTTTATTTGAAATTTTTGAAGTTGAAATTAAATATGAAGTTATGTTCGGTTATAATTTTTATAACTACTATTTGATTGTTATTCTAAAAACATGAAATGTAGTTGAAACAAGGTCATTTTTATAAAAATAAATTTTAGGGGAATTTTTGAAAAAATTAATTATAGTCAAAGTGCAAAAGAAAAAGGGGGAAATTATAGGTTCTTGAATGTTTTTTCAAATTTCAATATAACTTGGAGTTAGTATTTAGAATTTTCATGGCCAAGATTGATTTTCAAATAAAGTAAAAAAATGAAAAATTATTATTGATCAAACGGGTCTTAAAGTGTTCTAATTTAACATTTAAATTTATTTTTCTTGGTTTTCATTATGTTTTGATTTTTGTTAGAACTATATCTATTTATTTAGCCCTAATATTTTATTTTCTTGTTGTTGTTGCTTACACTATTTATGTTTGATATATTTATCACTTTTCTAATCTTGTTCATCCGAACCGAAGGTCTATCAAAAACAATTAGAGATAAGGGGAAAAAGTACATTTGAATTTTTTCAGTTTTTTGAGTATCATATCTAAACTATCGAGAGTGTAAGTTTTCTACGTGAACTATCACCCAATAGTTAGCGAAACACATCTCGATTAACTTTTTATGATGTGTGTAATATAGTCTCTCTTTTATTTAAAAAAATTCACTGGAAAAATAATTTCTCATGGCAAATCTAAACAAGTTAATATTATTAAGTTAAAAATTAACGCAAAAGGCTAAAACTATCACCATATAAATTAATTTTGGGAAAAAGGATAAATATACCTCCGAACTATCGTAAATGGTATGCAGGTGCCCCCGCCGTCTAAACACTAGAGCATATATACCCGTTATACTAACGGACATACACGTCATAATTTTATCCACTGACTCGACATTTATTAAATCGGATCGAGGGATGAGATTGCGTCATGTGTCCCTATTTAGTCTTCCGTTAGAGTGAAGGGCATATATGCTCTAGTTTTTGGACGGCAGGGACACCAATGTCCCAAAAGTATGATGGAGGATATCTGCATACAATTTACGATAGTTTGGAGGTATATTTGTCCTTTTTCCCATTAATTTATCCCAATAATAACATTCACCATCTTCTTCTCCGCCTTCTTAGTTGTAGTTTCATCTTTGTCATGATGTCGATATCTACAGCTTGGAAGAGGAGAGTATAGAATTTTAAAGAAATCAATTAAAAATATATTTAAAAATAATGTGTCAACTGATAGAGTCATTTTATATGTCAAGTGGATGAATTTTTCATGGACAAACGCGCCTAGAAACATTTCTCGACAAACATTTGGTCTATTCAATGCTAAGGTATGTTTTGCAAACTATTAAGCAATAGTTGAGTTAGAAAACTTGCACTCTCAATAGATCATATACGAAACTCAGTAATATAAAATCTCCTTCTGTCCAACAATAGTTATCCACTATGACTTGAAACAGGATTAAGAAGCAATGAATGATAGAGATAATTTTACCAAATCACCGCTGCTAAATATAAGTCATCTAAACATTGAAAAATGAATAGTATTTAACAACAAAATTAGAATAGACACAAAATGGTAAAATCTTCATTTATTTTATAAACTGAACAAGTATTATTAAACATGTTAAAATAGTATCGTGCACAAGTAAAGATGAACAGAGAGAGTAGTTCAGTTCAGATATATTTTGACCCTAAGCTTAACTCAAACAATTATCCCATTTGTTACTTCAGAATTACAGATGGGTCCAAACGGGCCACAACCCGAATAACCCACAAAAGAATCGGGTCGTAACGGGTTACAACAGCCGATAACCAATAACTCCCCTCTTTGCACGCACCAGACAGGCACGATCAACAATCTGAGGGCCATTGCTCCCCCCCTCTCTCTCTCAATCAAATCAATTTTCTTTTTCCTCATACTGGACCGGTCTCCTCTCTCTCTCAATCAAATCAATTTTCTTTTTCCTCATACTGGACCGGTTGTTTGTGCCCACAATTCCTCCCTCGTTGTGAAGAATTTGGAAGCATACACATATTAATGTAAGATTTCATTGCTTTTATCATTTAGTCACGCAATTCAATTCTTTCGAATTGATGTTTTGATACTTATGCATTTGTAGAGCGCATGATTGCTGTTTTATTTATTCATGGTATAAATCTTCTGCTAAGTTGGATTTTAGATATTCAAAACAATATTCTGCTGGTAGAGGGATTGCATTATATTTGTACCTACTATTGTGGACAAGGGGAATTCCTTGGTTTCATAATTTGGTTTCAGAATTTTAAAAGAAACGTGATTCCTTCAGTTTATTGATATTGTAATTGAAAGATGATTCCACTGTTCAGGAAAGACTACACTAATTCCTCATCCATCCTGACCTAACGCCCACCCCCAGAAAAGAAAAAAGAACACTGGCCAGATTAACCCATTCTAAACTGCCTCATTCTTAATCGTTAAAAGAATACAATGAGAGAAAGAACTACATCTATTAGCTTACAAATGTTAAAACTATAGTTTACAAACTTCCTTAGCTGTATCAGATACCTTGGCTATTTCCTAAATGATTTTTTTGCAAGATAAATCATACTATTGCATCACTGATGCAATCACAAGTTCCAATTACCTTAGGTGAAATGATATGAAAAAGTAGTTCTTGCTTATGTTCACTACGGGATAAGAAGTAGAGTACAGTACTACAAAAAACCAGAACCAAAAAGGAAACAAAATAGTGAAGGGAATTTAGCTACATAATTGGAATGCTAGGTTTCTTTTCATTTTAAGAATTATAAAACATGTTATTTTCCAGTTTTAAGGTTTTTATCTTTTCAAACTTTAGCTGAATATGTTTTTGGGATAAATTATCAAAAGAATGTTTAGGGGATCAAATCTTATTTATTTTATCAATAGAATTAACTAACCAAATGCAAAATTGTTTACTTGGATTAATTGTCTTTCTCGTGGATTATACCATAATTTCTTGATCCAGTGGATAATGTAACTTAACTATTGTGACCATCAATGCAACTTAGTAATTGGCGGTATTTCTTGCTATTGAGATCAGGCAGTAGGGCGTTTAAAAAGATGGAAAAAGGACTTGGCTCATTGACAACTGCATTTACAACATTTTAGACGTATTACTTGCAAAATTACTTCTCTAAACCATGTGGATTAAGTGGACAGATTCAAACCAACTTAGCAGAACTTATATTATTTATATCTGTTTTAGCAAAAAAAAATCGTTGGATCCTCTTCCATTTTTGTTTTTGGTTGTTGAAAACCGCTGAACTAGAATATGTTCTCATGTGAGTTGCTGCTTCTCTTCAGAGCTGCAGATCATTTTCATTATGTATTGGAATGGAACCACTTTGAATGGAACATATTCTTCTCATGTCATGCTCCATCATCTTGATGTTGTGAGCCTATGAGGTGAGAGTAATATTCTCGACTCCGTCCTGGATGGTATACAGTTAGTCCATTTTATTCATAGTTCATTAAATAGACGTTTGCTTGGGCATATATATTCTTGACATGCAAATGTAGGCATATATTGCTGATGTTCTACATTCATCACTCTCAGTGTTTCCAAAACACTGAAATTCAAGTTTCTTTGTCATCTATTCAATTGTTTTATGTAAATCATGTTCTAATTTCTTTTTCCCTTCACCACTCCTTGCCGTGAAGTTTAAAGTAAAATCCTTGCCGTGATATTGTGGTGGGTTCTGACTCTGTTGCTACACTAATCCCGAATAGGTCACAATAACCTATGACGAATTAACACCATTGAGTATCTTTCTTTAACCTCTCTTTAAAGTTAAAATTGTAAAACTAGAATTATCGCCCTAGTTACCGTAACTACTTTCAACAAATGCGGGGATAAATTGGTCTCTCTTCAACACTGCAGCTCTGAATGGTTAGCTTGTTGTCTTCTGTTTTTTAAACTTTTCGACTTTTCCTTAATATATATTCTGGAAAAAATGATTTGATTTAGTAAGTCCCAACTTTTTAAAAGCAACAATTGAAGAAAACTTTCAAAAACATAAACACACTCATTGAGTGTGGAAGGGTTTCTATCTACACCTAACCTGTTCTAGTTTTCGTAGTTTGGGATTCGATGTTGCAAATTTATAGAAAGTATTTACCTTCTCCTAGCTGATTCTTGAGATGGATATGGTCCACTTAAGGAGCTTATTTATTAGTATAAGCTTGCTAAATCAGTTATAACCAGTGCATAAGAAGAAGTGGTCTTGAATTTCTTATTGTTAAGACTGAAGAGTTGGATTATGATGGTTGAGCATCATTTTTCCGATAAATGGCGAGTAAATGATTTCAGGCCAGGGCTTCTTTATTAAAACCAATGCTGTTAAAAGTGAAAAGCACAAAGAAGCAACACGGTGCATAGGCATGAAGTGAAAAGCAAGAAGTGAAGCACACGATTTTCAGAAAATTACAAAATTCCAAACACATTGGTTGGAGTGGTTGTTGTTATATTATAAGAAGGTGTTCGACAGCAATGTGTTGCAAGGATAAATATTTTGGTGATTGTTGCAAGGATCATTTTGTTACAATCTTTGAAGTATGAATGATCTGTATATCTCTCCATTTTGTTGTCCATGATGGAAAGCTGAAAAGGGTTCTTTGACATGATGAACTTATCCCAAATAAAAAAAAAATAAGACCAGAAGAAAAATTCTTTGATAAGACTAGTGTACCTGTTTGTATGAATGTTGAGAAGGTTATGAAAGAGAAAGGAAGAGGAAGAGTATGCTTCTGGAGGCAACAATCCTCCTAAGAGACTATCTTACAGAACCGATGATTCTGAAGTTGCCGAGCACGTCACAGTCTGTGAGGTTTTTAAGAATGGGAAAGTGTCAGTTAGGAACTTTGGAGGGAAGATAATGATGGATTCGAGCGTATTATTTCTGTTTGCATGTGCAGAATGTTGAGAAGGTTAAGAGAAAGGAAGAGGGTGAGTATGCTTCTGGAGGCAACAATTCTCCTAAGAGACTATCCTCCAGAACCGATGATTCTGAAGTTGCCGATCACGTCGTAGTTTGTTAGATTTCTAAGAATCGGAAAGTGCCAGTTAGGAACTTCAGAGGGAAGAGTATGATGGACATTTGAGAGTGTTATTTTGAGATGGAGCAAATGCGAGTAATAAAGGCATCTCATTGAGTATGCATTAGTGGAATGCTCTCAGAGATCATGCAGATGAAATTGATATGGTTGTTTCTGAGAACAATTTAATGGTGGAGCTGTAGCATATGCTGGGGTTGTGGAATAATGTTTTTATGGGTAAAGATAAGTTGAATTGGAACTAGTAGATGTTTTTCCATGGGAATGTTCTACATTAGGAATAAACTAAGCTCTGCTTAAGTTGGTAACTAAATGGCTTAATGGAATAAACACTTTCTGAATGGATTTCTGCATTCATTCCTGTTGCTTATCCTTTAAACAGAAAGAGATGGGAAGGAAGAGGAATACATATTTTTTGTTACACCTCGAAATTTGTCTAGTTTGGGCCTTTATATCTTGGCTTTTAAGAAAAAAATTATAACTTTGTTTGTACTAAAATGATTATGGAGTACTTGACTAGATCATAACAGTTATTTGGTTAAATAGTAGCTTTTATCATGATCTGGTTTTTGCTTGTTGCTAGACGTATAAGATTCAACTATCTTTTATGATGAATTTTTAGTTTAAAATGTCACACCATCAAACATTTGACCCTCAAGTTTAGGATGTTAGGAGCATGCATTTACATATAAACTATCTGATGGAGAATCAAGATCCATAACTTTTCACAAAATTAACTGCAGCTTATGGACACATTGGTAGTTATATATTCCCTTCATTTCACTTCATATGATAGTATTTTACTTGGCACAGAGTTTATTGTTTATGAAAGAAAGGATTTCTGCACAGTAACTAAATATATATTATTAATGTACCAAATATACCCATAAGGTATTCTGGTTTGCAACATGACATGTCAATTCTATAAGGAAAAGCGACTGAAATTAAAGATTTTCCTTGTATAGAAGGTGTCACTCTTTTTTGGGACGGACTAAAGAGAAAAGAGTGTAGTATAAAATAATTAGAGGGTATCAGACTCTTGAATTTCTCTTTTAGATTTAACTCTTTTGAGCCTTCTCTTCTTAAAATCAAACTACTAACTTTTGTACTTAAGTAACACAAGATTTGTTCATAATTACTTGAAAAGGCAAGATCTATGTAATCATCTAACATACACCTTCTCTTAGATGGGTCAACATACTGTAGATTCAAAGTCAAGTGACCAGACTAATGCTAAATCTGGTTTACCCAAGCATGATAAACAGCTGTTGGTGCCAGTAGCCATAGTGGGACCTGCACTACAAGATTCACATAGTGAAAGTATGGTTGCTGCCTCCAAATCTGATGAAAGCCCACTATTTCCTGAAGCAAATACTATGGCGAATAAAGTTTCTAATATAACTGGCTCCAAAAGACCTACCCCGGAATACCTAGTGAACCCACTCAACCGATGCTCGACAAACAATTCTGGTAGTGGGCATCTTGTCTATGTTCGTAGAAGACCTGAAGGAGAGTTCAGCAAAACAGCTGCTAATAACAACCAAAGCGGTGTTACTGATTATCCACAACTAAAAAAGCTTAGTCAACGTGATGAGAAAACTCAGACTGAAGTCCAGATGAAGAAAGGATATTACATTCCAGAAGTTTCATCAATTTCATGGACTCCTTCAAGGTGTTCCTTGTCCACAAAACCTTCAGTTCCTCCCTCTACAGGAGAGTCCAACAACAATTTAGCTTCAGTTAATGTTAGCAACAATCAAGTCATGTCTACCAGACTATTGTTGGATAATCCCAAGAAGGTTAATTTTAAGCATTGGGAAGAGCGGTATTTCCAATTGCAGAACTTGCTGCACAGACTGGAGCAATCAAAGCAAGAGGATTATGTACAGAGTATGTAGTCTAATTTCTTGATGCTTGCTCACTTAATTGTCTGTCTGTTGTAATTCATCTTCTTACTCACTTTATCAATATAATCTCATTGAGCAGTGCTTCGTTCTCTCTCCTCTGTTGACCTAAGCAATCACGCTGTTGAACTGGAGAAGAGGTCCATACGGCTTGCCTTGGAGGAAGGTACTTTATGATTTTTGCTTTTGTTGTTACTTTATTATGGTCCTAGAGATGTGATTTGAATGAAAAAGTAAGTAAACCTGCTGACTTTATTGTTGTACTCTCAGATTTGCCTTGACACATCTTTTTCCGCTTCAATGATGTGTTGGATTTATTTATTTATTTGGCTGATGATGCAAGATGCATTTTGCTTCAAGAATTAATTTCTGATCTTTTTGGATATTTACTTGGTTAGAAACGACAATGGTGTTTGATATCTCCTAAAGTCTTGTGTGTGCGCGGCTTGGTTCTAATGAAAGGGTTGACCCTAAAGATAGTTATGAGTTGGGTTTTATTTTCTGTATTGAGCTTTTTTCGGTAAGTCATTCTCACAATCCCTGGGAATGACCTCTGACTAAGTTTTGGTAAGTTTGAATCCTCAAAAGAGTACGAATTGTACATTGTATGGATTAACATTTTGTTATTTCCTCTCTGATAGAATGGTTCTTCGATGGGGCAGCAGAAAAAGAATTGCTGCTATATTTGATACTGAACCTATTATTAATTATTGAAAATGATTGGGCTTTTGACTCTGCCTATTTCCTTTCTGCCCTCTTTGTTCCAGTGAAATGGTGAAAAGCTTGTGCCATTTTCTCAGTTCTCTGCTTCATTTAACATCACCTATTTTATAGATTTTTAGCACAATTAGTGCAAAGGACCTTTTCTGGTGCTGGTATTGTTTCTAAATTTCACTTTTTATTTGGTTTTCTCCCGAAATTTCTCAGCGGAAGAGGCGCAGAGAGTAAGAGTCTTGGATATTTTGGGGAAATATCCAAAGAACCCCAGAGCTTCTCTAGCTTGATGTCCTGAACAGCCTCAGAAAGAAGGAAATGTAATTGTATTCTTAAACAGACTTTGTACATGTTGTAGCCTGATATTCACATTGTAGTTAGAGTATCTGTCTGGTCTTTAGCTAGTTAATGTGTTGTAGCTATCGTTTGATAACTCTTAACTTATAGTGCGTTTTATTGAGGAAATGGAAATGGCTTTCCTCAGGTCCATCAGCAACAGTTGAGATTGAATGTTTGTGCCCATAAATCATTTAATCCTCTTCTGTTTCGATCTATACTCAGTCGTAGAACTTATCAAAAAGAATCTGTTACTGAGTTGTGGAACCAGATTTTGGCAGAAATTTTTGCGGGATGACAATTTGTATTCATGCAGATATTGTGAATTACTGGTGATGTGGTCAACCCAAACCAGTTTTGGATTGAGACGTAGTTGATTTGTTTTACTTATTGTAAATTGGTATTGATGGAATAACAAGTTATGATTATACCCCTGTCCCATATAGTGTAAAAAGAAAGATTGTTTCCCTGTCCTAGTAGTTGATGTTGGGTTGTGGTCTTGTTTTCCCCCTTTATCATCAGTGAGAGTATATGGTGCGAGCTATTATAGTTCATATTTAATCTTTTTGGGCAGTGTTATTTTGCAGATATTTGTTAGCTTAGACAGTTGTGATGCTAAAATATGTATAGTGATGAGAATTGGTTGGTTGATTGAGGTAAGAAGAAGAGAGTGTTATTGGACATTTGTTATTAAAAATATGAAGGTCAGCTTATTACATCAATGCTTGCTTGTCCCACGATAGCTCCGACAGTTTTAGGAGTAATTTGTCAACAAAATCACAAGCACAAAAAAGTCTTTGATATGGACTTGGAATATGGTATAGATGCATGTTTGTTAGAGTAAAAAGAGAATATGCAATATTCACATTCTTTTCTCTTATATGTAGGAGTGAGATGCAATGAATCTTTCACATCTACCACCTTATCTCCAACTTGTAAATAACACAAAATTAATTATTAGCAAAATATGTGTCATCTTCTCACCCCATCGTCACTTGTACATGGTATGTGTTGTCCACATACCTATCTACATATATATATATATATAATTAGAGTTGATTATGTCGTAATAATGGAGATTAAAGAAAGAAGAATCTTGTTTGAATCTTGGGTTTGATCCAATAATCGTGTTGGCCTGGAATCTTCTCTCTTATCTCTTACAGCCTGAAGCCAGAGAATATGATATATCATTTCTATCACCTATCTATTATACACATAATTAATTATTTCTGCTTCAATAATACAATATATAATAATACTCCTACTTAGACAACAGAATACGACTTTTTCTTTTAGTGTTCTTTTGCTATCTACTAGAAAAAAAAAAAAAAAAACTTTTTGACTTTTATTATTTTATAGTAGTAGATGTTTCTTGCCTTGCTTGCGTATGTTTCAAATTTTGAATATACCATTAGCTAATTTTATTTGAGTCTACCATTACTTGCATTAGTAGTAACACGTCATGAACACATCCCACTACAAGGAAATTGTGAATTACATGGGGATTTTCCTGGGAATTAGTATGAAAATTTGCAGGAAAATAAGTTTCCTGTGAATTTTCATACTAATCCCCATGTAATTCACAGTTTTTTTGTAGTGTCCACTACAAGTTTCTGTTACTCATGGAATCGATACCTTGCCACCTCCTAGTCCTACGTCAGTTGACACATATCTTGGCTAATTTTATGAGATATTTATGTGTTATATCCAATCAGAGGCGAATCTAGAATTTCAAGAAGACGGGTGCAAGAAGGGAATGTAAACAAACACTCAAACCAATGAGCCATCCAATTATTTGTGAGTACGGGTTCATTCAGTTGCTATTTGATATATTTTACAAATTATACAAGTATTTATATCAAATTTTGTCGGATGACTACGGGTTCAGTTGACCCATTTTTTGGGCCTAGAATCGCCCCTGTATCCAATCAATATAGATATCGTAAACATACACAAGTCTTTTTGTCCTTTGTCAAAACTTAATTCACTTTTGAATGTTTTATCATATATTCTCATAGTTGATGATCGAGAGTGGTGTATGGATCCATTCAAAGTAGATGGATTAAGATAAATGGTATATAGGGTATAGGACATGTGCTTATAAAACATTATTGGAGGTGGATATATATAGATACAATTAATTAATTAATTAATCACACAGTGGGCTGCCGTGCTCAACAGATAATTAAAACCCCTTATATATAGTGGTAAGATACTAATTGTCAACCCACAACATAAAGAAAAAGTGAAAAAAGAAAATGAAATTAATGAAGATGGTCACTTTCACGGCCGCCCATTAACAAAAATTGGTACAACTGTTCCATTTGACAAAGGATGAGCTAGCTATATAGATAGGGCTCATTCAAGATATAGATTAATTATTAGCTACAAGATATTAAGTGGAATTAACAAATAGATAATTAATCATTTTATAAGTACGTGTCTACACAATTTGTTATTCCCTTATTCATTTCATGTTTAACCTGACACACTCTTTAAAAAAACTTTTAAAATGATGTTTTATTGCAATTCTAAATTTACATAGTTATTTAATATAAAAAATAAAATAGTATGAAGAGAAAATAATAACTCTCTCTTAATTAATTTGCAAAAATGAAATGGGAGGGAGTACTAGGTAGGCACCAAACCAATTCACGTCTAAGTTCCAACTTACACAAATTACGTCTTCTCATTAAGATATGTTGTCGAAAGATGTCTCCTTATTTTATTTTGGATATCTTCGTATTTACCATGGAAATGATTAACTTTTCTCCTGTTCTTTGTGTTGTCGCAATCGCTCATCAATCTCTATAATTGAAATTCCAACATGCATAACTTAATTTTGCTCGCTTATTCAGTAACAGTTGTTTGCATCAAAATAAGCTTCAATCCCAAATTTAAGTTATGATTGGCTATTTCAAGTCTAGGGTGTATTAGGTACAGAGTAAAGTATTTTTCAATTTTCTCTATTATTTATATATATTCTTTTAGGAAAATAAGTTTCTTAAAAATAACTTCTTTAGTTGAACTATAAGTAAGTACTAACAATTCAATTTCATTGTCTTCTTCCCACTTACCCACCGACGCTTCCAACCCCATCTCTTGACAATTTATCCACCCCAAATTCCCATCCTACCCAACATTGTTTTGTTAAATTACATATAAATATTATTAAGATAATATATTTTACTTATTTATTAAATATTAAAAAATAAAGAAAAAATCCATTAATATTTTTCATCAGAACATTTTCGTTCCTACTAAATACATCCATAATGCAGCATATATATCACTCTCTTAAAAAATATATATTAAATGTATCACACTTGGAAATTAAAGGCGTTGCCTCATTACAACTTGCCAGTAAATTAACAAGATAAACGATAAAGTAATGCTAGCGTAAGCGGCACAGAGATTCTAAGTAGCAAGTAATTTTATACAAATTTATACGAAAAAGGTGAAAGAGACATGAGAGAGGGGGATACTATCCGTACGCAACTTAATATTTTGAAGTTTATAAATTTTTATAATTATATATCTTATATTATATATAGTAAATTTTTAAGCAAATGAATTTACATATGTTTTAGTGCGGAGGTATAAGAGTTTCGCTATATCTGGTTTCAAGAAAGGTGGAGGTAGATCAAAAAAGTATTGGAGAGGAGTGATTAGACATGACATGACATAAGTTTAGCTTGTCGAGGACATGATCTTAGATAGGAGGTTGTGAAGGACATAAATTAGGATAGAAGATTAATAGGTAGCAATGTGTTGTCTTGTTGTCGCCTTGTCGGTCCATATTAATAGTCGCAGTATTACTTATGTAGTTCTTTATCCTCTATATGTTGCTATTTGTACCTCGTATTGTTTTGTTACTATATGTTGTTTCTTATACTTCTATTACTTTTATTTTGGAACTACTTTGAACTATATATCCTTGAGCCAAAGGTCTATCGAAAATAGTATCTCTACTTCTAAGATAAAAATAAGATCTACGTACAGTCTACCTTCCTTACACCCACACTATGAAACTACACTAAATGTGTTGTTGTTCATAAATTCACTATTAAATATATATAAATATTATTAAATCAATTTATTAGCATATATAGAAAATCTAAACAAAAGTTATTAATCATAAATTTGGAGTTTGATAGTAATATTTAAAGAAGAGTGTGGAGAAGCTAATATTAGATCCACAAACTAGCATCAAACTCTTTTAATCATAACCAATATAGTAATCATCGTGAAACAATAAACTTAAGAGTTGGTGTGGAATGCACGTAAGTAAAAAGATTAGTTAATAGATAATGAGACCTAAAAATATGACATAAGCATATGAAAAGAGGGGATGAAAGAGACATATAATGATAATAAACATATTAATTTGGAACAACAACCATGTGCTGTTGTCATTACTCATATGTGGATTAATGTACTTTAACATCCTTTTCGATGACACATCAACCTTATTTTATGCATCTATTATCTTATTTTAATTCAATTTTTTGCTACTTTCAATGTTGTCTATAATATATAATATGTCCATGCGATGCCACCATTATTAGAGTGTAACTTTCGCATATTTAATAAGTGTGTTTGTAGTACGAATGATAAATGGTTAAGCATGTGAATTTTCATAGAAATAAAAAAATTAGCTTAACAAAAAGAGATCATCCATTATATTATACTAGTGAAATGACTCGCGATTCATGCGGGAATTTAATATCATCAAATTTATAAAATAATATTTAAAATCTACCCGTCAGTAAAATCAAAACATTATATTATCTTACATACAAGATTACGTAATAACAAATATTAATAATGTAAATGAAAATGAAAATTATAGCATCTTAGGGCATCTCCAACCCTATCCTCTATTTTACTCTCCAAATATAGAGTTCTCTATTTTTTCAGACAATCAACTCCAACTCAATTCTCTATTTTACTCTCTAAAAAATAATCTTTTTTTCTCTCCTCAATATTATATTATTATTTCTGTTTCATTCTTATTTTCTTATTTCATAATATAAATCCTTTATTTCTTTTTTCCCAAATAATTATTTTATATAATTTTTAATGTGATATAAACTTATATTTTATTCTAAATTTTTAAATAACATAAATTGCAAGAAAATATAATATAATACATAAATTAATGGACAAATTCAAATAAAAGTGACATACAATTACATAAACACTCAATTTTCAAAATTATTATGTTGCTCCTATAAATGCTATATTAATGCATTACGGAGTTCAAAATGAGCATTTTTGTCCTTAATTTTTTATGTCTAGCTAAAAATTGTTCAAACCGGAGATTTTCATCTACCACCATTTCTATAGTTGGAGTTGGAGCCTCTACGGCATCTTGAATTGGTGCATTGAGATCACGTTCATCCTCAATTATCATGTTGTGCAGTATAATACATGTAGTCATTATATCATATAGCACTTCCTTTCTCCAAAAACATGACGGTCTTGCAATAATTGCAAACTGTGATTGCAAAACTCAAAATGCACGTTCAACATCTTTTCGGCATGATTCTTGTTTCATTGCCAAATATTTCTTCTTTTGGGAATGAGGATCACGAATAGTTTGAATAATTGTAGACCATTTAGGATATATACCATCAGCTAAGTAATAACTCATATCGTATTCTTTTCCTTGAATAACATAATGGGCTGGAGGCGCAATACCGCTAGCAAGATTGGAAAATAAATGTAGATATATCAAAGCCAAGGAATTTAGACACGAAAATAAAATTTTAATGAAAACTTTAGAAACTATTAGTGATCCAAATGTTCATGATTACCTGCAACGATAACAACAACGAATACTTGAAAAAAGAAATCGACAATCACAACCGCAGTCACAACCTCAATCACAACCACAATCGCAACAATTCTCGGAATCATATCCTAATTTTTTTCCGAATAGTGCTAAATCTGGAAACGACCTACCGGATTACTAAATTATTGTTGTGATAAATTAATTATTATGTTATGCGTTGTATTTAAATTATTATGTTATGTATTGTATTGTATTGTTATCTTGTATTTAAATTATTATGTTATGTATTGTATTGTTATCTTGTATTTAAATTATCATATTATGTATTGTATTTTTAATTTAAATTTTTCATCTTGCCATTTTAATTTTGTGTATTATTTATAATGAAAATTAATGATAAAATAAAATTTTATTATTGACGAAAAATAGATTTTTTTTTAAAAAAATACTATTATTTGAAATTAAAGTAGTATATATTAAATAATATTTTTTAAAAATATATTATATTACATTTAAAAAGAATTATGAATATTAAATATTTAATTAATGAAATTATATGTAAAATATGTTAATTAGAAAGTAATAGAAATAATAATAAAATAATAAAAAAGTGAAATAGAGAGTGTGAATAGCAGTTCTCCAAATTTGGAGAACTACTAGTTAACTCTCTAAATTTGAAGAATAGAGGGTGATTTGGAGGTGGGTTGGAGTGCCCATTTTCTATTTTACTCTCCAAATATAGAGAATGGAGAGTAAAGTAGAGGTGGGTTAGAGATGGTCTTATCATTTATCCTTAATAACATAAGCATAAATTAATGACTGTAAAAATACATACTAGGATCTGCAACATAAGCAATGGTGTCAGTGAGCCACTCAATAGGAGCAAAGTACACGAATATTTAATTGTGCATAAGAAAAGAAGAAGAAGAAGAAGAAGAAGAAGAAGAAGAAGAAGAGGAGGAGGTGGTTCAGAATTTTAATTGTTTTAAAATGAGAGGAAATCCCTCTATTTATAAACAACAAAGGGTAGTGTGAACAAATGTTTATTGTGCCTTATCAGAAATGTTACAACTATTTGAAAAAGTTGCTACCCTTGGGAAAGATCACAATCTTTCATAAAAGTCACAACTTTTCACAAAAGTCGAAACTCTGCATAAAAGTCGCAACTCTTCATTAAAGTCGCAACTTTTCATAAAAGTCCTAACTTTTCATAAAAGTCACAAATTTTCATGATAGGAGAAGACTAGTTTTGGAAATAAATAAATTAAAAGGAAATCTTGGTTTGTAGTGGCGCCATATTGACGGGCCTAGAGTTCTCTTTTATATATATATATATATATATATATATATATATGATATGATATGATATGATAGGAAATTCTTAGCGGGACCCTTTAATTTGACGTGTCTTCATTTCCAAATAATTTTCTATAAGAAAACGCAAAATCAGGAAGCTCATGAAATTCTCAATATGGATCTATTATCAGACACAGTATTTATCAGGAGAATGATATATACGAGGTCAAAAACATGCGTCTTGATTCAATTCATCGATTAATTATTATATCAACTGATCTAAGTAAAAACAGAAGAAGAAAAAAGTGAATCAAATCAGAGGAAGCAATGGAGCTTTAGTGCTAGATGTTAGCACAGCATTTGAGTGTAGCTGGTCTCAAATCCGAAGATATATTAGTATGGAAATGCTTGAGAGCTAAGATTTAGTAAAAATAAAAAGTTTGGAGCACAAAAATATTACTTAGAATTCATCCTTTTACATGTATATTTAGATTACGCAACACAACAAATGTAATATACCAATCAATAGAAAATTCTACCTGAGCCCTAAAATGTTAGGGTTTTGTCCTGATTTTCTTACCTTATTTGAAGTTTATTTTTTTCTAAAAAAAAAGACAAAATATTACCATAAATGTTTTATTTTTCTGAAAGGAAAATATAATTTTCTTTCATATTTTGTTTATTCTTTCTTTAGAGGAAAAGTTTGGAGATCCATATTTGGTTTATATTCTCATAACATAATAAGAGCATCCACAATGTAGTCGTTTAAGAGTCTTGTTTATGGGATATTTTCTGCTAAACATATTTATGATTTTTTAATATTAATTTTTAATATGTAGGTCGCTTGACCAAACCATATTAATAATATGTCTTTAGTACATTTTTATTTGTCGTCTGATTTGTCAACCATATGATTTGTAATTGTAAAATTCCGCATGACGCCTTAATCACTTTCGAACCCAACACAAAATACTATGCATAAATTCAATACTTCTCGTGGAAATACTGCTACCAATGCTAGTTAATATTCCTCTATTAATGGCAGAATCTCCTACAAATATATCTAGGCCCTAGCGTATGTATCCTTTTAATGTGTTTGATAGAAATTTGGAATTTCTTTTAGTTTTATTTAGGAGAATACATATATAGTTTATGGGTTTAGCCCCTGATCTTGAGGTCAAATTATGTGACATACCTTTCCAACAAGGCCAATCTTTCTAATTCACTACAAGAAAAATTAAGGAATTATCAATGAATAAAATTTCATAGTTAAATATTAAATATGTCATGCTAATCGTTTAACTATAATTAACGATGAAATATGTGAAAATTCAATTAGCTAAGAGCTATTTGGCAGTGAATTAACTAAGAATTATGGATAAATTCCGTAGGTAATTTCTAGTACGAAGTGTCTAAGATGCACCATTTATACAATGTGACACAACAAACATATGTTTACACATAAAATCGATATGGTTATGTCTGAAAAATTCATGAGAAACCATATTTTGTCTCCCCGCCTCCTCCATATATATTCGTCGATACAAAAATTGAGTATTTTATTGTTGGTATGCTATGGAAAGCAACAATTTCTGTTAGATGTAAAAGCAGCTTTAACAAGGATTTTGGAAGGTCGGGTGCATTTTCAATTTTAGAAATTCACCATTATTGAGAAAACTTGAAAACGTATGTTGGTCTTGTTGTTTGTTGAACTCATGAATTTGTTGTTGAGTTCTGCTTGGCTACTCGTTTAGATAATAAATGTTGTTGGAAATTTTCTCACCAAAAACCATGATACTGGCAGCCATGCTAGGAAAGATACAAGTGGCCAGTGGGATGGATTATAATGATAATTTCAATTGTAGTATATAAGTTTTTTTTTTAAAGGTGATGACACGTATCACAATCCTATTAGAGGGTGACGGTGACATGCACATGTTTTAAAGTATAGGTCAAGCATCAACAAGTGAATCATTTATTAGCAAACATAATGTATGCAAGTAATATCTTGTTTGATGCACTTTTTCGTGCTATGTATAGCTAACACATTCTATTGCATATTGGGGAGTGTATTATTAATATCATAAATAATTTTTAGGTATTAGTAATATAAAGGGATTTAATGCATGCATTAACATGGTTACAAATTCAGTTACCCTTCAAAACTCTTTGTACATCTTTTTTCACCATAATTATAGAGGATATTTTTGTAAATAATTTTTTTATCACGATGCATTCTATTTTTTTAATACTGTTTGCAACAAATTTTAAATATATGAAAAATAAATAAACCTCATGAATAAAATCTGAATAAACATAATTTTATTGGTAAATATGCGGGTACAATTTTGTTCCTCCCTTGATTCTACTCTCCTAAGATTTATCCATGATTTGAGGGCTGTTAGTGGCGTATTTCTCGAACTAGGATGATTTAGAGTTGACCTCTATATGAATATTTCATAACTTTTGTGGAATATTCGAGATCTTAATCTTTAAAAATACCCAAGATTTTATGGGATATTTTGAGATGCCTTTTAAGGGAATTTAGTGCCCTTCATATAGGCATAAACTAGGGTTTAGGGTTGAGTAGACTCCAAGAATTGTAATTGAAACTGAACACACCTTCTAGAGTCCTTCAAGGCTTGTCGGAGTGTATACTCGATGAAACTCAAAGACGAGGCTTGAAGTACTCATTATTCCACCTTTGCAGCTTTAGATTTTCATATTTGATTTCAGAGAAAAGAGATGAAGGGCATATTTCGTCCCATTGGGCATGCCAATTTTTTTGCAACAAATTTTAAACATATATATGGAAAATAAATAAATCACACAAATAAAATCTGAAGAAACATAACTTTATTGATAAATATGCGGGTGCAATTCTCTTCCTCCCTTGATTCTACTCTCCTAAGATTTATCCATGATTCTAGGGCCATTAGTGGCGTATTTCTCGAACTAGGATGATTTAGATTTGACCTTTATATGAATATTCCATGACTTTTGTAGAATATTCAAGATCTTGATCTTTAAAAATACCCAAGAGTTTATGGGATACTTTGAGATGCCTTTTAATGGAATTTAGTACCCTTCATATAGGCATACACTAGGGTTTAGGGTTGAGTAGCCTCTAAGAATTCTAATTGAAACTGAACACATCTTCTAGAGTCCCAATTCGAATTTAACACATCTTGTAGGGTCTGCAAAATTTCAATGTCTACAAATGCCCCTGCTTCAAGGCTTGTCGGAGTGTAGACTCGATGAAACTCAAAGACGAGTCTTGACATACTCATTCTAGCTTCCACCTTTGCAACTTCAGATTTTCAGATTTAATTTAAGAGAGGAGATGAAGGCCAGATTTGGTCCCATTGGCCTTGCCAATTTGTTTGCAACAAATTTTAAACATACGGAAAATAAATAAACCACACAAATAAAATCTGAAGAAACATAACTTTATTGATAAATATGCGGGTGCAATTTTGTTCCTCCCTTGTGTCTACTCTCCTCTCCTAAGATTTATCCATGATTCGAGGGCCGTTAGTGGCGTATTTCTCAAACTAGGATGATTTAGATTTGAGCTCTATATGAATATTCCATGACTTTTAATTTATGGAATATTCGAGATCTTGATCTTCAAAAATACCCAAGAGTTTATGGAATATTTTGAGATGCCTTTTAAGGGAATTTAGTACCCTTTATATAAGCATAAATTAGGGTTCTGAACACACCTTCTACAGTCTCAATTCGAATTGAACACGTCCTGTAGAGTCAGCAAAATTTTAAACCAAATACTGCATATAAAATAATCTATGTATAGCTAATGTAAAAATAACTAACACAAACATTACTAATATAAACATTATTAATACACTCTATTTAGCATTATCAGTACTCTACCAAACAACCCCTAAAAGATACTTTTAAAAGGTTGAATGCCTGTGTAAGAGATTGCCTCTCATCACAAGAATTTGAGCTAAATGGTAAATTATGCATTCTAACTATAATTTTCTCGACATCCAAATGGATAAATATGTCATTTTATTATTTTATCACGTAGCTATTATTCCTTATCTTGATAATCAAACAACCCCTAATGTGTAAGTATTGAAAAAGAAAGAAAGAAAAAAGTGAACGAGGAAGAGGATTATAAATATGAGAAAATATATTACTATTATTCTTGTTTTGAATTATTTGTTTTTAATAATAATAATAATAATAATAATAATAATAATAATAATAATAATAATAATATATTTTAAGCATCTTTAATAATTATTTTTTGACAAATAAATGGTTAAATGTTACCGCAGAAAACGTCAACGACCCTCAAGAAAGGGTTCTTGTCTCTCCTGGCTTGAAAGTTGAAACAAATTAAAATAGTATTAGATTAAAATTTTCATTTTGAAGAGATTATTCTCACAGTAAATTTTATGATTTTTGCTTAATTTATTAATATGAAGCTCATTTTTTTTTTATCATCGTCATAATTTATAATTATTAACTTTTTGCGTGTATTATTCCAATCAATCCCAATAATTAGAGTAGTATATTTGAGGTTCATAGTGGTTGGTTAGGTGGCAAAGACCAAATATGAATAAATTGAGATGAGATGAGCAAAACAGTAGTAATAATTGTTGCTTCCTCCTTAGCGGCAGGTTGTGGGGCCCCTCTTTGTATAACGTCAGCACCCATTTATACTTTCCATTATTATTAAACATTAATTAATGACAACCTAAAAAAGATCAACCACATAATATATTATTATGTTAAAAAAAGAGCACTAGCTGCGATGACGACAGCATTCAGAATCCAAAGAGGAATCCACAAACGAGACTACCACCCAAACATCTCTCTAATTTTATTGTTTGTAGGAGATCATAAAATTAAAAAATATTTTAATATATTTAATTTAAAATATATTAAAAAAAGAAATTTAATCAAATAAATAAGTTAAAATTAAAATAGAGAGGAAAAGTTTGAAATAAAAAAAGAGTAGTGGGGACCATTCCAAGCAGGAAAATTGTAAGGGCAATTCCAAATAAAGTTGGTGCGATGCGGCGAATTGGCCGGGTGCCCTTTTACTGATTAGAGAGTCATGTCTACTGTACGGGAAATATGACTCTTTTTCCAATTAAAATTATGTGAGTATCGTATCGTTAGCATTCTGGATTCAGATGTTAAGTTTGACCCATTTTACTTTTTTCATATAGAGGATGATACTAGTTGTATGTTGAAGGACACCACACACACATATATATATGTATATAAGATAAAGATTTTGATTAGTAGAGCAGCTTAAATATGATGATGTTGTTGTGATTGAATGAGAAAAAAAAAGAGAGTATATATGTTGAAATTAGGTAGCTGTTGGGGTGAGTTTGATTGGTATAGTGGAAATTGGAGGTTTAAAAGAGGCAATTGACGGGATGCCGCATAGCATATATATATATATACAAGCTCGATGGGAAAGTGTGATACTTTTTTTTATTTTCAAAATCCGAGCTTCTTCATTTAATATGAATATATAAAATTACCTACAAGTTTAAGAGGAGTTAGGTCTGATTGCCACGTTTGTTTCCTATGTATATCCTTGAGGTACATTCCCCGTTATTTCTATATATAGCTGGCTTTAATATAAGACAAGATCGAGATGCACCACCAAACTCAATCTTCCGCCAAATCAAACCCCAATACTTACTTTTCTTATTAGCACCTTCAAATTGCCTAAAAAAGACATTTTATTTAAACATTTTAACTAAAGTCATGTTTCAGTTGAATACTTCAACTCTTAATAAATTGTTCCATTTAGATACCTTCGCTTCATAACATCTAAATTAATCATATAAAATATGTTATAAATTTGTTAACTCAACCTTGGTTTTCATCAGAATCCGTTTGGTCAATAGAATAATATTCTGAAGAATCTTTTTCCAGAAAATGAAGACTCGTTCCCATTCTTTCTTATTTAATTTATACATTTTTCACTGCTATTTTTTTTTTTTTTTTTTACTTTTACGGCGAATAGTTTCATTCAATAAACATAAACACATGCTTATAAATCAGTCATTTTTATCGAGAAATGTTTGTCACATCACCGTTTTACCAAACACACATATTGCTTATATATATTATCAAAAACGTGTTTAAGTTTAATTTATATTTCGTTGGTGTAAAGAATATTAGACCATCCAATGAATATTTATAATTAGGATGTCTTAAAATGTGAAATTAAAAATAAATACTTAAGTGGACATTTGGGCATAGATTCCAATTTATTTATTTTTACTTAAATTTGAAATTTATGAATTAAAGTTCAAGTAGTTAAAAATGAAGTTATGCTTAGTTATACGAGTATTTGAAATAATGTTCATATAGACAACTTTAATAGTGAAAAGTAAGTTATAAATTGTTTTCTAATTATGAAAAATAGTGATAATTTGTAGGTAAAAAAAAAAAAAAAAAAAAAAAAAGATACTAAATGTGGTTTGAGAATCTTTAAATAGAATCAAGAGGAGGAAGGGGGGGCAGCATTAGAATATGGATAGTGGGGACTAATCCATAGAGAGCAGCAAGTGTGCATCTTATTCTATTCTGTCTTCTGATAAAAGTTGGCTTCCGTCAGCAACGAATGATATATAGAGAGGGCTGCTCAACCCCACCCTTTTATTCATTTTTCCATTCTCTACTCCATTCCATGGCCTTCTCAATTCCAACTAATTAAACAATCTTTACCTTTTTCAAAGTGAGTTTTTCATTCCCTCTAACTCTCTCTTTCTTTCTTTCTTTCTTTCTTTCTTGTTGAGGATATGCATGATGACTTTGTTTTTTTGTATTAATTTCTGACATTAGAGTTTTGGATTTGGACCGTTCCAATTAGATTTAATTTAATTCTTTTGGGATGGAAAATTACTAATGTATGTGTGTGTGGTGTGGCTAGTTTTTGTGGTCTGCATTTGTGATTGCAGTTGCAAAACAAAAACTTTAACTGATGATGTTTGTGGAACCTGGACTGATTGGGTTTTGGAAGACCAAGGAGTGGAACTTCTTCCTCTTCTTGTTTTTCATATTTAGGCTGCTTTTGTGTTCGTCATATATCATCTCTTTTATATATATATATATATTCCTCAGCTCTCAGCTCCTTCTTTATGGTGGGATGGGAGATTGATTTATCATCATTAATATGGAAGATGCTGCCTTTACGCTCCATGACAACAACAATACTAGTGATTTTACTGAATTCCTCTCCGACGGATTCTGGCTAGAGACAACAACAACAACTACTACTGATCAAGCTGGGTCAAATTATTTCTCTCCTCACCCCCTTTTATTAGATACTACCACTACTGATCAAATGGATCAACTTTCTCCACCTACAACCTCACACACCCAATTGCCTCCTCCTAGGAGGTTATGGATTGGACCAAACACTCTCACTAACCCAAATCCTACTATACCAGTAAACACCAGATTGGTGCAGGCCATTGAATACCTAAAGAATTCCACAACCCATAAAGATGTCCTCATTCAGATATGGGTCCCTGTCAACAGAGGAGGTAAACATGTACTTATTACTCATAATCAACCATACTTTCTCAACCCAAACTCCCACAGTCTATTAGAGTACAGAAATGTCTCTCAAAATTACCAATTTGCTGCTGAGAAAGATTCAAAGGAGTTGGTTGGCTTGCCTGGACGCGTTTTCTTGAAGAAGCTGCCCGAATGGACTCCTGATGTTCGTTTTTTCAAACGGGAGGAGTATCCACGAGTTAATTATGCTCATCAGCATAATGTTAGGGGCTCCATTGCTGTTCCTGTTTTTGAAAGTGGCAGTGGAACTTGCTTGGGTGTTGTTGAGATTGTAACAACTACTCAGAAAACTCACTATCACCCAGAGCTTGAAGATGTCTGCAAAGCTCTTGAGGTATTTCTTAATTGTATCCACTCGCGTCTTAAACTTAATTTCCTTTCTCTCAATAGTTAGATTAGCATTATAAATTCATGGGTTAGTCGGTAGGTGAGCTTCCGTGGAGTTTTTGGGGGAGGGAGATACTTCAACATGCTAAATGTTCAATTTCCTGAATATCAGTATGTCTGCAATCATCTTCCAACTGTTTCTCATTTCTCCCTTTGCCAAGATTGCGATAGATGAACAAATTAAATGGTCATATGGTTCTAGTTCCCACAAATTTTACCTGGACTTTGAGGATTATTTTCTTGAACTTTGATTGTTAATTAACTTGCGCATCATCATTGAGGTTTCATGTGACACTTGTGCTTGTAAAGGAACTTATCATTAAATACTTCTTCACTACTTTGTCCCGTAATCGTCCATTCTACTGATTAAGGGGAGAAAATTGATCTTCTTTTTGAGTTCCAAATGGAATTGGTGATTTTACTCGTCTTTGGTTGAACTATTATTCCTTAAGTTACCAACAAAAAGGACTCTATCATCTGCTACTAATTTTGGGCACCTGTGATTCTCTGCTATGAGAATGAAGTTATTTTAAGAAGCTCTCTTTTTTTTTTTTGGTCCTTGTAGGCTGTTAATCTAAGAAGTTCTGGTATCTCATCAAATCCTTCCAAAATCAAGGTAGATCAATAAATTAATCTTTCACTTTCTCATTAGGAGCTCCATATTCAGCTTCTTATATTGTAGTTATGATTCTATATCAGGATTGCAATGAGTCTTACCTAGCTGCATTGGCCGAGATTCAATATATTTTGACATGTGTGTGTGATACACACAAGTTGCCATTGGCTCAGACTTGGGCCCCATGCATACAACAAGGTAAAGGTGGGTGCCTGCAATCTGATGAGAACTTTGCTTCCTGTGTTTCGACAGTCGACTCAGCTTGCTATGTGCGCGATCAACATGTGGTGCCTTTTCATTTAGCATGTTCTGAGCATCACTTGCTTAAAGGTGAAGGAGTTGCAGGTGGAGCATTCAATACAAACCAGCCATGTTTTGCTATGGATATTACGGCCTTTAGCAAGGCAGAATATCCATTGTCACACCACGCCAGGATGTTTGGATTATGTTCTGCTGTAGCAATACGCCTTCGAAGTATATATACAGGGTCGGCTGACTTTGTCTTGGAGTTTTTCTTGCCACTTGATTGCAAGAATACTGAAGATCAAAAAATAATGCTAAGTTCACTGTCTTCTGTGATACAACAAAGTTGCCGAAGCTTACGTGTTGTCACGGATCAAGAATTACAGGAGGAAAAAGAACTCGTGCAACGTGAAAAGGTCAGCCTTTCCATTGGTGGATACCATGAAGAAGAATCAAGAAAACCAGTCTCTTCATCTTACAGGGATCAAGACGCTTCTTCCTGGCTTTCGGAAATGTTGGATGCCCAAAGAAAGGGTAAAGGAGCTGCTGCTGTTTCAGAAAATCACAATGATGAGCAAGAAGAAAACTTTAAGGTCACAGCAACCCCTTGGGATTACACTCAGAGGGAATCCATTCATGCATCTACATTCTCAGAGCCAAACCAAAATTTTGAACCCAAAGGAGGTTCTGGGGGTTCCTTTGATTTTTCTTCTGGTACAGGATCTCATTCCTCAGGTGCCAAGAGAGCAGGTGAAAGAAGACGGTCGAAAACCGAGAAGAGTATCAGTTTGCAGGTACTCAGGCAGTATTTTGCTGGGAGCCTCAAAGATGCTGCCAAAAGTATTGGAGGTAGGATATGTTGCCTAAAACTATATAAGTCCATTCATTTTGTCTACAATGACTACTGTGAATTTGGAACTTTAGAAATATGCAATGTCAGCCTTTCATGGTATGATGGACCGTTGGGCAACTATTAAAATGATGCATTGGAAATGCATGGACATTTTCAGTTCTGAGGAAAACTTCTGGAACTGCTCTTTTAGCTAAAATGATTCCATGCTCTAGAGTTTCAACTGTTCTTTCAGACCAATTTTTGTATTATCATTCTTGGTTAATCTCTTCTATTTTCTAGTTTGGAATCATTCGGACATGCTCATACGATCCTTCTAGTTTTTCATCTTTTGCAGAATTATTATCTTAAAATTTTAGATTATTTCTATATTTGTCTTTCTTACATTGTGGTGCACTGGTGGGAGTGCTTCACTCTTAACCAGAGGTTTCGGGTTCGAGCCCTAGATATGGAGAAAATTGCCACCCCCGAATGGGCCCTACAGTGCGCGATCCGGATTTAGTCGGAGCTCCAACGTGGGCTCCTGACACCGGGTGGGAAACCAAAAAAAAAAAAAAAAAAGAGTATGTGCATCCATGATTTAGTTAATGCGAAGTCTCTTCTTTGTTTATACAGTCCTCCACTTTACCTTGAGGTCTCAAATTTGGTGTCTTGAGCACTATCATCTGATCTCATCATTGATTACTTATCAATTTCTTGAAACTTGCAGTTTGCCCAACAACTTTGAAAAGAATATGCAGGCAACATGGAATCACCAGGTGGCCTTCTCGTAAGATCAAGAAAGTTGGCCACTCGTTACAGAAACTTCAACTTGTGATCGATTCAGTCCATGGTGCTGAAGGTGCAATTAAACTCAGTTCTTTCTACACCAACTTCCCTGAACTTAGCTCTCCAAATAATCCCGGGACCAGCAACTTCTCTGCGTCTAAAAACAATGATCATCTGCAGCAAGTAAATACTCAACCTGATGGCAGCCCTGTGGCCACCACATCCAAGTCAACTTCTTCGTCTGGCAGTCATAACTCCAGCTCAACTTTATTCTGTTCCACTGGTTCAAAGAATTTATTTCCTTGTACAAATGTCTTTTCTACAACGGAGGAACATCCTGGAGGAATGTTAAAGAGAGATACAGAAACAGAATTGCATGATATGGGTCAAGAAGAAACCAAGCTTCTGGTCAGATCACAGAGTCAAAAGATCCAAAGCAATCACAATTCTGTGGAACCTCTGTGTCCTTTGCCATCGAGTAGCAATCAGGTCTTACGGGATTCAGGTACATTTAAAGTAAAAGCCATTTTTGGGAAGGAAAAAATCCGTTTCAGCCTGCAATCACACTGGGGTTTTGGAGATGTTAAGCACGAGGTGATGAGGCGTTTCAATGTAGAAGATGTTGGTAATATCGACCTAAAGTATTTGGATGATGATGACGAATTGGTGCTTTTGACATGTGATGCTGATCTTGAGGAATGTATTGATATACATAAATTCTCTAAAAGGAGAACAATTAAAGTTTCCCTCCACCATACTTACCGTACCAATCTTGGAAGTTCATTTGGTAGCTGCGGTCCAGCCTAAGCAATATTTGCTTTACAAGTGTTTCCAGATTTGGGGTATCTGGAGGATTATTGGCAGTTGCATGCATGTAAGTAGAAAGAAGGGCTTATTTCACTTTCTTTCTTAGTGTTAATAGTTGATGTGGGAAGATGGCAGATCCATGGTCAATCCGCCACCCTAGCTATATGCAGTTTTTTGACATTCTTGCTGATTGCACACTGCATACCCATTGTATCTTCTTTTTTTTTTTTATATCAATCAATGGGAATGTAATATAGAACATACAACTAAGAACCAGGTGAGATGGACGTTCAGTCATGCTGATTGGGGCACTTTGGCAGGTTCAAGGTGGAATAGTCTTCCATTTCACATTCAATGGGCTGCAGAGGATACCAGCGTAAACGTTTTGGATTGATGTTTTTCAGTGTCTAATTATGTACTTTTTCTAAGTTCCAACCTTGTGTATTTAGTAGTTCCAGGAGACTAGACAAGCTGATTTAATAGATAGATAGGTACGAAGAAAGAAATTCTGAGGAATGAGTTTTTTTAATAGTAATTTGGCAAAATGTTGTTGGGACATCCCAATTTTTATTTTTTTTTTCATTCTTAACGTGATGGCTCGGTTTCGTTGAATTTTGATATGATAATTACGTTAAAATGAATAGCTTCTACTTCCACCTAAGACATGACGGTGATATGAGGTAACAACTAACATGACGGTGATAAATATTGCAACCGCAACTATACTAGTATTGTCTTGGTAACACAATTGGGGCCGGGCTAGCTACCAATTCCCGAATCTCAGTCGCCTGTCCACTTTTTTTTCCCAAGTATATATATTTCAAAAGAAAGATTGCTCTTTAGCCATTTACTTGAAAACAAAAATGAATCCCCTATCCGTAGGTAATGTCCATTTTCATGCTCGAGTGCAGTTGCTGAATAGCAAACTGCAATTCATCAGACAAACAATGGTGGTTTTCTCCCGCAAGAAACCTGCAAGCCTTACCATTTACATACACTAAGCTATAGCCAGCTATAACTTTGACCCCTCCTTCCTTAGCCAGCATTCTCATTTTAGTGGCATCAACCCATGAACGACCTGATGCATACATGTTTGATGCAAGCAGATAGCCAGCTGAGCTTGACGGCTCAAGTTCAACTACTTGAGGGAGGGCAATGGCACCAAACTCATAGTTTTCATAGTTCCTACAAGCACTCAAGAGTGCCCCCCATGCACTTGCACCAGGCTTTAGTCCAACACCTAGCTTTCCTATCAAATTCATTGCACTATCAACCTTTCCAGCCCGAGCTAATAAATCTACAAGGCAAGAGTAATGTTCTATGCCAGGTTCAACCTCATGATCCCAAATCAACTCCTCAAAAAGAGAGAGCCCTTCTTCTACCAATCCCCCATGACTACAAGCCGATAAAAGAGATAGTGCAGTAACTTGGTTTGGCCTCAGACCACAAACTTTCATCTCAGCAAGTAGGGCTAGAGCTTCATTTGGGAGGCCAATCATACCATATGCTGCAATAATGGCACTCCAGGTCACAACATTCTTGTATGGAATCTGGTCAAACACTTTTCTTGAAGATCCAATAGAACCACATTTTGAGTACATATCTAAGATCGCAGTTCCCACTACCACATTAGATGCCAACCCTCCTCGAATAGCAATGCCATGAGCCCACCTTGATCTTTTCATATCTGCAGAAAGAGCGCAAGCTTCAAGAAGATTTAACATGGTAATGGCATTGGGCCGTTCAGAGGTGTGGCTCATCTCTCGGAAAACAGCAATTGCTTCGTCAGGCATGCCACAGTGGGTGAAGCCAGCAATCATGGTGCTCCAAGTTACTGCATCTCGTGTTGTCATATTATTAAATTGACTCCATGCATAAGTTATGAGATTGCAACTTGCATATGCATCGATCAAAGAGTTTGTAACCAACTCATTCAACTCAAAACCTTGTCGAAGTATTCTGGAATGTATCAACTTGCACTGGTAAGGGTCAAGGAAGAACTTACATAACTGCAGCAGATTGACCAGAGTCACCTCATCAGATTCAACTCCAGCCTTGCGCATCGAATCAAATAAAGTAAGGGCCTCAGAATGCATCTCATTCTGCACAAGTCCAGACAACAAAGAGTTCCAGGACACGACATTCTTCTCAGGAATTCCCCGGAAAACTCTCAATGAAGAATCGATGTCATTGCATTTAGAATACAAGTCGATCAGAGAGTTGTGCACGAACAAATCATAACCCAGACCTCTAGAGATAACTAATCCGTGAATTGACTCTCCCATTCTAATGGCCTTCAATTTGGTGCAGGCTTTGAGTACACTTACCACAGATTGTCCGTCTGGTGGTTTCCCAAAATCAATCATCTGTTGAAAAAACTCCAGGGAAAGCACTGTTTCGTCCTCACTTTGGGCATAGGCAGCAATCATGACGCTCCAAGAAATAACGTCTCTTTCAGTCATTTCATCAAAAAGGTTGTGCGCAAGGTGCATTTCGAATTGAGCATAGAAACTGAGGAGCGAGTTGTGGATGGAAGTAATACTTGAATACCCAGCACGAAGGGTAGAAGCATGGATCGTCCGGCCAGCCTCAAAAGCTGTAAGATTGCGACAAGCCTGAATGACAAGTACAAAAGTGGAGATGTTGGGTTCAAAACCTGCAGCCCAAGCCTGAGTGAAGAAGCATAATCCTTGGGGAGAAGCAGCTCGCTTTAATAAGTGGCCATGAATGATTACATTCCAGGAAACTGAATCTTTGTTGTCCATGCAGTTAAAAACAACAAGCGCAGAACCCAAGTCTCCAGATTTAGCATAGAAGTCCATCATAGAATTACCGACGGAAGTGAAAGCTAAGAATCCCTGCTTAACCAGAGAGGCGTGGATAGAGTTGCTGCCGTGTGTAGCAGAGAGATTTAAACATGCTTTGAAAAGGATAGGAAAAACGGAATGGTCCGTCAACTCAACCCTGGTCTTGTTCAATTCACGGTAGTGGAGAAGAACGTCTTGAGATTTGCCATGACATAGTAATTCTCTTAACCTACTACACCAGTTAGAGTTCCAACGGACACGCATTTAGTGTTTAGTTAGACAGAGATAGGCTGGTCTCTTTCAACTTCAATGCAATATAATTATGATCACAACTCACTACACTACTCTACTCTTGTTATGTTATACTATACAGTGTATATATATTGTTTAATAGGCATGGGATTAACTAGTTTGGCAAAGGACCAGCTGTTATGGTTCAATCATAATTTTAGTCCAAACTTAATGTCTCTTTAGCTTTCCACACAGGAATGTCTGTCAAGCGAAGGTAAGCACAAAGGATCTACAAGTTATTTCTGATGGTCAATATGAAACAGCCAAAACAGTCTAAAATGGACAAACCATATGCATCATCCTTCTCAAGTTATAGCCACTAGTTTGTTAGCTGTCGAAAAACAAGTACACCCATACAACATCATTAGGGTACTCTGTTGCTTGCCCATGATCTCCCAAAATTTCTTGATACCAGAAACTTCAAGATCGACTATAGTAAGATTTTTTCGCCCTTTTCCGATAGCGCAAGGGGTAAGATAAACTGATTATAAGCAAAACTAACTTGCAAAAACATGAATTTACTATTCCCTGATGTTACAAAGTTGAAGGTATGAATTATTGAACATTACATATCTAGACCAATAAGCTTTGTACTTGGCAATTGCAAGATCCAACCATGGTTTGTAATTTCCATTGTAGTGAACAACTGCCCCATTTTGTATTTCTGTTTTGTTCAAGGCGGGATCATAGCCAAGACCCAAGACATGCCAGCTCCGATCCAAAGGATGAGTCAAGTTATAGAAAGTTATTAACCCTGGAGGTAAGGTGCCAAGTTTCCAAAGTGTTCTATCCTCATTCTGCAACGGAAAACATAGTCAGCTGAAAGACCACACAAGGATGAAGATTTTCTTAAAATAGCAAATGACTTTTCTCCTCTAACAGAAGTACTCCTGAACATCAAAGGCATTACTACTCTTTGCAAGAGCGAAGCTTGCTATGGAAGACTGACTTTTTAAGGCTAGCCCTTTCCAGGTTCAGGAGCAATTTTTGGAAGAAAATCAACTGAATTTCCTCACTTCTCAAATCAAGAGGTCAAGGGAGTAGATAGATGCATTCTAGACAAGGTAGATCATAGAAAGAGTTGCAAAAAGCCTGCTAAGTAGGCAATCATTCATTTTTCTAGAAGATTGCAATAAAGCTCAACGGAAAATGAGCAATCATGCATAGGCTATGCAACTTTGCCATTTATGGGGTGAGGAGGCACTGAGAATAACAAGAGCTGCAACCTAATACAACTATACAATACGATGTTTCTCCAAAACTAGAAATAGGGGTCGCAATTGATATAGCTCTTATCATCAATGTACCATTTCATCACCTCTACTCAAAACCTAAACAAGTCATTGTAATGTCCAGGAGACATCATTGATGTCATACAGCCTTCTTGTCTTCCATTTTATATTATTATCCACCTTCTAATTTCCCATTATTCTAGTATCTGGGATCCACCAGCATTTTGAAGACTAAACAATGCCCAAAATTTGAAAAAAGTCAAATTCTATCTCCACTTATGAACCCATTTACTCAAATGTAATTAAACTTCAACTAGTACCTTAAAAATCATGCCTGAGACACCAATACCAGGAGGTAGGAAGTACATTTCCTGGCAAATTTTGGCACTTCAGTTTGATTCCATAACATCTATCTACACTCAAGCAAAGGATGGTACTTACAGCAATAACTCAAGGTTTCAGTCCCATCAGTCTTCTAAAAATACTTCCATTTAATTCTTTGTTTGTCATGATCGTGGATTGTTTGGTACGCGGGCAGGGATAATCAAGGATATCCCATGGTATTTTTTTGAGACAAGGAAGCAAGGATATCCCATGGGATTATTTTATCCCACCTTCTCTATGGGATATTAATCACACCATTTTAGTACAAATAATGGGATTAAATTATCCCGGGATTAGCTAATACTTCAAACCAAACATGGAATAAAGTTAATCCCAAATTTTATCCTGGGTTTATTATCATTACCCCACATACCAAACGACCCCTAAGCACATTTATTTTCAATAGTAGTTCCACAGTTCAGATTTTTTATCTGCAGCCTTTTCACCTTATTTATATAAAATCTAGTTTAGTGCACTAATGTCTTAATTTTCAGTAATCATATAAACTTGATTAATTAAAACTAAAATGGACATCAAGGCAATGCCTTTCTAGCCTTATAGCCACCCCCGTAGCAGGACCTCTTAAACTCGTGAAAACCTATATGAAATTGGGGGAGATGTGTTTGATGGCCCATCGCAAATGTTCTTTTTTATAGCTATATGGCCCTTTTATAACATAAGACATCGGTAAATAAAATGCATAATATCTTTGTAGGGTCATTATCTTCTATACAAACTGTAATTGGCCATAGGAGATCATTTCCTCGTAAAATTGTGCTGACTTCATGTCATGGAAAACAAATGAATAAGAAATTGTGAAAGATTCATGATGATAATATAAAAGAATTCAGATAATTGTGATTAGAATAACCAACTTAAGAATATGTAATATTAACTTACCCTTTCTTGCCAATAATGATATATTCCTGTAATGTTGCGCCTCCTCCACTCCTTCAAATCAAAGACATTCATGCCAAAAGCCCATCCACAGGCATTTGGATCAAAATTTTCAGATATCTTCGGGTTAGAAAAGTTAAGATATTTATCAAATCTATGGAAGCTTTCTTTGCATGTCTCCACGGCACCATTGACCATCCCTTGTAGGTTGACAGACCAAAGAGGTGTCAGATCCTTCTGAACTACAATATCATCATCCAGAAATAAGATTTTCTCCAGCTTTGGATATACTTCAGGAAGGTAAAACCTAAGATGATTCAGCATTGACAAATACTTTGGGTTCCTATATTTAAGATTGTCAGTGCCAGATGTAAGGGAGTTCGACTGATGTGCCTTGAAATAATACTCTATCATTCTAGCAGATTCAAGCTGACGTAGTACAGGGCAGTAAGTAGAATTTAGCCATGTAAAGTCATCGACATTCTCAACGTGAATTGTTGCAGCAGCAGGAGGATTGACAAGGAACCACATTTTCATAGCTGGGAAGTTCAATTTATCTGTAACTATATGGAAAACGTGCTTTTCAGGCTCCTTCGCATGCAGTATAGTAGAGTTTACAACAACAGATGTGGCAAGTACATTATCAGAAAATATTGCATAATGGAACAGAGAAGGATCTTCAAGCTTTTCCTTGTTCGGAAATTCTCTCTCTTCATATCGACGTATAAAGAAGTCTGTCGTGAGAAGCAAAGGAAGACAATGCAAAGGCCTGGGAACAGTTTTAGCAGCCAGCTGTATCAAGAATGCACTCCTTTTCTTCAGCATATTTAGACCAGTTTCGGCCGACTGAAGCATGACTCTTAGTTTCCTTGCTAGTGTCATGCAATCGTATAGTTGATCCTTTGCAGCAGCTAAAACATGGCCCATATCCTTTGCTCGGTCAAGTGCACTGTAGATAAACCCAATATTAGAGACAAAACCTAACATCTAAACTTCAATAACAAAAACTGGAAAGCACCAACCTTGGTTGAAGTTCAGAATCAGAAGTGGCTTCTCCAATTGCAAGCTGGCTTTCTCTAGAATGATTTATCAAAGAATCATACAGAGAATCTTCATTCTTAGCTTTTGCAATGGTAGCATACGCTCTTGCCATGATAATTTGGTCGCGCATAAGTTTAAGGGTAGAGTCAGAATTAGGGTTTTCATATTCTTTCCTCCATATATTGTATTTACCCTTGCTAGTTGTGTCAAGCTCTTTAGCTCGCTCAACAGCAGCGTCTTGAATTTGGTTTTCAATTTCCTTATCGTGTTCGATCAGCTCTGCAGTCCGTCGTTCCCTTCTTTCGTTTCTTAGCCTCTGAAGAACCAGGAAGTATCTATGAATTCAAATGACTGAAAAGGCACATGCATGACAATGTGGAGATATAAGATTAGCCACCTGGCGCTTGAGTTTGATTGGATGTAGCTCAGATGCTGATTTATGCTCCACAACAACTCCATACTGATTTTTGTTTCCATTAGAGTGATCAATAGTGCCCTCAAGCTTATCTGGTTTCTGAGACTTCCCTTCTACTTCCTGTGAACAAGCAGTAAACAGAAGTTGCAGTCTACATCAACAAATTCAAAACTACTATATCCTCATCATTTCAAAGTGTTTTGTCCATTTAATATCACCAAGTAGAGGAATTGTGGAAGTTTCAGAACTGGTCAGTAAACACAGACCTTGGAACTCTTCTTGTGATCACCATCCTCATCACTAGGATACCTCCATACCCATGAAGTTGACAAGTCCTTGGAGTTTATGCTCCTAGTTCTAACAGCACCATTAGCATCAGTATATGTTACAAGGATGTCAATATTCTGCATTAAGAGCAGAAGATCATCATAATATGGTATATATAGATTAAAAGTAAATAAATCAACTGGTTTCTATTAAATCAAAACCAGTTGATTACTTTCTCATCAGGACGAGCAGCACTAATTCGACCATGTTCCTGCAAAGAAATTTCAGAGTTAATGTCATATAAGGCAAATGGGATGCAAAAATAGAAGACACTGTTTCATAGAGGCAAAAATCTTAAGAGATACAGATAATGGCTTTCAAATCAACTAAAGAAACTCTCATTATTCAACATTCAAGTAATCATATTGAGAGCCAAGTGCACAATTTTCTGGTCCCTTTTCCTAGCATTATATCAACATTTCTACAAATGCAATGTTAGGAAATTTAAGCTGTGTCAAAAGAGAAAGAAAAAGACAACTCCAATCAAAAGCTAGGTTAGCAAAAAAACACTTTCCTAATTTATGTTTAAGAAATAAAAGATCATCCAAGTATATCATCAGATAGTGATGTTTGAATTCTTTCTCTGAGAAAGGGATAATTACTGCACAGCTAATAAAGTACTGGTTGTAACACAACCAGATTTTCAATATAACAAAAACAAGATAGGTGATGCAGATCTCCAGGATCAGCATTGCTTGAACTGGCACCAAAAAAGTTGCCTAAACAATTACCAGATTTCAGAGGATGAACTCAATATAGGAACTCTAGTTTTGTGCTATAAGAGAAGATGGTGTAACAATATTCTGCAGTTTTATTGGGACATTTTCATGGATTTGAGGCGTATAAAGATGTTCAATATATAGGAATTTCACATGGTAGAAGCATGACTGACACATAGAAACAAAGAGAAGTATTATTAACCTTTCTATTAATGCATTGCGGACAATCATATGAAGGGAAAAGACCTTTCAGCTCTCCCCGACTGAAAATAGGAGGAAGAGAAGTCAGGTAACATTGATTAGTTGCAGCAGCAAAATTTACAAAGTATAGAGAAGGAGTGATCTTACAGTGATGATACATTTGACAATTCTACTGGGAAAGGTGCAACCTGAATAAAAATGAGAACAAAGAGCTAAATTGAAGCTCCAATAATATAATTTTGAATAAAAAAACAAGGACAATAACAATATCAGTAACCTCTTTCAAAATTACGAGATCCAGGGCGACACTAACACGATTAGTGAATAGAGACTCAGGAAGAAAGAGAAGACCAATTAGATGCGCAACGATATTATTCAGAGAGAAAGATTTACCTGGAAGAAGAAGAAGAAGAAGAAGAAGATTAACAAGGTAGGGGAGATGAACGATCCTTTAAAACGAGCCTCCATGGCCAACTAAAATTAGAAAGAAGAGACCTCTGACAGTGGGATCAATTATATTAGTATTGTGCCATTTTTCTGCATTCAACCTCAACTCAGCTTGGGCCTTCGCAGATGAACAACTTTCTCTCTTTTTTTTTTTTTGTCAATTTTTTAAGAGAGGGACAAATTTCTGCATTTTAGCATAAGAGGGAACCAATTTTTACATTTTACCATAATAATCCACTTTCGGCAACAATATTCGATTCTCGTCCTTCATGTAATTCAACTCTCCTATTGCTCAGTAAGAGTACTAATACAAATTAGTTTAAAATTAGTTAGTTTGAAGCAGAAGGCAGCTCAAACATGGTCAAAATCGAATGGCTACCCTAATTTTTATTTTTTTTAAAACAATAATAGTATTTTTTTAAATTTGTTGAGATGCAAAATTGCATATAATTTTTTTATAATTGATTTCTTTATTCATTAGGTTTGACAAGCTTCTTTTAATATTTTTTTTCTTTTATGCAAAAAGTTTACTTTTTCTAACAAGAGTATTCAATATATTTTTTTTTTTGAAAAAATCATAATCTATTATTGCTAAATAATAATAATAATAATAATAATAAAGCCCCTCAAATTTAAGTGTGTAAGAGCCTTGCAGTTTTTTCTAACCTTGTAGTTGTAGAGAGCCGGCATTGAGTACACTATTCACGTTATTGCTAAAATAATGCTACTTAAAAAATCTTTTTGTATCCTTTAGTAGGTTAAGGTTAATTTATTTGTAGTGCTTTTCATGTTATTGTTAAAATAGTGCTACTTATTAATTCTCTCTTATATCCTTTAGTAGGTTAAGGTCGACTTATCAGTTATTTGTAGCGTTTTTCGTTATTACTATTTGCTATTTTCGAATTGTAATAAATTATTTGTAGGTTAACATCTTTATTGTAATGACCAAAAAATATGAAATCTAGGTTTGTTTTGGTAATACATAAATAATTTGAATTTAGTCAAACATCAAACATGAGTAATGTATTGAAGTGCTGATATTGTATATATGAATTAAATATTTAGAAAGTTCTTTGACAAATAATAATACGAAATGTCCATCTAAGTTATCTCAAATGCATACACTCGGATAATTTAGTATCGCATAACGCCACAAAAAGAATATGCAAGTCCTGATTACTTCACTACAACACCCCCTTTAGGATTCTGTTGGATGCCTAAATTCTTTCACAATATTTTATCTAAAAGTTAATTGTATGTTAAAATAAATAAATTACTTTTTGCGAAAGAGGTAACTTGGAATGCCAACCTAAATTGAGACAAATAAAAAAGAACATATCAAAGAGAAACCAGAAATGGATCCATGAAGCAGAGATTAGAATAGAGACGGTGATTCTAGGAATACATATATCTCAAAATTAGAGATGCATCAATTCTGTGTGCAGTGCAGGTGTTGATAATCTGCTTCCAGTTTCTAACTTCTCATCACCAGGCACACTATCATGCATACTCAACCATATCCATAACACAGGGGACTGGAAGTCTTGAATCTCCTTCAATGTACAAAATAATGAACTCTTTACATATATCACTGAACCAAGCACAACCCAATGCCATACAGAGCCTTAACACTTCATCTCACAAGCTCAGACGTCAGGCAACCAAAAAAAAAAAAAAAAAAAACAGACAACATTTGTATTTGGACAACTAAGTTAACATAGCTATATAGTATTATCATATTCATGATGCTCTTCTTGGGAGTGGATAGGCTCGATTTACATCATTCCTTGGATGAAGTGGAGAACGATGGTGCAAAGGTGGCTGACCATATCTATAAGCACTCTGATGTCTGGAAGTTATTCTAGGCTCCTTGGGTCTTTCATTGGCTGCCTCAATCTGTTCTAGTTTCTCCACTACTTCTTTCATTCCTGGTCTGGTTTTAGGTTCAGGTCCAAGACATGACAGTGCCAGTTGTGCTATTTGAACTGCAGCTCTGGATGGATATCTTCCTTCCAGCCGCGAATCCATCTTGTCCTTCAACTTCCTTCTATCAGATAAATGTGGCTTAATCCATTCAACCAGATTATGCTGGTTGCTTGGGCGGTTTGTGTCTAGTGCCCGTAGACCTGTTAGCATTTCCACTAACACAACACCAAAACCATAGACATCGCTTTTCACGTACAAGTGTCCTGTCAAAAAATGACGATACAAGTATGAACATACATTTACTCGGATTTGACTGTATATATGTTTGAACCTGTAAGCACAAGATGTGATTCCAGAGAAGTAGAACTACCAAGTATAGAAGCCTAACGGACGCTAAGTTTACCTGTTTGAACATACTCAGGAGCAGCATAACCATACGTTCCCATCACCCGTGTTGTCACGTGTGATTGACTAGCCGAAGGACCAAGTTTGGCCAAGCCAAAATCTGATATCTTTGCATTGTAAGACTGAAATCAAAAGGAATTAAAGAATGTCATGTAATCAGTAACAACCTTTTCCCTAATGTTCTCATTGTTATAGGTCAGCTAGTAAGGTTTTGTCACTCTGAGATCAAGAGCTCAAAACTTAAGGCAAAACATGAAGTCAACCACAAAGGTGCTCAGGGTTTGTGGTGAATGAAATAATCAACTGGGATCAATTTGTGATCTCTATATTACTTGTGATAAGAACCTACACAACAATGTTCCAGGGGAAAAGAAAAAGAAACATACGCCATCAAGTAATATATTTGAGGCCTTGAAGTCTCTGTAAATAACTTGCTTCTCTGATGCATGTAGGAATGCCAAGCCTCGGGCTGCACCGATCACTATTTGAAGCCTTATATTCCATGGAAGTGGCTGAACAGCAGAGCCCCCTGAGCAAAACCGAAGAGAACAAATATGTTTAGGTGGAGAATAAAATAGGCACATTCCTAACTGATTTATTCTAGAAAATCCTATATATCATTGAGAGTATATAGCTCATCTCTTACTTCCAAAAAGATGGTTCTCCAAGCTGCCCTTTTGCATAAACTCATAGACAAGCAATAGTTCTTTATCTTCCCAGCAGTATCCCAAGAGTTTGACCAGGTTAGGATGTGAAAGTGTTCCAAGAAAATTAACCTCACACTGCATAAACAAATGAAATGAAATACACAAAGAGCCTTGGGAAAAAAAATGAGCATCTATACCAGCAATAAAACTAATTTTAACTTGTAATAGTTCCTAGTCTAGTCAATGACCAACAAAAACTGAGTGAAATTTAGTAGAAAGCAATAGCTTGTGCTCGAAAGTTGTTGGTAGTAATCAATCAACTAAAGTTAGCAGAAGACATAAGATGCCACGTTCCAATGTATGTGGATTAAAAAGCTGTCTGGGCTCAAAAGTGATGCCTTCCAAATGAGAAAGTAGAGAGGTGTTTTAGAAACACATCCTCTGCATAACAAAAGCAAGACTCTGAACAAAGATAGTAGACCATCCATCCAACTCAAACTTAAGATTATCTATCATATTATATTTGTGGAGAAGGAGAATATAATACTACTAAATGAATTGAAATTTACCTGCCACTCTTCAAGTCCTTGTAAACTTTCAGAATTCAATTTCTTAACAGCAATGACAGTGCCACTAGCAGTCCTGGATGAAGCCCTGTCATCAAGCCAACCCTTGTAAACTTTGCCAAAACCGCCTTCTCCCAGGACGGTATCACTTCTAAAATTTCTTGTAGCGGTCTTGAGTTCGGTAAAAGAAAATGTCCTTAAATTAGGATGCGGTAATATCTGTCCCCCATTTGGATACACCTCATGAACTCCTCCGCCGCTGGCTGCTGAGAATTGGCTATTCCCGGAGAGGTTGCTTACAGTTGAGGAGGATGTCGTCTGTGATATGCCTACAAGATATAATAATTAAATTAATTTGAAGATTATTCGGAATCAGAATTCTGATTTGTGACGGTACCTGAGCTGAAATGGGCAGTGGTAGATGGGCTCTGATTATTAGAACTGAAACAAACTCCCATATCTCTGATCTCGCATACGTTTTTCTCCAGCAGAAAGAAAGAAAGAAAGAAAGAAAGAGGGATGAGATTGAGATCTCTTCTATTCTACTCTATTTGCAGCTTCTGCCTCCTCATCGATCGATCACCCAACCTTGTTTGACTCTGACTCAAATTAATACTACTTTCTTCTTTTTTTAATTTTCTATTCAATCAAACACTCCTAGTCGTAGTTGGTTGTTGTAAATTTTCAACACCACATTCTATGACTTGGTCTTTTCCACCTCATTCATATCTTACCACCTTCAATCATTTCCCATTTACAACAAACAAACATATTATTATTTCTAATTGGTAAACTTGTCCATATATATTAAATTTAAAAATTCCCTGGCGTTAAAATTCTATTATTTTAATGCGACAAAAATAGCATAGTAATTTTACCGTTAAAATTGGTAATATGATAAAAATAGTTGTATAACCTCTTTCATAACCAAGTAGATTTAACATATACTATATACTATATAGTCAGTTACACAAAGCAAATCTGTGAGATTGGAGTCCAATTATTCTCTGAAATTGAATGTCTACCTTTCTTTATTAATCATCTTTCACAAAAGAAAAAAATAGGAGTAATGTTTATGTTGTTTGAAAGGAGAACATTATGCCATATTTAATTGCATAAGTTCAATGTGACCAATTTTCCTACGCCTGACGCGGTTTGGCCCTCTTATTTCATTTTGATGCCAAGTCAAACATACACATAATTTAAATTTGGACAAAAGGAATTCTTTAAAGTTAATTTCCTCTGTGTATATTCTGAGATTTTTTTTTCTCTTCCAACTATAATTTTTATGTCTTGCAAAATAATATTCATAACAAAAACCTTTTTCCCTAAGTACATTTTCTAGTTGACAACTTGACATTATTAAAATTTAATGTTATGTAAGATAAGATCTAGGCTAATTTTAGATACACAAAAAATAAAATTTAGTCATTTAATTTTAAGTAAATCAACCAAAGATGCTATCTCTTAAATAAGAAATAGATCCAAAATTTAAAGTACTGCAAAGAGGTAATTTGCATTTATGTGTGTTATATGAATTGCTCTTGTCAATTAATTATTTCAGAAAAAAAGAAGAAGATAATTTCATTTGCAATATTGTTTATCCAAGCATCTAGTAGTTGAATTATTTGATTTTTAGGAATATAAAAGTTCATCCTCAAAATTAACAAGAACTGTATTTTCTATACTCAAATTAATTAATAACTGCACCAAAAATCATCCTCATTAATTCAATATGATTGAAGACTTATATTAATATAAAACTAAATGGCTAGATTCATTAATATTTTTATGTCCAAAATTAGTCTACATGAGATGAAAAATAAAAAAGTTAGTATGTCATGAGATGCTAATTTGAATTTAAAAGATAAAAAAAAAAATATTCCTGTGATAAATGAAAGGAGTATAATTTGGCACCTCATTTGTATTATATATTATATTAATATAAGAAGCAAATGCGTAATAGAGAAATGGCAAGTCTAGTCAAAGGACGAGGGCGGAGATCGTCAAAAATATATCAATAAAATACTATTAAATGCAATGTCTCACTTGTTTTCAAGCAAATTTAGTCAAAGTCTACCATGCCCGGTCTCTTCCTTTTATACGATTTTAATTATTTTACTTTACGTCTATAATGCTAATTTGACTTGGGCCACATTTTGTTTTGTGCATTTACACTCTGACATATTTTTTGTGTTTGAACATAAAAATACATTTAAAGTTTTGTGAATGAGAATATGAAAAAGTTTTTTCAAAAATTAAAATTACATATTCAAGTATGAAATTGAAATAGGAAGAGGAAAAAAAGGCGATTGTTGAATTTTTATTTTCTTACGGGAAAGAGGGAAGACGAAACACTTGTTTTGTGTGAAGGGTTTTCTGGTGATAGAAAAGAACGTCAGGTAAACTCAAATCTTTTTTTTTTCTTTCTAATAATAATTAAAGAAAAAGGTAGATGTGTATTTTGAGCATGCATGCATGTTAATTTGCCCAATGTGAATTTTCCACGAATTTGGGCCCTATCAGATATTTTGCTCATGGGTAAGCTTGGACTTGTATATCATCATCATCATGCAAATTCAACAATCAAAACCATCTACTTTTCCTTTACTAACCATCTCTATTTCTCTAAAATATAAGTTTTTTTCAATAGATAATACATGATCAAATTAATTATTTTTATTCTATTCATTTCTCCATTATTCAAATTCATTTTTGATTTTTTCATTTCGGAAATTTATTTGTTCTACATATACATCAGATTAAAAAAATCATTTTTTTGAGGGGGAAAAAAAACAAAGAGAGAGATTGATACACATAAAAATCAATTAAAATAGGAAGTAGAGAATCATGTCTATTAATTAATAAAAAAATTAAGTAATTGGTTTTTTTGGTCGAACAAGGATACATATATTAAGTGTAATTGTTTTATATATACTAGTAGTCTAGTATAAATGATTTTTACAAAATTTCTCAGCTTAGCTTGTTATACAACAATGATCCATCTGTCCTACTCCAACGTGAAACAACATAACTCAACAGACAGACAACACAATAAAAGTAGTCTCTCTAATACCATCGACCTCCACGAATATATTAACTCCTAACTATGCTTGGTCGGTTTTATTTGATCCCTGTATTAATTATGTAAAAAATTTAAGTAATTGAAATTAATTATTCAGTATTCCCTCTGTCCCTAATTACTTGTTTATTTTTGAATTGACACACCAATTAAGAAAATAATAATTGACATAGCGAGTTTACCATTTTACCCCTATTAATTATGAAGTGGATGAATTAAAAACTTAAGATTTTCAAGAATATCTACCTTTTATAAAGTAATTAATTGAGAATATAATAGGTAAAATTTTTTTGTCCTTTCTTGATTTGTCAAAATAGACAAGTAATTAGGGACAACTAAAAAAGGAAATGAGGACAAGTAATTGATGTGTGCTAGCAAAAGATTTATCCCCTTCAGTATCGTTTCTCTGTTACTTTCACTCTTGACTACATTTCTTTATACCAGTGCAACAAAGGAACAACAAGAAAGAAACACTATTATGTTAGACTAGATGAACAAGCCCTTAAATAGATTATTTGATTTTTATGATTTTTTTGTTATGATCTCATAATCACATAAATAATTCAAGCTTTGATAATACTACCACATAAAGAAAAAAGAATTTCACGTTGTATTCAGTATATCCAACTGTTGCTCATACCTCTCAAAATCACGACCGTGAATATATCCATTCAACATAAATTTACCAGCACATATGTTGTGAATGCTAATATCTAAAAGAGTTGCATCTTCAAATGAGCTTACAACAATTAAACGATGACATATGTTAGGCCAAAATAGAAATTTTGAAGAAACTTCACTACCAAGATCACTTTAGCAAAATCTTGTGCTTCAAAAGTTGTATTAGAATCAATACCATTTTATACATACGAAGAACACATAGAAGTCAAAGAGAAGTTTTCATGGATTTATATGCCCAAGCAAGTAAAATAAGTCAGCTCTGTCATATATTTTTGTACACAATCTATATGACATTTACCATATGCATCTGTTTCTTTTCTCCTTCGTCACCAACACTGCACCAACAACAAAAAAACTCATTAGCTCCCATAGAAAAATACCAACAAATCATAAATAAGAAAACAGAGGAAAAGATATGGTTATGCACATAATCACAAAGAAGACATTGAGAAGTACACATACCCAAATTTAGCTTGGTCAAAGAATCTATAAAAACTTAGCTTCCATTACAACACAAACTTGCAAATATTAATATCATCTAAAATCCTCAATCTAGAACCTTGGTAAATATATAAAACCCCAACTAATAGTCCATGTGAATACCTTAAATGGATCCATGATCCAAGACCAGAGTGCCGAGCTCGGTTAGTGATGAGCTGACTCCTAAATTAGCCAAGGGATAAGCATGCTAGTTCCAAGAATTTACTAACCGAGCAAATTTAGCATCAAGATGACAAGATGTATAGTAATACCTCGGAGGAGCATGTAGAACATCTACGTAAAATCTTCAACTACTCAATTTTACATCAAGATGGAGAAGTGCTCGTTTGATAAGAATAGCCCACTCTCACCACCCAATAGGTTCCAAGTTCCAACAAACTGAAAGTCTCATAAGCAATAAGAATTCTTAATTCCAAGACGCATAGGACTATAGAGTTGCAACATAAAAAGAGATAAAAATGAAAAATTAAGAAAGAAACTTATCAATTGTAGCCAACATAGTAGTTTATTTTTATAGTTGAAAACTCCTAAGCAATAAGTTTTTTCTTTTATAATTACGTTATATGCTAAAAAATATATGAAATGACATTCTTATTATATATATCTTTAAAAAAAGAAAACAAAACTCAATTCAGAACAAAATTCTAGGAACCTTAAAATCAAATTGAATTGAAATAATAGGATAACTTTTAATCTCAATTTTTACCCTAGTTCGAATTCTCTTTCAGATTTTGACCAACATAAAAATCAAAATTTCATAAAAAAAAAGGAAAAAAATAGATTCGGAAGATTCATAAATAAGAACTCTCATATTGTTTTTCCCCTTTCTTACTACCCATATTTGTATGCACAAATAAAATCTGAAGAAAGAATTGAAGGCGAAGAGGAAAGAACAACTAAAAAAAGGAGATACCTTAATGTTGCAACAACACACTGAGAAAGTAGAAGAGACTTCAATGTAGAATGAGAATCGAGCTAGTTGGACGCCACAAGCAAGAGTAATTATTTCCTGAAAAATTAAATTGAATGGAGTACAAAATCAATTTTAACTTTTCCTAAAATCAGAAGGAAATGAAAGGAAAACTAAGCACAACTATAAGTATGAAGACAATAACTTTGTTCTCTTTAATTTTTCTTGAACGGATTTCTGCTAGAAAGATGATGAATGGTAGCTCTTAGTGCAACAATTCTTTGCAGATCTGATAAAGGCCAAAAAGAATGGCAAAAAAAAATCGAGATGATAGAGTAGCAATTTGGTTTTTGACCGAGAGAGGAAGAAGAATGGAGAATTTGCAGAGATACAAAGGCCAGTTAAGGTGATGCGGTGGCTTTAAATCATGTAATGGATACATTTAAAACCTGTTAGAAAATTAGTTACCTACTTACATCTATTTTGCAGTCAAGAATTTCTAGTCGGGAGTTGTACTTGTAGCTCTCTTTCCAGTGAAGTCAATCTGTTTTTGAGCTGCTCAAGTTCTTCTTCAGCTGCTGAGATCCTCATCTCAGATGTTGGTTTTGTTGATCCAGCAGCCTGCAGTATAAATTTCAAATGATAAAGAAACCGATGCCAAAGAACTAGAGACTACAACCAACATTTCCTTCGATATTTTAGTAAATAAAAAATGAAATTTCCTTACCTTTAGCATAGTAGTGCACAGACCAAGTAACTTCTGCACCAATCTTTCCTCTTCCTTTTCCTGTTGGACAAAGCAAGCAAGCAGTTATATAATGTTAGATAAGTCCAGACTATGTTGATTATATCATTATATCTCTTCCTTTTCCTGTTGGACAAATTCCCAACTATTTAAGTCCTAGAGACGCACAAAAGAATTCTTCTCTTCCTAACATAATTCATGTCCACAGTCACATTGTGGAATTCTTCCTAGGCACATCAAATGATTAACAAATAAAACATACAAACCTTCAACTTGTTCTCCAGCATTTGCTCCTTGTTCTCCAGCTCTTCCCTAACTTGAGAAAGAATTGATTCAGTTTTCCACAGCTTTACTATAAGGTCATCATTCTGATTTTTCAGTAAATTGTTCTCTTCCTGTGATGAAGAGTCACGGTGGATTAGTTTTGTAGTGAAAAATACCCAACTGACACTTTTTTGATGTTGATCTTCAGTCTGGCAAGTCTGGTAAAAAGGTACCAACCTTAATTTTAGCATGATGGTGGATGCACTGTTGAAGGTTTTGCTGACCAGACAACTTCTTTATGTCTGCTTCAAGTTCAATGACCTTCTTCTTACGATTCACATTCTCCATCTGAGAAAATTTCCGGTGTATAAGTGATTTTTAATATAGTAAGAACCTGCTGAGGTGTAATAGAAAAAAAGTTATTAACATCTCTAACCTTTATCATTTCATATTCAGCTGTAAGCAAGTGATTCCGCTGGCGCAGTTTTTCAAGTGCAATCTGTGCAGCCACCATCTCTGCTTGTTTTCTCTCAATTTCCTCAATCCATCTAATTATCAATAAAAAACAAATGAGAAATGCAACAACAGCAAGATGACTCTCGAAATCTAATTGACAATTAATACCCTTGCTGCTCCTTTAGCAGTTGCCTCAGCTTACAAAACTCTTCCTTCTGCAAGCAAGCAAGCAATTATATAATGTTAGATAAGTCCAGACTATGTTGGTTATATCATTATATCCTTACTAAGTTTACCTTGAGCTCTGATATATTAGCCTTGAAGTGGGCTAGCTGTTAAAGAAAATGAAATAAGTTATAACAAGTAAATGAAATTGAACGTCAACTAGCTGACTGAGCTTAAAGAGCAAAAAATTGCAGTGAAGATACAGTGGACCAAACTCACTTCAGCATCTCTAGAGATGATTTCTCCCTCAAGAAGTTGTATGCGCTGACAAGCTTCTTGAAGACTCTTTTCTTTTTCCCCTTGATGCCTGTGTTCGTAGATATCAAAACATTTAGAAACCTAAATGAGTCCTATTTTTGAGAATTCAGGTTGCATGATATAGTTGTCAGAAACCTTCTCATATCAGCATAACTGCCTTTTACATCTTTCATTTGTTGCTTGAAGGCATGAAGTTCCATATCCAGCTTCTCTCTTTGTAACCACTGCTGCTCAGCCTCTCCACTGACAAATTCAACCTATAAAGTGGGAAATCATGTTATTAAATGATAAATAAATCAATAAATACATTTACCTTTGCAAAAATGAGTACCTCATTTTCTAGTACATTCACTGTGCACTCCAGTTCCTCAACTGACCTCTCTAGCAATTTAACCTCCTCTTCTTTCTCAACAGCCTGGAGTTTTGCTATATCGGCCACCTGACGTAAATAGAATATTGTTGTAAGAAAAAGGGGAGTGGGAAAAAGAAAAAAAAAACAGAAGGAAAACATTAGAGATCAATAACTGAAGAAAGTAGTTTAAAACACAATTCCACCTCTTTCGCTTCTATGGCAATTGCTTCATTTTCCTCCACACGAGTTTGTGTTGTCTCTAGTTTCTTTTTCAACATGAGAATTTCTCCATGGAGGTCTTCCTTCTCACTAGTAACACCATTCAGATTTCTCTTCAAGCATTCAATTGAATTGCTCATTTCGCCAACAATATCACCAAAATTGGTAATTTCTATCTCTAACTTCTCACCGACTTCCCTTTTCTCTAACAATTCCTCCTCGATGGAACATTTTTCTTCCAAGGTGTCCTTGGCACTGGCAACCAGCTCGAAGTTTTTGCGTGAAAGCAATTCTATGTCCTTGCACTTTTGGGAGATATCTGACACCAAAATAGATATCTTACTTATCTTTTCCTGCAACTGAACTTCAAGCGCTTGACCTTTGCAAACAGATTCATCAAGCTCATTTTCGAAAGAATTTATAGAAGCCATCAAATCATCAATTTCATCTTTTTGATCCTTGTGGTTAGATGCCGATTCTTGTAACAAGCTAAGGTCAAATAGCAGTCCTTTGATGATGTCATCCTTCCGTACTAACTCAGTTTGCAGGGAAGCACTTTGTATTAATATTTCTTCAGCAGAATTCTCCAATGATTCAAACTCTTCAAAAAACTTGGATGCCCTCTCAAGTTCTTCATATATGTTTTGTAACATGGCATCTAATTCAGCACTTTTGTTTTGAAAAGCATCAAGTGCTTTACTCCCAATATTGTCTACTTTGAGCACCATATCAAAAGTGTCATTGTTACCCTTCTCACAAGATCTGAGTTGGATTCTCAAGAAAGTATTCTCTGCTGCCAAAATATTGATTCTCTCGATCTCTGCTTTCTTTACCTCCAACTCGGAGAAAAGTTGGCAACGTTCTCCTTTTAACTCTGTTATTTCATGCTGCAGTTCTTCAATCACATTCTTAAGACAATTCATTTTCTTAATTTCTGCGTCTTTCATTTCCATATCATTCTGGAGTCTGCATGATGCTGCTTCCAGCAAGCAAGTTTCATTCTGCAACATCTGATTTTGTTGGTCAAGGACAAAGATGTGACTTGAAGAACTTTCAAGGGCTGAGTCTTTCTTTTGCAATTCTTCAAGCAACTTCTCATTTGTAGAGGTAAGTTCCTGGACCTGGGTTGTCAGAACAGTCTTTCCTTCCATTAAGACACCAAGTTCATGCTTTAATGTCTCATTCAAACAAGAAACTTCCATCAGTGGGCACACATCTTTCTCAAGAGCATTTTTTCTGGAGTGAACTTCGGAAATCATGGAATCCATTACACTAAGTTCAGTAAACAAATTCTGCTGCTTCCTTCCTGCTTCTGCAACTTCCTCTTGTAGATTAGAAACCTCAACATCCTTGTCATGTAAGATGGATGCAGTTAATGCAATATCTAGATTGTCAAAAATGATTTCTCTCTTTAAACCTTCAGCAACTTCATAGAAGTGCTTATTTTTTCTCTCAAACTCAGATATTAATATGGTCCTCTCTTCTAATTCAGATGACAAAATTAATGACTCGAAGTCTTTTGCAGAAAATTCCATAGTCAAACTATCTTCCAGAGACTTCAAGGCTTCCTCTTTGTCCTTCAGCACCCTTTCTTGATCTATAAGAGATGCCAAGACAGTTTTGTTGCTGAGATCCATCTCTTTCATCAACTCAACAAGCTCAAATCTCATTTGCTTGGACCTTGCTAACATTGACTCTTCCTGGAACTGCAGATCCAATATCTTTTTCTCGAAAGAGCCAAGTTTGGAGGTAAGATCCCCTGCATTAGATTCTTTCCGTAATACACGATCAAAGTTGTTTTTAATGTCGGCCAATAATTTCCCCTTCAGAGTTCTGCACATTTCAAGCTCCTTCTGTGCTTTGAAGTTCTGCTCCTTCAACTTAGATATGAATTCAACCCCGCCATCGCGATCATTGTCAGCAGAACTGATGCTATTTAATGAACCTCGCAGTCCATCTATTTCCCTGAGGAGGATTGAGAGCAAGTTAGAGGAAACTAATAGTAGCAGCAGTTATAATTTCAATATGTTAAACGTCAAGAAAGTCTGTACAAGCACAGTTTTAAAATCTACCTAGAAAAGGCTTTTGACAGAATCGAATGGTCCTTCATATGAGACACTCTTATTTATTTTGCATTCCCAATAAAAATCATCAGTTAATCTTGTCCTGTCTCACCACTAGTAGCACAGCAATCCTAATAAATGGTGATCGTACGAACATTTTCAAACCATCGCGGGGCATCAGGCAAGGGGATCCAATGTCACTGTACATATTTATACTATGTATGGAAAGGCTATCCCGACAAATAGAAAAAGAAGTACAACTCAAACATTGGGGACCCATTAAAATATCCAAAAAAAGTTCCTAGACTGTCCCATCTTTTTTTCGCGGATGATCTCATATTAATGGGAAAGGCCGACGACAAAAGCTGTGACACTATAAAGTCTGTACTAGATGACTTTTGCAAAAAATCAGGGCATAAGATTAACTACAACAAATCAAAGCTAATATGCTCGAGAAATTGCAAAATTGATAATAAGAACTTAATCTCCAGGGCTCTGGGCATAAAACTAGGAAACTCTATAGGGAAGTACCTGGGCTTTCCCATTTTTAATAAAAAACCAACCTTAAATGATTATCAATTCATTATAGATAATCTACAACGAAAGTTAGCGGGATGGAAAACAAAATTTCTAAACATAGCGGGAAGAGCAACATTAGCTAAAGCTTCCCTGAATAATATACCCACCCATGTAATGCAATACATACATTTACCTAAGGTAATCACCAAAAAATAGACCAAATTCAGAGGAACTTTATATGGGGAACAACTAGTTCTAAACGCAAAATTCATTTAATAAAATGGGACACATTAACAAAAAGAAAAGACGATGGAGGAATAGGAATGCAACTCTGGCCATCCAGCAACTCCGTCTATCTGTACGAGAACACTAATGATGGTTCCAGCTGTGGACCTAATGTGTCTATCTGCTGCCCCTAGAGAAGGTAGCAACTCTGATTTTATGTATTGCTGGTTAGCAAGAGGCATGTTCTGGAACGCAGATCTCAGGTTATTTTTCAATAGCAACCCAGCTGCCTGCCGAATGTCAACTGACTTTCCCTGTTATAAAGTCCAACCAGATAGTTGAGAGAGAGAAAAAACTGTAGCTTTCCAAATATCATAGCACATTTAGGCGAAAACCAATCCCCATTGCCATATGCACAATACCATCTTCCATACATTAAATCACATGTCAGTACAAGCCATCTTCTTACTGTAATGAAATTAACAATATGCTGCGGAACCAAGAAAGTTAAATTCCTATAGAATATCAAGGAATGAAATAAAGAGAAAGAACTGACAGTATCCCATAAAGAAGACTTGGGATTAAACGCAATATTTAAGTCTCATCAGTAATGTCCAAAGATCAATTCACTATCAAGAAAGCACATAGGGATGACTTATACAACAAATTAAGTTCAATACACATTGCTAAGTCAATTCAGCTCACATAGGTACAAATTCCCTAAGAAAAAAAATCAAATCATAACCAGTTCAACTAGCAAGCTTCATACAAGAAAAACCTCACTAGAAAGGAACCAATCCCCTAAAATTGAATTTATTCAGTAAAAATCAAAGAAAATTATCAATCAATAAATAAATAAATAAATAAATAAAAGAATTGAGAATAGTGAGTAAAGTACCTCGGCACGAGCGAAGATAAAAGCGAGATAGTTATTGAAATCTGGAAACTGAGAGTAGTGTTGAAGTTGTTGCCAAATCTGAGAATTATCTGAAGTCGGAGACATTTGTTGCTCCAATAATCCACAGATCTCCTTGAAACCTTGCTCTTGTGGCTGCCATGTTCCAGTCGCCGCCATCTTCCGATAACGGTGTCGGAGCAACGGGATATTATTATTTTTTCCCGACGAGTTTTTTACAGAGAGAAAAAAAGACGAGGAGGCTTTTGTGTTTTTCAAAAGAGGGGTTTGGGGCATTTGTAGGAAGTATGATCAGGTGTGTGAGGGTTTACGCCTTTATGGTGTGACGCAATTAAGGGACCGTGTGGGTCAATGATTAGCCTCCGAGACATGTGCGTATGTGTGTAGTGGAGACTGGAGCCGCCCTTTTGTCCGACTTGTATTATTCCCTTCTTTTTTCATTTATTTATTTTCTTAAAATAAATAAAAGAAGATACTACAGTAAAACTTTTTGGGTTTAAACAATAATTACTGCAAGTTTAGGGAATTCTTATTTTACTGTTTTCACTTTTTTAGATTGTCACTTTTGACAGCATGAGGATCAAAAGTTTGTCATTAAGCTTTTAGCCTAGAGATTTGGGGTAGAGTTTGGATTATAATTTCAAACATGTGTTTATTATAGTTTTTGAAAATATATTTCATTTTTATAAATAAATGAAAAAAACAAGAAACATGATTAATACTTATAAATTCTAAAAAATTATTAGTACAAAATTATTATTTTTATAATGAACTAGAAAAATACATTATCTAAAAATCATAACACGGTATTTCAACAAAAAAATATTTATAGCGCAATTACCAATTACTGCAATTAGTTACTAAGCTCCATCAATATAAAAAATAAAAATAACAATGGTAATAACTAACTATTATTTAATACATTTTTTTTTCAAATGATGTAAATAATGTGTTTACCGCGAATATACGTTTTTAGAACATAATTGCGTTTAATGAGGAAAAATGATCAATATAATTAGGTGAAATCATAAATAGATGAACTTTTTAATAAAAGTTTTGGGTAAATTTTAAACAAGCTCAAATAATTATTTTTTGGCCCAAGAATTACTTCTTCTTTTTTTATAGATTTTTGAATTCTTGATTTTCTGGCCCAAAAAGAAAAAAGGTCAATCCAACCAACCTCTTTGTATCCACTGCCTGGTGATTAGTTCTTTAGTTGTTGCCAACTTATGTTTAAGATCCTAAGCAAAAAAAAAAAAACTTATGTTTAAGATCAAATGAGTTTTGTTGTAAATTTTCAGTCCAATGAGCTAGTTATGTATATTGATCAACTTTGTTATATTTACACTATTTTATAAAGCGAAATTACAAAAACGTAAAAAGTCCTTACACTATAGTGAAGTGATTAGTCCCTTGGCTAGCTAGGTTATGGAAAAAGATAGATATAATTTTTAAGCTTAATACATGATTCGTCTTTAAATATGTCAATAGATTTCATTTAGATATTTGAATTAATTTTTATTCTGACTAAATACCTTAATTCTTATAATCAATTTTTTTATTGAAATTGTTTTTAAAAAATGTGTGTGCTTTCATTCGACAGTTAAATTAATCACATAATATATATATATATATATATTATATTAAAAATGAAATAAAAAATATCTAAATAAATATGGTGACAAATTTAAGAAACGGATTAGAGTATTTATTATGTTGCACAATCTTTCCCTTACTTATGGCGTAGTAATGGCCATACCGTAAAACGACATCGCTTTAATGCTGTCTTCAGCAAGATTTGTCGGCATCCTCATTCTAATTCAAGAAAAGCGCATTGAATAAATAAATTAATAACTGCGTCTCACATCCAAGGCACAGCGTACAACCTAAGCAAGCAACTCAAATTCAAGCTATTTCCAGATCGTATCAAAATCATCATTCTTGTTTCAATTTCTACAATACGCCATAGATCGACACAAAATCTGGTAAAAGGAAGCTACTTCTCTTCGATTTTTATCGAACTGAAAGGTAACAAACTCAAAACCCATTTCATTTCAAGAAAGTGTTAATCTTGATTAATTTTCGAATATGGGGTTCTAATTTTTTATGCGTTTGCAAGATTTGCGCAGTTCACTATTCTAATCACCCTCATAATGTATTGAGTATGGACAGCAATTTCTTGCCGTCCATTTCTTTAAGAGCTAGCCGAAGGGCAGACAGTAATCATCTTCAATCTAGAGGTAAACCAAAATATTGTCTTACTCATTTGTTAAATCTTTTTTAATTCTTCGAAATTGTTGCTTAAACAGTAATACAGAGAAATTTATTCTACGTGATGATAAGGGGGGGGGGGTGTCCTGCATTCCAATGGAGCCTCTATAGCTGTTGAAACCGAATATGAAATTAATGCAACTATGATAAAGGCTGTCTTGCATTGTGGCACTTCAAGAGTAGTAACTATTGAACCTGAACTGGAAATTAGTATAGTATAATTATGATAAAGGGTGTCTAACATTGTAGTGGTAGTGTCTGTATTACTATTGAAATTGGAGATTTTTTTTTTTGTGTGTGTGTGAATGTAGATGGTAAGGCCTTGCAAGTGGGAAGTCATACCAAGACTCTCCTCTGAAGATTATATGGAAAAGGGGTTTCATTCGGTTGGTTCTTGTGGGCGGAATTATTTGGGGTCTGCTCATTCTAACTGCATTGTTATTCCACGCGTGGTCTTGCCAGTCGTCTATTGCATTCTTTTCAGGTAACTGCATTACACCTTGTTTGCATTTTCCTTTGCCATATTTCCAGTAGCATCCACTTTTGTTTTTGTTTCGAGTTACTTTTGAGGATGTGGTTTATCATTGACAAACCCATTTAGTAAAACCTAGCATATTTAGCACCCGGAAATCTAAATGTGCACAAAACATTACCCTCTTTCACAAGTTCTCTTAACTTTATGGTTAATGGAACCACGATGTTTAAAGCTGGAAGTAGTATGTATGATCTTGTTACTGCCAATTTTTGTTTCAGAAATTAATTAGCAAGCTAAGCATTTTACGTCTCAAACAGCCCTTTGTAACAAAAGCAGCGTAATTTATGGAGCAATACAGAGCCTGGGACTTGTGACACCTCCACATCGTGAGTTTCCCAAATTTGTAAATACTTGTATTAAATGTATCAGAGAAATGTTAAGGTTACTCTTTTATCTCTTGTATTTGTGTAGGTTGTTCTATTCCTGTAGCAGATGACCCAAATAAGATTGTCATTCCACAAAAGAGATCTCCGGAAAAATTTGTGCAATCTCTGTCTTACTTTATGGAGGATTTTACAGAAACCAATGGATCTCAGTCACCACCTTTATTTGGAGGACATATAACATGGCAACAGAGAGATGAGAGCTTTAAAGTAAAACCAACCATGAAGGTAAGTAAACATACCATCTTATCTAACTTAATTTTAGGCTTCAGCTGTTTCTGTACGTGTTTGTTGCATTTAGGCCCAGTGTCCTCTCCTTTTTTAGACTTTTGGTAAAGACCAAATTTGCTCATATAAGAAGCGGTGAACAATGATTTGAAAATAAAATCTAAGCTTTTGGTATAGTTCTATAGTTCGAGTACAAATTAGGTTTTGTACAATCCTCCTTATTTTTGAGATGCGTTTTCATATTGTAATCAATAAAGTATTTTGAGATAAGTGCGCTCCATTCCCCAGTGGTAACATTAACAATATGGCTTGGAAAAGACTACCATACTCACAAGTGAATGTGGCTATTATTCTATTAATAATGCAGCTTATTAGGAAAGAGGAATGAAAGTATGTTACATACTCAGGGCACCCTTATTCCTAACTCTTGAGGATTTGGTTTCCTTTTGTTATTCTCAGGAGTCGAGAACAATTTGAGTTTACTGCTTCATATCTGTCCAGCTTTGATATATATTCATCTGTAGGTGCACTGTGGATTTATACGGAATGGTGGTGCAGAAATGGCTCAGAAAGACGTCCAATTTGTCAAGAAGTGTAGGTTTGTTGTTGCCTCTGGTATTTTTGATGGATATGATACACCTCACCAGCCATCAAATATAAGTGCACGTTCTCAGAAGCTCTTTTGCTTTCTTATGGTTGTCGATGAAGTATCCCTTTAGTTCATCAAGAAAAATGTTACTGTTAGAGAGGACAACGACGGGGGAGAATGGGTTGGTATCTGGCGTTTGATTCTATTGAAGCATCCTCCATATGATGAGCCCAGAAGGAACGGAAAAGTTCCCAAAATATTAACCCACAGATTATTTCCTCAAGCACAGTACAGTATCTGGATTGATGGTAAAATGGAGCTGATAGTTGACCCATTGCTATTACTTGAAAGGTAATATACTAGTTGCGATATCTCATGTTACGGTCCAATTATGTTACTCTCGCTTTTATGTTCCTTATCTGTTATCTCCCCCCCTTCCTTCTCCTTTTGGGTGAAATTGATTGCTTGTATTGTCAAATTATTGGATTTACTGTAAGAGTATGCGGTTAAGTAATAATGGGGTAGATTCAGGACTTGCTAAGCCTTACCCAGTAGAACTGTTTGCCTGATACCTAAGCCACAACTCAGCTACAGGTTTTAATTGTACATCGATTTCTGTCTTGTTAATCTCCTTTGTTAAATTTAAACCAAACAAAGAAAACTCCCCTTTATTTAGAAAGTATTGGATCTTGATTGAGCATGAGTAGTCTAACATAGATGATGGCTACTTGAAGATACTTGTGGAGTGAGAAGAATACATTTGCAATTGCTCAGCACAAGCATCACCGCAATGTGTATGAAGCGGCTGATGCGAACAAAAGGAGGAAACGATATGCTCGTCCGTTGATTGATCTTCATGAAGATATATCGCTATGAGGGAATGGAACCATGGAATCCAAAGAAAAGTACTCCTAGTGGTAAGCTAAAGGCTTTGCTGTATGTTCCAATCACTAAGAGGAGTGTCAACTTCTCCAGGACATTAATTCTTTCTTGTTAGTCTTTTCTCATATATTTTCATTATAGTGAAAACTCTTTGGTAATTGCAGATATTCCAGAAGGAGCTGTTATCATACGAGAACATACTGCACTGAGTAACTTGTTTAGTTGCTTGTGGTTCAATGAAGTTCACCTCTTCACACCGAGAGATCAGTTGAGCTTTGGATATGTTGTCTATAGGTTAGGAGGCCTGTTCAAATTTTTTATGTTTCCTAATTGTGAGTATAATTCCATTTTTATTTTGCACAATCATACCCGCGAACATTCATCCAAAGTAGAGTGGGTAAAATCTTTGGATGAATTTAAGAAGGATAAAACGGGTGGTTTGAAAGAGAGTAGGGGAGGATTAGGCTTGTGGACTCCTTATCCAGGGGATCTTGATTCAGTTGTGTTACCATCTGTAAAGAGAACTTCAAAAGCTGGATGAGATGGGAGTTCCGTTTCTATTTCCCATTTGGTTTGTAGAGTTACCTCTTCACCAAATTCTGAATAACACTGTAATACATTGTGTTATCCTTCATCAATTTGAGGTTTTGTTTCGAAGGAAACATGTCCGAATCTATTGTTTGCTCATCTGAAAAACTAGTCTGCGTGGGACTGTCACCATCTGCACAGAGCATTGAGGCTATTGAAGTTCTTTGGGTGCATTTTTCACCTGACAGGTCAAATCGCGAGTGCCATTTCTGTTTAATAGTGTTCATTATACCATAAATATAGGAGCATATCGAGACACTATTTCACACCAAAAGAGAAACACACCGCTTATGGATTTTTTCAAACAAAGAGTTAGTGACATTTTTTCTCTTTGCTTAAATTATCCGAGCAATATCTATCTGTTATCGCTCTACCAAATATGGTGTTCCTAGCGCTTGTTTGGAGAAACGAATTTCACTTGGTATGTTGTTGTTGTAGCACGCGTTTTGGATAAAGATGTGAGTTATATACCTCACAGGCAACAAAGTATAGAGAGGATGCAGATGATATTCAGTTCTATGTTTCAGCTTTGTAGGTTATGTCACAAACAAGATGTCTGAAAGAGTATAAAATCCAATGCAGAATAGACTGGCAACAACATACCCAGTGAAATAGCGGAGTCTAGAGAGGGTAGAATGTGTGCAAGCCTTCAAGTGCAGCAAATTTCAGGTTTGCAGCGTAGACTTAATTTGCCATTATATAGGAAAAGTACATTTCTATGTTTAACTGAAATATCTTAAACTGAAGTTGCCATTATTAAAAAAGAAGCTCACAAAATGCAGCATTATTCAAAAAGATGCCAAAGAATTAGTTCACGGTCCCAACATAAAACAAAACAAAAAAAAAGAGCACAATATATAACAAGGGTTTTGTAATTCCTAGAAACCTCAACTGATGTAGAATTTTAAAAGGAATCCAAACCCTGCCATATCTGCAGATAACACAACACAATAAATTACACCACGACTTAACTGGTTCTCAAAAGAATATAAATGTCTTGCAAATGCCGGAGAGCCTTGGTTCTGGGAACCCAGTAGAGAGAGCTTTTATTGTTGAGCTGAAAGGAGCTTTTCCTAATTTAACGAGGAAAACCACATGGTATATGTATCATCAAGCTCATTCCAAGGCAACACAGGTAATTAAGTACAAATCTGGCTCCTTCAATTAGAAGCATCACGGCTGTAATACTGATCCAGGGTCTTTGCAGGGATACGATGGAGAAGCTCACGAGGGAAGATGCGAAGGAGTGTCCAAGCTAAATCAAGCGACTGGAATATGTTGCGGGTGTCATAGGCTCCTTGGCTAACAAATTTCCTCTCAAATTTGTCAAGAAACTCTAAGTAAAGCTGATTTATTCAAGAAAGATTTAATTAGTGAAAGTTGTTGATATTAGGGCCAGAACAAAGCTCAACTAATTTATCTGAAGTTACAAACCAGATCCTCAGAAGATAGTGCTTCTTCTCCAACCACAGCTTTCATTGCCTGGACATTCTTGCCAATAGCATAATTTGCATACAGCTGAAATTTTTTGAATTACTAACACTAAGCATCATTTATTGCAAATATTTGTCAAGTCTTACTGAACATATGATGATGAAGGAGCAGTGATGAAACACATCTTTACTGAAAAATTTTGTTACCTGGTTGGACACATCAGAATGACCCCTCCTAGTCATACCCTCACCAATGGCACTCTGCAGAAGTTATAACGGTAAATTAACATTCACATGTTTGGTGTCCTCTCAGTTTGTTGAAAGATCTAAATAGACTCATTTTGTTTTGTGCATTTACACTCTTACATATTTTTTGTGTTTGAACATAAAAATACATTTAAAGTTTTGTGAATGAGAATATGAAAAAGTTTTTTCAAAAATTAAAATTACATATTCAAGTATGAAATTGAAATAGGAAGAGGAAAAAAAGGCGATTGTTGAATTTTTATTTTCTTACGGGAAAGATGGAAGACGAAACACTTGTTTTGTGTGAAGAGTTTTCTGGTGATAGAAAAGAACGTCAGGTTAAAACATCCCATGGAAGAACATTGAAAAACATAATGTTAGGCTGGAACACTTGTAAAGAGGGCCTCAAATGGGCAATAGGAGATGGAAATAGGATATCAGTTTGGCACGACCGTTGGCTGCCAAACAACAAAAAAAATGAGAGAATTACTTTCTGGACCTCTATCTACTAGAGAAGAAAACCTAAAGGTTAAAGACATCCTAACAAACCGAAGACAATGGGATTATAACCAAATATCATTCGACATACCTGAGGACATTAAAACTCTTTTTGAATGTGTTTACATCCCATTTTCTCCAAATTCAAGAGATAGGGTAGCTTGGTGCCCTGACCCAAAAGGAATCTTAACAACAAAGTCTGATTACCATCACCTTATGAATGAGAATATGCAGCGGTGAAATAGACTTCAAATGGCTATGGAAACTCCATTGCCCAAACAAAATCAAGCACTTCCTTTGGTTATGCCAACACTATAGACTACCAACTCGGGCCTACTTAAATTCGATTGGTGTTAGAATATATGACAATATATTCTGACAGATTGTAACAGATTGTATATATTTAGTTTATATAGACATATATTTAGTTTATATATATAGATAGGTAGTTTCCTTACTTCTAGCTGATTATACTCTTGTAATAGGTGTATATATACTAAGGATATTAATGAAATAAATCAAGGGATTAATCTCTTTCATGATATCAGTTGTCTAGGGCACAATCCAACATTCTTCCTTCGTCGTTGTGACCCCCTGCTACCTTCGCCCCCCCTCCCCCCACCTCTTCCTCTTCCGATATTCTCCATCACTATATCTAACTTCAAATCTTCCTTTCATCCTGCTCTTGCTGTCTCCAACATCAAGAATCATGTTCCCATCACTCTTGAGATGGAGAACGTCCAATATTCCACCTGGGCGGAACTCTTTAAGATTCATGCAAGATCCCATCGGGTAATTGATCATATTATTCCTCCGATAGCGGGAACGGAGAAACGACCTCAACAAGAGGAGGACAAAGAATTGTGGTCCACCCTTGATGCCACTGTTCTCCAATGGCTCTACGCTACTATTTCTCATGATCTTTTGCATACCATTCTTGAGCTTGACACCACGGCGATGGAGGCATGGAATTGCTTGCGTGACATATTTTAGGATAACAAACACTCTCGTGCTGTCACCCTTGAGTACGACTTCACTCATGTCGATATGGCAGATTTTTCTAAAATCTCTGCCTATTGTCAACATCTCAAATCTCTAGCGGATCAACTCAAGAATGTTGGCTCCCCGGTGGCTAACGATTGTCTAGTTCTTCAATTGGTCTCTGGCCTTACCGAGCCTTACCAAGGTGTGGCCACTCTTATTCGCCAACGTGACCCTTTGCCGCAATTTATCAAGCCCATTCGATGCTCACTCTTGAAGAGGCTGGTCGTGCTGAGAAACCAGCCCAAAGTTCCTTCGTTGCATTAGTTGCTCGCTCGTCCGAGGGTCCTCCTGATGTTCCTGAAAATTACTCTTCCAACCGCCCTACTAATGGTAGGAAGAGGAACCACAACTGCAACAACAATGACGGCAAGTCTCGCGGCAACACTGGGCAGCGTGGAGGCGCTACCAGTAGTACTGGACCTGCAACCCGTGGTGGCTAGTTGGGAGGCGGCAACAGTCGCGCAACACTGGGCAGCAACTAGCGGCGCAACACCCTCCGCCATATTCTTCATTGACTGCCGAGCAGTAGTGGCCATGGATGGCCTCTTGGGGTCCTTGGGCTGTACCTCCATGTCCGTATCTGTCAACCGCTTGGTCCCGACCAAATTATGGACAGCAACAGCTACCACGAGCAGGTGTTCTTGGCTCCCGTCCCCAACAGGCATACACGGTAGCCCCTACCCCTACGGACATTGAGGCCGCAATGCATACTCTTGGGATCACTCCTCCGGAAGCAAATTGGTACATAGACACCGGTGCCACTTCCCACATGATATCCACACAAGGTAACCTCACGTCCTATTTTTAATAAGAGCATTAATCGTGGTATAATGGTTGGTAATGGTCACTCAATTCCAATTCACGGCTGTGGTCACACAACGTTGTCTTCCCCATGTCCTCTCTTTCACTTAAACAATGTCATCCATGCCCCTCATCTAGTTAAAAATTTGGTGTCCGTCCTTAAATTTACCAATGATAACTTTGTCTCTGTTAATTTTGATTCCTTTGGGTTTTCTGTGAAGGATTTTCAGATAGGGAGGCTAGTAATGAGGTGTAACAGTCGGGGAGAGCTTTATCCAATCACTAATCCTGTCACTTCACTATCTACTTTTGCTGCTTTGGCACTGTCTCTTTGGCATGATCGTTTGGGTCACCTGGGCGCACCTGTGTTGAATTCCCTTAGGAAGAATAAATTGATTGATTGTAATCAAAGTAGAGATGTTTGTATCTGTCATTCGTGTCCTCTTGGAAAACATGTTAAGTTGCCATTTTATGCTTCGAATTCTCGCACTCTTATGCCTTTTGATATTATACATAGTGATCTTTGGACATCACCTGTTTTGAGTTCCTCCGGTCATAGATATTATGTCTTGTTTATAGATGATTATTCTAAATTCTTGTGGACATATCCTTTATCGCAAAAATCACGAACCTTTTCCACATTTTTAGCTTTCAATACATTTATTCAAACTCGCTTTGAGCGGGATATAAAGAATATCCAATGTGATAATGGCAAGGACTTTGATAATGGCCCTTTTTCGAACTTCTGTAAAACCAATGGTCTATCGTTTCATTTATCCTGTCCTCACACATCACCTCAAAACTGGAAAGCCGAACAACAAATCCATACGATTAATAACATTGTTCGTACCTTATTGGCCCATGCTTCCCTTCCTCCTTACCTTTGGCATCATGCGTTACAAATGGCAACTTACCTTCTCAACATCCTTTCTCATAAACTGTTAAACTATCAATCTCCTCTTAGCATTCTTTATCGGAAGGACCCATGTTATTCCCATCCCCGTGTCTTTGGGTGTTTATGTTATCCTCTCATTCCCTCCACACTAATAACAAAACTCCAACCTCAGTCAACGTCGTGTGTTTTTTTGGGATATCAGTCACATCATCGTGGGTATAAATGCTTTGATTTGTCCTCTCGCAAAATCATCATTAGCCGTCACGTAATATTTGATGAGATGCAATTTCCTTTTGCCAAGGTACATACTCCTTAAAATCACACATACCAATTTCTAGACGATGAACCCTCTCCATATGTGGTTCATCATCTCACTAAACCCACGAACCAGGGCCACCGCTGTGCCCTAGTGGAGTCCGCTCCTCGCCTGGCAAACACTTCATCGCTCGGGCAGCAGCAGTCCGCCTCCTCTTCCCCTCTTCCTATTGTCTCTCCTCATCGATCAACTCCCGTCTCGCACTCTAGTCTACCCTCTGGTCCTGTTACTAGAAGTAAGCATGGGATCTATAAGCCTAAGAGGTCTTTCAACCTTCATACATCCGTCTCGAAATCCCCTCTACCCCGTAACCCTGTGTCTGCTCTTCGTGACCCGAATTGAAAATTGGCTATGGATGATGAATATAATGCTCTTATTAAAAATAAGACGTGGGAGTTAGTACCCCATCCTCCAAATGTGAATGTGATTCAGTGTATGTGGATTTTTGCTCATAAAGAAAATTCTGATGGTAAAACCCAACAGGTTGGCGTGGATTATGGTGAGACGTTTAGTCCGGTTGTCAAACCGGCGACTATTCGTACAGTTCTTAGTCTGGCTCTCTCCAAGGCATGGCCGATTCACCAACTTGACGTCAAGAATTTGTTCTTACATGGCGAGCTCAAGGAGACTGTGTACATGTATTAACCTTTGGGTTATCGGGATCCTGATCTGCCTAATCATGTATGTTTGCTGCAGAAATCTCTTTATGGACTGAAACAGGCTCTGCGGGCTTGGTATAAGAGATTTGTTGATTATGTCCATACCCTTGGATTTTCTCACAGTAAGACCGATCATTCCTTATTTGTTTATCGTCAAGATTCTTCTATGGCTTATATTTTATTATATGTCGACGATATTATTTTAACTGCTTCCTCCGATGAGCTTCGCCAGTCTATCATATCACTTCTTAGCTTCGAATTTGCTATGAAGGTTTTGGGCCTATTGAGCTATTTCTTGGGCATTGCGATCACTCTTCATAAAGCCAGTTTATTTTTATCTCAAAAGTAGTATGCAACTGAGATTATTGAACGCACCGACATGTCATCATGTAAGCCATCTCCTAATCCGGTTGATACAAAGTCGAAGCTTGGAGCTACTATAAGCACGTTATTTGCGGACCCATCACTTTATCGGAGTCTTGCCGGGGCACTCCAATACCTCACGTTCACAAGACCCGATATTACGTATGCAGTGCAACAGGTGTGCTTGTTCATGCATGACCTACGGGAGGAGCACATACACGCCCTCAATCGCATCGTGCACTACCTACAAGGTACATTGGATTATGGTCTTCACCTGTATCCCTCTTCCACAACCACCCTTGTCTCTTATACTGATGCTGATTGGGGTGGGTTCCCTGATACACGGCGTTCGACATCTAGTTATTGTGTCTTTATGGGTGATAATTTGATCTCATGGTCTGCCAAACGTCAGGCAACTTTGTCCCGTTCGAGTGCAGAGGCAGAATATCGAGGGGTTGCCAATGTGGTTTTTGAGTCTTGTTGGTTACGTAACTTGCTTTTGGAACTTCATTGTCCTAATCCACGAGCTACTTTGGTTTACTGTGATAATGTTAGTGCCATCTATCTGGTTGGTAATCCTGTTCATCATCAACGCACTAAGAACATTGAGATGGATATACATTTTTTACGGAAAAAGGTGGCTTGTGGCCAGGTTCGAGTTATCCATGTCCCCTCTCGTTATCAGATTGCAAATATCTTCACCAAAGGCCTTCTGTGGTGTTATTCGAAGATTTTTGGGACAGTCTAAGCATTCGGCGACCTCCCGCTTTGACTGTGGAGGTGTGTTAGAATATAGAGTAAATGGTCTAAAACCCCCCCAACCTATACCCGAAATTTCAACTACACACTCTAACTTCACGGGTGTCCTATCACCCCGCTAAACTATTTAAAACTAAATTATTTTAATAAAATTTCCACGTGTCAAACGCGTGCAGTTCCACGTGTCAAACGCGTGCATTTCACTTATCAACATAAAATGTGGTTGTGAATTTTCAGGTGTGTAATTATTTCAATTTTTAATAGTTTAGGGGGGTGATAATTTAGTTTTAAAGAGTTTAGGGGGGTGATAGGACACCCGTGAAGTTAGAGTGTGTAGTTGGGATTTCGGGTATAGGTTGGAGGGGTTTTAGACCATTTTCTCTGGAATATATGACAATATATTCTGACAGATTATATATATTTAGTTTATATATATAGATAGGCATATATTTAGTTTATATATATAGATAGGCATATATTTAGTTTATATATATAGATAGGTAGTTTCCTTACTGATAGCCGATTATACTCTTGTAATATGTGTATATATACTAAGGATGTTAATGAAATAAATCAAGGGATTAATCTCTTTCAGTATAGACGTTAATAAACAATGCCAAATATGCAGCACAACAAAAACAATAAAACATATCTTTTTAGAATGCAAACCAGCCATGAAACTATGGGAAGAACTAAGGGTCCTGAATGTTATTAATACTATAAACCAACAACAAGGAACACACTGGCTGAAACTCACTTACCAAATTAATCCGGTAATTAAAAACGTGAAATGGAAAGACACATTTTCTTTTTACATATGGAGTATATGGCTAGCGAGAAACGACAACCACCACAATAATAAAAGAACAAATATTAACACAAAGGCTACCTACTCCTACACTCTTGAATTCCTCTCCTTAACCAACCAAAAAAATGAAATGAAAAAACCAAAAAATGGATTCGTAAATTGGAAGCCTCCGCTAGTTGGCTACAAACTAAACACTGACGGCTCATAACCAAATAATTCAAAGTCCAATAGAATAAGGGGGTAATACGAGACAAACATGGAAACTGGATCTTGGGATTTATGGGCAACACCTTTGCAAGCACACCTATATTTTCGGAACTATACGCCCTAAACAGAGGTCTAACAATTGCCCTAGAATATAACCTCACCCTAATCGAGATCAGTATCGATTGCCAGGATATTATTCATATGTTAAGGGACGACGTCCCATCTCACTCTACTATCTTGTCTGATTGCAGGGAGTTACTAATCCAACTGGGGAACCCCCCCAGTCTAGCTTAACTTTAGAGAAGAAAATCAAGTGGCAGATCTTTTGGTGAAAGAAGGGGCTAGGCTTAAAGGAATTAACTCTTGTTACAAAGAAGAATGAAGTAGACAAAGCGGGAACTCTTTTTGTTAGGCTAAAAATGCCATCTAACTCTAATGTATCCTATAAATCTAATATTTACTATGTAATGCCACCCTTTTCCCCTAGTAAGACTAACAAAAGCAGCAAGCTGCCACTATGATGTATTATAATATATCATCTCTTTTATTACCAAAAAAAAAAAAAGGTCATTAACCTGCTAAGTTTTTCACTTTTCTCTGAACAACAGTTTAGGTTAGTCTGGCATTCCTCCAACTCATATAAAGTCTTTTTTAACTGAAACATTAAAATACATATGAGACCAAGTTTATTCAATTTCATCAAGTTAGGGGGGTTACCAGAGGCCAACCTCTAAATATAGTGTAGTTTGTTCATCGCAAACATGTATAGGCTCCTGCACCATGCAAAAGATGCTTGAACATAAGCATGCTTGAGTTTGTATCTTCAAAACAGCTGAAAGAGGAAAGAACACACTCAATTACCTGATCCCGCAAGTTAGAAACCTCACTCAACAGAATTTCTCTCTCTCCTTCTTCATAAAAATCTTGAAATCTACAAGCCAGCAGAAAGAAAAATTGTTGAAGAATAGAAAGTAACGAGCTTCAGTATTTAGGTTATTGGATATATATGTACATTTTACCTCCACAGTTCTTCTAAAAGCCTAATGTTCTTCTGGATTTCTATCAACTCCGTCCTTTGAATTCTCTCTTCTCCGACTTTAAGTTGTTTTATAGAAGTTTCAGCCATCTGCTCTCTCCTTAAAGAACCAGCTATTGTGGTCTCTAGTGATTTGAATTGAAAAATAAAAAAATAAAGCAAGAGGAATCATTGGACAACAGAGTAGATAAGCGATTTGATTCTTTAGCCATGAAGATGTATGAATGTAAGAACACCATATCTCCTTTCTGCACCCACCTATATCGACCTTTTGGAAGACTTACAGGTTTTTTTGGAGTTTTATTGATATCGGAATCTCTACTAGCCCTAGGTTTAGTAGGGATCTTATCAATTTTAGTAACCCTAACACCCCCTTGTTGATCTACTCCACCTTTCAAATTCCTGGTGGTTTCTTGAATTGCGTTTAAAAAACTCCTGTTGGTTTCTTGAATTGCGTTTAAAGGAGGCCTTGTTGAGTCTGTACTAGCTGGAGGACCCATTGAATCCCTCGGATTCACCGGTGCATTCTCAATTTCCTTCGGTTGGGTATTATTCTTACCACTGTTCCTGCGCAAGAATTTGAAAATCCTCAACATTCTGTGTATCAACAAAAAGATTTTAAAAGGAAAATTTTGAAAGGCACGCTTTCTCTCTCGGTGCACGTTACTCTAACCTGCGCCTACCATGGGTAAGTGAGCGTTAATGGCAATGGAAGCACAACAAATGAAAGGAAACTCTCAGCGAAGTCGAAAATAAGGTCGGGGAGAAGGGAAAATTGCTGAATCAAGTAAAATAGCAATGGAATCGAGCATTAAAACAGTTGGGCCGAAAGGTACAGATGGATCGAGGAACAATGTGGAGGTTGCTTAAACGCAATTAAAAAACACAAAATCAATAAGAAAGGAAAAATCAAAGGAGCTGGAGGAAATGCAGAGCAATGGAACAGTGCCATGCAGAAGTGATTTAGTGAGAGAACATCAAAAACTAGCAGAAGCAAGTTGGAAGGAAATCACATTCTCTAACAGTGATAGAAGCCCGAGTAAATTGAGGAGGAAGTACAAAAAAGTATTGAAATTAAATTGGTGACAAAAAAGGACGGACCAAGTCAAACTTTTTTTTTAATTAATTATTAAGATAATTGAGGTCTAAAATGTAATATTTAAAACTTCTAAACTTTTAAAAATATTCAAAATAAACCCAATTACTAATTGTGTTTCTTTTTCTTTCAATTGATGCAAACAAGTATCGGTTGTTAGGGTTCGTCTTCATCTGTCGCCTTCTTCTTTGTCTTCTTCGTCATCGCCGTCATTTATTCTCAAGGTTACACTCTTTTCTTTTCTTTCATTGTTAGAGTTTTGAGAGTGTAAAGGTTGAAAATTCATTGGGTTATTTTTGTTCATACTTTTTTGTGTTATTTTTGTCCAAATTATCACCTGCATTGCTGAAAAGATTTTTGGAGTTCATTGAGAGTTCTCTATCTGAAAAGGTTGTGATGCTAAATTTATGAAAATTCAGCTGCTTTTTATTTTTATGCCTATGAATGAGAAGTAAGCCCTTCATTTACTTAGTTTAGAGAAATTAGAGAGCTAAAGGGCAATACTATTGGTGTGGGGTTAATGTTTGATATATTCTGAACGATAATGGTGTTCTGGGATTCGTTAGAGTTTGGATAGCTCATAGAATCCAGAGACATGGAAGATGAGCAGGGATAAGAGAACCACGACTGATAGATTACATAGCAAGAAGCCTACAATCTCCAGGAATCAATGTAAATTTTGCATTAAAAGAACATTAGAAGCAAATAGACAATGAGAAAGTGACCAACTAGTGGGGATTAAGATTTAGTTGTTGTTGTTGCACTTAAATTAGGTTCACATAGGTCAAGTGTGGGATTTTTAATGGAACTCTAAATAGCTATTGAAAGCTATGAACTTGTAAAAGTTTAAGAATTTTGTCAGTGAAAAGCAACAGTTGCTACATTTATAATTGTTTACCCTATTTAATTTCTTTATGTGGTTTTGAAACTAACTTTCAAAATTACCTAAATGGATAATGAATTGTCTTTTTTTATTATTACATTTTGATTTTATTGTTTTTATAAGTAGATTGTGCATCCATGACTCCAAGGAAAAAACGAACAACTCCTACTAAAAAGTATAACAGGCAAATCAGAACACAAAGACAAAGAGAAGAAGAACTAGAAAACACAAATTTGAAAAATTCTATAGAAGAAGAAGAAGGAGAACATGAAATAGATGTTTCTTCTACAAATGTAGAAAGAGATGATAGAGCAGTTGCGGAGGAACAAGACGATATACCCATTTCATAAAAGGAGACATCTCCTATTGTTGAGTCTTCTCCGGTCAGTTCTTCACCCGATAACTTCATTGTGAAGTCGATTAGGTATGCATATTACAATTTGGAGTCAATGATTGATAGGTATCCAAACTTAAGAGGTTCTTTAACTATTAAGTTCGAGTTACGTAAGTTTTCTAAATTTAGAACGATTTTAGAAGAACAAAAATTGGAAAAATTCTTTCGATCTTCTATTTTCGAAATGTAAATAAGTAAATCTGAGACAAATTAACATTTTCAAAACTTTCTAATGTTTTATAAAATACAAAAAAAAACACTTCATTTTTCAACTTTTATAATTCTATCCAAACCATTTAAAAAAAAGTAAAAGAAAATAGAATTTTCTCTTCTTGTTCTCCCAACGTTCTCTCTTTCTCTTCTTCTTCTTCCTTAGAAAATCCGAAAATCTGACTATCAAAACAAATATTCTCCCCCATTATCTTATCTTCCTCCTCATCCCCGGTCGTGACTCTCTCCTCTTTCTGAACTGAAGATTGTGTTCGACTTAAAATGGGTAAGTAATTTTTTTTGAAAGATTCTACAATTTTCGAACAATACCAAAACTTTTTCTTGGGTTAATGAATAATAAATTGTTCTGTAGATGTGAAAATTAAATAATAGTGTAATGGTACCTATTATTTATTGTTTTTGGAAGAAAATCAACAAACCCCAAAAAAAGTCAAGGATTCAACCTCTACTATATAAAGACATAAGTTTGACCATATATAATGTAATTTTTCGACCCCCTTTCGATACCCTAGCACCGCCCCTCTAGTATCTCCTAAATAAACTAGATATTGTTCAACCCAATATAAAAAGAAAACTCTACACAAATTCAAGTTGAATTCAACATCAATCGAACCACAAAAAAAATTATGCTTGTATATATTTGGCAAACAATTAAGTCTATGATGAACACCTAAATACTGACAAACAATACTAGGTTATGATAAAAAGTGATTAATCAAATCCAGAAGGAGATCATTGAACAACAAAAGAAACTTACCTTGATAAGAAAAAGCTATTAAAATTCATCATTTTTTTTAATCGGAGATGACAAGTAGAGTTGTTGTTCTTCATCCTTCAAATTGAATAAGAATTAAGTTTGCGAAACAGAGAGAGATTGATGGGGATTTTTTGGGTGGGGACGTGGGGGTGGGGGCAGAGGGTGCGTTGGGGAAAATGAAGGAACTAATTTGTAGCACTTTTTCATTTTATTTAATTTTAACGATCGGAAATTATACTCTTTCAGGGCTGGATATAATTCCATCATTAATATTGAATTAAAATTTAGCTTTAGCGACTGGAAAAAAAAAATTGGCCACTAATTGTACACTTATAACGACTGGATTTATGTCCCATCGTTAAGAATTGGTCGTTAAAGTATAAATTCCTGTAGTATATTGTTTTCTTGCGCAAATGTAAGCATATATTAACTTTTGTAAAGCACACAAGTGGAATTGTGGGACTGGCAAGAAGGTTTCTCAAGTTCAATGGAGGTGTTGGTGAAGAACAATTGGAATGGCTTCATCATGTCCTCCAGGAAGCTACGAAGTTGAATCAAAATGTAATAGTGCGTTGCCATCTATGATTAAGAACACAATTATTATTTTCTTCAATCCTGAAAAATTAAATCCTGTTTAAAGTTATATTTGTTATTGTACGATACTCACCAACATCTCACTCGTTTCTAACCATTTTTTTCAACTACTTTGCACAAAGGCAATCTGGAAGGACTTCTTCCTTCCTTGGATTTTTAATGGAAATGAGTGAATCTATAGGCTAGAAGAATAAAAGTTGGACTTATGAAGAAAGCAGCATTAACTGTAGTGTATGACATCAAGTTTATGAATGACATTTTCACAAGTAAGTTCATTTAAAATCTCTGAGATTTCACCCCGAACGAATTTGCATTAACCGAGATCATTAGAAATGACATTTATGAATTACATTTTCACAAAAGTGAGTTCATTTAAAAATCTCTAAGATCTCATCCCGATGAATTTTGCAATATTGAAACACTCTTTAAATTAATAAATATTAATTTATCAATTAAATATTATATCTACAAAATAATAATATTTTATATTTCCATCTTTATTAATTTAGTGAGTGAGGTTTAAATGTGTATATATTATGAGTTTGGATGACCCACCTTATTAGATGGATAAGGATAAAATAATGAACTTTTCAAATACATGCATAATAATTTCTTACCTCTGTAGCATCTCATAATTAATAATTTGGAGAAAGAGTTTTGACCTTATTTTCTGTCCCAGTGTTGAATATAGAAAGGGTTGACCGGACGATTTTCCATCATGTTGCATGGCCTTATCTACGACTCTACGTGCAAATATAATTGAGGGAAAGTGTCTGATATATCCTCAACTTTGTTATTTAAAGTTGATATATTTTCATTATAAAAGTGGTTTATATATATTCTTACCGTTATACAAACGGCTCACATATACCTCTACCGTTACAAAACAAGCTCACATATATCCTTCATTTAAGGGAAGTGAAAAAATTAATTTTAAATTTATATTTTGACTTTTGATTTTTTTTTAAAAAATATTTAGGAGTATATATAATTTTTTTAGCAAATTTCAAGGTATATTTTAATTTTTTTCGGACATAAATTATTTTTTGACTTTTTGATTATCATTATTTGAGTTTCTTATTCTTATCTTATTTTTTCTTTCATTCCTTAGTGTAAAGATTTTTTTTTTTTGGCTACATTATAATTTAAAACTATTTTTTCTAATATATTGTAATTTAATTTTTGTATTTGAAGAAAAAAATTGAGTCATCTATAATAAATTTTACAAGAATATCAGCAAAACATAATAAATAAATTTGACCATCAAAATAATAAATCTAAATTAGTCATTGAAACAAAAAAAAGTTAAAAAAAAATAATATATGTTTTAGGAGGATTAAATATACCCATATAGAATTATATTTTTTAAAAAATAATTAAAAAAATTAAACTAAAATTAATTTTTTCACTTCCGTTAGAGAAAAAGGGTATATGTGAGTCAGGAATATATACGAGCCACTTTTATAAAAAGGAATATATCAACCCAAAATGACAAAATTGAGGGACATATCAGACCTTTTATTTTCCGACATTTACACCTACATATATAATATATAGTCTTGTTGCATCTCCAAAGTCTAAATTATGTTCCAACTACGTCAATATATGCCTTCCCAACTTCAATATATGCCTTCCCAAGTTACACTTTGATCGAGGCCATATCAACTTTCTTACTTTCTTAATTAATGTTTGCATAATTAATTAGACTTATCTCAGCCTCATCATGTAAAGATTGCATGGCATATTAATTAGATACTATACTCCTCTAATAAAGTAAGTAATATTTGCAACAATTTATACCCCTTAAATTACCAAAAGAAAAACAATTTAAAAATTTAAACTGAAGTGACAGGTGAAGACACGAATTATTTCGACACAACGCAAAAACATAAGCAAGACAGAGATGCTAGATTATTAACGGTCTCTTCCCTGAAGAAGATGTCTCAAATTTTGATTATTTCCTACATATACTGTCTGTACTCTGTAGATGCACACATTATATTATTTGTACACGCGCATCAATGGTGTTGTTAGGAAAATAATTTCTAACACTCTTTTTCAATTTATTTTTGTTATGGAAAATTATATTATAGAGTATCAAATTGTACTACAATTAAATAAAAACTTGATCTGCTAACTGTTGGATAAATAGAGTGTCTTACAGTAAGAAATGTTCAATTTTGCTATGAATGGCTTACTTATTGCATATTCATTTAGAATAATCCACCATGTATCTATAATATATTGTCAATCGGTGGAACTTCATATCAACATACGTGAACATGATATAAAAAGCGATACTTATTTATTTAATGGATGAGAGAGAGGATATAGTTCTAATAATTAATTTAGGAAAGGTAAACACATTTATATACATAATTATAATAGTATAGTATATGATTCATGCAGGTAATATCTAGGTTGGGAATTAGTAATTAAGCGGAGGCACAGGTGGGACAGGCGCAGGCAGGACCACACTTGCAGTTGGCCTTTCCAGTAGCGGCTTCACTCTTTGGACATGTGCAAGGATTGCACCCACAGTGCTCTCCACATGAGCATCTCTTGTGCTCCATGGTTGCATCCGACGATGCGCACCTGCATAAATATATATACTTACTAATTAATTATATTGAAATGCACTCTCAAATTTTAGGATGATGTATGTACCTGCAAGAGATTCCACCGGGGCATGGAGAAGGACAACCACACCTTTCATTGCATGCACCACAACTTCCACTAACATCAGCCATATCGATCGATGTACCTGCAATGGATCCATTTTCAAAATAAATTTGACGGAAACAATAAAAGTGCAACAAATTAAAGGCCACATCTCACCTACACAAATTAGTTAGTTGATGAGATAAAGACTAGAGCTGAGCGTCTTTCTCCTATATATTGAGTGAAGCAGCTCCACCTGCACGACACCTACCTATTACGTGGCAACCTGGCCGCCCACTTCTCTTTCTCTTTTGCCACCTACACATCTTCAATATATATATATATATATATATACACATACTGCCTCCGTCCTAATTTTTGTGGCATTTTTCAGATTTCGAGATTCAAACAAGTCTATCTTTAACCGTAAATTTTTCATAGATCTTTTAAACAATTTGAATTATCAATTATTGCGACTTATAGTACGTTTCACGTAGTTTACAAATATATAAATTTCATTTCAAAAAAATTGAAGATTCCATGCACAAATTTTTGGTCAAACTTAAATTGTTTGACTGTTGAAAAACGAAAAGTGCCACATAAATTGAGATAGAAGGAGTAATAAATAAATATAAATATAAATTAAAAATATAATATAAAATTTGAGTACCTAGCTTCTTATAACTTATCATCAAAATAAACTAGTGCTCCATCTTTCCTAACCTACTTAATTGATGATTTTTTTTAATCAAAATAAACCATTATTAAAATTAATTCATCAAAAATAATTTATTTTTTTTGAATTTGTACATAGTATAAACGTATTTCTCAATAACATTTAGGTTATATTTTATCAAAAAAATTCAATAACGAAAAGACAAAAAAAATTGATGGAGTAAATAGACATAAAACATTACTGTCAGTAACGTTTTATAATTTGTTACTCTGAAACACGTTTTATAGCTAAAACATCACTTACAGTAACGTTTCTCTGAAATAGCTGAAAATAATGGACAAATATATTTTGTTCATCTACTTACTTGAAATATATATGATTTTCTCTTTTCTTCACTTTTCATACATAAATAATACTCCCTCCGTTTCAAAAAGGGTGGCCTAGTTTGACTTGGCACGGAATTTTAGAAAATAAAGAAGATTTTTTGAATTTTGTGGTCCTAAATTAAAGTTATGTCAAATGTACTAAATTGTCATTTAATCTTGTGGCCTTAAAACATGTCACGTGAAAAGTTAAAATTAAAATATTACCAAAAAAGGAAAGAGTCATTCTTTTTTAAACGAACTAAAAGGGAAAGAAGATTATTGTTTTTTGAACGGAGAGAATACTTCTTACAACAAAAGGATAAAGAGAGTGAATTTGAATTATTTTTTACGAAGTTTTTGTTGTATCGATTTCAATGCACAAACATCATTCATTAGTGTTATGAGTCTAGGCTACTAAGTCCACTTGTTATGTTCGATTTTACATTTCGATTAGGCTGATTTTATTAATTGAGGCTTATCAAAATAGAATGTCGACTGTGTTGTGAATAATTCTTGTAGAGAAGAACAGAAAGTTGCCATTGGTAAAAAGCCCTCTTCACTTTCTTTTTTCCTTTTGTTGAAAAAAGCATTGTGAAAAGTGAAAGAAAAGGAAAAAGAAAACATATATATTTCAAGTAAACGTGTACGCAAAATATATATTCATTTTAGTAGGGGAAAGTTAGCATAAAGTTGAATGAGGTAGGTGTAATATTAAATTTCAATTTTCTGCCATTCGAGGGAACGTTATTGAGATTGACCTTTTAGCTATAAATCGTGCTTCACAGTAATGAATTATAGAACTTTACTGATAGTAACATTTAATGTCTGTTTACTCCGTTAAATTTCTGTCTTTTCGCCATTAAATTTTTTTGAATAAAATATAACCTAAAACGTTACTAAGAAATATGTTTATACTAGTTTTGTAAATTTCAAAAAAAAAATGTATTATTTTGATGAATTGATTTTAATAATGACTATTTTAGTAAAAAATTCGTTAAAAAATAAGTAAATTCTAAAGCTAAAGTTATTTATAATTATAGAAAAGTAACACTTTTAAAAAAAAAACATATTCTCACATATATTAAGACAATAGGAGTATAAATTTGATAAGGTACTGCGAAATAAAGTAAATACACTTCTTATAATAAAGTTGTGTGAGTTCTCTGTTTATTTATTTAACTAGTCCTGGGCACGTGCATTGCATGTGTGTCCCATGCTAAATTGTGTAGAGTTGTTATAACGATGTATATACTTGAACATGTATGTTGTCCATGTATCTCATGCTCAATTAGTACAAGAACTTTGAAAATATTATAGTAAGTATGTGATAAGTTGCACAAAAATTGAAGAGAAATTTACAAGCTCAAACCAATAACTCAATTATGCAATTCCTATAATATATCAAGTTTTCAATTTGATAAAAGTTTCTTTTGTTTAATATGTCCTAACTCATAATTTAAATGTCAAATGTGATTTCAAAATATTTCTTGTCTTAAGTTTTTCATCTTCTTTTTAAGAAATTGTAGTCTCCGCCTTTTCACATTTGCATACATATTAAGAAGTTGTTGTCAAATGAGAGCAGTGTTTTGTAAAAGTTATATAGAAATTTGATCAATCTATGTTTTCCTTAAGATGACTAGTAGATGATCATTGTGGGATAACTTGCACAGTAATTGAAGAGAAAATATACAAGCCCAAACCAATGAATGGTAAGCCTATTTAATCAAGATTATTATTATTTATTAGTAGAAGGTACATCATACTGAAATATTCCTATCAAATGAATTTCAAAAGTAATATTTGAATAATTTTAATTATGTATTTTTTTAATATATCAAGTATTCAACTTGATAAAAGTCTTTTTTTTAATATGTCACAACACATTATTTAAGTGTCACTTATTGGTTCAAAATATTTCATGTTCTAAAATTTTTGCCTTCTTTCTAAGAAACTGTAGCCTCCACCTTTTTACAATCACATATAGGTCAAGCAATTGTTATCGAATGTGAATTTGTGTTTTGTAAAAATTGCACATAAATTCGATCAACACATACCTTTCTTATGATAGCTAGTGGATCATTGTCAATTTTTTGGTGTACACCTTAAAAAAATAGTTATTATTAGTGATAAAAATAATAATTGCTCAAATATCTAATCGATGTATATAAATCATAATTATTATAGGTATGTGTACCCCTTGCCTAATTCAAAATTATTAGTTCTATCATCTGTGAATTCCACAAAAAAATATTAGCTAAATTATGTAAATTGATTCCTGACCAAAATTTACACAAATAAGAATATACAGTTTCATGATACCCCAAGAAGTTATACTTAAAAAGAAAGTAATCTTACTTGATTTGATATTTTCATGACAAATTTCTATGTTGCAAGAGGTGAAATAACTATGATACAAACGTTTGTGCACTGATGAGTCCACAAATTGGACTCATTTAGGGCTATATTTTGATAGAATTAGTGTCCTCAGATGCATATTTTATCTCAATATCTGATAAAAACCCTTAAGTTTTAGGTATTTGGAGTTTGAAGGAAAGCATGGACACTACTTGCAAAAAAGGAACAAATGCAACTGAAAGAACGAAGAAATGAAGATCTGAGAACCACCTAACCCATTCGGTGAGTCGCCAAATGGTCTTATCCTTGCCTTTTGTTCTAGTGTGCTAAGCCCTGAAGGAAAGGATCAAATCGGCGGTGAAAAGAAGCAGTCGGAGTATCGCCGAGCAGTTCCGCGAAGCTGTACTATGTCGCCTAATGATCCAAACACGACGATGCTGAAGGATAGCAAGACGACAATGAAACCTACCAAAGGGCGAATCGTCGAGTTGATCGGCGATCTCGACTAACGACAGCGAATGATTCGCTGCAGCACAGATTTTTGAAAACTATAAATACTCGTTGAAGAGTTGTAGCTTAGTATCAGATTTTTAATATAGAATTTTTTATATAGAATTTTTGAATTCTAAGTTTGGAGAGGGTTTTGAAGAACTTGGAGATTCAAAGGGTTTCAACTCCAAGAATTTGGTCTTGGGTCTTGTGGATTCTTCACTCTTGGCTTGTTTTGAGACTTAAATCTTCATACCCATTTGAATGCAAACTCATATTAGTATAAATTTCTATCTCTTTTACATGTCTAGCTAAAACCCAATTCTTGGGGTGTGATTTTGTGAATATGGGTTAGATTAATTGTTGGATCTTGCTTGCTGATAGTTTATTTGTTGTTTAAATGTGATTTCGTTTAGTAGTTGTGGTGGAACTTAATTAATGAAATTGTAGTTGCAAATACGATTTCACCTTTGTGTTTACGGCTTGCTCGAGAGAGAGGTCGTAAGACTAAGACTACTAAATTGATGGCCGGTGGGAGTGGGTCGACATGAGGTTCAGCTCAAGAGAGTGAACCCTAGTCCTTCTCTCACACACTCAGCTCGAGAGAATGAGTGGGCTAAGGCGGAGGCTGTTTTTCATGCGGCAAGTGGGTGTCCGAGAGGAACCCATTTGATTCGAGGTAAGTTGCTCGAGAGAGAATTTACCCCCACTATAGTCTAGCCTACTCACAAATATTCAATGGATTTACTATTAAAAGCATGTACCTAATAGTCTAGTCTAACCCGTATTCCTATCACATCCCAAGAATTTTGTCTCCATATTTGTATCTCTCTTTATATTCTTGTTGTTTTTGCTTACTTGTCACAAACCCCTATTGATAATTGACGCTTGCGTCACCCCTTTGATTTAACATGTTTCCATTCGATAATGTCTTTAGCTATAACTAATTAGAACTAAATTTTATTGTTCTACTAATTCTCAAAACCACTCCCTGTGGGAACGATCCCAACCCTTGGTTGGGTTACTATACTATTGTACGATCGTAGACACTTGCATTGAAAGTTGTGTCTTGATTACGCAAACATCATGCACCCAAGTAAGATGAACTTTCAGCTAATCAGAAAACATATATGAATAAGTTGAATTAAAGACAATAACTTATAATGTGAATAGAAGAATTAAAGCACATAAGTAGAAGTAGAAAAGATAGACACAAACACAAAATGAATATGAAAAAATGTCACCTATACAAAGTGTGATTGATAATCTAATAATTGATGAATTGAAATAGTTGTCTTGTGATTTTTCACTATATAAACACAATATATAGTATTTAGCAAATGAATGTATCATATTGAATTGATAAAAAGAACTTACTCCACATTGAATATACCAATTAACTTTTTCAATTCTCCATATGTTTATTACTACAAGAGATGTTTTACTTTTTGCATTAGGAATCGAAAGATAAAACATTTACAGAAAGTGAATACACATAACTCCATGTATTTTAATTTATCTAGGTCATTCATTTGCTATATTTTTTTTTATATATATTTATTAGAAGATAGACTTACTTTTTAGAAAGAAAAAACATAAATAGGAGTTAAATAAATGGCAAAACATTAATGGTTATTTTCGTGTATATATTCAATAACCTAATGCATTAAACTAAGTGTATATTTATATTCTTATACAATATTATTTTCGGAATAATATTTGATTGAAGGATATTGATATCATTCAATATGTTATGGACATTTTGATAATTCAATTTTTAAAATATTTTGGTTCCACTTATATATATACTTACTATTTACTAATTTAATAGAAGTTTTATTTATCTTTTTTTATGTGAAGGAAAAATGACTTAATTTATGATTATTATTTAATATTTAATTAGTGAATTATTTTATAATTTTTTTATTTAGTATAGGGGTAAAATGGTAATCCAACTTTAAATTTTTGAGCTTTCTACTTTTAATAATTTTTTTTAAATTATTATTATTATTATTATTATTATTATTATTTATTTATTTATTTATTTATGATCATAAGATGATAATTTAGGAAAACGAAGAGGTGTAGTTATGAAGTTGATTTTAAATGGAAAAATATTTTTTAAAAAAATAATTTTAGGAAAATAAATTAATAGGTAAGGGGTATTTTTGTAATTCAACTTTTGATTTAGATTGTTCCCATTTTTAATAATACTAGTTCTGGAAACGTGCAATGCACGTTTATCCCAAAATATTTCATATAAATTTGTATTGCAAATGACATATTTCATCCACTTTAAATTTATTGGTATTTACTAAAATAAATCCACCATTTTTACGATATAAAGTACATATATCTTCCTAATAAAAAATCAATTTTTAGTCATATATGATTTTTCTTCTTTTTGTTAAGGGCAAGCATAACCATTCATATTTCCAATTGGAAGATGAACAAAACAAAAAAAAAATGAATTTAACTCTAGCATGAAATTAATAAAATACATATTCAAGGAACTTTATGGTGGTTGATTCATGTATTCAATATGATGATTTACTATTCAATATTTAATTTATTAAATAATTTATAATATTTAGATTTAATGTATTGTAATCTAACTTTTGCCTAACATTCTTTCCACTTTTAGTATATATATATATATATACACACACTCACCAATCACCTTGTTAGTGAAGTTCGATTCCACACATTGTAATCTTCTTTAAAAATTGTATATTTCTTGACTCTTATACCACCAGTATCAAAGAGGCTTGCATGTGGAGATTATGAAATGGGGCGATGGCAGAGCCTTCTCTCATCTTCTCAACTGTAAGACTCTTTCTGAAGTCCGGTCACAATCGGGTAGTAGAACCATGTCATGATATATGGATCATGGAAGTTCATTCACCATTTCATAAAAGGCATATAAACTGTTGAAATTCGCCACAAGAATGTCGTCCCAAGGATCCTACCCTGCATATAATGAAAAAAAAGGAGAGGAGGAGGACTGGTGGAATTGAAACTCAAGAAGAGAACCGCAATGCATTTATCATGATTCACTGATCTGACAATTTATAAAATTCTAAAGCTACAGTTGAAAGTTGAAAAGAACTTCCAAACATTGAATTAGTGTAGGAAGATGAAAAATTATTCTAGAGTATTGAATAGGCTGAAATAAGTGGCAATTGCAAAAAAATTAATCCACCCCTTTGTATACCCAAATACTTAATTGATTGTTATTAAACTTTAAGTATGGAACGTATGTCCATTCTGGAGTAGTATTGAATAATGGTGATTTTCTTAATTAATGATAGAATGTTTAATTAATTATATTTTATAATAATTTAATTTAATGTAGGGGTAAAATGGTAATCTAACTTTTCACTTTGGAGCATCCCACTTATAGTAATACTATTTTTCGAATACGTGTGTTGCACATGTAGATCGTGCTAATTAGTATAAATACTTCTAAAATATAAGTGTACGATGTATAAAATACAAGTTGAAATCAATGAATGGTGAGCATATTCAACTGATATTATGATCATTGCAAAGCACATCATACAAAAATATTGTTATCAAGTGAATTTCAAAACTAATACTATAATGACTTCAATTATACAATTCTCATAATATATCAAGTATTCAACTTGTTAAAAGTTCTTTTTTAATATGTTACAACACATAATTTAAGTGTCGACATTATAGTTACAAAAGATTTAATGCCTTAAAGTTTCCGCCTTCTTTTTAAGGAATAATACCGTCCACTTTTTTACAGATGCATACATATCGAGAACTTGTCGTCGAAGGAGAGTAGTGTTTTGTAATAGTTGTAGAGAAATTCGATCAACATATGTCTTCCTTAGTCTAGTAGATCATTATCAATTTCATAGTGTAAACCTACAAAAAAAAAAATATTTATTTGTTATCAAACAATCATTGTTTAAATATTTAATTGACATATATAAATAATAATTACATGTATATGTACCCTTCGGGCTCATTCAAAATTATTAATTTTGTCATCTGTAAATTTTGACAAAAGAAATTTTTATCAAGTTATATACATATAATTGAATTATGAAATACAACACAATCATTTGTGAGATATTAACAGTATGGTAGAAAAAAAAAATATAAATCAAAAAATTATATGGTGCAAAAAATAAATGCATATAAAAAAAAGATATATATATATATATATATATAGACCAACCTAAAAACAAATGAATTGCATACAAGAAAACTTGAAATCATCATATATTACTAAAATAAAACCAATAGAGCTGCATAAGAATAAAAATAAAAGGGATCATACAAGAAATAGGATAAATGAGAGGATTTAAACTTTCAAGTAACAAAACAAAATGAAAGAAGAAGAGGCATACCTGTTGAGCTTGTTTCATCCAACTATTGATTAGTTTAAGCAAAAACAAAATCCTCTCTTGTGTCCATTTGTATTTTCATAACATTGTAGTTGTGAACATAATAAGTATAATTATTACTAATTAGTTGAGAATGCCAAAATTACTCCAAGCCAAATAGCATGGGATACATTGCAAGGCAATATGTATAGTGATTTACATTTCTACACAAAATAGTAACAAGAAATTCCAAAAAGAGAAACAATCACAAATAAAGAATTAGAATTGAAACAATCCTTTCTAATTTGAAAAAATCTATAAATGATAAAAATCTTACAAACAAACAATAGCAGATGGAAAAAGAAGGAACTTTACCATATGAGTACATAGAAATGCTAGTGGAAAAATTCAAAATAACAATTTTGTATTTGGTAATGATATATATTGATTTAGCTACAACTCTTCATATTCTTTAATTTAATATTAAAAGGAGGAAAACCTTGATTCATCTACTTATTTAATATTATAGAAATCCTAATTGACTCTTGTTCTTCCACATTCCTTTCCTAATAAATCACTTACAATTCAAAAAATAATTAAAATAATATGATTTAATTAATTAGATGTTTAATTTAGTCATCTCTTTTGAGTCCAGTCCACAAATAATTTGTTCTTACTGTCACGCCTGATATAAAACACGATTATGTATATTGAATAATTTCGAGCATGTTTCACCCACTCTTCAATCATAATGTAAAGAAAGGGTGCCTAGGACATATATAAATCACGTTTGAGTACTTATAATGTGATTTTAAGGTTAAACCTCAACTAAAACGTCAGTGCTCACATTTCTTCAAAGTTGCTCATAATCGTAACGTTCCTTATTAGAAACAAAAAACATTGTGTTTATAGGGCCACATTTCCTCTTTATGTTCGTTAAACTTGAATAATAGGCTGTGGTGATTGATTCATCCATTCCAACAGTAGGCAGTGAGTTCCTTCCATTAACATTAAAATGTTGCATGTAGCTTCTGGTAGTCATATGCTTTTCGTGTCAGCTCTTTCAAATGTATCCTACCAAATAAGTCTAAAGTGTTGCTCAGGCTCCTGTTGAATTGAGTAGAAAGAAAAATACACATCAGTGAGTGAAAGACTTTATCACTATTTTCACAATAATATATCATCCATTTATATGACTCTTATTATTTTACAACAAGAGCTACTATGCCCTTTTCCAACCAGGTGTGCCTCAAAACATTTGAGGCTATTTGTTACATAAGTGGTTTTTACTACGGTTTGCAAATACATTCTTACATTATTCTCATTTGAGGGAATTTGAAAGTTACAGAGCAGAGCTTTTGTGATATCCAAAATATTGAGTTCAAAAAATCCACCAAGTCATGTATGCTTTAATCCACAAAAAGAAGTTGGCTAAACAAAATGGGAGTTAAGGAGATACCAGGAACTTGAATCCATTTATGTTTTCAAAATGATATTAATATTTTCTTTTGCAGTAGCTAACTATAAACTCATACAAATGGGCTGGAGGGAGTAAAGCGGAACCCTGTTGTAGACTACTATGCCTCAACTCAGCATATGAAAAGGTGAGATATCTGCTAAGGTGCCTTAAGTTATGATACAACTCATGTAAAGTGATGCATGTTGCTTATATGCTAAACTGTTCCTATACTCCACCTTAAAGTGGACGAAACATCTGTTCACCCTAAGGTGGAGTCTATGTAGAGAGGGTCAGACACACAAGTACAGACATGGAAAAGGATTGTGCAGGTCATGAGAGCAAAGGAAAAAAGAAGAGAATGCATGTGTTTACCTTGTAAACGGAACTGGTCATAGGAAGTGAATGCATTAGGTCATCGGTTTGTTTACATAACAGTTATGCAAGTCTGTTTTTCTCTTTTTTATTTTCACGAGCCTTCTAAAATGAGTATTTTCCTTAATGATGTTGAATAAAAAAAATTCTACGCAAAAACTACTAAAGCGGTGCATATAGAATACTCAATAGTTTTGCTTATTAAGGCATAAGCTTACCAATCATATCTTCGCTAAGAATCTTCAGCTCCAAGTTGTCGAAGAGAATCAGGGGCAACAAGGAACACACGTCTAGATGTTTGAAACCGGAAAACTACTATCCCTTTATATGCTGCCCGTGGTACACCATCCTGATGAAATGAACAGTTAATGCAAGTTTTACAGAAAGCATAAGAGCCATGAGTCCATGACAGAGGACAAATCCATCACAGGCTCACAGCTAGAGTGAGTAGACCTGTCCATGGTCCGGGGTAAGAACCGACATGGGGCCAGTCAATAATCCATATTAAATACAGATTACCCTAACCCGTGTTTCACTTGCATGTTGCATCCCATCATGGCCTAATTTCAATTCCATGAGCACCCTTTTCCCAGAGTAGGACTGACCACCACCAACACGAACACCACCACCAACAACAACATACCCAGAGGTCTGGGGAGGGTAGAGTGTACACAGACCTTACCACTACCACTCTGAGGTAGAGAAGCTGCTTTCAAAAGACCCTCAGCTCACGCAAATCAAAGCAGTAACAAAACGGAAAAAAAGGGTATGGAGAGAAACATGACAACTAATAGTAGAGTAGGACTGACCATGAGCAACAACTGGGCCTTATAAGAATTGATCTTTAAAATTTATAAACATAACATTAAATATAATTTAACTTTATTTATCAAAAAGCAACTTAGTTTGCATTTCTTTAAGAATTAAGTAATCAAATTGACCGAGTAACCAAAGCCACAAATAAAACAAGTAAATGGCTATAAATTCATCCACTTTTTTGATAAATCACCTCCTATTTCATTTCTGCTAATTCTATACATGTAGGTATATATTCCAGAACAAATATATTACAATATAATTTCAATATCAAAAAATATGAATATTAATAATAAATATATGAGGCCAGAACGGGCAGTCCACAGGCAATTAATACTATTCAAGTCTTGCCCATTGGCAAGCTCAGTTTTTGTTCAAGCCCAGACGCACAAAGTTGACTGGGCCCCAAGCCCATAGATGCCTACAAGTGGAAGGGGAGAAGGAAAGCATGCATTTCAATTTCACCTCCCTTTGCACCTCAGTCCTAGAAGGGGATGAGTTGTGGAATTGGATTCTGATTGCTCACTCTAACCCTAAGGCACCTGCCTTTTTCTTTTGTGTTGCAAAACTATACCAGCAAACAGCAACTGTTCACATCCATGCTATATCCAAATAAATTATTAAAAAATCATATGACAGTGAAACAGTAAATCTCCAAGAGCTAAAAGTATAAAATCAGGCATGAATTTTGAACTCCTCAACAGTCTATTTCAAAGTTAAGTAAAACAGATGCCCAATATGCAATGCACAGTCATTAGTCATACTGCATCAAAAGGACCCACTCAAACAAATATGATCAAATCTCAGGTCATGATCAATTTTATATGAAATAGAAGGGGTCATATATGCATTACCTTCCATTCTTCAAAAATGCCAAACTGCCGAGCGATATCTTCAAAGTCTAGTTGGTCTCTGTACTGAATACGCACATCACCATCTATGTTAAATGCTTTCAAAACTGCATCAGCTCCTTGGATGGGCTTAGCCTTTTTAACCAAGTCGCCAAAGTGTTTCACATAGTTGTCCTGAGAACATGAAACTACAAGTTACATACGTTCTTAAGTTCTTTAATCTTCAGCACATAATAATCCTCAAGTCATTACCTCCAAAAGGTAACTTAGGTCCATTGACTTCCAATCAACCTTCAAACAAAATTCCAGGTAGAATACATGTCGTACAAATGGAAAGAATCGAGTAGACAAGAAAAAAGGGGTGATGGCAACAAATACACAAGGGAGTTAGTAACATGCCTGGACATCATTTAGCTTAATTGGCTCAAGATACTGCTTAAAAAACTGCCCCAAACTAGAACCCTGTAAATAATAAAAGATTGTTGACAAAGTTCAAGGAAATTTTTTTTTCGATGAAGTAAGGATTAAAATTAAAAGCATAGATGCACAAAAGCACTGTACAGGTGCAGTTACAAGAGTAGATTACAAAAGTCCTATGCTATAGGGAGATAACAAAATCCAACAAAGACTTAAAAGAGCAAATAGGGGAAAAAATGCTCCAACTACTTAAAGATATTAAACATTTAGCTTTCAGGGAGTAGTTTGGAGTTGCTAAACCATCAAAGCACCTTCTGTTCCTCTGTCCTAAAGGTCCAAAAAAATGCACCCAGTAATCATTCTCCAGATTTTCCTGATGGATTTACCAATTTTTCATTAACTCCAGCTGCTGCAGGCATCTTTGATGCTTTCTGGTAACACCCAGCTGAGTCCAAAAATAGAAAAGAAAAAAAAAACATCCTCCAGATGCCTGAAGCAACTGCACAATGGAGGAAAAGGTGTTTATTTGTTTCAATGTGCTGATGGCACATATAGCATTTGTGAACTATGTCAAAGGACCTTCTGCACAAGTTATCTTGAGTGAGGCAGGCTTCATTTAGAGCAGTCCAACTGTAGCAGATGACTTTAGGGTATAGTTTTGACTGATGTTGTGTAGGTCATCTGTCTTGAGTCTTGACAGTATAAACTCCCAATGGACTTGTTCCCCAGATGAACATGTCTGAAAGTTGCTCACTGACCATACAGTTTCCCAATCTGCCTAGGAAGCCAAGCATTTCACCCATTTCCCAGTCATTCACATTCCCCCTGAAGATTGGATTTCAAGAATTGGCTTCTATATTCTGAGAGACGATGGCGTCAGGTCTTCTAACAATTTGATAAATGTTAGGGAAGTCAGATAGCAAGGTTGAAGAGCCTAACCATCTATCTTTCCAAAATTTAACTTTTTCCCCATTCCTAACTTGAAATCTGTTGTTCTAGCTGAACTTGCCCCAAAGGTTGATAATGTTCTTCCAAGCCCCAAGGGCCTACCCTATGTGGAGCCTTTGAGACCTTTGTGCACCAGTTACTGTGTATCCCATGTTTGGCATTCACCACTCTTTTCCAGGTTAGCTGATCCTCCTCTTCATACCTCCATAGCCATTTCAAGAGTAAACACCTGTTGTGAAGAGTAAGGTTCCTGATGCCCAAGCCTCCCAGTGATTTAGGCAGAGTTACTTTCTCCCATTTTACCAGATGAAACTTATGAGCAGTGATGTTACCTTCCCACAGGAAGCTCCTTCTAATTCTGTCCAGCTTCTTTTGAATCTTTGAGGGGATAGGAAATAGTGACATTTATGTATATAGGAATCAATCAAGGGTGTTATTGATGAGAGTGAGCCTACCACCTGACCCTTCGGAGTGGCCCAGTGGTTTGGGCTTGGGACTTCCATGCCAGCGAAAGCAAGGGGTTTGCCTTCTGGTCGAGCTCGTTGCACCGGGCTTGCCTAGTGCGGGTTACCTCTCCTCACCCTGTACGCACCCAAAGGGTAGCGGCTGCGGGTTTCCCTTGTCATCAAAAAATATGAGATTGAGCCTACCACCCATTGATAAATACTGCATTTACCATGTGGCTAACTTCTTTTCAAATTTCTCCACCATTCCATTCCAAATTTTGTCAGATCTGTGTTTAGCAACCAAAGGTAATACGAGATGGGTTGTTGGGAAGGAACTGTCTCACAGTAATGTATTCCAGCCAACAAATCCAGATTTTGCACTTCATTGACAAGGTAGACAATGCTCTTTAACATGTTGATGTGGAGGCCAGAAAGAGCTTCAAAAATTTGAAGTGCCAAATTCAAATGTAACACTTTTGCTCCACAGAAGATCAAAGTGCCAAATTCAAATATATCGGTTTGGAGTTCTAAGGCAACTGAATAGAATTTTAGCTACGAGAGGAGTGATTTTGATGGTGGAGAATCTTAGGAGATGAAAGGTTGTCTGCTTGAGCTGGCGTTTCCGTTGTAAGGAGGTGGGTGAGGACTTGGACCATATTTTATTACATTGCAAATTAGCTACGAAGTTATGGGAGGATATCTTAGATGGTTTGGAGTTTCTTCGGTAATGCCAACATCTGTAAAGGAGTTGATGTTCAGCTGGAAGAGTGGAGCTAGGAGAAGAATGCACAAGGCTTGGAATGTTACCCTCTTGCTTTAATGTGGGTCATTTGGAAAGAGAGATATAGAAGAGCCTTTGAAGGGGTGGAGATGAGGTTTGCTCAACTGAGAAGTAGTCTCCGATCATTTATTTTCTTTTGATGCACCCATGTAGTTCCGGTTTGTATAGAGGATTGGGAGTCTTTTGGAGAAAACCATATTTTGTACGTTTCTCCTCTTTTTGGTATCGCACTTGTATATGGCCAAGTTGGCCTTGTTATTATTAATGAAAACTTTTATTTGATCAAAAAAAATCTAAGTGTCGTCTACATATAGCAGGTGAGACTTGAGAGATAGTCAATGTATTCACTGTAGTGATGCCAATTTCAAAACTTTGAATCCATTGCAACTCCCTGGCTTTATCTAAATCTTGCTCAAGCCTTCCAAACAAGTTGGGGCTTGCTATAGGAATACCCATTTCTTTGTTAAGATGGTGGAAATTGATACATTTTCCATAGTTATCACTTATCAGTATCTGTTTCAGAAAGTAAAACAGCTCTAGAATGAATGAGAAACATTTTTTCTCTTGAGAGGTATCTAAATGAGTAAAAACAGCAATATCACTCCATTGAGGACAAAGATTCAAATTACATTTAATGAGCCAAAGCCATCTAGCAGTGATTTAAAGGAGGATTTTTATACACATACATGCTCACCAAAATTGTATGTTCTGCAAACTTCTGGGCGAATAAATTGTCGACCTCTGTGATTTTCTTTGAGCCTTAGCCAGTCATCCCAGTAAGTAAAAGTAAGGTCAAAGAAAAATTTTGAAGGTTCCAAAGGCAGTTAATTTATGCAAGAAATAAGCACATCAATTGGAAAGGATATGCCTTTGGCCACTTTGGAGATAGTTCGGACCAAGTTGATTTTGAAAGCATCCATCCAAGACCAGGAAAAAAGTCTGAGCGGTAAAGAGCATCTGCAGTGTAAGATACAAAGCATTTCAGAGAGATTAGAAAAGTGAACCGCTGTTTACTTTGCTAAAAACCACCTAAATATTATCAATATATTCCACAACATCGAGCAGAACAATGGGATTAACCTCCATGGACATGAATGGGTAAAAAAATTGTTCTTTCTTTCGTCTTTGACAGTCCAAAATATTCAATTGAAGCTGTCATCAAAAAAACACGCACTCCTAGAAAGGACTATGGAGTCACGAAAAAGAGAAACATAGATTTCTCTTATGACAATCTTAGACATAAGCATTTGGGGTACATCTAAAGAGGGGGAATACACAGTCAAGGAAAGGTATGATCTAATGTGTTGACAGGGGAAATTCTGGAGGATTGGCCTTGGCAACATGATTGGAGGACCAGGCTACCACTCAAAGTTACATGTCTAGCCTGGACAGCTCTTAATAATGCTTGCTTGACACTAGATAATAGAAAGAAAATTACTCTAGTAAATAGATGTTACTTATGCAAACAGCATCTTGAGAGTGTTAGCCATCTGTTTTTGCACTGCCCCATCACAACTGATATTTGGAACTTTTTCTTCTCTCTGTATGGCCTTTCCTGGAGTATACCCAGGTTGATAAAGGAGTCCTACATCAGCTGGAGCCTGGATCTCTTGGAGAGTTGACAAAGTCATCAAGAAAAACTGGAGGATGATCCCAGCAGTCATTTTTTATTATCTGGAATGAAAGGAATAGCAGATGCTTTGATGGAATATCAACTCCTACCCACTCTCTGAAGACTAAATGATTAGTTAATTTGTTCGGTTGGAATTCTCTACCACCTGTTAATAGTGTCGACATGTTTTTGGATTTTGTTAGCTCCTTAGCTTTAGCTTAAGCTACTTGTACTAGTGCTGAAATGCTTTTTGCTCTTCTGTACTGGAGCTAACTGGTCACACCTTTTGTAATTTGGCATCTTCCTGATGCACTATCAATGATAATCTCTTTAACTTTGTCAAACACTCCAACGAGCCAATTTTTCAACTTTTCCCTTTTTCATTGGTACCCAGAATCCAGAACAAAAAGAGGAGAAGTTAAAATTCATTCTATTCTCACACTATCAATCTTATTTAATATCCTTAAGTGAGCGGAGAATCTTTAGACAACCACAATAAATAGGAGACAGCTTTGTAGACAAAGAAAGAGTTCGCAGCCCAGTGCTTCATCCTGACACTTATATTAGCATGAGCAAAATGATTCAAGCTCAAGTTGATGATTAAAAGGATATGGATGATCTACGAGAAAGACGATGCCAGAGGAATTCAGGAACCAGTCACAGAAAGAGATGTGGCAGACAAATCCAGGAACCATTCATGGAAAAGGAATAAAGAAAAAACTGCAGAAATACACCAAAAATAAAGTACGCAACATCAAATCCCTGCTGCTGTTTTAGGCATTTCCAAGGAATCAGAAACAAAATGGAAGTATAACCATTCAACAGAACAGAAACAAGAAACCATCTGCTCTAAGCAGTGTGTTTATGTTTCTTGATTAAATTAACCAATAAACATTTCAAGTGAAACAGGAAAAGAGTTCAAAAGAAAACTCATAACCACCATTCCGAAAGGAGGAAGAAGGATATAACTTACAAGGATCTTGGACGAACTGCCTTTGTCCATTGTCATTCCAAGAAGAAATGGCCATAATCGACCTGGGATGTTCACCACAAGGATGTAAAAAATGTTATACTTGGGACATTGAGAATAGGCATTTTGCAACCTGTCATCCTCATGTTTTAGGCCAAGTCCCATTTTTGTTGGTTCACTATCCCACTTAGCATATTTGGCCACCAGTTTATGTAAGGAGAAGTTTTTAGTCCTTTTGCTAAGAATGTTATATAATCAAAATGAAAATTTATCCCCCTCGCTACCATCAGATTTTCTCCTACCACGTGCCTGGGAGAGAGAGATCATGGATGGCTGTTGAATCTGATCCAATTGTGTTCGTTCTTTAAAGAAAATGATCCAAAAGGTTGAATGGGGGGAGTTGGCCAAAAATAGATTTTCCTGATGCGAGGATGAAGTGAACAATTCTTTGAAAGTAAGAATGGAAAATCTGGATCCTTGAGAACGCCTTACTTGTCTCTGTCAAGAAGAGTAGCTCCAGCCTCAAAATAGTCAAAAAAATCAGCAGCAATTTCCATATCATCTGCATGTCAGAGGCACAGATATTGTGAGAAGAAAAAAGTGTAGAGAATATGCAACATAGTGATTAAGATAGATCAGCAGTACCTTCTAGTATGATAACACGGCTAAAATTATGCTTGTGAAACAGCTGATCCAATGCCCACTTGTAATGACCTAAGGAAAGAGTGGTCCATTGGCTAATGCAAAACTAATACTAGTTGAAATAAAATGAGCAAAGGAAAAAGATGAAGGAGAAAAAGCAAAAAAAACATCCTTACGTGCAATCTTGTAGTATGCAACCAGTTCCCCTGGTCTTTCAGTATGCACAGGTTCAAAATCCAAGTGCTGTCGATAAAAAATCAAAAAGGTCTTTTATTAAGAACAGTCAATAAAAATCTGCCAAGAAGAGTTTGATACAAAGATCAAACAGAAGCAATTGTTGCAACTACACTTAACAATGTGAGGCCAGAACTGTTATCAGCTAATCAGCAAAAGATTAAAGATACAGACTAAAGTAACTACAGCTACCTAAAGCTAACCGATAATTGAAAAGACGATGATTGAGTATTGGAACAATGAGTTCATATTCTTAAGTCTGTACTTTTTCTCCAAGTAAGGAGCCACCTGAGTTAAATTTTACAGCTAGATATACCCCAAAATAAATCCCATTTTCCCTTTCTCAAGCGGTAGGAAAAGTACCTGCATATACGTCAGCTGATCATAGCTCAAAGCAAGCTTTCTAACATCAGGATTTGATCCATCCTGCCAAAGGGAAGTAGAACGAAAAGTAGGTTCAGTAAGACAAAGAAGACAAGCATGCAATAGAAGGCAATGAGGGAAAATAAATGGGTACCTGGGATATGAAAAGAGGATATTTTGATGCAACAGATGATTGGTATCTGATGACAACAATGGAAATACCGGGCTTATCAGCTGAGGCATCTAGTATGTAATAAGAAGCAGATAAAATTGTTTTGATAGAAACCATACTTTAAGATGGATTTAATAGTCTTCTCCAGGTAGTCAGCACGACTGCAAGCCATAACAACTACAGCTGCCACTGGCATCTAGTAAATATAGTAATTAGTTGATGAACAAACATTTGACAGAATTGAGGTCAACAGATGGTGGTAGCAAATGTATGACTGAAGATGTGAGAATGTATCTAAACCTGCACATCTCCGATCAACTTTTTTATGCCCTTACCTGTAACAGATAATTAGCAACATCAAATATATAAATAAGTTCAAATACTTGTAGGCATGAGTATATATGTATTTATTTATTGATAAGATAAGATTACTTGTAGGCATGACTAAACTAGAATTAGAATTTAGAACTCACAACATTAATAACTCAATGATATGAACTGACACATTGACATTAACAGATCTTTATTTATCACGTACAATGAATATAATGTTTTGCAGGTGTACATTTCATATTACTGCAAATAAAAGCAGTGGCTTTTTGACAAAAAGCTGAAAGAAGAAAGAGGAGTTTATCAACTTACTTTCAAGATCCTGAACAAGAGCCCTTAATTGCCGGCACTCCTGGTCCTGACGCTTCATTTGTTCTGAAAATGTAGCAAGATGAAGATAAGGGAAGTACAACTACCCGTTACCCTTCATATAAAAAAGTTAAAAAGAATTGTTTTTTTTTTGGATAGGTACAGAACTTATTATTTAAGATCTACAATATCGCAGAAAGAACAAGGAAAAATGCATTGAAAGAGAAACATGAAGAAACTGAACAGGTATAATGCAAGCCAAGTTGCATCAAGCCCATTTTACAAGGAGTCAAGCTTGAGATCTCCAAGCATTACAAGGACTATTCATGAAGATAGATGTGCTTGAGCATACTTTGATGTCATCCCAGGGATTTCATGTCATGAAGATAGCCTTGGAGGACAAAATAGGAGGGAACGATGACTCAACATACGGACTGTATCTCAACCATAAGTCAAGAACAGCCAGATGCGGCAGGTACAGAAGCGACATATGGGCCGCAGAATCACTTACTGCCCGTACCTTGGACTGTATATCAGAACTGGACACTGCCCAGATTCAGGCCTGACTGAGAATCAACCTACAGAGCAACATGCAGAACCATAAGTGGCTACATATGACTGCATGTCACGATTGGCAGTGCAATTTGGCTATTTTCGCAATTTCCAAGGGATGTCACTTTAGCTGTTTTTGTAATAATTAGCCTAAACTATAAATAGCTGAGACTATCTCAATAGACTTTGATTTTGATGAATATTGGTTTTCTTCTCTTTGAGAGATTTGAGAGCTTGGTGAAGCTTTTGTTGAACCTTTGTTTGAGAGGTGAGTTGCAGGGTGAATTCAACTCCCTTCAGGTTCATCTTAAAGATTAGGTGGTTTTTTTGGATTCATCAATTGAAGGTTTTGGTTATCCTAGAACCTTAATTGTCAATTAATTCCATACTTGTGTTCTATCTATTTATCTTTTACTTTCTTGTTCTTTGGTTAGCGTTTCTTTTGGTTTCCGCATTGCATCAAGGTCCTATCCTCACTGATCATCCAGGAAGATATCTTGCAAAATACAACACAAAAACAATATTTTTTTAAAAAGAAAACAGATCTACACCATTTTTGCACCACACTCATATACAATAGGACGAGAACTTACGTAAGATTTTCAAGATAGACGATTTCCAATAGCTCCAATTGCCGAATGGAGGATTACGAATGAAGGAAATAAATCCATTTCTAACATAGTTGGAAAGAGGACAAAAAAGAAAGAAAAGATTACACCGGAGAACACAGTGCACCTTCAAGAGCCACTACTCTTCCTTGCTGCTGGCTAATCTTGTCAATAAGCAATCTGGTCTGACTTGTACAATGATTTTCTGCTTCAATCTGTGTCATTCACATGATTTGTACACATTATTTAGCAATTAAAAGTTATTTTCTTCTTTCTTTAGCTACATCATTGACGTAGGATGCAGTTGTGTGCTGCTAAGAAAATGCAAAAGAAGATTAAGCAATCCCCTGTAGAGAAGAAAAGAGAGGATTTTCGGAATGACATTTGAACTGTTGAAGGAACCTTCAAGTGGAGCATATGAAGCTTTTTGAAACGCTTGATCAAAACATGAAGCTTTTAGAAACGTTATGTTCATAATACATGACATGAATTATAAATACATAAAAGATTGAACACAGGAAATATGTCTATGGTATTTAGATTTCATTTAGGAAGGATGACAAGATGAGCCTAGATACTTACTGCAGCAGCAAGGCGGTCTACATATTCTGACTGTGTCGCGAAAAGCCGCATCTGAGAAATGTGGCAAAAACAACCACTTAAAACATACCTACTTCACCATTAAGCAAACAGTAATCCAGGAAGGCAATTTCTTCTCATAACACCTATGTCAACAGAACCAAGTAACCTCATATGCCAAAGTAAAGATAAAACAAGCTAATCGCGCAAAGAAAGGATTGCTTGGGGTAGTGGACAAGTTATGGCTTTACCTAAGCAATATAAACTTTTCTCTTTATAATTGTGGTATCTAGGCTACCTTGTGTGAACCTCAACCAATCCACCGGGTACTTACTACCGCCTAGCAACACAAACATCGAGTAACTCCGTCCACTAAGCTTAGGCAGATGCAATGAATTTCTGTACTTTTTCCTCTGTTGGAATTCCAACCTTGGGTCCCAATTTCGCCACAGCTATTTCTCAGTCGCTAGGCCAGCCCCTTGTGACTAAAATTCATATGTTGCTATTTTCTTTTGTTGAAAACATATAAAAGAGATACTAAAACCAAACCAATACAGTATGGTAACGTAAGTTATATGCATAAGTTGGCACAGTATCGTCAGAATCTATTGGGGGGATTTTTAATTTCATTGCCTACAAGCTATAAGAATTTTCAATTGCATAGCCTCCAAAGAATTTTGGACATGTGAATCTCAATTCTTTGCTAAGCACTGACTCTATCTTCGCCAAGGGGAATTGCAAGCCAAATCCTCAACGAGAGACCAGTGGCCTAGCTAAGTTTGTTGAAGGGAGGATCAACTGAATCTCCTTAGAGGAAATATTACATTGTACAAATAGGGTAAAAGCAGCTAGTTTTGTACATATAAATTGTTGCATCCCCTTGATAGCTAAGCTATTCACTGGTTGTGGAAGTTTGCATTTCTTTTATGCCAAACCCCTCATTAGAGGATTAATATAGTTGACCCCAAGGAGCTCGGTATTGAAAGTAATAGTCGTTGGTGAAATTGTTCTATAGCTTCATAAGAGATTCTACTAGAACTGAAAATTAGTTGCACTAAAATACCAAATTGTGTTAAATTACAGAAAAAATCGTTGAGATGAAATGAATAATAGTTATATTTGTATAGATCTGAGAGGAAGCCAGAAGATAACCTGAATGTAGATGAAGGCGAGAGCAGCCACGACGAGAAGGTACCGTAAATCAAAGCAAAACTTGTTCCCTCTCATCTCTGCCAAATGCGAAATTGAATTCAAGGGGTTCTCAGTTCCGAGTGTTGCCTCTCATAGGATCAAGTCAATAATGGTCTCTTCCAATTACATCACAGACTACTCCACTTCGGAAAATTGTTTATTACAGTAATGTACGAAAAAAAAAATCGGGTAGACACAAAACCAACAAAACGCGTGTGCATAACTTTTTGACACGCGGCCTTTGGGTGCGCACAGCAAGTCTGGATCCTCCAACGTGAAAGTCCAAAAGCTCAAATCACTGGATCAGCCTGAAGGGTGACACATGGCTAATATTTCTATACTTTATTACTAATATATCTATATTTATATTACCTTAAAAATATACTCCTAATTTAAATGTTAAATTACTATAATATCCTTAATTTAGGTTGTAAATTTTTTGATGAGTTGCGATTTTTTTTCAAAGGTTGCGATTTTTCGATGAGTTGTGGCTTTTCTAAAGTGTTAAGACTTTTTCAACCCTTTGTTGATTATAAATAGAAGGGTTTCCTCTTATTTTTCAACCACATTTTTTTTTAATGTTCTACTCTTTTTCTTCTTACATTTAAAAAAAAAATTGTGTGATTAATTGTCTTTGCGTGAGTTTGAAGTTTAGCGGAATATGAGATACCACTATTCTGATGAAGTAAGTTGTTTTACGCTAAGAGGATATATTTCATAACCTTGAGTACTTGAGGAAAAATATTTTGATGATATAATAATTACTTTTTTTTTCTTAATATATACATTAGTATGTAATGTTCCAATATATGAAGTTAACATGGTCTAAATTCATTTGTTTTTGTTGACAAATTTTCTTCTGATATAGATGCATAAATAAAGAGAGAAACTTGAGATGAAAGGGAGGACGTCAAGTTCCTTTGTGTTAATACTCAATTGAGGAAGCTTTGTTTGTTTTGGCAACTGAAGAATTCTCACATGCTCAAAAATCATTCATAATATAATGACAACCGTAGCCCACAGGCCCACTACAAAAAAACAGGGCTTATTACGGCGGTTTTTAGATGTAATACAACGGTTTGAAACCGTGACAAAATATTATAACGGCATTTTGTAAAAGTATCGTAATCTCGTTTGTCACAAACGTATTACGACGGTTTACATAGATAACCGTCGCAATATTCTTTTTATAATGCGACATTTCTTTGTGGTATAAAGTGACAATTAAAACCGTCGTAATTAGGAGAAAATCTGGCGTCATTTACGACGTTTTGGCTTATTTAAAAACGTCCTAAAGTTGTTTTGTGACTGCAGAATTTAAACTCCTATTCACTTCCAATTCATTGCACCCTATACATTTACACTCCTATGATTAGTAATTTTAACACGAACATAAAAGATCATAGAAAATATTCATTACATAAAATAAAAGTACTTCAAAATTACATCGTCAGAATACTAATGTTTTAAAATATTATTTGACATTCCAAAATTACACAATCAAAATACTAATTTCAAAATATCATTCAACAAGAATATCCCAAAAGATAAGACACTAAACTGATTTCTAATTGGTGTTTGATCCATCATCGCTGTTACTCCCATTTCAAGATTTCTAATCGACGCTTGGTCCGATTGGTGGCTGATGAGTACCACTTCATATATCTGATGCCTGAAAAAATAATTGTGTGAGAAGTATATATCTCAAACTTTCAAATCTATGGTAGCAGAAGATTGTTCAAGCCCCACGACATAAAACAACACTTATTTTGGGACAAAAGGTGAAGTAATAAACAAAGAAGAAAATAGACAATAATTTTCTTGTCTTTGAATTGAAGTGTTGCATCAATGTGAGAAAAAAAACTTAAAGCTAACTAAAAGGCCAACAAATTGAAGCTCAGATCAACTTGATAGACCAAAACAATATGCTAGTTATTGAAAATCGATTTTTAGAAAATAAATTGGCTAAGCCAAGGAAAATCGATTTCTGCCAGAAAGAAGAAAATTGCATGCATACTTGTAGAAAATAATCCTTTCAACACATAATAGATCAAACAAATAGACACTCTCAAGTGTTGAGATTGCTGAATCAAAATGGAGTCGATTATTGGATCAAAAGAACTCATTATACTAGAGCAACTATCGAAATGCTATATTATGCATATTGGAAGGGATCAGAATGCCAAATTTAGCTTACCAAAACTAGTTGTTTAACTGATTAATCAGACGAAAGACAAAACAGAGACAACATATCGAAAAGCAGAGGCATGGGATTACAAGATTACTGAAAAAACTGAAGAAAATAATCACGAAAACAAGAATCTTTAAGAGCAGACGTAAACAAGATGTATACTTAGCCAAACCACATGACCCTAACTAAACAGTATCAACTAGCAACAATGATAAAGAACTCTAAGATGAAAATAGACCATTACGAGCTAGGAGTATATGCTTTGGAGCTATTGCTACTGCGCAAACACATGCTCTGACTAACAAGGAAACAACCATGACAAGAGTATAAAATAGGCATGTTTTTAACACTCATTCAACACTTCTACATGAACATTACACTTAAGAAACATAATAACATAATAACTAATACCAAATTAGGAACACATAAACAACTAAACCCAAAGACATACCAATCAAAACTCAAATATATACAAAAAGGGGAACTTAAACGACCCATGAGCTCGAGGAAGACTACAATCTGAAAGCTAGACTTTAAATGAGATCACGAGCACGCAAATATAAACAGAGAAGTATTTTAACCACGAACTCTAAAATTAAGGTAGAGAAGTTTCAATCATATGCTCATAACTAGAAAACTCAAGCTAATTAATCCAGGAATAAAGATGAACAGTTGATCGAAAATAATATCATATTGAAGTAGCAATCATGCTTAGACCAGGTAAGAGAATAGATGAAGCTATGTTGAACACAATATATTGAACCAGATCAAAGAACATCAACACAAATAGCTATTCAAAGAACAATTAGGCTAAAAAAATAACAACGAGCATAAACCGAAACCCACAGTTTTAATAAAGACAACAACTTTGAAACCTAAATATTGAACAGAGATTTGATTTCCATGTAAGTCTATGAACTCAAAGTGAAACACATTGATTTGGAAACCAAAAATAGCACTTCAATTCAAAGTCAAGTAGATTGAGTCTCTGAATATCTCAACCTCAATTCAAAGTCATTTTTCTACCAGAAGCATGTAGGAAGCTGCAATTGTGAATAGCTGCATTTTTCTACTATACAACCAAAAGATTTCAGATTTCTATCTACTATCAAATTCAAATTATTTCCAAGTTCTAGATCTACCTCTTACCTATATCCAATACTAAAAAAATGTCTCTTTACACAAGATAATAAGCTTCGACAGATGAGCAAATAAGGGAAAAATAAATATTTATAATGGTCATACCTGTGGAGGAGGTGGAAATAAGTGAGCAAACTCTTCGGGGATATTTCCTATGTTCCTTTGATATAAGCTGAGTAGCGCATTTAGTTGTGATTTCATACTCGTTATCTCTTGCTGCCACTCTGGAGTTGGAGCAGCTAGATGAACTCACATTATCATGATTAAATCTCCTAGATGTCTGTTTGAATGCCATAGTTGGAACAACACCCAAGCCTAACCCTCGAACACGGCCCGGATGTTTGGGACCGAGTACTAAACCAAGTGCATCATTAGGTGAAACTTCGACACACTTTCTGGCCTTTGACTTCGAATTTCTTCAATTTTCTCCTATGCAAAAGAAAACAAGCATACTATTGTTGTCATATACCAGTTGATGACTCTATATATGAATCACACATTGATTGGAAGAAGTATCACTGATTTTATCCGAGTTGTAAGGAAATAAGACACTTAATGTCTCTTGTAACAAAACTGATATACACGACTTCTAGTTTAATTAAAAAATTCTACCACAAAAAAAGTCCCACAACTCCAATTCTCTGCTTCCAAAACATTGCCTGAAAAATAAAATTGTGCTTTATCTTTCTAAAGCTTAATCTAAAAGAGTTACTATAGATACTTATTGTGGCCAATTCTATAAATAAATAAAAAAGTAGCTCAAGTCCAAGGTAGGATCACATTCAAGAGGTGTGATGTAGATAGTTTACCCTAATACAAGTATAGTGGTACTTCTACAACTCGAACCCTGACCTATAAATGTACAGTAAATTTCATTTGTAGCTTATAACAAGCATCATCTATGCATACACACTTTGCCCTCATTGTGTCAGTTGTAGCTAGCAGGAGAGAACTATTACTATAAGAACAGCTGAAAAGTTTACTTCATTGTGCTCGAAGCTATGATGCTGATTGCTTAATATTTTAAAAAAAAGGACTAGCTTGTAAAGTGAATTCCTTTTCTAAACTAAAGAATTGAATTATCTTCACCCGTATCATTTCCGTTTGTATCTAAATGCGATCAAACATTATATGCATATCTAAAAGGGAAGTACTTCTAGTCATCTACTTACTACACTGTGAAAAAAGGAAACAAACACATAAAAGTTCTAAGGCAAATCGGATAATCATAGCCTAAAAATAATCAGAATACTTACCCCAATCACTCTAGCCGCCTCAGTTACATAACTTCCATATTTTCTCTTATGAGTCTCAATCCACATTTTGCCTCGATCGACATCTTTTCCCTTTGCCATCACCATGCAAATACCAAAATTTATAATTTTTTGGAAAAGGCTTTAGAGTTAAGTGCTCTTGAACTACACCTCCATTTTACCACTTATTGAAACCACACCTCGGACATGGACACTTAATTACATGTCTGTCAATAGACCCATGCTCAAACGCAAAATCCAGAAACTTTCTTACGCCATCTACATATTCTGTAGTATTTTGTGGTTTGCCAATCCAAGATTTATCAATTGACATGGCTAGAAAGAACGACATAGCAAATCAACTTAAAATTAAATAATATCAGGATATCAAAATGAAAACTAAAAATAGCAAGTACTTAGAATCTCAATCACTATAAGATTCTCAATCTACATCCCCACACACACATAAGAAAAAAACAGACAGCCAAAGTAAAAATAAAACTTATCAAACGCCAAAACTACTGGGAATGTTCTTACTTCTAGAAAGACAGAAGGCCATAAAATACTGAAAAATTTCATACTTCTAGCAATTCATATTTTTACTTATCAAAAATAACAAAAAGTATCAATAGATTTACTAATAAAAGTTGCATACCTATCAAACAATTACTGATGATGTTTATCTCAATACCTTGACCACCAGTTTTTGATTCCTCAACAACCTATCAAGTACAACTATGAAATTTAGGTTAATAGCACCAGTAAATTAATATGAGAAGTGAAAAAGAAAGTGAACTATAAGGCTCGAAACTGGAAAAGAAAGTGAACTCTAAGACTTGAAAGTGAAACCTAAATCATAACTTCAATATTTCTGTAAGGCTCCTCTTTGGACTACAACTAACCTATAACATACAAAATCAAACTCTGAAAAATAAAACCCCTAACAAATCTCTACAGAAATATAACAAAAAGTAAAACCCCAAACAAATCTCTACAGAATTGTACAGAAATATAACAAAATTAAAACCCCAAACAAATCACTACAGAATTGTACAGAAATATAACAAAAAGTAAAACCCCTAACAGATCTCTACAAACACTCTACAATCTGAATTACATGCATGACTCAAACAAATCTCTATAAACTCAAACATGCATGACCCAAACAAATCTCTACAAACTCAAGCATGCATGACCCGAACAAATCTGTGCAAACTCAAACATGGATGAACTAAAAAATCAGACACACCCAAAAAACTTACAATTGATTGAGGTTTGAGAGCTTACATTGAAAAGTTTACAGTGGATTGAGTGTTATTTAAAGTGATTGAGAGCTTACCGTGATTCATTGAGTGATTGAGAGCTTCATTGCACCAAATTAGCAATTGAGCGATTTGGGGAATTAGCGATTCAGTCTCGTTTCCTCTTCCAAGTAAGGAAATACAGTCTGTTCTTTCAAATTAGCGATTGAGCATTTGAGCTTAAATGACTGGTAGGCCCAAATTAGGCAACTTATTTTTCTTTCCATTTAAGTAATAAATATTTAATATTCTAATAGTTTATAATTATTAAGGAAAGGAGAATAATAATACTAAAATAGATGAGAAAATTTAAGGAAAGTTTAAATGTAAGGAAAAGATAGTTATAAATATAGTTGGACAGATTATGTAGTTTCATAAATAGATGAGTAAATTAAAGGAAATAATAATTTTGTTGGGTAAATTTTAAAATTTTAAAAAATATTAGCCACGGTTCAAACTGTCATAATTTAAGTCTGAACCGCCGCTATTAAAATATTTAATATGGCGTACCATAAAAACATCCTAGTATTTTGTATTTGTGGCTGTTCTTGGAAACCGTCGTAATATTTTCTTTTTTTGTAGTGAGGAAAACAACAAAGTAGACAAGGGCATCATCACTTTTCATATTACCATTTCACCCATTGAGTTATTAGTTTTGATTGTATGTCCACTATTTTAAAAATAGATTTTCACTTTTACTTATAATATGATTATATAGCTATGATGAAAAATATTTTTTTAATACATATGTAAGTAAAAATGAACAGAGAAAGTAAAGTGATTGGTGACAAGAAATTTCAATCAAATGAAATACTAGAGTTAATATAGCATGAACATATATGTTTTTTCTTTCTTCTTCATTGGCTATGAGTTGTGTTTCATATATTTTTTTTCTTTTTGTATATTTATATTGAGTATAAGAAAAAAATTAAAATATGAATTTCCTGTTATTTGTGTTTATTTTAAACTAAGAAAATATGATGTCACAAGATACACTCCTTGCTAGCTATATAAAATTAGATAATAAAATAGTGAATGGTTATAAAGTGATCTTAAATCAAATTAAAGATTCTATAAATAATACATTAAATTTTATTCATCTATCCATTTTTTTAATTGAAAAATTTTAATGCTTTATGTTACGATACAACTTCTATACTATACTAAATACTAGATACTTTCATTAGACAACAACTATATGATATGTATGCGGTAGAAAAAAGGAGAAGACTACAATTCCATAAAGATAAGGTAGAAACTTAAAGAAATAAAATATTTTTTTCATTATAGGTGATGTTGTTCATATATTAACATTAAATTATACTCTTTGATATATATATATATATATATATATATATATATATATATATATATATATATACATATATATATATTTGACATACATTATAACAACATTTCCCTTTAACAACCTAATTTTCTTTAGAACTAATTTTTTATGTTATATTTTTTTTTAATCTCTATAATATTCTACTTATAACAGTGTTGACATTTACCATAGAAGTACTATTTTTTCGTAAAATTACCTCTCTATGATACCCTTACTCAAATATTATTTGAGTAAAACTATTTTCTAAAAAGTATATATTAAAGATAAAATATTGAAATATTTTTGACAATGGTTATGCACATGCTAAATTTCAAGCACTAATATTTAAAAGAAAAAATGTACTTAATGGTATCCATAATTTATGGTCATAACCTTAAAAGGAAAGACTATTGGTGACCTTTTTTATATTGATATTTTTTTTCTATTATGTTGGTTAAATTTGTTTACAAAATTGAGTGAAACAAAACATATTACTGCTAAAGAAATGTCACTTTCTTTCCATATTTAAACTTTGAATGTATTTTGAATGTACCAATTAATGATATCTGGTCACTTTGATCTAAAAAGACAAATAACTCTATAACAATCTGTAATAATTATTTAAAATCACTTTTTTATGTTCTTTCAGTTATAATCATTTACTAAAAAACTTCAATTTAGTAATATTAATTCCATTTTACAACATCATATAGTATATGATACTATACACACGTGCAACGCACGTACCGTAAAATTACTATATATAGAAAAGTCTAGGACGCAACATGCTTGCTTCCTAGACGAAGTGTAATTTGGTAAGTTATTATTAATTCTGCTTTATACTTTGTTGTGATTGTTTACACAATTTGCTTTGGGAATTGTGTGTTTCATGAATTTTTTTTTTTCTCTAATTTTCATTGTGTCCTGTTGTTGGTAATGCATTTGATTGCACTACATTTTCAAAGTTTTATTTGCCCCTTCTTTTGTACCTTAATCCACTGATACATATTGGTAAATATATTGAAATTTGAGCCTTTTTTCAATACTTGAAAGGCATACAATTGTTGATGTTAGGAGTTACTCAGACCCACGCGTCCACATCAGTAATATTTAGTATTCATTTATTTTAGGCTTTCTTTTTTTGTTGTGTTTGAGATCATGTTGAATAAAATTAACTAATACTCTAAAATTTAATATTTCACATTTCATTACTAAGGCTAAAATTTAAATGATAATATGATTATTCATTACTGATATTTAAAAATAATATAAAAAAATTATCGACACTCAAAATTCTATTAATGTCAGACAAATTAGAATAGAAGAAATAACATATATTAATTAAAGTTCATATAAAAAGTACTATAAATTATTATAATTATTGAATTCAAATATTGAAAAATCATTTAAAAATGATTGACTCTCTAAAATTTATTTGTGCCACATAAATTAGGATAAAAGAAGAAACATATATTATTTATAAAAATGATGTTAAAAGTACTATAACTCACAATAATTAACAACTTAATTTTAAAAAAATAATACATACAATACTTGGCTGACTCTTCAAATTTCATTTGTATCACATTAATTTGATCATTAATTATGCATTGTTTTTTCTTTTAATAATACTTTAAATTACAATAATCAATAAGTTGTTAAAAATCATATAATAAAATTGATTGATTGTCAAAATTCTATGAGTGCCGCATAAATGGGTTAGAGGAAATGACATATATTATTTGACAATGACGTAAAAAGTATTTTAAATCACAATATTAACAACTCAAAATTTTAAAAGACATAAAGAAAATTGTTTGACTCTCGAAATTATATCAATACCATATAAATTAGGACATGAGAAGTAACAACAATTATTTAAAAATTGCGTAAAAGGTACCACAAATTACAATAATTAACAATCTAAAATATCTAAAAAACTATAAATCACAATAATTAATAACTTAAAATATTTTTTAAAATCATATAAAATTTTGAATAACTTTTCAAGTTTCATTCATATCTCATAAATTAAAATAAAAAATATTATATATTGGGCTCATGTTGGCACGGGTCTTGTATCTAGTTAAATCAATAATTTGCTAAAACTAACGAGAGAGAAAATAATTTACACCTTAAATTGAGTTGAAGAAATAAAATAAGCAAGAAAATTTTGTGTGTTTGTTGCTATTTTTTTTTAGTATTTTTTTTGTTAAAAACTTAAAATAATTATTTATTAAAGTTAAAGATTACTAGATTTAGGAGAGAATCAAGATCTGAAACACTAAAAAAAATCTTTTCAACATCAACAAGTTAATAGAAAATGTAAGATCAATTTGAACACCTAAATATATTATTTAGATATTTAATAGAATCAACAAGATCGTTTTTTTATTTAGACGAAGAAATAACATTTATCGAAGAAGAAAAATTCAAAAATCTATTTGATATAAATGAGCACTAAAGAAGTATAAAATAGGGATCCATAATCACTTTTTATTATAATTTATAATTAATTAGTGGAATTTATTGTTACTAATGGGGTTCGCATTTATTATAAAGATTATTTACTTTTTTGTTATTTTATTATAGGCTTAAAATAGACAAATGGTCAATTTATTTATGTGTCAAAAAGTTAATGAAATTATACACACCTTTTATTGGTTGTGTCTCTACTCTCTAACGTGATAAAAAAATTCTAGTATGTACTACTCTAAGTAAGATAAAAATAAAATAGTAAGAAATTAATACAGCCGTTTATATTAGTAGAGAAAGTAAAATTATTGTTCTCATCTTATCATCTACGTCTAATGTTCAAAATAACTTTTTAAAAATGTTAAACTAACTTGCTTTTTCAATAATGTTATGATAGCTAGGATGACAATGAATATTATGAGTTACTATATATTTAAACTTTAAATATTTTGATTATTAAAATGAGATAAATATTTATTAATATTCAATGTTTACATTAAGTTGTTGATGATATAAGATGTGTTTTTTGTATAATATTTTGTCACCTAATTGTGGTTAATTGAGGTGTGTTTTCATCTTATTTATTTAATTATGATAAAGTACATACATTAATAATATTGAGGGTGAAAAATTTTTCATCATGTAATTACCACCTCAGTATGTGCCCTATCATTGTCCTTAATTAACTTTTATTTATTTATCTTGTAGCTAAGTGAATATTTATATGTATATGTAGGAGAAGGCAGTGGGTGTGATCATACCATAGGAGTGCCATTAAATGGAGTTTAATACCTTTTGCATGATACTTGGAATAATTTTTCACCAACAATTTTAGTCTCTCGGAAGTAAAATCCTTTGGTTTGACTTGACTACTTTATGGTTCACGTAAAGGAAAAGAAAATAAGCCCATACATACACAGGAGTGGAGCTACGGTGTAAATTTGATACCCTTCATCGGAAAATTATACCGTATACCTAAGTAAAATACTATTTAAAATGGTTAATTTAATATTTTAGACACCCTTGACACAATAAATTACCATGGCTGGAAGCTCTCTAATGGAGTCCAGACGCACAGGTTTGAATCCCTACAGCCACTCATCTTTATAATCATGTTTTAAAGAGCTCATATTTTATTAGTTAGTAAATTTCTTAGAAATCTATAACTTAAAAATCTAATAAAACTAATTGAATTTTCAAGGAATTTGACTTTTTATATCTTTTCATCAAAGTTTGAAATAAAACTTAAACGTAATTATTTAATTTAAAGTTGATAAACAAATTATAAAATTTGTACGACGCTGTTAAAAGCGAACAAAAGAAGACCTCGTTTGATTCTACTTCCATTTTTCATGTCTCGGTATTGTTATCGTCACCAGAGATTAGTGCAAGTTTGAAACGTTTTGCTTATATAATTTTGGACAAAATTTCTAGCTCCGCCACCGTACATACATACTCTTCATTCGACCAATCAATGAAAGCAAAGGAAAGGAAATTTTATATGTTTTTTACGGACAGTAAAAGGGAAGAAATGTTATTTTCTTCCAATTCCACATAACATCAATATTAAATATGGTACAAAATCATTGTTTTGTTTTACAGTATGTTTTATGCTTTAATTTGCTGGGAGCAGCAACACATCATCGTTTCTATCTTTATGTTGTTATGCGGGGGGTGGGGGAAATTAAAGTGGAGTGGTTGTCCAACCGAGTAATCTTAGAATGTATGACAAGGTAGTTATTAATTAATTAAGGGGAAGTTTCTCCATACTCAAGTATTCTCATTCTCCTCATCCATCCATCCATCTCCCACCGTCCATTCCACGTCCCTACATAATCTAAGTACTTTTTAATGGGTTGGCCATTTTGGCTTTCCTTTCTTTTACTTGAGGATTAAACTTCACTTTCTTCTTTACAAGCATGCATGGTATGATATATCACAATTAGTTCATTTTCAACTACTCACACTTGGTTCCCTTCATTCAATATTCATGAATTTAAAGTGGTTTGTGTTTGTATTCCTCTGCTTTATTGGACAATCTTCAGAAGAAACTGATGAGGTGAAAATCGGAGCCATCTTTTCGTTTGGCACCACAAATGGCAAAGTTGCCAAAATCGCCATGGAAGCTGCTGTTCAAGACGTCAATTCTGATCCCTCACTTGTCGGTGGAAGAAAACTTGCTCTCACCCTGCATGATTCAAACTACAGTGGATTCCTAGGGATCATTGGAGGTATCTTTTCATAATATTCTATTTCTTTATTTTATTATACTATATCATACAATCAATCACAGTACTCTTCTTTATTTATTTATTTATTTATTTATCTATCTATCAGCATTACAATTCATGGAGACCGATACTGTAGCTGTAATTGGCCCTCAAAGTTCTGTGATTGCCCATGTACTCTCTCACCTTGTCAACCAACTCCATGTCCCCCTCCTATCTTTCACAGCATTGGACCCAACACTATCACCTCTACAGTACCCCTACTTCATTCAGACAGCTCCCAACGATCTTTTTCTAATGACTGCTGTAGCAGACATGATAAGTTATTTTCAATACAGAGAGGTCGTTGCTATTTTCTCAGACGATGATCAAGGCAAAAATAGTATTACCGCTCTAGGTGATAAACTTGCTGAGAGGCGCTGTAAGATATCATACAAGGCAATACTTCCCCCTCAACCTATATCTAGTCGTGACCTGATCGTGGACCAGTTGGTTAAGGTCACATCAATGGAATCTCGAGTTATTGTTCTACATACATTATCCATAACAGGTCTCAAGGTCTTTGAGATTGCCCACGACCTTGGCATGATGACTAGTGAATATGTTTGGATAGCTACTTCTTGGCTTTCCAGTACCCTCGATTCAACTTCAGTTTCACCAAAGGTGGCTACCTCTATACAAGGTGCTCTCACCCTTCGCTCCCACACGCCTGATTCCTCAAAGAAGAGGGCTTTTTATTCAAGGTGGAACAAGTTGAGCAATGGCTCCATAGCTTTGAATGTTTATGGTCTATATGCCTACGATACTGTTTGGATGATTGCCCATGCACTCAAAGAGTTTTTTGATCATGGAGGCAAAATCACCTTCTCGAATGATTCCAACTTGGACAGTTTTGCTGGAAAGACAATGAATCTTGCTGCTCTCAGCATATTTGATGGTGGTAACCAACTGCTTAGTAACATATTAAAGACCAATATGACTGGGGTAAGTGGTCCCATTGCATTTAACCCAGATAGATCCATGCCCCGTCCCTCATTTGATGTTCTCAATGTAGCTGGCAAAGGATTGATGAGGCAAATAGGATACTGGTGTAACTACTCTGGGCTATCCGTTGTGCCTCCGGAATCTCTTTATGCCAAACCAGCAAACAGGTCAAGTTCCACTCAACGATTGGATCAGGTTATATGGCCAGGGCAAACTACAAAAAGACCACGTGGATGGATATTTCCCGACAATGGTAGGCCATTAAGGATTGGAGTCCCAAGGAGAGTGAGCTACAAAGCTTTTGTTTCAGAAGAAGAAGGAAGTGGAGTGGTCCATGGATACAGCATAGATGTCTTCCATGCAGCCTTAAAGTGTCTTCCATACCCTGTGCCACATAAATTCATCATGTTTGGCGACGGACACAAAAATCCAAGCTACAGTCAGTTAGTAAACATGATCACAGTTGATGTGAGTTCCAATGCAAGTATATTCACGCTATGCATTTTTAACAATCAATGTAACATCGTTTTTCTTATTCCATGATAGGTGTTTGATGCTGCAGTGGGTGACATTACAATTGTAACGAACCGCACAAAGATTTTGGATTTTAGTCAACCATACGCAGATTCAGGGTTAGTGGTGGTGGTACATGTGAAGAAGATAAGATCGATTGCTTGGGCTTTCCTGCGGCCATTTACTCCCGTTACGTGGGGAGTCATAGCTGCTTTTTGCCTTGTTGTGGGAACCGTAGTGTGGATACTAGAGCACAAATTTAATGATGAATTTCGTGGCCCGCCCAAGAAGCAGATGGTCACAATTTTATGGTGAGTTGATGCCTTCCTGTTAGGTACTTATTGGGAAGTTAATACTACTGTTTTAAGTACTAGGATCCTATCCAAAAAGCTACGGAGAGCAGTGTTTTGATTTGATTTCTTGCGTTTCCTTTATGTTCCAGCCTCATAATATGCATATTTCTCTTTGGGATTTTGAACTCATCTCCTTGTATGTCATGTTTCGTTTGCAGGTTTAGTTTCTCAACTATTTTTGGAGCCCCAAGTGAGTATCTAGTTTCTCTTTTTCCAAAAGTCAAGATAATTTGTAGTGTTAACTTTTTGGCATAATGGATCAGTCGTAAAAAACTCACAGGAGAAAACACAGTGAGCACATTGGGTCGAATTGTACTGCTTATATGGCTATTCGTAATCTTGATAATTACGTCGAGCTATACTGCAAGCTTGACATCATTTCTAACGGTTCAACAGCTCTCCTCATCTATACAAGGAATTGAATCATTGGTAACAAGCAATGATGCAATTGGGTACCAGGTAGGCTCTTTTGCTGAGAACTACTTATTTGAAGAAGTTAACATTGCAAAGTCTAGGCTTGTTCCTCTTGGATCACCAGAAGAATATGCTGATGCCCTTGAACAAGGAAGAGTTGCTGCTGTGGTTGATGAACGTCCATATGTGGATCTGTTTTTATCAACTTACTGCGGGTTCCAAAAAGTTGGCCCAGAGTTCACCAAAAGTGGATGGGGATTTGTAAGAATTTCCTTACTCATAGATTTTACTAAAACACTTTTTATTTAGTTAAGTAACATTACATGGACATGAATGGAAAAATGAATGAAATGATTTATCCAAAAAGCTAGTCATGTAACATAAGCTGACACCTTGATCCAATTAATTTATAGGCATTTCCGAGAGACTCCCCCTTAGCCATTGACATGTCAACGGCAATCTTGCAATTGTCTGAGAATGGAGAGCTAGAGAAGATCCGCAAGAAGTGGTTAAACAGAAAAGTCTGTGGGAGGCAGAGCTCTGCAGCAGATTCAGAGCAGCTTCCATTAAAGAGCTTTTGGGGTTTATTCCTCATTTCTGGAGTTACCTGCTGTTTTGCTCTGCTTGTATATTTCTGCTTGATGTTGCACCAGTTCAAACAACATTTTCCTGAATTAACACTTAGTTCTACTAGTAGAACTAGAATATCACATTCGGTAAGGCTTAAAAAGTTCTTGTCTTATGCTGATGAGAAGGCAGAGATATCTGCAAATAGGTTGAAAAGAAAGCGGATGGAAATGGAAAACCCTTAGCTAATGCCAATGATCATTAAAGCTTGAAATGAAAAGAGAGACTGAAATTACCTTTCTCATTTCGAATTTTTGTACATTCAAACTATTATTTTTATCATGTAACAACAGATAGTGTAGAGGACATCTAGTGTTAGAAGAATTATCCAATAAGTTTGTAGCTTAATACAATTAAGATGTTAAGTTTTGGGCTATTGATGTACAACTCCATAAGAGTACGGATGAATGATGTTACCTAGAGAGAGAATGCAATATCGTGTATGGACCAAATTGTTACACCCTTAGGGTTGCCAAAGGGTTAGTTAGTAGAGCTCGTTTTGGTCTACTCTCAATATGACCCTTAACATTGAATGTTTTCCAAATTTGTAAAGGGAACTGAGGAAAAAAGCTATATTTACCATACCTGGCACTTTAGCAAGCTCATTAGCCATACTTTTCGGAGTTATGACTGGACTTGTTCACCGGGACCTTCCTCACAAAGACACCAATCAACATTTCAGGTCTAGTTACCTTGAGCTGGTGCACAAATTTTAACAGATGGTAAAAAAATCTTCTCGTTTAAAATGTTTGTTATCCATAAATAATTGGTTTGATCAAAGATTAATAGTGATGAATACATTTGATAAACCAAAGATTGAAGGTATAAGAAATGAGTAAATAAAGTAGGAGATTGAGTACCTTCCAAATGTTAGCACCTTATCTTGTGGGAGAGAAATTTGATAAAAGAAGAGAAATTTAAGAGTATTGAATTTTTAGCTTTGATGTTGGCAGTCTGGCATCAACAAAATAGTTGTTGCAATGGCCGTATTATGTCAGTCTCCCCTGAATTTGAAGCTCATCACCTCTTCCTCCTCCTCCTCACGGAATCGCAATGCCAATCCCTCCTTCAGATTAAATCTCTCCGCTCACTCCCGCAGTGAGCTCCCACCCGTTTTCACCTCTGTCAAGTCCTTTGCTCCAGCCACCGTTGCCAATCTCGGCCCTGGTTTCGACTTCCTTGGCTGCGCTGTCGACGGCATCGGCGACTTCGTCACTCTCCGCCTTGACCCCAACGTCCACCCTGGCGAGGTCTCTATTTCTGACATATCCGGCGCCGGAAAGAAGCTCAGAAGAAACCCTCGCTGGAATTGCGCTGGTATCGCCGCCATCTCTGTCATGAAGATGCTCAACATTCGATCGGTGGGCCTTACTCTCTCCCTTCACAAGGGCTTGCCCTTGGGCAGTGGTCTCGGGTCCAGCGCCGCTAGTGCAGCTGCTGCTGCCGTGGCTGTCAACGAGCTTTTTGGCCGCCCACTGACCCTGACTGACCTCGTGCTTGCTGGGTTAGATTCGGAATCCAAGGTCTCCGGTTACCATGCAGACAATGTGGCACCTGCTATTATGGGGGGTTTCGTATTGATCCGGAGTTACCATCCTCTTGAATTAATTCAGTTGAACTTCCCTCGTGAAAAGGACCTCTTCTTTGTGCTGGCGAATCCGGAATTTGAGGCCCCAACAAAGAAAATGAGGGAGGCACTCCCGCAAGGGATAACCATGTCCCATCACATTTGGAACTGTAGTCAGGCAGGTGCATTGGTGGCGTCCGTGCTGCTGGGAGACGTGTCTGGTTTTGGTAAGGCACTGTCCTCCGATAAAATAGTGGAGCCAAGGAGAACACCACTAATTCCAGGAATGGAGGGAGTGAAGAAGGCAGCAATGGAAGCAGGGGCTTTTGGCTGCACCATTAGCGGAGCGGGGCCGACAGCAGTAGCGGTGACTGACAATGAGGAGACAGGGAGAGAGATTGGGCAAAGAATGGTAGAGGCTTTTCTGGAACATGGCAAGCTGAAGGCCTTGGCAATGGTGAAGAAGCTCGACCGTATTGGTGCCAGGCTTGTCAGTAGCCAACCCATATGATTTCTGCACTAATTGTCATGCTGTTTGTTCCCATATGCTTAGGGATTGTGATCGTCAGAGACTGATCATTTCGCTGCTTGAACTGCCAAATAATGGAACAACTCCATATTGTGCCGCCTTGGGCAAATTGTGACATCAGCAGGAAAAAGGGGCATTGCGTGATGCCTCAAGTGCTGTTTGGTTGTCATGCAAGCAAGAAGAGTGAATGCTATCAACTCATCTAAAAGTAGAATCTGCATTATCTTAGTAAAATTATTTACTAGTATTCATTTTGCTTTAAGGCATCCTTCCTATCCATGCAACATCTGCTAACTTTGAAGAATCTTATTGAACTTCCATTTGCCTCAACTCTGACTTTGCTCATATTTGAGCTACACTGCACTAGATAGAACAGCTGCAAACCTTCCGCACTAGTAATAGTATACCTTCTTTTTTTCTTTCCTCAACACACCTCACAAAAGAGGCGACGAATGCATTTGGACATGATTTGGTTACTTCTTTTTTTTTTAATTGAAAAAAAATAGTTTTAAGACAAGTTGAAAAAGAATATGAACATGATAACATAGTTCTGGTTAAACTTGAAAAACTCAGTAAGAAATTGTTCTTCAAACTTTAAATGTCATAGTTCCAAGTTTGACGTTGAAATAATGAGCAATTTGATAAACAAATACTTATTTGAAATAATAATCTCCCGATATGTGGTGCAAGGAACTGAGAACATCCAATGCAAAACTGTCAGGCCAACCGATCAAGGAGATAACAGTGATTAATGGACCTTTGCGATTCATAAGTTTTTTCGTTTAATTACCATAAGTTATACTTAAAACAGATCAAAGCGAACGAACACCTTTGCAGCATTTCAGCAGAGCTTTACACAAGCATGAACACTAATCAACTGACCAATACTCAAACCAAACATGGATAACTGGACATAGAATTGTGGAAACTGCAGTTGCAATCGACAGGATACGGGTCTTATAACTCATTTAAAAAATCTTTTTACTGTTCTACACAACTCACAAAACTGAATAGCAAACACCACTTTATCAGAGAATGGAACCTTAAAACAAAAGCAAATTCAAGGCAACATGTTGTCAAACGGTCAACATTAGTTGTTAGCAGCAGCAGCAGCCTGCTTTGCACCAAGAGCAAAGAACTCCGAGATCACTTCAAGCGGCATCCCCTTGGTTTCAGGCACTTTCAAGAAAACAAATATCCATGATATAACACAGACGATAGCATATATGCCAAATACACCAGCAAGACCAATAGAAGACAGCATGACAGGTAGTGTGTAGGTAACAATAATATCCCCAATCCAGAACACTAGGGCACATATGGCAATGCATATTCCTCGGATCCGAGTTGGAAATATCTCTGAACAGAGTATGTTGGGAATGGGCCCGAACCCCATAACAAATGAGCAGAAGTACAAAACAACACAGACTGTAGATATAGCAGCCTTTGCAACAGTCCCCATAGTCACTAAACTTCCAATGACTAAAACAATGAGGGCTATTATTAAGATTGGAATTGTGCCTAGCAGCAGACTCCTGCAATACAACAATACACAGAAAGGCAAGGGTAGTAATCAGATTTGCAGGACTGGAACATAAGGACAATAGAGCATCCACTCACTTCTTATTCAGCCTTAAGCACAAGTAACCATTCAATGCTAAAATCTACTACGCATACGAGGGCAAAAAAGGATGCTAAGGTCTATTCAGTGACAAGCACTGTGGAGGAGAAGTTTATACATTTGCCAAAGCAAAACGTACAAACAAAGATGTATGAGAGAGCTCGTCTTAAAATGAGCCAGAACGCTTCCGAGAGGCAATGAAACTTGCTTGTACTATAGTACTCTAACTTGAAGCAGGTCAGACAGCAAAATTGAAGGGATTTGAATCCTTCCTCCCCTCATGAGAGGACTATAATTTAGTGCATGGGAAGGTTCTTTTTCCTTATATGCTCAGACCCTGATTTGAATGGGAAGCCTCCCACTAAATCCTGCTACCATTATATTTTTCCAGTGCTAACAATGGCAAAGCACACCCAGCCTTCCATCTATTAAAGCAGAATTTTTGCTATATCTCCATCACTCCGTCTCGATCTAGCAAACAGTCTTATGCAGTGGAGATGCATTGAATCCAAATTCCAGGCACGTTTATTGACGCACGGCTTAGACCTTTAAAGAGAGAAGGGGGTGAAGAGAAACACCTCACAATTGGAGATGAGAAATCAAACCAAAATACTATGAGCCATTTGGACAAGGCACTAAAGAGTTAGGAGGAGAAGTGAGTGAATTGGGAGGTTAGTTAAAGCAGCATCGTATGAAAAACATCATATTCACTTTTTCCATAGTAGTTACTCAAAAGGAAGTTACCTCCTGCCAGAGATATCCATAAGCCTCATGGCAACGGCTATAGAAGGGAGCATTAAGAAATTTGTGATTGCACTTATCAGCAGAGATGCAGAAGCAGAACTGATGCCTAAGTTTGACAAGAGAACTCCTACACCTGCTTGCTCAAGTATTTGCGGAGTGTAGTACATAACTCCATTAATTCCTGAGAACTGCATGAATAACAACTCCACGTAAGAATGCTTCAAAGAAAAGCAGACACTATTTTGATATAGCATAGATCACCATATTTTGTCCTATTAACCAAGCTGACAGTAGCATTCTTTTCAAGGATGCCAAACCAAGATGTGAAAAAGAAAAATCAGGAAGATATTAGAAGTAGGGGTATCTATAAATTAGTGTCTTTTCAGTATGTATTTGGAGGTTAAATTATGGCACAAAAGAAATATTTAAGTCCGAGGCCACAAAGGACATTGGTCTAGCCGTACGAGCAGCGTTTGCAAATATTTCATATATCAGCAACCAGCATGAAATATAGGGATACTCCCTATTATCGACAAATGAATATACCATGTCTACTTGAAATTTCTACGTCACTTTTTACACAAAAATAGTGCTATTTCAGTATTTAATTGGAGGTTAAATTAAGTTATAATCTTGACCACCAGGTATAAAAGAAATATTTAAATCTGCGGCTATAAAGGGCAATGGTCTAGCACTACGAGCAGCACATGTAAGTATTTCATATATCAACAACCAGCATGAAGCATAGGGATACTCCCTCTCTTCAGATAATGAATATACCATGCCTGCCTGAAATTTCTCCATCAATTCTTTAACAAATATCAAAAAAGGAAAAGATAAATAGGCATGCCTTATTCAATTATAATGTAACCAACGAATCACTGCTATTATATTTCGTTCATGCTACCTTACAAAAACTGACACCATTGAACATCACTTTGCATTGACTGAATTCTAACCAATATCCATCTCTGTGAACACTGACCATACATCGCCCTACTTTATTTTTTTTTGATGACACGTCGCCCTATTAGTTATCCAGTTATTTTATTTTTTTTTGGTTCCCACGATATATAAGAAATGCTCAAGATATATCATGACTGATCACAACTTATCCATGTCATCCCTTGAATAAGATTCAATTCAAGATGGAGAGTCTAATCTCTTATGATTCTGCAGAGAAAATTTCCCAAATTCCTAATCTATCAACAGAAATTTATGTCGAAGGTGGGAAGACAGATCCAAATAACAAGGTTGGGAAAGAATCTATGTACTACACTTCTTGAAGAAATAAATATGCTTCCCAGTTGACTCTTAGCTGCATAAGATCTCTGGAATCACTGTTAAGACAGCAATTGCGCCAAATGGACACTCAAAAGATTCTAAAACATAGCAAGAAAGCTACAGATTTCAAATCCATATTTAAGGAGGGAACGTGACCAACCTGCAAAAGAGAAAGACTGTCACGGAAATGTAAGGAAGAAAGACAGCAGTTACATTCTTTTCTAGTAATATTAGCGATTACCTGCTGAAGTATTTGAATCCCTACACCAACAATCAATGCATGCTGGACTCCTGGTTCAAACAAATCTCTCCAATTAGGTCCTTTTCCAGATGCTTCAGATGGATGAATCATAGCTGGTCCAATAGGATGTTGATCCATCAAGTCTTTTGAATATAAAGCGGGTTGACTAACCAAAGCAGCAGCACGGACAAATTCACCACCAGCAGGCATATCACCCCCAGCAAGAGAAACTAAAGATCCCCTTCGAATTCCCTGAGCTCCACTCTCATGCAAATAGATTCTTTTAAAACCTCCCTCCTTTTCATTATCACTTTCTCTCTCTGTCCATTTCCAAGCAAGCTGCCATCCACCACCAATGCCAGCACTGCCAATTGGTTCACCATCATTACCCTGCATCATGCTAAAAATACTTCCATGGGATGGAGGCAGAACCATGTCCTTTTCCAAGCTTGTTGTCTGACGTGATATAAGTGGGCTCTGCAAATTGTCATCAGATTCTTCAGCTGCAGCCTCAGATGCATAATCGTCGCCCTCAATGGCAAGGTTTTCTTCATCCCAGTCTTCATTTTTTGTTTGATTTCCAGCAACACTAAACATGCTGCCCAGATGTGGAAAGAGCATGCTTCCCTTGCTTCCTGCATCCGGAAGCTTCTCATAAACACTGCCAAACAGAGCGACAACAGGGTCCATGAGGGGCATATGTGCAAATGTGCTTCCTTGGCGAGATGCAATACCAAGTTCACTTTGCCCAGTGACAGGCCGAGCAACCAAAGAGTGTCCCTGTTCAGGCCTAAATAGCCTAATTTGATCTTTTTGAGCACTTGGTTCCTGGTCCTCCACAAGTTCATCTGCTGGGCCAATAATGTACTCCTCCACTGATGTTTCGCCACCAACTCCAAGCCCCTCAACTAGCAAAGCCATTTCCCCTGTAAATAGAAGTTGCGCCATTATTGATACATGGCAGATGGTAACCTTGCCATTTTCTTAGGAAACCGATGATCACTGATAAACTAACCGACCAGCACTAAAGCCAAATGCAGAAACATGAAAAGTTTACATATACTTTAAAGTGCAAAAGCCAAAATGTCCTATGCATTTTACATGAAAAATTCCATGACTTTTTCAACCTTTACAGAACCAAATAAGTACAATCACCAAATTTACTGCTCCGATTATATGCGTAGGTGAATACTGAACTAAATGACATAGAATAGTTCACGCGCTTGCCCCATGTAAAAGATAAGCAAGCCTGCTAAAGGCATAACTAAGAAAATAGAAGTATACCCACTCTAACAACTTAAGTTTTTAGATGAGGTGGTCATGCAATTCAACAATTATTACTATTAATAAAATCAATTTAGGAAGTACGGAAAGACCTTGACAACATCTTTGTCCGAGAAAATCCGAACTCCCCAATTTGAGTGCCTTATCAATCTATACTGTATAATGTATCAAAATCCAACATTATCAATCTTGCTATTTCATAAGTTTAAAATTCTGCATCTTTTAATTTGTCAAGAAAGAACTATTCAAGAAGTAGGAGAACATTCAGGGAGCACACCTATAAAAAGATGCAGTATCTCATACTCTTCTTGTGCCAACTCATGTAACACTTTTAACTGGGATTTAAAAACCTGTTTACTACATTAGTACTAAATAAAATATTTAGTAGTTACAAAACTTATGTTAAATAAAATCATTGAGAGACATTTTAAATCAATACTTTAAACCTTTTTGCTGCAGCATCTTTTAAAAAATAACAATAAAAGAATATATCATGCTAAAGTACTCTTGAGAAAAGTTCAAAATCTGATGCTTCAAAGGTGTAAATCTTTCTCTAGATTTGATGATCAGGATAAGTTCTAAATTTGAAGATTGATAAATCATCCACTTCTCAAATGACTTAAATACCGATTACATTCATTATAGAGCTAATTCAAAAAAACGGAGGAAGAAACAGCAAAGTAGTATTATGAATTTTATAGAAATTAATAATCAAGTTAATTTTTTCATTGACTAAGAAAAAAAATTCAAAGATATTTATTCAATGACTAAGATCACCTCCTATTATTTGTGTCCTTAATTTGAAATTTCCGTTACAAACTAGCCATCCTATAATAACAAGAAAATTTTGTTATTCCGAAACATCCATATGCACTTGTTTTTAGTTTTTATTTTCTTTTTGAGGCATTATTGTTTACCTGATATATTCAATTCTGAACTCACTTTCTACACATTTTTGTATATGATGAACTAGTCGTATTACTCGATCTTCAATGGCTAGGTTTATAAGGGGAAAAAAATCAATTTAGTGAACCTGTCAAGATGCGAACTAATTGTGGGACAATTTGACTCTAGGAAATACGCCAAATTGCTTATGAAAAGCCATCTAAATGCTAGATCATACTCATATCTTTGGGGGGGGGGGGGTGTATTAGTTCTAGGTTGCAATATCTTTTGCAAATTTTATGATACAAATAAAGTCACATACAAATTCCATGAGCTCACCAAAGACATCTTCCTGTCCACGGAGCCTCTGCAAGACCCGCTTTGCATCTAGCATTCGCCCTTTACTCACAAGCCATCTGGGGGACTCGGGCAAGTAAAATATTGTCAATATAAAATACAAAATGGAGGGGATAGAAAGCACACCAAGCATCAGTCTCCAAGTGGGAGAGCTCATCAACGACATGCCAAAAACCATGCAATATGAAAAGAACATGCCAACACAGCCAGTGAACTGAGGTAGGGTGTTCAATAAACCCCTTATCTCTGGTGGTGCTGTTTCAGATATATATATAGGGACAAGAGTAACTGCCAAACCAACTCCAAACCCATTCAAAAGTCTTGCCAAAAGTAGAACATAGATATTTGGAGACCAAAGCATTACAAGGCCACTAACAAAATAAAGAACCGAAGAAGTTATGAGCAAGGGACGACGGCCAAGCCAGTCAGCTATTGCACCAGAGCAAGTTGTAATCAAGACAGCACCAACAAGTGACATGGCAACAATAAGTCCTTCCATGGTAGGTTGTGTTTCTAGATTAAATTCCTTTTTAATGTATAGAATGGACCCTGTATTTTGAAACAAAAATAAGTAGAGAATTATAACCAATTCAAAGATATCATTAAGTAACATATAAGGGAAGAAAAAAAAGAATGGATAACCTTGTTGAAATTTGAAAAAAATTATGAGAGCCACCGACTGCACAAGGTACCGGATGGCATAGAAAAACAACAAGAGGAAATATGGACTAACATCATGATTACTAGCAGTGTTAAGTAGAATTTCACAAGTAACTAAAGGAAAAAAAAATCAGTATTGAAGAGCTAGGTCATATGGTTAAAGATTACCAGCTATAGTGGCATTGTCCCATCCTTGCAAAAAGCTGCCAATTGCAGCAGCAACCGCTACAAGCACAGCTCCACTCATTTCCTTTAAATACCAAACAAATCAAGACAACACTGCTGGTTATTCTTATTGATGATTATAGATACCTTTCAATAGAAAGAGAAAAAGATCTCACCAACTTTGTTATAGTTAGAACTTAGAGCGATTCAGCAACTTTTTAAAACTGGAATATGTAGAATTAAAAAGAGGGGGCGTAAGCATCAATGGAAAACACAGACCAAGCATGAAGCTTTTACCTTAAAAAAGTCGAGAGGAGGAAAAGGGGATTCAAGAAAGCGGAATCACTTGACAAGTTTGAGAGAAGAATCAAGAAACCATAGGAAGCTGTCGATCGTCGGATTTAAAATCAAGCTAGCTGCACCTGAATTTCAGAAAACAAAACAGGGTTTTGGTTTTGGGAATTAGGAAAGGAATGAAAAAGTAAAGCAAGTGAAGTAGAAAAAATTATACTGTACTAATTTAATTCAGAGCCCTTTTTTAGTGCGACACCTGCCAACACGCTGTCCTGATGATTTTGAAAGGGAAAATTAAAGTAGGTATTATCGAGTAAACAAATACTTAGTAGCAGTAGTGAAAAAAAAACCAAAAATAGATTAGGAGGGTTTAACCATGATTATTGATTGATGTCCCTTCTGCATCTAATATGTCTTCGGTGAATCTCCAGCTACTTCTGCATCATTCTATATATACTAAAAGAAAAAGAAAAAGTAACTACTTTAACTAATACGTAACATAATAGTAATAAGAATCCAACATAAGTGATTACAACGCTCGGAATTGTGTCGCCGGCGAGTGAAATGACGGCGGACATATTTTTCTTGTTTTTTGGGGGGAAATTAAGCATATTGACCTTCTGGGTTTCAAAATCATACTACATTTATTATCCCTCGCCCATCTACCATTTTCCCACCAAAAAACCATGTAGGTATTTTTTGACACATTTCAAATTTCAAGATTCAAATAAATCTATTTTTAATCGTAAATTTTTTTATATATTTTTTAAATATTTTGATTTATCAATTATTGTGACTTATAGTACTTTTTATGTAGTTTACAAATATATAAATTTCATTTTGAAAAATTTGAAGATTCCATGAATAAATTTTCGATCAAACTTAAATTGTTTGACTCTCGAAAAGCGAAATGTGTTACATAAATTGGAACAGAGGGAGTACATTTTTTTCTGTACAAATGTAATAGGCAACAAATATAAATTTTCTCTCTTTAGTTTTCTTAGGATAAAAACGGTTAGGTTATTAAAAGAGTATATTAGTAGTGTTTGTATTAATAATACATAGATTATTTTTTATGTATTATTTGGTTTTGTGTATTAAAAATAACCAATATTGTATAAAAATAATTATTTACAAAAAAATACCCTTTATAATTAGAGTAAAGTGTCAAAAATACATCTAAATTATCTTCTTCTTTTTTAAAGTTAAAGTAATATTCTAATTTTTTTTTTTTTTTTTTGGAGATAGTGATACATTAATTTTTAACTTTTACCTAATATCAATAATTATTTGATTTTTGTCTATATGAAATGTGTTGTGATAATGTATTATGTATGTATGAAATTAAGTAGGAAAGGTAGCTTAATAAAAAGAAAAGCGGTAGTGAAATTAGCTGTCTATTTAGTTGAGGTGTGCGGTCACTCCGCCCATAAATGACCTTGGATTTGATGGCCATAGTCTCCCATCCCATGTATACATCGTAGAGCGGCTGGTTGACATGAGAAACGTGGACATTTTTGGAGCAACAGAAATTTCTTGGCCTCCAAACTTCCAAGTTTTATTTGAGCACCACCACCCCTATATATATATATATATATATATATAGCGTGTTTCTGCTAATCAATTAGGTGCTGAAAATGGAAGGTGAAAGGCTGTTCGAGGAGTTCTCGGCTGGGTATTACGGTCTCTGTACCGCTGGAGGAATGCTCAGCGCTGGCATTACTCATCTCGCCATTACTCCTCTCGATGTCTTGAAGGTTAACATGCAGGTAATTACACTTCCAATTTATTTTTCTGACTTACCGCAAATCTGCCGTCATTTGGATTTCAAAAACCCCAAAGTCCTCTTTTCCTGTCTCCTTTCTACAACTACTTATCCCTTTAGTCTTGAATCATCTTCCTTAAGACATAATTAGTGCTTAACATTTGCTTCCCGTCTCGATGTCAATATATATTTTGTTTGGATTGTGCATGTATTATTAGTTTAAATACTATATTTGTTTTGATAGTTACTTTAATTTTATTGTATTGTATTCTTAAATCCATCGTTACATAATGACGAAAAGTCCCACAATAATTTGGTGTGATAATAGTACGATACATGAAACCATATGTAACAACCATCCTAACAAAATGTAAAGATACTTTGAACCTCACTTACAATAAATGGCTGTATGTTGACTTTGTTGTTTGATTGAGATCACCAAAATGCTATGACAGTGACATAAGATTTAGATGCACGTGCGACTGTTTTCTAGTAATTGTATAGAGGTCGAATAGCAAACTACACAATTTCCAACACCACCATCTTCTTTAATTTTATGGATTGTTTTCAATAGGTTCATCTTCTGACACTCAATAGATCAAAACATAAAAGAAAACTTTCTCCAACTAATACTGGTAAAGAGAAAGGAATAAAACTTATGAAGCTAGGATTAAAGAGAACTTGTTTCATGGATTGTCTAATTATGTACTTTGCAAACCTTCACTAATAAATTGCTCCTATATGTTAAGAAACAAACTCCCAACTCTAAGATTCTTTCGGATGGCGTTCTTCTGGTATGTCTAATGTTTAGTTGTTTATTTTGTTTTCTTTACCTGCTCTGGTAATTGGAAACTCCAGGAGCTGGATACGTGCCTGTATTTATTCTGTTCAAATGATCACATGTCTTGATTTCAAGCCATTGAACCTCGTAACTTCTTTACAACAGTCTTGCACTAGAACACACAACTTTCTTTCTTGTAACATATCTGTAAACTCCATGTGTCACTGTGCCTCATGACAAACAAACTAAAATTAAAGGGTGGCAAAAGAGGAAGTAACTTGCCTAATCTAGTATGTTTTGATAATACCTTTATTTGCTTTAGGTGGACCCTCTCAAATACCGAGGCATTTCATCAGGGCTTATAACACTATGGAGAGAGCAAGGCCATTCTGCTCTCTGGAGAGGTTGGTCAGGGAAACTATTCGGATATGGAGTTCAAGGAGGATTTAAATTTGGTCTTTATGAATACTTTAAAAGGTCCTATTCTGAATTGTTAGTTGATCAACGTAGGAGTGTTATATTCTTCCTCAGCGGTGCATCAGCACAAGTATTTGCTGATGTGGCCCTCTGTCCCTTTGAAGCTGTCAAAGTTCAGGTCCAAACTCAGCCTCATTTTGCCAGGGGATTAACTGATGGATTTCGCAAATTGTATGTGAATGAAGGCCTTTCAGGGTAAAGTCCAAGAAGTATGCATTGTTTGTTTTATTGCTATCCACCTTGCACATTGATGCTGAAGTTTGTTTTTGCTTCATTGTAGCTTTTACAAGGGACTCTTTCCACTTTGGGGGCGTAATCTTCCATGTAAAATCTTTACTTAAATTAGTCTTTTCTATCGTCCCTCCCACCACCCCTCATTTTCCTTCATGTTGTCATTCAGAAGTGTTGTGGGGCTTTCCTGGTAAAGTTTACTCATATCAGTGTCCTTGGGTAGGATAGAGTGGAGTAATAAGTGTGTATTTTGTGTATCCTGTAGATTTCTTGCCCTTCAATTTATCTGTTATTTACCATTGAAAAGTGGCATTTTGCATCATGTGGCAGCTGCATAGTATCTTCTTGTTGCTTCAGTTCTTCATTTACTGTCTGGCTTTCTTTATCATCGGCTACTATACAAGTTTGCACATAGTACAAAATTTAGTGGCCTGGCCTTGCTCACAATTTCTAGAATGTGATTATTAATCAAATTTGGCTTTGAAGTCTTGCTGCATATAGATGCACTATACAATATGATATTCACATTACCAGCTGTGGTTTGCCAATGTCTGGGTTTCTGCTTTTAGAGATTGTAATTATGACTTTCTATGTGCTTCCTCTTCTGTTGGCAGTTTCCATGATCATGTTTTCGACATTTGAGCACTCAGTAGATCTGATGTACCGGAAGGTCATACAGAGAAGGAAGGAAGATTGCTCAAGAGCCGAGCAACTCGGTGTGACATGCTTATCAGGCTATGCTGCTGGATCTGTTGGCACTGTAATATCTAATCCCGCTGATAATATTGTCTCCTTTCTTTACAACAGAAAGGCTGAGACAGTTAGACAGGTAAAACTTCTGTCAAATAGTACGTATGATATTCAAGTGTATTTGAAAAAAATCTAATTAGTTGGAAAAAAATGACATGATGTTTTCAGGCTATTAAAGAGATTGGACTTGTTAATTTGTTTACGAGAAGTCTTCCTGTTCGAATCACACTTGTGGGCCCTGTTGCGACTCTGCAATGGTTTCTCTATGACACAATTAAAGTGTTAACTGGACTGTAAGTTTACTACTATTCTCTTTCTGTAGTTCTTGTATAGTTCTTTCCAAATGCTCGATTATTTTTGTGCCTTCACTTGTGAGCTTATTTGTCCATTGAACCTAGCTATTTGAATATTATTCATGTAATATACCACAAATATAAATTATAGTTGAAAATAAAGTGATAAAATTGAATAAACAAATCTTTAGGCTGAGATGTGGATATCTCGCTCTCTTTAAGGAGATTCAAGTCCATTGCGGCATAATCTACACCAATCCAGCAATATGTCTCTTGACTTATCTCCTTCAGGATACAACAACCCAACAACGTCGTACAACTCAACTCCGGACTTCCTTCAACATATAAATACTCTCTTTTATACATAGTTAATATAATTGAAGACTTGAAATATTTTCTGTGTTTCAACTCTCTCTTTCACTACTATCCACTAAAATATTTTTCACACTTCAACATTTTTCTTACTACACTTCACAAAGGAAGAAACATCACTATTTATAGGTAAAAAAGTCTTTCATATAATCAATATGTAGAGTGAGGGAGAGTAATGTGGGTAGATGAATGTGATAGATGTTACATAATTTACAAGAAACTAATGGTCATATGAGTTACAAGAAACTAATGATCATAAGAATTACAAGAACTAATGGTCATATAAGTTCCAAGAACCAATAGTCATCTTCTATCACAATTTATACCCATTAACATATGCACTTAATACTTTATTTTAATAATAAAATGCATATACACCGACAAATACTACTGGCAGAACTGGGGAAGGATGTGTTTCCTTTATTATTGTCATTATTGCTCTTACAACCGGCTTTGTGCTTTTGGACTTGAAAAAGTCATAAAGAAACTATGATAAGAAGATTGGTTATAGCTCCAAATGTTAATGGTGAATATGCTCATCAAGATGCTTACAATTTTGCAAAACCTGAAATCAAGTGACTCGCTTAACTTTAGGTATAAGAGTTCCTTGATGTGACAATTGATAGCCTTGTGCAGATAAATTTCATGAATAAATAAAGGAAAGTAAGGACTCCAACGTAAAATTGTTGAGGTTCTATGTAGAATTGAAGTAGTGGGTGCTTGCTGCTTATTAAAGATGTTTGATTCTGTGTTCTGCTAAAAAACTGTATTGCGTGTAACCTGCAGGCCAACAAGTGGGGGGCTTACCCGACATGGGAAGGATCCTAACTTACTCAGACAATAAATAACGGCTCCCTCAGAAAGAGTCATGTGAAGTGTGGTGGCCTCAATCACCTTTCTTGGCTTGTTCAGTTGTCTCCTTGTCAGCAGTTATCTGATTTCCATCTGGTTGCGACTTGTAAATATGACTTAGAAGAGAAAATAGAAAAGGATGACTTTGCAATTGCCACGCACTGCTTCGGGTCTCAGATTTCATTTGTGAACCTCTGTTTGGATCATTGTTATTCATTGTTTCATAATATATTGTATTGTACTGTATGCTAGATACAATATTTGGCTAAATTGTATTATTTGTTGTTATTTAATGACATTTTTTATTGTTTGATTTGACCATATCGTATTATTGTAATTTATAAATTTATTAAAATGACCTTAATTATTCTATGGTAGAGGTTTGATAAGGATTAAATAATATAGGATAAATGGTAAAATAGTATTATGAAATATTAAGTAAGATATAATTAGAAAAATAAATTAAGTAACAACGGGAACACAACGAATTGGTTGTTCCATAAAATGGAGTTTTCATTTTTACGTAATAACGAAATTTAATAATACAATATAATACATTTTAAGTAACCTCGCGTATATATATATATATAACAATGATCCAAGGGTAAAAGGGAAATTACACTCTACCCGTTTATTTGGATTCAGAAAAAGAAAAGAAAGATTTTAACTAGTTGGACGTGTCACTAAGGATAGTCCTCCTTATTACTCCAAGTAATAGCTGTTGTCTAAATGGGACACGGATAGTCGTTGGTGACCGCATGTAAATATCTTTTTGACTTGTGATAATCTATTTATTTTTGTCATATTTGGTAAGCGTGGCTGGCTACTTGCTACTGGACTGGGCCCAATTGCCAAAGCCAGTGGACCAATAATTTTGGATGTTACCATTAAAAGACAGCAAGAGTGGTTAGCAATGACTAAACAGATAGAGTTGAATAGTCCCCAATTGCCCTTTTCATTCACTTTTTCCTGGTTAAATAAATTTTTTCGTATTTTATCCCCAAATCATCATTCAATACATAATATTAAAAATGAAAAAGGGTCAAAACTAATTTTTAACTATTTGAAATAGGTCAAATATATCTTTAATAATATTTTGGCTCAAAATTAATCTTTCCGTCTTACATTGGATCACTTCTACCCTTTCTTTTAACGGAATAAGATGTGGCATTCAATGTGTAAATTATAATGCCACATAAGCGTCCACCTAAGCACATCCACAGGAGACTCCGGCGTCAACTATTTTTTTTCTCATCGGGATAAAGGAACCCCTTTGTCTCCGGCGAAGGAGACTAAACAATGGCGCTATAACTAATCAGCTCATTCGGATAACGGATCTTCCTTGTTGCCAGAGACGGTAACTGAACGGTGGTGGTAAAAGACTAAAATTGTTGATTCTTTCATTTGGATAATGGATGTCCATTGTCACCGGAGTTGAAGAAGGCACAAAGCTGTCAGAATCAAGTAAATAGTCGGTGTCATCTAACGACATTGACACAAATAACAATAATAACATAACAATCCACTGATTTTTATAAGCCTTTGTACTATTAAACGCCGCCAACAGTTAGAACGAGTCGATGATTTTTACGCCCATTGTCTTGTTCGGAGCAATAGTTTGAAAAATCATATCATCCTTGGCATTTCAAGCAAGATCCCTACAATGGTACTATCGGGGAATAAGTGACGACAATCGTAATAGAAATCGTCAGGTTGCAAGAACAAAGCAATATCAGAAGGCACAAAAATGAAAAAAAAAAAAAGAAGAAGTCAAACTTAACAACTTCGGCCATTTGATGGTTAACGCAGTAGTAGCTGTTGACACCCAATTTTGACACTCCACAATTTAATCAATTTTCAAGCTTCTTCAATTTCAAATAATTTGAAATAATTGTTTTCGAAAAAAAAAATACTTTCAAAATCATTTTCAAGACATTTTGCAATTTTTCATATAGATTATATGTTTTTATATTTATAATATATATATTTATATAGTTTCCATTTTTAATTGAATATTTGAGAAAATCAGTTTACCAAAACATAGTGTTTTAATTGAGTATGTTTTATTTCTCTAAAAAAAATATAATAATAACTAATTCATGAGTTAATTGTATAGTCGATCTTTTATTTCAAAGTAATTATTTTATCTTGTTAAATTAAGAAGATCGATTAACTAATTTTAATTTGCATCGAACCGCATTCTTCGAATTCAATTTCTCGATGAAATACATTTATTTGATCCAATTTTAAGCCTAATTTCTCAATAAACCAGCCCACACCCTTAATTATTTCCCTATTGTCCTAAATTTCTATTCCACGCGCTCCTTTTTCCTATTCTTTCTATTTTCCAGAACTCACGTTCTCTCCCTCACGCGTTCCTCTTCTCCTTCACAAGAAGAATGACGCGAACCTAGCAATTCCAACGAGTCCTAGCCGTGGTTTATCCAATTTTTGGCGAGGAACATCAATTTCATATAGTTGTCCCGTTCGTCCTTTCTTATCCAGCGAGACGTACGAATTCAAACGGTGACTCATCCTTCTTATTTCTTGTCAGTTCTTTTTCTCTCGATTTTACCCTCTCTAGTACCATTTGAGGTTTTCAAGCACTTTCTAAAAGGATTTCGAATTCACAACAGGTCCCACATCGAAAGTCTTTCCAAATTTCGTGAGATTTTAGGTCCTATAAATAGACCTTCTCTTCACTGTTCAAGGGGAGTTTTTTGGGAGGCGAGAAAAGGAACACTTGGCTAAGTGTTTTGGGAGTTCTTATTTTTCATCACTGAAATTTTGTTGATTCGCAGCTATTTTGAGTCGGAGTGGTGTTGGAATTCGTCACGTTCAAACTCGTTGTCCGATTCGCTGCCCAGAACCAGGTGATCTTCCTTCCTTTTCTTTATTCAGTTATGTTATTTCTTCTTTAGTTGATTGGTAGTGATGATTTTTTTTTTTGCAGAGGCTATAAATTTGTATTTGTCTCATTGTGTTAGAATAACATGCTTATGTTCATTTTTTTGTTCTGTTTCTTGTTTCTTTAATTCTCTCATCATGTATAAATTTTGTTTAATTCTCTCATATGAGTTCAATAACTTTTTATTTTATCTTGGACTACTTCGTATAGGTCCTTTATGTTGATTTTGGGTGATCTTTTAGTTTCAGTTTTGTTGTTCCATGGGTAGAGTAAGTTTCTTTTTATGTGTGTGCTTCTAGTTGTTGTTCCTGATTAAGTTGGAATAGCTATGTCAAATAGGGTTGCGACTATTCCGTAGTCTAATCTTCATGCCCATTTGATTTGTTGTCTGTTATCTCTCTATTTTAGCTGAGTTCTTGAACCTGGAGTGTATCTCTTTAGTATGTTTATTGTTTTACCCTCACAGGCCCTTTTTAATTCATGTTGTACAACTGATGATTTCCTTCCTTCTTGTTGCGCTCTTTAAATGCATCTGATTAAGAATATAATTGTTTACTCTTCTACATCGAAATGTTTGGTCTTAAAATGCTATGTTGAATTTGGTGGTTCTTAAATTGCTCATCAATTGTATTGCTGAAGTTTGTCTCTGTTTTGCCAAAACTATTTTTTTAGTATGTTTGTCTTGTCGGAAATTGAATATTGATAGAAACATGGATTGATTTTCTTTCAAGTTTTCTTCAGTTGTATTCCTTTAAAATTTTGGCTGTTGACAACCATTAATTTCTATTGCTTGAAGTTAATCACTGTTGCTAATATCTTATAGTTAAAGTTGAGTTGTGATTAATGGAAACAATTATGTGATCAAGCTAGTCTTATCTTTCTGTAGCTCCATATGTATTGTTTTGACTTCCTGAACTGAACTCCTAATATTGGATTGAATTACATCATTTGCTTGTCATTAAGTCATATTGGTTTTCGCTTAACCATTTTTCTATGCATAAACCTTCTTGTTCGAGTCTAATGGGACTCCCTTCCTTGCATTCGTTTCTCTTTGAGTCAACCTCCTTTAAGTCGATTGAAAGGAAGCTAATATTATTGAGTTAAACACCCAAGAAGACAGCACCAGCAGTAGCCTAAAGGGCTAAAAGAGTAGCATTTTCTTGGACTTGAAAGTCTGAAAATGGCACCTGCTAAAGCAGAGTTGCAACAACCTCAAAAGGCAGAAAAACGAGGAGCAAAATTGGGTTAAAACCCATAATTAATGAGGCAGAATTGCAGCAGCCTTAAAGTGCTGAATAATAGCGCCAGCAGCAGCAAAACAAGGAGTAGATTAAGGGCCAGGAAACCCAAATTTTATTCTCTCATTTATATTTAACTCTTTTTATATGGTGTGTTTGCTATGATCTTACTAACTCTTGTTTGTTTTGCCTTTGAACTAGATGAATCCTCACCAAAGTTATCAATGTTATTTCTTGAGAAAATAGCCAAAAGCCCCTCTAAACTATTACCCAATTCTCAATTACACACTTATACTTTATGGGGTTCTATTACCCCCTTCAACAATTTTAAAGTGAAATTATTTGCTCCCTAAATGCTGAGGTGGCAAAGAAAGTGTAGTTCACTCTAGTGAGAGGTAAAAATAATAATTAAAACTTTAATTTTAAAATTATAGTTTTATTTTATATTGATTTTCTGTTTTCTTTCTGTTTTTATTTTATTTTGTTTTTAAATTTTTTAAGTTTCCTTGCAGTTTTTGTTTTATTTTTTATTTTTAACCTTTTTTTCTCTTTTTGTTTTCTCTTCACCGGCGACAACTCAGCTCCACCACCAAGTCGCCGCCCTCGTCAGCTTCCCACCATTAATCTGATTTGCATCCTCAAATCACAAATTTTTCACGTTAGATCAATTTCTCGTTAGTGTGAAAAATTGACAATCGCTTAAAATTCAAATTCAAATATAAAGTCAAGAGGATCAAATTTTAGTGTCATTAATGGAGAAATTTAAGGATCCTTGAGTGAAATTTACAAGTTTCCTTAGTTATATTATTATGACTCAACCATCGTACATAATAATCGCGCCGTCAATCGCCATCTACCTCCATCGTGAATCGCCGCGTTCATTTTTAAAGTTGCTAAGCTCTCAATAATTTCAATCAAAATTCAAAACCCACTTTGAAAAATCTAATTTTGAAGTCTCCAATTATTGAACACTATCACTCTTTTTTGTGTTCATCACTAATTTTCCATGCAGCCCATTCATTGCATATCCTACCAAACAACATCAAAGGGTAAATCTTTTTACCATTAATCGACCCTTTTTAAATTCTTTTGTTTTTTTAAACAAGTATCTTGATGAATTTTCAATTGTTGTTAAGAAGGTTTATGAAGAAAATTTTATTCAATGATTTCTAAATTTAAGCTTGCTTTGCTAGTTTGAAAAATAATTTGATCAAAGTAAAGAAAAAATGGAGCAAGAAAGGAAAGAGAAGAGAAAGAGAAGGACAATATAAAAGGAAAACTAGAATAAAGGAAAAAATAATTTTAAAAATTTTTTTAGAAAGGTAAATTACGTGGCAAGCGTGTGCCACTTATTTTTTGATACAAATCTGGGTGTGAGTTTTTAAGGGGGTATATATTATACTTTTAAAATGTTCAGTTGGGTAATATGACCCCCGTAAAGTATAAGTGTGTAGTTGAGAATTTGACAATAGATTAGGGGGCTTTTGGCTATTTTCTCTTATTTCTAAAATGATATCTCTTGTTTCTTATCACTTGTCAAATCGTTTTAAGTTTGACAATCTAAGTTTATTAGAATAACTTAAGAACCTTTCATGTTCTTTCATAGTTATTGAAAAGCTTTAATCCATGTTTATGAGTTTGGATTAATTGTATAGTTCAAAAACTTGACTATGGATAAAATTTTAAGTTGGGATTATTCTTGAGATTTTGCAAGTTTCAAAAGATTTTTATCTAAGTTTTAAACAGGAATTTTTAGAAGTAATTCTTTTTATTTTATAAAATTAGCCAAACTTTTAAATTTGTCGGTCAACCGCATGTTAACGGATTTTCTAAGATGCTTAAACCCTTCCTTAAAGGATTATTTGAACCCTTCCCCGACATTGGTTTTATTTTAAATATTTCCTTTCAAAAACTCCTTTTTTAAATGGTTTTCTTAATTTTTTTTAAAAAAATTAAGCGGCGACTCCTAAATTAATCATTATTCCAAAAGGTTAATAAAATTGCCAAAGTTGCGAAAAGGTTTCAAAATCTTTAGTTTTCAAAATCGGGTTGTAATAGCAGCAACAATGAATTGTCTTCGATGGTCCAATACACCGTTGATTCCATGGACAGCGAGATGATTGTCCACATAAAGTCAAGTTGCTTGATTTTAACAAACTCAATTGAATTCTCTGTCAAAGAAATCGATACTTGTCTAATATAGTTTTTGAAGAAGAAGAGACAATCGTTATTGAAGAGAGTTGGGCCAATTGACACTGGATAAAAGGTTGACCCAAGTGAGAGGGGTTCTGAGAGTGTGGCAATGAAGGAGAAGAGCCAAAGGAGGACGCGGGGATGGGCGAATCTTGACGAACAAAATGAAGTCCGGTGGGGGCCAATATAGTGCAAGAGAAATTATTCTTTGTGGAGTCGATGGTGGAAGTGAAGGGGCAAGGTTGGATCATTTAGTGGGTGGGGTGGGTGTGCTTAGGTGGACGTCTATATGACATTATAATTTACACATTGAATGCCACATCTTATTCCGTTAATGCCACATTTTATTTCGTTAAATGGAAGGGTAGAAGTGATCCAATAGTAAGACGGAAGTTGGAGCTACCAGGAGAGTTAGCAGCAATTCATCCAATTTTTCACGTCTCTATGTTGCAGAAGTGCATGGGCGATCCTTCATTGATCATACCAACCGAAGATTTGGGATCAAGGATAGCTTATCTTATGAGGAGATTCATGTTCAGATTCTAGATTGCCAAGTTCGCAAGTTGAGAACAAAAGAGGTAGCATCAGTCAAAGTCCTTTAGAGGAACCAATTTGTTGAGAAAGCTACTTGGGAGGCTGAGGAAGATATGAAGAAGAGATATCTACATCTTTTTGAAACCGGAGAAATTCCAGACTAAGGTATTAATTCTTTTCTTAGTACTCTTTAAATTATGAGATTGCATGTTGTGTTCGCATTGCTTGTTGGGTGTTTGAGCTGAATGTTAGATGTTATATCCTTAGCCTACTAAGAGTAAGCTCATTCGAGGACGAATGTTTCCAAGGGGGAGATATTGTAACACCCCGTAACTAGAAAGAACTAGAAAGGGATTAAAAAAAGGAAATAGTCATTTTTGAAAAGTACAAAACATCTGGAAATTTTTAAGTGTGTTAAAGTTGAGTTTTTGGTCAACTTCAAACGACCATAACTTCTAGCTCAAGATGAGTTAGGAGGTGTGTTTCCAGATATCGTAGAAAAGATCTTGGAATAATCTTTCCAACGCTGTCGAGTTTACACGATTCTGAGTTCGTATGAGTAAGATATGCCCATTCGAATAAAAAATGTCCAATCCGTATTTTAGAAGGGTAGTTTGGTCTTTCCTTACTCTTTTATTTTAATTCATTTTTGGTAATTACTTAGGGGTCTAAACTGAAATTGGTTAGTTTACGCTTTGGAGAAATTGAGTTAGGGTTTTAGAGAAGAGAAAAGAAAAGGAGAAAAGAGAAGGAGAAGCAAGGAAATTGTCAAGTTCTTGAAGCTAAGATCGTGGATTTCGTCAAGGGTTAATCCCTACGAGGTGTGTGAGTCTTTCATAGCGTTGGTTTCGTTCACCCACGCGTCAATCATGTTTATTTCAACGAAGTTTGTTCTAGAAAGTTGAAAGTTGACGAATCTTGAATAGTGTTCTTGAAATTGGCCTTTGTTCTTGAGTTAGGTTGAGATTGAGGAGTTCCTTGAGGTTAAAATGTTGTTTCTTTGAGTTGTTTGAGTTCGATTCTTGTGTATACATATTGGGTATCTACATCTAAAGGGGATTTGAGAAAAAGAACCGAGTTTAGGCGAATTGGGGTTAGAAAACGAAGAAGGAACAAGTCGGGCAGAAACTGGGTACCAGGTCCGTGTCGCGGACCTGTTCCTCAAAAGTGTAACTTTCTCTTCGCGTCAGGAGAGGTTACGGACCTTTTTGCCTCAAAAGTTATTTCGCGACCAAATATTTAAATGTGTCTCCGCGTCGCGAACCAGCTTTCAAACAGTGATTTCTTGATCTTTTCTCATGTTTAACTATCTAAAAACACTCCTAAACATCATGAGATCTTTCCTATCACAAATCACAATCCTTGAATTCATAATTCAATTCAAGGATCAGTTTAGAGTCAAGTCAAGAGAAGTTAAGAGTCAAGTCAAGAGAAGTTAAGAGTCAAGTTAAGATCAGTTAAGAGTCAAGTCAAGAGAAGTTCATAGAATCTTCCAAAAGTCTTTTACAAATTATTTAACCTTATTTTAAGACTTGAGTTTTGAGTTGAGTAAAGAGTAAAGTTGAAGTTCATTTCTTCAAAGTATATGAGGACTATGTATTCCCAACGAGTTAAAATGCTTTCACATTTAAACAAGAAAGGAAACCTTGATTTCCAAAAGAGCTTTTGAACTAGTTTTTCAGTAAAGAGCCTTTGAGCTAGTTTTCAGTAAAGAGTAAATGTTTTCACAATTAAGCAAAAGAGGAAACTTTGATTTCTAAGAAGAGCCTTTGAGCTAAGTTTTTGAGCAATTATCTCAAATCGAAGAAAGAATTATGTTTTTTTAAGAAAACATAAGAGCTAGTATCATATTTTGGGAGTATTATTAAGCACCAATATGGGGGAGAGTTCAGACAACTCACAGCCCCCATAAACCATGTAGTCACCATGGGTAGAAAAGGGTCATACTTTTTAGATGATTCATTAGTGCTTTTTAGCATAGACTAGTGGATCCACTTAGTAGTTCAGGTTCTATACCCCCGGCAAGGTATAGGACGGCCCTGGCAGCGTGAGGCAAAATGTTGTATCATCACGATAGCTCTTAACTGATTGTTGTCGGTTAGAGAAACTCCACAACAGTATTTTGTATCTTTATATACAACAGAAATATTTGTATTTTCATATACAAACAAAGTTCATATTGTATCTTTGTATATATACAAAGTTATTATTGTATTTCTAAATACACAGAGTTGAAAACCATGTTTTAAAGGTTTTCTTTATACTGCATTTATTTACACTTCTTTGTATTGAAATCAGTTCAGTTAAGTTGAGTTGAGCCAGGTAAGTTCTTCAGTTCCAGTTATTTTGGAGCTAATGTTAAGTTTTGATGATTTAACAAACTTAGAGATCTAACAAGGAACCAGATCCTCGTTATTGGGACTGATGACAGTGAAATGAATGAATAAACTCAGTGTGAGAAATATTTGTGTGTAATCATCAAAAAGGGGAAAAATGTTATATTATAAGTGTTTTGATGATCCTCACAAATGCAGGGACCTGGTCCCTAGTAAAATGCTCTAGTCCAGATTCAAATGGGGTACAACTGTAAAGATGTCATGTTAGGTGGTAGGTGAAAAATGCATTGTACTGCACCAACAGGAAGAGTGGACGAGACTATCTATTTCAGTGTCTTACAAATGCAGGGATTTGGTCCCTAGCTGGGTTCTCTCGTCCAGATCCATAATAGGGTACAACTGGAAAGCTGCCCGCGTCAGAAGTTGGTGAAGCCGTCAGAGTACTACACCAATCAAAAGGGACGAGGTTGTTTGTCCAATGTGTATTAACTCTTTATGGTTGACTTAGTCAATATGACAAACAACAAACTAATTCATTTATTCAAAAGGAGAGAGGGCCAGCACGCATTTTCAAGAACTTACTAAGAAAAGTCTGTAAGGGACCTGGTCCCTGCAAGACTGCATGCGTGAAAGGACGACAGTACAGCACTAAAGCTGTCACTTCTGATGTGACAGGTACACGTCTTTACAGAGAAGGCAAGCTATTAGCCAATGGGCGGTCCCAAGGAGTTTGTGTTCATTTTCAATATAGTCTCTTCCAACAACACACAAACTCAAGATTTGACAAACAAAAACTTGGATTTTCTCTGAAAATTCATAAGCTTGAAAAGAATGCCATCTTCAAAGAAGAACATTACTCATATCAACAAGGGACCAGATGGAGTACTGAAGAGTCTTTGTTGTATTTAGAGCTTTGTGTCTCATGTGCTTATATTATAAATCTATTCCTAATCTATAAAGAAATTATATCTTCATTTTGTTCTACCAAAAGTCTAAGTCAGTTAAGGTCAACTGATTTAATGGGCAACATTGTTGCTGCTTAGTCAAAATTCTAAGTCATCTAGTGGTAGGTGATTTAGTGGGTAGTGTTGTATCTGCTTAGTTGAAGTCTAAGTTATCTAGAGGTTGGTAGCTTAGTGGGCAGTGTGGTATCTGCTTAGGCTTGGTTAAGTAATTGTTGTATTACTTAGTGTGAGATTAGGAGGTTAATCTCATTGTTGTGGTGTAAACTTTGTTTTACTTTTGTTTGAGAAGATTAGTAAAAACAGTTTGAAAAATCCTGTGAGACAGGTCATGATTTTATTTTCTTGAGCAAGGAGGTTTCTATGTAAAAATCTTGTGTCTGTTTTAAATTGTGATATTTACTTTTTGCACTGTTATTCTGCTGAGGTACCTAGTCCCGTGGTCACTGGTGGACGCATACATTCCAATAATTGGTATCAGAGCGTCGGATTCTCTATCTGGTTAACACCAAGAAAACAAATCCTGAAGGAATGGCGGCTCCACCAAGTCTCGAAGATGGTCAATCTACTACACGTCCTCCTCGTTTCAACGGCCAGTTCTATGGGTGGTCGAAGAATAGAATGCACGATTATATTATGGCAGAAGACAGTGAGCTATGAGATGTGGTGCTTGATGGTCCTTACGTTCCTACCAAGGACGTAAAGGAGGGAGATCTAACTCGGGTGGTTCCTAAGTCTAGAAGAGAATATGATGAAATAAATAGAAAGAGGATCGAGAAAAATTATAAAGCCAAGAATTTGCTGGTATGTGAAATAGGAGCAGGCGAATACAACATAATTTCGGCTTGTGAAACGGCCAAGGAAATATGGGACTACTTGAAGACAGCCTATGAAGGGACTACTCAAGTTAAGGAGTCCAAGGTTGACATGTTGACAATTCAGTATGAGAACTTTATCATGAAAGAAGGTGAAAACATTCATGAGATGCACTCTAGATTTACGTCTATCACAAATGAACTTCGTTGTCTTGGTGAACCCATTCATCCAAGCAAGAAAGTTCAAAAAATCCTTCGAGTTCTTCCCAAATCATGGGAAAGCAAAGTGATTGCCATCACTAAAGCAAGAGATCTAAAGACCCTTATAATGGATGATTTGATAGGCAACTTGCAAACCTATGAGTTGAACAAACTACATGATTCATCCAAAAAGGAAGGAAAGAAAGACAAATCTGTTGCACTGAAGGCATCTCAAAATGATGCTTCTGTAGACGAGGAAGAGATGACTTTTTTTACTAGAAGGTTTCAAAAAATAGTCAAAATGCATGGAGGATTTTAGAGAAAGGGCAACTCCAGTAGAACAACAAATGCAAATGATCTTTGCCACAAGTGTAGAAAGCTAGGACATTTCATGAGAGACTGTCCAAGCCCCAAACATGAGTTTCAAGACTATGCCAGAGGAGACAAAGATAAGCGCAGAGACCAGGTCCTTGACTATGCTGGGCGAAAGGCTAATGCTGATGAGGTGGTGAAAAAGGCCTTTGCTATATGGGGAAATCCTTCCAGCGACTCTGAGGAGTCTGAACATCATGAAGATATTTCTATGATAGCTGTCAAAGATGAAGAAAATGTCTTCCAACTCAATATTCTCATTGATGGCTAAATCTAATGATGAAGATGACAAGGATGAGGTAACTCTCTTCGATCCTAAAAGTGATTTAGTTACCTTGTCAATTAGAATATTTAGAAAACTTGTTGCTGTTTTGATTGACTCTATTAATGAGTTAACAACTAAAAATTTGCTGTTGAGTGAAAATTTGAACCGAAGTGAAGATGAAAAAACCACCCTTACTTCACAGTTGTCTGTAATGAACGTGAGATTGAGTATTTTAGAGATTGAACGTCGTCAAACTGAAAAGGGACCTGGTACCTCTGAGAGTGGAAAAATAAACCTCAGTAGCTTTGAACTTAATTTAGAGGAAAATCTTAAAATTTCTGAGTCTAAGCTAGTTGCAACACTCGAACGAAACTCACAGTTAGCAAAGGATCTCAGTAAAGTTAAAGAAGAGCTAAATCAGTCCTTGAAATGAACTGACTTCTTAATGATTCTTTCAAAATTGGCAGATCAGAAATTTAACAGTAGGAAAGGCTTAGGGTGTCAAAAGATAGAACCTCCCTATAATCCTCATAGCAAGTACGTGTCTGTGTCCGATAACTTGTTATGCAACCACTGTGGAAGAAATGGCCACCTGAGCAGAAACTGTGAATCCTTGAAAAAGACTAAAGAAAATGAAGTAATGTTTTGTAAAGCTGACAGAAAGAAGGTACCTGGTCCCAGATACCGATTCAGTAAGAATACTTTGCCACCATGGACTGGAAGGTTTCTCATTAAGCCTCTTGATAGTTTTTAGGAACTCCATCTCAAGTGGGTTCCCAAGGCTAACAAGTGATTTACTATGCAAGTGAGAGAAGGTAGTAACAGTCAATGTTAGTTTATGAATAAGTGGATGTTCAAAGCACATGATTGTGATAATTACAAAACTTTCTCTCTCTAAGGGCACTTCAAGGTGGAGGTGTCTCATTTGGCGATGGCAAGAAAGGGTATATTTTTTTGGGGGCATACATATTTGGGAAATCTATGGAATATACTATTGAGGATGTGTACTATGTCAATGGTTGAAGTACAATCTTTCAAGTGTTTCATAGATGTGTGATGAATGAAATAAAGTTAAGTTCTTATAAGAAAGAACGTGTGGTCACAAACTTGCTCTCGTGTGATGATTTTGATAGAAAAAAGATGCAAGAACATGTATATTGTTGATCTGATTACTGCTCGTTGAGACAGTCTCACTTGCCTTAGTGCTCAAAGTGAGAATGTTGAGGTATGACACAAGAGACGTGCTCTTGTGAATGTTTCTCTACTGCATAAACTTGTGTCAAGGGACCAGGTCCCAAGTCTGCACAAAATGAAATTTATAGATGACAAAGATTGTGACGTTGGTATTAAAGAGAAGCAGATCAAACCATCTTTCAGGTGAAAATGCAAGCATTTAATCTTTCAAAGAACCTTCGGGCTGAAGTGATGAATGTTACATTTTCTGTGACCAAAATGATGATATTGAGAAACTTAATTTTAATGAAGTTCAAAAGAGTATCTGTGGGATATTCATCCTCCAGCAAGGCTTATCCATTGTATAAAAATGTGTGCATTGAAAAATAAGATGTTCATGTGATTTTTTATGAGCCTGGAAGAATTGAGAAGTAAGTTGCAAAACAAATAAGATTCTGAGACGGAAGTGATGCTTCAGATTCAGAGAGATGGTCTAAATAGTGAGCTTGTTGAATAATATCCTTTTCACAAATCCAGCAGCCCCAAGGAAGCTGATGCAGATTATGAACCTGATAAGGGACCCGGTCATGTGGACAGTGATGAACAAAGATCATGCAATTCAAACTGATAATGTGAATTCTGGAGATGTGAATGAAGAAACTATTAAAGCTCAGTCTGAAAGAAGCAAATTATGACACTTGGTTTCCCAACCAGCTGACAGGTTGTTCAAGCTCCTCTCAACAATGGTTTCAAAAGAGGTAAAATTGACAAAATCTTTTTTTTAAAATCACAAGGAAATGAATTGATGATCATTCAAGTGTATATTGATGATGTCATCTTTGGAGCAACCTTTTGCGTTGTTGTGTGAAAAGTTTGCCGCATTCATGGGTAGTGAGTTCTAAATGAGCACGATGGGAGATTTCTTCTTAGAGCTACAAATTCAACAAACCTCTAAAGGTACCCTTGTTTGTCAAGAAAAGTTCATCAAGGAGCTGTTCAAAGGCTTAAAGTACTTGAAATCAAGACAATGCTAAAAAGGGGTAATGTCATCATGAAGGGTTGCTATGACAGGGACCTAGTACCAGCTTAGAGAAGTTACTGAAGAAATTTCATATTATGGATGCCAAGTCAATTGATACTCTCATGGGGACCAAGTCGAAGCTGGATGTGGATAGATCTGGTCTAGATGTAAATGATTCAAGTGTCAGAATTTATGCAAAATTCCAAAATTATTCAACGGAATCACATTTTAAGGCTGCTCAGAGAATCCTACGACATTTGAAGAAGACAGGGACCTGGTTCTATTCTGCTCATCATGAATTTTTTTTATTTGGAGGAATATGGTGATGCTGATCATGATGGATATCTAGTTGGTAGAAAGAGTACCTCATGAATGACTTGTGTTTTAAATTGATCTCTTACTCATGGGGAATTAAAACGCAAGATTCACTTGCTCTTTCAACAACTGAGCAGAGAATGTAGCAAGTGCAGCTTGATGTGATCAACTCTTGTAGATCATGCAGCAGCTTGAAGCTCTTAGAAGACTTGACTGAGATAATCAAACTGAAGTTGGGAATGTTGAAACCGGATTGAATGGATCCTGCCTAAAGCAATCAACCCTATCATGACTATGCAAAGGAAGCAAGTATCCTTGTTTTTCAGGTATGTATGTTTTAGCAAGTTCAGTCTTATACCTTTTGTAGGTATACACACATGGCAAAAGGGCTGAAAGGGAGGTTAGGATAGATCTAGGCAATCACATTCAAACTAATAGAGGGACCCGGTCCGTTCTCAAAGGTTAGCACTCTTAACATTGCAGTTTGAATTATGCATGTGAACCGTTGCAATTGCCACATGTGTGTCATTCAGGTATCTAACTATTGTCCCATCTTTTGAATACCAAAATAACATTTTCTTCCTCATAATACACTATTTCATTTCCTTTATACTCCATATTTCTTTTTAAATCTCCTTCCAAAATCAAAAAATTTTTAAAACCCTCTATTCTTCTCTCTCTAAAACACTTCAAATGGTTAAACCCTTTTGTTCTTACTGGAGAATTTTCTGATGAAGATGTTTTTAAGTGTGAAGAGGGACCAGGTCCACTAAGCAAAATGAAGAAGTGGAAAAGATGATGTTCAAAAAGGAAAAAATGATATTCTGAGAACTCAAAGTATTCTGAATAGGAGGGTGTCTAATTAAAAATAAATAAAAAATAAATGAAATGAATTTTTTTTTGTTCCTCAATTATTGATCTATTCATCTCAAGGACCTTGAGTAAGTTTGATTTCATCAATCTTTTTGTCATGAGAAACTTAAGCTTGCGTTGGAAGTTATGATAGTTGCTATTGCTAACAGAGATACTGAATTAGTTTGCCTTATGGCTCAGCTTCTGAAACAGCACTATCAGAGGGATCCGATTATAAAAAAAAACAAAAAAATTAGCAGCCTTGAAGGTTCAACATGAAGGCTGGGCAGCAAAGAATGTGAACTTCAAGAGAGTCTTCTGAAAATATCATGCTAAGGGATATGCTCTACTAATTCTATTCTTTCAATCCCTTGCCTCTAAGTCATCCCTTCTCTTCCTAACTTTCTATGCCAGTCCTCATTCCTCTTTTTCTATCGAAACTGAGTGGGCATTGTTCTGGTTTTCATTCATAGTCATATTTGCAATGCTTTGATGGCTGATCTTTTATTTATGAATGAAAAGTGTCTTGTTTCCACTGACTTGTGTCATTACTTTATGCATTTTTACTCATGCTCAGTGTTGCTCAAGTGCCCATGAATTTGCTTGAACTACATTTCTGTCAACTTAGTTTACTGTTTTAACCCTTTCTTATGATGTCAAAATGGGGAAAGTTGCTAAGGTATGAGATCAATGATTTAGCTACTTGAAGAGGACATGACCATGCCGATAGGGGGAATCAATGCTACTTGAAGAAGACATGGTCATGCCGATAAGGGGGAAGAAGTTGTTTGTCATCATCAAAAAGGGAAAAATGATATTTTGATGTTTTGATGATTTGACAAACTTCGGGGATGATGAAACTCCAGTTACCTGAAGAGTTCTTGTTGATAGGGGGAACTAGTGAATAAGTTTGTTATCATCAAAAAGGGGGAAAGTGTTATTTTGAAGTTAATGTTAAGTTTTGATGATTTAACAAACTTAGAGATCTAATAAGAAACCAAATCCTTATTATTAGGATTGATGATAGTGAAATGAATGAATAAACTCAGTGTGAGGAATATTTATGTATAATCATCAAAAAGGGGGAAAATGTTATATTCTAGGTGTTTTGATGATCCTTACAAATGTAGGGACCTGGTCCCTAGCAGAGTGCTCTCGTCCAGATTCAAATGGAGTACAGATGTAAAACTATCATGTCAGGTGGTAGGTGAAAAACACAGTGTACTGCACCAACAAGAAGAGCGGACGAGACTATCTGTTTTGGTGTCTCACAAATGCAGGGACCTGGTCCCTGGCTGAGTTCTCTCGTCCAGATCTATAATGGGGCACAGCTGGAAAGATGCCCACATCAGAAGTTGGTGAAGCTGCCAGAGTACTACACCAATCAAAAGGGACGAGGTTGTTTATCCAATGTGTATTAACTCTTTATGGTTGACTTATTCAACATGACAAACAACAAACTAATTCATTCATTCAAAAGGAGAGAGAGCCAACACGTCTTCTCAAGAACTTACTAAGAAAAGTCTGTAAGGGACCTGGTCCCTGCAAGACTGTGTACGTGAAAGGACGACAGTACATCACTAAAGCTGTCACTTCTGATGTGACGGGTGCACGTCTTTATAGGGAAGACAGGCTCTTAGCCAATGGGCGGTCCCAAGGAGTTTGTGTTCATTTTCAATATAGTCTCTTCCAACAGCATACAAACTCAAGATTTGGCAAACAAAAACTTGGATTTTCTCTAAAAATTCATAATCTTGAAAAGAAGGCCATCTTCAAGGAAGAACATTGCTCGTATCAACAAGGGACCAGATGGAGTACTGAAGAGTCTTTGTTGTATTTAGAGCTTTGTGTCTCATGTGCTTATATTGTAAATCTATTCCTAATCTATAAAGGAATTAGATCTTTGTTCTGTTCTACCAAAAGTCTAAGTCAGTTAAGGTTAACTAATTTAGTGGGCAGCATTGTTGCTGCATAGTCAAAATTTTAAGTCATCTAGTGGTAGGTGATTTAGTGGGCAATATTGTATCTGCTTAGTTGAAGTCTAAGTTATCTAGAGGTAAGTAGCTTAGTGGGTAGTGTGGTATCTGCTTAGACTCGGTTAAGTAATTGTTGTATTACTTAGTGTGAGATTAGGAGGTTAATCTCATTGTTGTGGTGTTAATTGTGTTTTACTTTTGCTTGAGAAAATAAGTAAAAACAGTTTGGAAAATCCTGTGAGACAGGTCATGGTTTTATTCTCTTGAGCAAAGAGGTTTCCACGTAAAAATCTTGTGCCTGTTTGTATTTTGATATTTACTTTTTGCACTGTTATTCTGCTGAGGGACCTGGTCTCGTGGTCACTAGTGGATGTATACATTCCAACAGTTCCTTTCAAGCTTATGTGTTGTTTTAGAATTCCCCCTGCATACTCTTACATTCAATGTATTGATCCCATTTGGCCTGTATCTTATTATGATGCAGACATAGGTAACCAGAATCAGTATCCAGCGCATCGTTGATCCAGTTGAGCACTCAGAGTCTTGTGGTGAGCCTCATTGCTTCTGGTGGATCCCTTTTTATTGTTTCCAGATTTATTATTTGTTCATTAGGATGTCATGGGCCTGTCCCGACATCCATCTCAGTTGTTTAGAGGCTTCATAGATATACAGTTAGTTAGTCAATTCATTTGTCACTACATTATTATTGGCTTATGTTTTGAGACTTGAGTTGCCATCTTGGCTAGTTTGAATGTTTCTTTTAAGACATTCTAAGTTTATTTCGCAAGTTCCTTTTGAGACTATTTCTTGTGTTTAAGTCTTCCGCTGAGTAAGTAAGTCAGGCCAAGGGTTCGCTTGGGGCCAACAATGTGTCTCGAGTGCCAGTCCCGCCCAGGGTGTAGACTCGGGGCGTGGCATGCTCTATTTCGAATAGTTCAAGAGTAGTTTTGACCATTTTCCGTAGAAAAAATAATAGTGCAATAAACTAACCGTATCAATCATTATTTTCTTAATGATGTCAAGTTTAAATATAACAAGTAAAAATGAACGGATGAAATAGAATAAAGTAAAAATTTACTCTTTTGTCAATGTTTACTCTAATTAGATGTAAATATATAGATTTTGTCTTAATTACTCCCTTTGTCTCAGTTTATATGACTTATTTTCCTTTTAAATCCGTCCTAAAAAGAATGACACGTTTCTATATTAAATAACAATTTAACTCTTAACAATTTATAGGCACACAAATATCTATCACTTGCTTATTTTTTATCACAAGTTTCAAATGTCTTTTTTTTTTAAATTCTGTGCCGAGTCAAATCAACTCATATAAAATAGGACGGACACAAATATCTATCACTCACTTATTTTTTATCACCAGTTTTGAACATCTTCCTTTATATTTTAAACTTTGTGCCAAGTCAAATTAACTCATATAAAATGGGATAGAGAGAGTATAATCTAAGCATAATAAATTAGAACTCGTACGATTTGATGAATGGACAAATTCAGAGACCTCCTCTCACGTTTCACTCAATAACATTCACCTCCCTCGAGGTTTGCGATATTACACATACCTCCCTTATTTTGATTTTTTTTAAACAATTCTTTCTAATCTATTTTTCATTAATGCAATAAAATACAATTTGACAAATTTGCCCTTTTATAATACTCTACTAAACTCCTTTAGTTAATTTTTTTTTTTATCAAAATATCATATTTGATAAATTCTTTTTAAAAAAAATCCTTGGCTCAAAAAATTCTTCTCTTCAAACAGGTCCCAAGTTCTCTTCATCTTCAGTCTTTTTCATTGCACGGGTAATTGGTCATCCTTATTTTCTCCACTGTATACATTGCAACACATAAAGTTCCTCATGGTTTAATTAGTTTTGGAGCAAAAGGACTGTAATTTCTTTATCCTAGAGGGTATGCTTACGGTTGTGTATCGGTTAGTTTCATTTGAAGTATCCGTTCGATTTATCAGTTACCAATTTGTATATATGCTAAGCCGTTATAGAACTATAAATATATTATCTTACCAGTTATTGGTTTATCAATTATTGATCATTATTAATTCAATTATCGATTTAACCGTTAAGATTTAACACAAAAAACAATCGTTGAAAATTACTTAAAAACAAGGTAACAAACCAAATAAATCATGCACATGATTTGAAAAATTGCATCTTGATAAAAAACAAACATTTTCACATTGTAGAATGGCCGAGAGTTTGAGACAACCATAAATAAAAGTATGAAACTAAACTCTAAGTCAAAGATTTTATATACCAAATGGTATAAATGTAATTATTTAATTTACTATCAGGTTATCGGTTAACCCGTTAAGAAAAAACCTCAAACCATTAAGAATGAATAACCGGATAGTAAAAAATCAAAACCTGGCCGTTAGAGAAACCGTTAAACCAATAACTTATTACCGATAAACCAATAACTTTTTATTGATTCAAATTATTAGTTTCAGTTCGACTTTAAAAGATACACATCCATGGAATAATTGGCCTCACGAGGCAGGAAGAAGAAGAAGAAAGCATAGGACCCATGTTTGTAGGGAAAAATACTTTCCAACAAAGAAATTACGGGATTTTAACATTGTTTTTTTTTTTGTTAAATATGAGAGTTTAAATGAAAAATGTAATATTAAAAAAGGGTAGATTTGTCAAGTGTATTTAATTTACATTAATAAAAAAATAGATAAAAAGATTTGTTACAAAAAAATTAAAATAAGAAAGATATAGGTAATATCGTAAATGTCACGATTCGATTTCTCGAGTCATGATGGCACCAACTAAACCCTACTAGTAGGTAAGCTAAGCCGTAACCCAGAACATCAAGCAATGAGCGTAAGGGCAGAAACTAGCGAAAACAATAATCTAAACAAGGACAACAAGGCGGAAACAAACCAAAATAAATATATACAGAATCTTCCCAGAACCTGGAAGTCACTAGTACAGAGCTATCTAATAAAGAGTACAAGTCCCAAAAGTGAAACACAACAAAGCGTGTCTCAAAGGCAACAAGACTAGCTAAAACAAAAGAAGGAGACAAGACAAACCCAAAACGCCAAGTGCTCGCCCTCTTCTACGACTCACAAAGGCTAAAACTACTCACCGCTGATAACTAATACTGGGACCTGCATCACGAAATAGATGCAGAGCGTAGCATGAGTACCAAAACAACAGGTACTCAGTAGGCATCAAAGGCCAATTGAGCAAAAAGGGTAAAAAAACAATAAGAAATGATAGAATCTAGACACATAGAGGTCAAAACTGATGAGAAAAGGAAGCATACGAGCATACCAGAAATAAACTAAGTATAACTAAACTAAACCTAATTGGAGCCCCAAAAGCCCAGGAGGTACACTCATTTGTAAATTTAAATAAAATCTGAATGGACCCTCATAAGCCCGACAGGTACACAGAAAAGCTAAGTTTACTGAGAAAGAATAAAACCAGGCTCCCAGCCCAAAGTAACCAAGATAACCCATCAGACTCCACCCAACCAGCAGTGCACTCCTAGCCCAGCTAGAAAGAGTGACCCCAGGGGGCACCCTACCAAATAGTCCACTCCCAGCCCAGCTAGAAAGAGGGACTTGATGGTTAGGTTGATATTGCAAGTCGTCCTACCATGCGATCGGCTCGGCCAGTAGAAAGAAGCGACCGAGGACACACCGAAGACACTCACGGCCACTAGAAAGAGAGGCCCGGAGCCGATCGCCGAAATTACCGAGTCTACCCAGCCAGCGATATGCTCCCAGCCCAGCTATAAAGAACGATCCCGGGGGTGATGGTATCTCCAATAGAATCCAATCCAACAATAACCACCATGGAACGCCGTCCACTCTAAGAAATCACAGAAAAGGCTCCAATCATATACTATCTCAATCTCACGCCTCTAGTGATGCACCGAACTTTGAGAACGCGTTGAAATCGCAAAATTAGAGGGAAAATATACAGAAGTGCAGCAAGCAGCGATAACACCTATTCTAAGGCTCAACTATCAGACTCAAGTCTGCTACTCCAGTCTACAAGGAGCTAAGTCATCCGAACAACATCGGCAGAAAGTCAAGGCTATCTAGCCCACACGGGTCATAAGTCTAAGGCAATGCAAGCCTAACCTAGACTAAGGACATCATGCTTACGGTTAAGGACAAACAAACATACAACACATAGCATACTGGCATACAATAGCATTTAGCACATAAGCATGCAACTCTACTAAACCGGCTAACATGATACTACATCCGAAATACGGCCAATCGATCCTAACATGAGGTATCTAATTAAAGTAAAGTAGGAAACTGATACCCACCCCCAATTCACTCCAATCGACATGCTTTTACATAATTAAGCTCAATATAATAGAAAGGAAATCGTAGCCTACCTTAAGGCCGATCACGGGCTCCAAATCATTTTGCCAGAGTTTTTCCTTCCCGAACGACCTTTGAACTCTATCACTTTATCAAATATAGGATCACAACGTTAGTACGGTCGTTTAGACACCAAAATCACAACAAACAGAGACGGGTCAGTTTTTGAGTCAAAATGGGAATCGTGGGACCCGCACCGAACTGTTCGAATTTGACTTCGTCAAGAGATCCAAAACAGTACCCCGAACTTGTGTTCCAAAATGGAACCTGATTCGAACTCAACGCAAAAACCAACATGCGAAAACCACACTTTAATCAACTTAAAAGAAAACATGCGATGATCTAAACTCAAAATTTACAAGGATCTAATGGTGCGGCCTCGTGAACACTCACGGCAAGCCACGACAATTCCCAACATGTAGGATTTCGAATCACCCAAACCGAGCTAAAATGATTGAGATATGACCAAAACAAGAATGCCAAAAACAAAAGCTCGAAAAAGGGTACAACATTCAAGTTTATCGCGAAATTAACTCAAACTACGCTCACCTGACAACTTCCAAACACTCTAAAGCAAAGTCACCGAAAATACGAAGCTCCCGCACTTCGAATCGCCTAATTCGATTGAGAGTGAGAGAGTTATAATGTTTTAAGTTTGGAAAAGGGTTGTTGATATTTCTGCATTTAATAGCAGATTTTTCTGCTTTATCTTTCCAAAAACTTAAAAACTCCGACAGGGTGCTTCGAACTCATTTAGAACCCCGTGCACACAAACGAGATATGCAATCATACCAAATTCGATATTCCGAATTCAATGACACAGTCAAAATTTTCATACGAGGTCAGCTTGACAAAAAGTGGGTCCCACACCCAAATGCCATTTTAAGTAAAAAATCACAGAAGGGCTCGAAAAAATATCGAAAACCTCAAAACACAAAAGAAGGGTCAATCTAGACCAAACTCTATATTTTGGAGTTGACCACGCTGACGAAATTCTCATCCGAGCGCGCTTACTCGGAATGTTGACTAAAGTCAAACTTAGGCTTAAACTAAAAGTTAAAATGCCTAAACGCATCGACTCACTGAAAACCTCGGAAGTCATGCCGACTATACTACTAGCCTAAAATGACCCTTCCGGAGCTGATGAAATCGTCAGAATTGGATTCCAATGTCATGTTCTTGAACTTTTGATCGAAAATGATTGTTCAATGTTCATAAGCTCCAAAAACACTAAAACTCGCATAATAACCAAACGAACGATCAGGTGACCGAACTGTCAGTCCTAGCAAGTCATAAAGGACTTGGGGTCGCTACAGAAACGCTCTAAACGACACACAAAAGGCAAAACACAGAAATAACCAGGAGGACCATTACAATAACCCACAAGAGAAGTTAAAGTAATTGAGCGAAATGTGAAGGGTGGTCTCTCAAATTATCCCTTAGATATAAAAGAAGAAAGGGCGGACAAAATATGAGAATGAAATTCCAAAACGAGCAGAGTCATTCCTCCTCGGCATTGTCGTTTTCCACCATTTATGAGTGTGCTAGCTTTTAAAAAGAGAAAAATGTAAACTTATTTCAGCAATAGTAAAATAAAAAGAGGTAATCGTAGTAGATTTTGATAAAATAAAATAATAAAAAAAATTGCAAGTAGGATAGGAGAGTAGATCGCTGGGTAACATGTTGTGGTTGACCTGTGTGTATTGTATCTTCTTCTTCCCATCGAATTCATGTCTTCGTCACTAGTCTAGTTAGATCTATCTATCAATATCAATATTCTTCAAGAAAACAACTACTAGAATTGGATGAGGAAAGCGTTGTTATCGAAGCTGAGCTGAGTGCTGGGGATTTTGATTGTTTGATGGGCAACGCATGCCGTGGATCTTTCGGAGGCAAAACTTTTCAGGGCTACCCTCAGCCTCAAGATCATTCAGAATCCAATTCCAATCCCAAACATAATTCCGATTCCCCCAACCCAAAAAAGGAACAACAACCCCTCGTCACCATGAATCGTACAAGCACTAACCAGTCCTATTACGTCCTCGGTCATAAGACCCCTAACATTCGCGATCTATACACCCTCGGCCGCAAACTAGGACAAGGCCAGTTTGGCACCACTTATTTATGCACCGAATTGTCTTCCGGTATCGACTACGCCTGTAAATCTATTGCCAAGAGAAAACTCATTTCTAAGGAGGATGTAGAAGATGTCAGGAGGGAAATTCAGATAATGCACCATTTGGCTGGTCACAAAAACATCGTTTCCATCAAGGGTGCTTATGAGGATCCTTTGTATGTTCATATTGTCATGGAACTTTGTGGTGGCGGTGAATTGTTTGACCGCATCATTCAAAGAGGACACTACACCGAGAGAAAGGCTGCCGATTTGACTAAAATTATTGTGGGTGTTGTTGAGGCATGCCATTCACTTGGAGTTATGCATAGAGATCTCAAACCTGAGAATTTCTTGTTGGTTAACAAGGATGATGATTTCTCTCTCAAGGCCATTGACTTTGGACTCTCAGTATTCTTTAAGCCAGGTCAATCTCCTACTTTCTTCTCTTTCACTTTCTATTTTTTTACTCATAGCCGATAGCCAGGTTAAATTATTCTAGCTTTGAGTGCAGCTATTCTGTTAATTGTGTGCGTGGACGGACATATTAAGGCTCTGTGTAGTTGTTCATGTCCGTGCTGGTAGGCTACTACTAATGAAGTATGATCTTAGAGATGCTTTTATGCCCAACTCTCAATCTAGATGAATAGTTAGCTACTTTTAACATTGATTTGGCGGCAGTTCCCTTAAATTGGTACGTTGGTTTGATGGATTTTGTTGCTTGCTTCTCCAGGCCAAATTTTCACAGATGTTGTTGGGAGTCCATACTACGTTGCTCCTGAGGTGCTTTTGAAGCATTATGGTCCAGAAGCAGATGTTTGGACAGCAGGGGTCATACTCTATATCCTGCTAAGTGGAGTTCCACCATTCTGGGCTGGTATGTTTATAATCCTATACAGTACAGCTGTACCTTCTCTGATTTTTGTCCTTTTAACTTACCATCTAAATTCTTCAGAAACACAGCAGGGGATATTTGATGCAGTTCTGAAAGGGCATATTGATTTTGACTCAGATCCTTGGCCTTTAATATCGGAAAGTGCAAAAGATCTCATCCGGAAGATGTTATGCATGCGACCCTCAGAGCGGTTAACTGCTCATGAAGTATTATGTAAGTTTATTTTCCTTATAAGTTATAGTAACCTTACATTTTTTCTGGTTACTGAATGGATCATTATTTTCTCCCATGAGATAAATATGGTTTTGCTTGTTTGATAGTTGTTATATCAAGAGATACTGTGTTGTAACAGTGTTGTTGTTCTGTCAGAGTTATAAGAACCCTCTTAACTTTCTTCTGGACTGTGCTTCTGGTGGCAGAACATTGAAATCCTTATTGACTACTAAATTTATCTAATTTATGTAAAAAACTGTTAGTTTAACAGTAGAGAGGAGTTTCTCATACCTGAACTATAACTTGTTAGGTTATCTATGAGCCCTTTGGAAATATCAGGTTTATTTTCTGTATTTCTGATTTAAATAATAAATTTGGCTTGACTACAAGCCGTAATAGATCAATTTGCACTGCATAAAGTGGATCAAGTCATTGTATTTCTCAAATTTCAATTGTATTTTCTATCTATGCCTGCTTGTACGGTGTCTTTCATGCAACCAGCTGCTGATCTAGTGTTATGGTTTCCTCTAAAATTCTGCAGGTCATCCTTGGATTTGTGAAAATGGTGTTGCTCCTGATAGAGCACTTGATCCTGCAGTACTTTCGCGCCTCAAACACTTCTCTGCAATGAACAAATTAAAAAAGATGGCTCTGCGGGTATGCATATATATATATATATATATATATGTATATATATATCTAGGCATAACTTTTTTGCCCAAGTCTGTTAATTATGGTTCTTCAGTGTCCATAAACCTCATTATTGAAGTTACACAAGAAAATGCTGATTATGTCCTTTGGGCTAAGTTGTGTGGACTCTTCACTTTCGATGCCGCACCCGTGTCAGATTCTCCAAAAATACACTACTTTTGGAGAAGCCGACACGCACCCATTGACATTTTTGAAGAGTCCAAGCAACATAGCTTCTGGGAGGTGTGTAACCAAATAATGCAATTATTGATGTTTTCATACATAATATGCTTTTAGGTTATTGCTGAAAGCTTGTCAGAGGAGGAGATTGCCGGTCTTAAGGAGATGTTTAAGGCCATGGATACTGATAACAGTGGTGCAATTACATTCGATGAACTAAAAGCTGGTTTGAGAAAATATGGCTCTACTCTGAAGGATATAGAGATACGGGAACTTATGGATGCGGTAAGAAAACCTAGACTGCAAACTAATTGTATTTTTTTTTATTAATTGTATTTATTTTGTGCATCTGGTGATGTGACTGTACGCAAAGGTCGGTAGGAGCAGAAAAATGTAAAATGACATAAGATCACGAACTAATGGTCAAATCTCAAGGTTACTCGATGTGCAAATACTAGAGTCAGATTGGGATTTGGCACTTTACTTTGTTTAATTAATTATGTACATTCATGAAGAAGCACTTAAAACTCAATGTAGTTGCCAAAGCTTCACTGGAAAGGTGCCCAACATTTTTTTTTTTTTTTGTTGTTGTTGTTGTTGTGTATGTGTATGATAAGTTTCTGGTAACTGAGGAGGTTGTGCAGGCTTACCAAGTAGTTGGCACCACATATATGCTTCATCAGAAACAACTTTCTGCTAATGGTTCTAGTTGTATCTTTAATTAGGCCCGTGATTATCTTTGTATTTCTCCCTAAACATGTTTGTCTATGAGGTTCATGTGGAAGTTCTTATCTAACTCTTTAAGGCCATCGATGTAATATTACTGCTTTCAGGCTGATGTGGACAATAGTGGAACTATTGACTATGGAGAATTCATAGCAGCAACTATTCACCTTAACAAATTGGACCGTGAGGAACATCTCATGGCAGCATTTCAGTATTTTGATAAGGATGGAAGTGGTTATATTACAGTAGATGAGCTCCAGCAGGCGTGTGCAGATCATAACATTACAGATGTATTCTTTGAGGATATTATCAGAGAAGTTGATCAGGATAACGTAAGTCAATTATATTGAGGTTAAAGTTGAAGTATTCTTGGAACTTATCAATAAAAAAGTGGACACATATTAGGAGATTAAATTTCTTCATGTTTTGCAGTTCTACTGATTAATCTCTCTACTATTCATAATTTTTGTGCAACAAAAACGAAAATTAAAAAAAATATAGCACTTTAAAATTTCATATGAAGCTTTTCCTTAAGATAAAATGTTATTGACAATGTAGTGTATATATCGAAAATACGGATATTACTGAATGATCATATGTGAGCTTCGTAAAATAGTTGAATCCCATGCGAAACACGGGTAATTTACCTAGTTTATTTATAATTGCTCAAATGCAATGATATGCTTTGAAAATTATTTTTGAAGAACTTCTTGTAGTTCTGTTCACTCCATAATCCAAGTAGTTTTGTGTATTCAAAGGCATGATGAGAAGACAAAGCTGACATAGTTGTCCAAAAGAAAATAAAAGAAGACAGAAATTGTAGCATAATAAATATGAATGCGTACCGTTACAGACATTTCTGTCTTTCTTCAAATCAAACAAATCTTTGTTGTATTTTGATTAGTTTTCTGGAGCCTCAGTATTGGATGGGCCTCAGCTGCAGCCGTGATACAGGCAAATTGTTATGCTTTAGGAAATATGTATTTTAAATGGATGGAATGATTCTTTTGGCATCTCTACATCTCTTGTTGCTTCATTTGACTAACTATTTAGTTGATCTTCTGGTGGATTCCCTTTTCAGGATGGACGCATTGATTATGGAGAATTTGTTGCTATGATGCAAAAAGGAAATCCATGCATAGGAAGACGAACGATGCGAAATAGTCTGAATTTCAGCATGAGAGATGCGCCCGGAGCTCATTAGCTTTTTGAATGGATGCATGATGTAGGTATTTCCCCTTTTTTTTTCCATAACCGTTTCTTTGGCAATGAATTTGAAGAAATCTTTCCTTGTTCTATCCTTAAGAAATTGAATTGGGTTGGAGTATATTTGTTTCACATTCAGAGCTTTTTTTTTCTCTTGAGGATAAGAAAATTTTATAAATAACAGCACGAGCGTATGCTGTAAAACTGTACAGGTACCGCAAAAAAATTACATTCAGCAAAAGTATATTCCATCTTATCCTGTTGGGACTCTAGAGTGTCACAGATAGATTCAGCTTCCTCCACAATGCTCCATTTTACACCATTAACAAAAATAAATTTCAGACACAGAGTTCTCTTGCATTCCCATCTTTTTTATACTGCTGGTTTCTTTCCTTTTAGCAAAAGTTTGATGCATCAAATTTGACGATTGTCCTACATGGCTATGTGGGAACGTTGTCAAATGTGTGGGTGTGTGGGTGGGGGTGGTGGAGGACTGAAATTGAAGAGGTTAAAATGGGCTGAGCTAAAAGCCATGTTGGATCATAACCCACCCAAATTTACTTTGGGCTAACATGGGCTAGAATCTGTTTTGGGTCATGACCCGTCCAGTTGGACCCGCTTCATCTAAACAATATTAAACACTAGCTATAATTTATGACAAATGGCATTCAACCCATAAAATCAGCCGAGATTTGTACCAACTTTTCATTTAGGAGCAGCTCCTTGTAGAGTAAATTGATATAGACTTTATAGTATGGGACCAACTTCATAATTTTGCAATTCATTTAATAGTATTTATGAGAAATATTGAAAAAGATATTATTGAATTGTTGTGTCTACATTATTACATTGAGACTCTATTTATAGACACTACAATAGACTCCTTTTCCAACTAGGACACTACAATACCATCCTTTTCTAAGTAGGATTATATATACTATTTCTATTCCTATTCCTATTCTAAGTAGAATGGTATATATTATTCTTGTTCCTATTTTTATTCTAACACCTCCCCCTCAAGTTGGTGCATACAAGTTATATGTACCTAGCTTGTTGCAAATGTAATTAATATAAGGATCGATGAGGGACTTGACGAAGATATCTGCAAGTTGATCACTTGACTCACAAATTTTGTAACAATATCTCCCGACTTCCCAAACCAAGCTTGAGAAGAACGTTTCACACCATAGAGTGACTTGCACAATCGACATATAAGGTTGCTAGACCCCCCCGAGCAACAAAACCAAGTGGTTGCTCCATATATACTTATTCATTTAGATCCCAGCCCAAATATCTGAGTATATCCTTTTGGATAAAGTGAATCTAAAACAAAGAGAATATTGCTTGAAAACTTGGATTTTTCGAAAACTCAGATATGTTGGATTTTGCACAACATTGACAAAGTTGAAACTATGTAAATCATATCTGAGGAGTTACCGAAAAGACGCACGGTGCTACGTAAATTAGATATGAGAAAGTAGTCACCAAAAAGATGCACGATGCTACGCAAATTAGATATGAGAAAGTAGTCACAGAAAAGATGGCATAGTGCTACATAAATTAAATATGAAAAAGTAGTCACCGACAAGATGACACAGTGCTACACAAATTAAATATGAAAAAGTAGTCACCGAAAAGATGGCACGGTGCTACACAAAAGTAAATAGTCATCGGAATGATGACACGATGCTACAAAAATCAAATATGAGAGTAGTCACCGGAAGGATGGCACAATGCTACATAAATTAAACACGAAAAATAGTTACCAGAAAGATGACACAGTGCTACACAAATTAAATATAAAAAAAATAGTCACTCGAAAGATGACACAGTGCTACACAAATCAAATTTAAGAAAGTACTCACCGAAATGATGGCACGGTGCTACACAAATCAGATATGAGAAAGTAGTCACTGGAAAGATGACACGCTGCTACACAAATACTGACTGATACGGGGTTGACAAAACAACCCTAGAAAGTCGTCAGAAGTTGACGCACAGTGTCCTTTTTGACTAAGTTTCTTCCCTTGGATATTGTTTTCATGCAACAATCACTAGCCCTACTTTGGTTAACACTACCAATGGCTAGACGGGTGACATATATGAGTCATAGCCGCCCGCTAGCGGCGGAATTTTTTTTTGATTTTCTACCAAGATCGTAGGAGTTTTGATACCATGTGAGAAATATTGAAAAAGAATATTATTGAATTGGTCTCTACATTATTACATTGAGACTGTATTAATAGACACTACATTAGACTCAAATTCCAACCAGGACTCTACCGTACAATCCTTTTCTAAGTAGTATTCTATATACTATTTTTATTCCTATTACTATTCTAAGTATGATGGTATATATTATTCTTGTTCATATTCCTATTCTAACCGTAATAATTTGGCATATGGAATGTAGGCCATTATTTTTTAATATGACATGGCATGCAAAATAATGTGTGTTTTTTTTAGAATCAAATAACAATAATTGAGTGTCTTTATTATTCCAAAAAAAGAGACCTTGATAGATCATTTCCATATTAGGTGATTAAAAAAAAGGATTTGGTAACAAAAAACAAGAGGGTGAAATGAAATTAAAAAAAAAAAGAGTAAGAAGTAACTTAAGATATTTCAGTTTGCCAAAAATAAGCATATTAGGATAGTATATGAGAAAAAAACAGTTTTATTCGAATTGAGTTTCGAATTGGTTAACAGACTTAGTTCTTATTCCAATTTCATATCAAGTGAAAAGGTCAATATAAACTAAAGAGATAACAATTGTCCCATATTTGCACACATGTAGTCAAGTTAGAAAGGGGGTTGAATTGGCATAGAAACTGGGCTAAGTTGGGTATTATGTTAAAATGGGTTATAAGTATACGGGTTAAGACGTAGCACATTATTAAATTATTTTGAGCTTAACCCATAAATTTTGGGCTCCTAATATATGTGCTTCATTTGACACCCCCAAGCAAGGAGTGCCACGCACGAGCAGAGCAAAAAGCAAGGGGAATTCTTCTCTTCTTTTGGGGAGAAATCATTTGATTGCGTATTGAATACATTGAGCACATTCCAACAAATTCAAATTTTAGAAGTTTCATAATATGGTGACTATATTTTAGCTTGCCGTCAATTACCCCAGCCTTCTTCCTTTATCCAGATGTGGGACGAACACGGTGAAGCTCACATAGACCGAGGTAGGTAAAATATTTATCTGTGGAGAAAAATATTGCCCCCTATTCCATTGTGTGACACATTGAAAAATATTTGTGGTTAAATTGACTAATTTTATGAGTGACTTTGAACATTGAATCTTCATTTTTTAAAAAATAAAGTTTTACATCTTTAAAAACTATATAAAAGGTATTGTAAGTAACAATAGTTTACAATTCAAAATATCAAAGAAGTATTTTAAAAAACATGGTCAAAGAAAAACTTAATTTACACTCCAGATAGTTATAGGGTTACATAAAGTGGAGCAAAGTACTCTTTCATCCTAAACTAGAGATCTTGAGTTTGAGCCCCCCTAGAACAGAGTTCCTTTTGTTGGGGAGAGGGTGGGAACCAAAAAAAAAAAGTGGAACAAAGGGAGTACTAAAGTATACTTATGGAAGTTAATTAATAAGTTTCATACTTGAACTATTGAGAGTGAGTTTTATACGTAAACTATCACTCATTAGTTTGAGAAACACACATCTTTCTTTTATTACACTCCCATCATGGTGTGTAATACACTCCCCTTTTTATTTAAAAAATTGTTATATTACACTCCACATGGACAAAACATTCCACCTTGATAAAAAATAAATAATTAGTATTAGTTAAAGTTAAATATTAAAGTAGTATTGCTATTTTCCCCCCAAAAAATTATAAAATAAAATGTAAAATATTTTTCTTACCCAACTCCACCCCTTCCTCTCACCGTACTCCCCCATCCCAAATTTTTAGTTTATTTTTTTTTTAAAAAAAAACTCCCTACAAATAATAATTTAGATATTATTTTAATTTAATTTTTTTAAAAAAATTCTACCATACTCCACATAACTCCCCTCTTCCATTTTTTTTTTCTCGTTTTGTATTAGATATGTATTTTCTTTTCTAAAAAAGTACTTTTTTACTTGCCGCAAGACTTTTTATAAAATAAAACTTTTATTTATGTTATATTTGGTATGCAAGTAGAAAAGAACGTTTTCCTAAAAATATATGTACACATCTAACACAAAACGAGAAAAATGTAAAAAAATAAATTAGGAGCGGAGGGTTAGATGGGGTGGGGTAGAATTTTATTTTATTTTACTTTTTTTTAAAAAAATAATATCAAAATTATTTTAGGAAGGAGTGGGGGAGGGCGTGACGTCTAAATTTAAAAAAATAATTTTAGGAAATAATAGGACGTGGGGTTGTTTTTGGGGGGGGGGGGTTATGAGATGATGGAGTGGGGAGAGAAATATTTTAAATTTTATTTTTTTAAAATATAATTATTTTAATAAATATTTTTTAAAAAAATATAATTATTTTTTAAAAAATGGTAATACTTTAATATTTAGTTTTTGGCAAATATTAGTAGTTTATTTAATTTTTGTTAAGGTGGAATATTTTATCCATGTAGAATGCCATGAGGCAAGGTTTTTGCAAATAAAATAGAAAGTGTATTACACACCACGTGTTTCTCAAACTAATAAGTGAAAGTTTAGGTATGAAACTCAAAAAAAGGAATAGTTTAGGTGTGTTTTTGACACTTCTCTAATCTAAAAGATATTATTAGTTGTACATGTGTGAAAAAAACACTCCAGGATGTTCCCAAGTGACGCAAATAGAAAGTGGGGTCGAAATGGGAAATATACCATCAGTTGTCAATGAAGTTGAAATAAAATCATGAGAGAGTTCCAATCCTAGTAGAAGCGAAAATAAATTAGCCGATTTCTTCCAATTTGTCTAAGTTTCAGCTGACAAGATTACTACCTGGTACCTTTGGGAGGAGGATACATGCACCTAGTGAAATAGTCAAGATACATGCAAGTTGGGTTGAAGGCACCTTAGTCTTTTAGAAATGTCAAATCAGAATATTTAGTATGATGTATCATCTGAGAACTTCCTGGGGTGTTTTTGAACACTTGTAGAACTAATTCTGTTTTCTAACCATTAGTTAACTCTATCAAAAGAATATCAAGTTGAAGCTAGTTGAGGTATAGGTAGAATATCTATTAACCAACTTATCTCCATGTAGTTCTATTCAGTTCTATTTCATTCAATATTGGATAATTTACCTTAAAACTAGGAGTCCGATGTGTTCCACACTTTAAGGAATATAAAAGTCTAGCAATGAACCTATTATCAGCTAACAAGTAACAACTCTCTATTTCAAATAGTTGGCATTGCCTACATGGATCATCTATTTATGTTAGGTTATGTTCTTAGTTAAGTTCTACCAGAGATATTGCACGTCCTTTAGGACAACTCATCTCCTTGTGATTTTAGGTGTACTTTGCCTATTTGAAATGATGCTAGGTTGTATTACTTTTATTTAGAAGAGATTTTTGTTGTATATGTATCCACCAAAAGAATAATACAAAGAAAAAAAAATGAGAGAAAGAAACAGATCTGCTTCCAAGTCGTGACATAATTTTTGATGAAAGTCATGACATAATTTTATCAAAAAGAAAAAGAATATTGAGAGGCCCAGGTAGCACTGAGTTTACTCGCCATTCTTCTCTTTAGACAAGCCTGATAAGGAAAGCTGATTCTTAACAATGTGTTGGGCATCAAAGGTTTTCTTTTGTTCTCCTTCAAAATGCAGCTTTGCCACATTATCATAGGTAAGGTACTTATTCATAGTACAATTATTTGGCATATATTGTAGTTACACACGTGCTTGTGTACTTGTTTGTGTTCTATATCTTCTTTTTTGTCTAGCGATTCTACTGAAATGTTGCTATGACTTTCCAGGCTAGGTTAAATATCACAGAACATGGTGCATCTTTTATTTGGAGCATGAAATTGTGTTTCACTCTTGGTCATGTTATGTGTAAAAGGTATTCTGACATTCATATCAGCTAGTTTGCAGGTTTTTACAGAAAATAGAGCAGAGGCAATGAAACTGCCATAACAACGCCGTTCTAAAAGTAGCATGCCATGCTCTTAAGTATAAGTAGAAGAGCTTGTAGACTGCTATCTTGCTGCTATGTGCCTCAACAAAATGTGAAATCTCTGTCGTGTGTGAAATCGTTTCAGCTACCTAGTGTTCTTTAGTTGAGGCTTCATGCTTGCTTCAATTAGAAGGTGGTTCACCTTGAGGTGTATCCTTGTCAATTACATAATTATGTATTTTATCCATGAGTTTTTCTCTATTGGGAGATTGTTTTTAAGGACAAGCACACGATTTGTTGTAACAATTTACGCAAGCTATATTAAAAAGAACATGGTCAGTCATTTATGATGACGTGCTAAATTAAAATCTCAACATATTCTGACTTTCTCCTTTTCAGCTTAAGTTGATACCGAGCCGGATGGCTTCTGTTATGTCAGCTCCCTCAGTAGCAAAGTTGAGCGTATACAAACGAGCATGTTTTAGATACCCAAATTACTTTCAAGGGTGAAAACATGATTGAAGGACACCTCTTCCTATAGCTCAAAATTTTGAGATTTGGAAGCAATAATATTATCTGTTAAACTTCTTGAATTCACATAAAGTGACCTTTGAATTCAGTTTTTGGGAATTAGATTTTGAAGAAAAGTTGCATGTTCCAATTACTTTTTGAGAAAATAATGCTTCCTAGTTTATGTTTTTTGTCTGGATTTTACTTTGAGTAAGAAAAACTTGGTTTGATATTTGAAAAAAGAAATGTTTTGAGAGAGAGAGAGAGCGCTTATTTTCTTGCCAGTGCAATAGTAATAATAACTAATAAGACGAGAGATATGAGGGAGAAGGGGAGTGTAGAAAGTAAGAATTTCAATTAGGCCTCCACAAATATTTAAGGGAATTGCATTACATATATGATATGATGTTTGCCTAGACGAGTAAGGGTAGAGAAACAAATACTCGTTAAAAGACAAAAACGCATATTCGGCCACCGACTGCAGCAAAATAGCTGTCGGTGAGCGAGTTCCAGTTGGTCGCCCCATGTGCCGACATCTTCAATTTTGTTATGGTCATAACTCATACATACAACACGTTTTTAAACCACAATAATTAGGCCATATACAAAATTTATAGCAGTAGTATTTATGCATAAATCAAATGGAGAAAAGTACACTCGATAATGGTGAAAAGAATTACACAAATAATACAACGTAATGGACTTATCTGATGAAGATAAAAATAATTCACTTTATACATTTACGTACGTACTCGCTGCAAACTAATGTGGACTCCGATCTATTATTATTATTTATAAAAAATAAAATAAAAACCACTCGAATCAATCAATGAATTAACCAACATCACAAAAGGAGCTAGCTTAGCACATACTGTAGTAGTATAGTAGAGTGAGTAATCCATCAGTTGTTCCTGATTAAGTTGTCATCGAAGTTCTTGGAGTAGTTGAAGGAGTCATACCGGAAGGTTTGAGGTAGACCCACATTGTTGCCGGATCCGATGAACCTCCGTAGCTCCGACCTTACTTTGTAAAATACGTGCCTCCAGCTGCCCTTGCTGTAGCATCCCAATACGGCTTTCTCTTCTTCATTCATTTCCAGATCGTTGGCAAAGGCGGGCTTCTTGGACATGATCCAGCCCAATCCCCAATCCCACCATTTCCTAATGGAGCCAGTGTATTCTCCCATAGAGGACAAGGATTTGGATCGGCGAAATGCCCATGAGGAGGAGGAGGTGGTGGAGGAGTAGAATGAGAGGATGGGTTGTTGTTGACAAGTAGACCTCATGCGCATGTTCATCCTTAGAGAGAGAGAAGACAGCCTTTTGCGTACGCCAAGTCCTTCTCCTCTTTCTTCTTCTGTAGGTTGCGACATGGGCAGAGCTTCTTTGCTCTGAAAACTTTGAAGAAGAGAGCTCATATTCTCTGTGCAAGTGTAGGTGAAGAGGAAATCAATTCGTCGGTGAAGAGAAGAACTAAAAACTTTGGGCATATAGTATAGGTAATAGGTAATAATAAACAAGGTGAGTGGTCATCACTCATTCACCGTCACCCGCACATTCCTACGTTTCCATCGACAGCCTGTTATATTCTCCTATTGTTTGTGAGACTCTTTTACCCCTCGCTGGCCCCAGGCTGTAAGGGAATAATTGTATATTCACCAAAGCTAGCTATGGGTTGGACCATGAGTATTATTAACGTTATTGTTTCCTCCGTCGAAAAGGATGAAAGATTATTCCAAGTCATTTGCCATTCTCGACTCTCACCCTTCACTGCGGTTTAACACTGATCTTTGACACTAATTGTGTTCCATTTCAACTTCCAACACTGAGACTGTCTTACACCCAAAGTCACAGAGTCACTTGACTGCTACATATACCGGATGACAATATGGTACATGAGTCGGAAATAGAATAACTAAGCTATTTTCCTTTATTAATATCTCTCCTGCTGTTATTGTCTCAAATTGAAAAACCATATCAGCCAGTTGCCAATAACACCATACTATCTTGTAGCTGACCAGTTACCACTAAGCGCTAGAACAACTATTAGGTCAAGTTGGCATGCCCTTCACCACATGCTTGCAATAGCAATAGATAATAGGAAACTAACAATCTTAAACCAGCTTCTGCAGTATTCTTACTGGTGATGTCCACTAAAATTTCTTCAATAATTTTAGTTTGTGGCTTGATCTTGCAAGTGATATCAACCAAATAGTTTTACAACATTTTTTTTGTTGTTGAATGTGTCTATTGTAGGATATAAGTAGTCAATAACTACATCTATTCCAAGACCTCGTTATATTTGAACACGCAATCATAAAGCCTTCCTCCAAGAAACTCAACAACCTCTGGGTGCTTCACCTGAAAACACCAGAAAAAAAAAGGACCAAGAAGCATGAATATTATAATCATCAGGTGAGATATCCCCACCCTCCAACCGGATTTAGTGATAAGGCCCCTCAGAAAGGGAGTTCATCCCTTCTTTGTTCCCTGTAGAAGCCAGAAGGTGAAGACGGCCAGGGTGGATGGGTTTGGCATGCACATCATATATTATTATAAGTGGGAAGCTCCAACATTCAAAGTTGGATTACCATTTTGCCCTTCCACTAAATCAAAATAAAATTAATTAATTTATTAAATATTAATATTGTAATTACATAATGGTGGAATATGAAGTCCGACAACTACACTTCAATAATGAATGACTCTTCCAATTCAGTGACTCCTTAAATTTTGAAACCAAAAAAAAATTTATGTATCATGATTCAATGTGCTCCACTAATTTGGTAGGTGAAAAGACAACCAAAATCACTATAAATATCAGTAAATTGCTTCCTAGAACATCATATTATTTTCTTTTCTATCATCTACAGTTCTCTTTTCTTCTTCCTAGATAATGATATAGATACATGTCGTCAAAAAACTAACTAAAGAGAAAAACAGATAGCTTCTTTTTGAAATTAAATAGAGAAGTTTTCTTACAATATAGTTCAAGCGTTAAACTTAGAAGTATAAGATTCAAGCGTTAAACTTAGAAGTATAAGATATGACTTATATATTCCTTTATATCTTTTTTATGTTAGCTTATGATTTTGAGTTTTTCTTTTCAATTTTGGAATTAAGGTATGCTTGTCCAAAATAAATTTAGTATGCAACCCATATTTTTATGTAATTCTATATCATTTTGCATTGTTATGAGAAAAAAAAATTCTTTGTTTTTGTGTTATTATACTTTTCAGTGTTACTTAATTGTCAAAACTTCTATTAATACATGATGAGTTTGATAATAATTGAATAGTTTATGCAACAAGTAATTTAAATAAAGATTGCTAAAAGATTATTACTTTGAATGAAAGATTTTGATTGTGTTACTTTGTCGTCTATCCAACAGAGTGTTGCGAACACATACATATATTGTTCATTTTCACCCATTTTGTTCCATGTTTTATTTTTCTACAATTTATACAATATGAGATTTAACAATTTAATTTTCAAATAAAAATGAGAGTTACATTTACATTTATGCGACACCAAGTCTAATAGTTTTCTTAAACATAAGTATTATATATTAATGGTAGCTTTCCGTAGTGTTATAATTCAAATGGTATGATGACAATTTTGCTTTTGGACATTTTGGTTGTTTCTTTATGTTATCCTTCGACACTTAATTGTTACTACTAAAGAATATTCCTCAAATTAAAATCATGTAAACAATATTATGAGAATGGAGTAATTAAGCTTCATTTTGTTTAGATTTTAGTTATATAAGTTAACAAGATTATTATTATTATTATTTTATTATCATATCTATATTACATTAAAAGCATGAACTCCTAACTTGAATGTTAAATTACTATAATATCCCTAACTTAGGTTTTGACTTTTTCGATGAGTTGTGACTTTTCCAAAGAGTTGTGACTTTTTCAATAAGTTATGATTTTTCCAAAGGGTTGTAACTTCTCGGAAATGTCATGACTTTTCAGATAAAACACAAAAAATATATGTTCATACTACCCTTTGTTGATTATAAATAGAGGAGTTTCCTCTCATTCTTCAACCACAATTTTTTTTTTAATCTTCTACTCTTCTTCTTCTTCTTGCATTTTAAAAATTTTTGTGTAATTTATTGTCATTGAGTGAGTTTGAAATTTAGCGGAATATGAGGTACCACTATTCATATGAAGTAAATTGTTCTAACCTAAGAGGGTATATTAATTCCTTAACCTCAAGTACTTGAGGAAAATAATTCTTATGATATAATAGCTATTTTTTTGCTTAATATATACATTAGTATGTAATGTTCAATTATATGAAGTTAACATGATGTAGTTTAAATTCTTTTATTTTTGTTAACAATTTCTCTTGTGATGTAGATATATGCTTCTAAATATCTTTTGCAAAAATTATTAAACTTCTCAAGAGTTAGAGAATTGTCACAGTTTGTTTTTTTGATGCTCAAGACAAAAGGATAACTTTATTTATCAATGTTGCTTATGTGATTTAAATTCTCAGGAAGTTTACTTCAAAATAGTTATTACTATATAAACATTGCCCTTTTGTTTTACTGATTTACTATTTCTTAATATGTAAGTATTTTCAACGAATAAACGTTTATATGACTTGTAATAACGTTAGTTGAAGTTTGTATTAATTTAATTTTTGTTGTAGTCTAAATTCATTTGTTTTTGTTAACAATTTCTCTTGTGATGTATATCTTTGCTTCTGAATATTTTTTCCCAAAATTATTAAACTTCTCAAGAGTTAGAGAATTGTCACGATTTATTTTTTGATGCCCAAGACAAAAGAATGATTTTATTTATCAATGTTACTTATTTGATTTAGATTGTTAGGAAGTTTGCTTCAAAATAGTTATTACTATATAAACATTGCCCTTTTGTTTTACGGATTTACTATTTTTTAATATTTCAGTATTTTCGACGAATACTGATATATATGGGTAATTCTTTAGTTATAACATTATAAATTATCTTAGTTATTACTAATTATTGCAAATGTTATTCACACTCTTTTACATTCTTTAGTTATAAAATTATGAATTCTCATAGTTTACATTAGTTATTTCTATCTTCATCTTTTCTTATATTAACTTTTGACCAATAATTTTCATATTATTATACCATCCCTATATATGTGATACAAAGTGTTGTTATTTTTCCTTGAACAAATCATGGTTGTTGAATAAATTGAAAATTGTTTACAAGTATATGAACTATATCTTTGTTGGGTGTAAGATAAACATGTGATTATATATATGATTTCACAGATAGAATATATTCTTTAATTTTAATTTTTAATTTTTTCGGTTAAAAAAAAAGGAAACCTTTCTCAGTTAACTATGGACAGACAGATAACTTTCTTTGATTTATGTACATAGTCAATCGAGAAGTCAAATATGAGATCCAATAAAAAGAACGTCATCCATTATGTTATAACTTATAAAATAAAAATTAATATACAAAAATAGTTCTAAAAAAAAAAATGTAGTTGTTTTCCACATGTTCATATGACGTCTAAACAAATTTAGTTGAATACATGTGCAAAACACATCTGGTTAGATGACAAAAAAAATACACAACAAATATCATCTATAAGGTAATATTAGTGAAATACGACCAATTACATGATTGAACCTCATCAAATTGAAATAAATATATACATTATTGCATTTAACTAATAATTTTTTTCATTGATCATCTTCATAAGTTTGTGTGAATAAGAATATGTAATATTATTTTGTGCAATGCTTATTATTCAAATCTTTGCTTAACTGTTCTGAATTGATAATCACGTGCAACACACGTGTCGAAAAACTAGTATTTTTATAAGTGGGAACAAAAATTGTTGAAAGTTGAAATATCAATATATCCCTATAAAATTGAGTTACTACACTAATGCCATTAAAAAAAGCTACTCTAAATTAAAATGTTATAAATATTTATTTAATTATATTTAGATAGTAATTATACAATATTATAGTATACAACACTAGAAAACCCAAAAGTTGTAGTAAATATTATTCATACAATTAATAAATTAGTTAATAGTAAGAGACTATATACATTTAACCGTATGTCATTAGTATATGAATAACTTGGATGTTTAGGGTTCTCCTTATAGTTCGTGAAACGTGTATTTTGAATTCTCATAGACTTAATAATGTGTATTTACTATTTCTTGAACTTTGCATCACTTCTTTAATACTCCCTATGTCCCTAATTACTTGTCCACTTTTGAATTGACACACCTGTTAAGAAAATAATGATTGACATAGTGAGTTTACCATTTTACCCCTATTAATTATGAAGTGGATGAATTAAAAACTTAAGAGTTTCAAGAAGCTCTACATTTTTCAAAGTAATTAATTGAGGGTATAATAGGTAAGAAAAATTGCCCTTTCTTGATTTGTCCAAATCGACAAGTAATTAGGGACAGAGGGAGACTTAATTATGTTTATTTAATGACAATCTTAAATTGCTTCATCTTCCGATCTTTATTGCAATATTAACTTTTGAAATGTCAATGTACATGTAATCAATGAAGGATTTATTTTCCTAATAAAATATACTCAACCTTTTCATTCATTTTCTCCATACACGAAGAGTTTAGAAGTTATAATTATGATTTAGCAGAATTGAGCTTTTGATGATTTAGTAGTGAACCAACATGGGGATGAATCCTGGTTGCCTAATATATGCTGCTTCTTGAAAAGGTATTTAGTGTATGAAATGAAGTTTTTTGCTATTTTCTTGTTGCATCTTTTAACCAAAATAAAATTACATACTTTTGAATAAACCTAAAGATTATGTATCACATTCTAAAGATAATGGAGTTACTGGACATGTATACATGGGAATAGCATGGTTGCCTCGAATGTGGTGCATCATTATTTATATACTTGTGCCTTTTTTGGATTGGTAAAAAGCAAGTTAGTCCTATTTAGGTGTTTTAACCATATTTTAATATTATAAGTATCAACGCTAATTCTATGTCAGCAACTTCGATAATGTTAGATGTTGTATTATCTTAATTAGTTTTACATAGTTCAACATTTCCTATTTCGTGAACTACTCCCTCCGTTCTTTTGTAGCTGTTACTATTTTCCTTTTAATAGTCAAACGATATAAACTTTAATTAACATTTTCAGATGTATTTTTCCATCATATTGATATGAAAAAATTTGCAATTTATAGTACCTTTCATATAGTTTTTGAATATCTAAATTCTTATTTCAAAATATCAAATTAGTGTAATCTAAATTAACTTTAGAAATTAGTCAAATTGACTCTGAAAAAGTGCAATATGACAACTAAAAAAAGGAATAGTGGGAGTAATAACTAAAATTGTGTTAAAATTAGATGATATTGTTGTGTTTGACTAAACACATACTTAGTAGAATAATACATTAAATTAGGCATGTACAAATTTTATAAAAATAACAATTTTAGAAAACATGGATTTGAAGATATAAAATTAGGCATGAACAAATTTTATGAAAATAATAGGGGATAAACGTGCAACGCACGTTTCCAAAGACTAGTATATTAATAAGGCATTACCATTCCAATCTTCAGGGAATCACATCTGAATTGAGCATAAAGGTTTGTCTCTATACCACGGCCCTGGCAAAAGAAATCAATGTGATAGCAAAACAAGAGATTTTATGAAAATTACAATTACTTAAATATGCACTTGAAGAATTTTGCACGTACAAAGTTGAACAGAAATGTTATTCGTTTTTGATATTGTCAAATGCCTATATGAAAGCAGCCCAGAAGAAAGGTAATTTACAAGTTCCAAGGTACCTGAGGAAGAACTACCACCTCAGTGTTAATCCATGTGAAACGATCTGGTTGTTAAGTCAAATCAGTTGCTAGTCAGGTAATAATTATCTTTTTGAAACCTGAAAATACAGGAAAACTATATGCTACATACACAATACTGCTCCAATCAGAAACTCCAAATTAGGAAGGTAATAAGGGTATGTCAAGTGGAAACCCTTTTGCACTTGCCTAGAGCAAGGATACTTTCACCTGAAAACATATGCATTCACTGAAACACGAGACAGACTGTTGATTTCAGACCAGAAAAACATTAAAAAGTAAAAGAGTGACCGGGTTTTTTGAGAAAAGGTAACTTGTATTATTAACAAAGGAATACTCAGGACGTATTCAAGTAATACTCACAATCGGAGATACAAAAGTGTTGTTTTTCTATGAACTCATTAAGAATTCTAAGATACTAGGGATATCCTCATCTTCATGAGGATATTCATGTTTACACCAAAAATAGAAAAGAGCTAAACAACTCAGCTTCATCTTCTCCATAGAGCAGCTCTTGTTCTCAAAACATCTCTGATTCCTTTCCAGCCAAATAGTCCACCAAATGCAAGCTGGGACAATCTTCCATCTCTCCCTGTGCCCCGACTGATTTCCTTCCCGATTCCAACATGCCAAAGCTTCCTTTATGTTTCCTGACATAGACCAACTGATGCCCCTTATATTGATGAAAATCTGCCAAAGTTTCATTGTCTCCTTACCGTGTAAAAAGAGATTATTTATTGTCTCTACCTCACATTCACAAAAAAACATCTAGAGCACAAATGGAGGCCCTTCTTCATACGGTTATCCTGCGTGAGAACAACCCGTTTTGCTAATAGCCAAGTAAAACAAGCCACCTCGAAGGGCACCTTAATTTTCCAGATCATTTTTCATGGCCAGTAGCTTGGTTGAGTGTGTGTCCTCTGGGAGAGTCTGTAAGCTCCTCCAACTGAGAATCTCCCATGTTTATCTGGAGCCAATAATAGTTTGTTTTCACCGTTATTGAGTTCCTTGCATCATTCCAGGATATTCAGAAATTCAACCATGCTATTCACCTCCCAATCATTTAAAGGTCTCCTGAACCTTAAGTTCCAACCCTGAGCATCTCTCATTTCTTTGACAGTGGCCACTTTCTGTAGACTTAAGCTGAATGGGTCAAGGAAACTAGCTTTGAGTGAAGCCTGTCCCACCCAAACTTCCTCCCAAAACAGAGTTTTTCCACCATCTCCTATGTTAATTATGCACTTGTTTATAAGTTTTGGCCATATATTCCTAATTGTCCTCCACACTCCGGTGCCATATGGTTGTGTTGCTATGTTGTTGATCCACCTTGTATCCATTCCATATCTGGCCTTAATGGTATCTTTCCACAGCGGTTGTTCTTGTGATGAAAATCTCCACAGCCATTTCATTAGCAAGTTGTGGTTTTGTAATTTCAGATTCCTTGTTCCTAGTCCCCCTTTTTTTTTGTTGACAAACTTCATCCCACTTGAACCAAGTGAACCTTGTGCTTATTAGGATTACAGTTTCCTTGCCAAAGAAATTTCTTCTAATGCCATCTAATCAGATCTTACACTTGCTGGCATAGGGTACACAGACATCATGTAGGTAGGCAAAGCATCAAGAACACTGTTGATGAGAGTAACTCTGCCACCCATGTAAATACTGACTTTTCCAGTTGGCAAGCTTCTTCTCGCATTTCTCTAGTACATTATTCTATATGCCTTTTGATTTGCTCTTATCTCCCAGAGGCACTCCCAAATATATTGTGGGCAGCTCCCATATCTTTCATTCCAAATTATTTGCCTGACTGTCAATCCTAGGTACCTCATTCACTGGATAGATGAAACTTTTGCCCCAATTGATGTGTAGACTTGAGGTTGCTTCAAACAATTTCAGTATTATTCTTAAAAACTTCAGTTGGCTGATGTCTGCATCACAAAATATTAGAGTGTCATCTGCATATTGGAGATGTGAGATGGCTAGACTCTGTCTATCCTCCATGTGTTTGTTTGGGCTGTTCTTAGCATATCATTGAGACCCTCCATTGCCCAGAGAAAGAGAAAAGGAGATAATGGATCCCCTTGTCTCAGGCCTCTCTCAGATGAGAAGAAACTTGTGGGAGAGTCATTAATCAAAACTGAAAATTTCACTATAGTGGTGCAAGATTTGATCCTGTTTATCCATCTTTGAAAAGACTTTTTTCAGCTTCTCAGTGAACACTTTTGAGATGATCTTATATATGCTACCTATTAAGCTATGAAGATGGCATTGAAGCTTCTTTCAAAAATGTTCTGAACTGCTGCCACTACTTTGCTCACTATTTCCCAACAATTGGTGAAAAATGTCATGGTGAATCCATCCGGTCCAGGTGCCTTGTCCTGCGCACATGCCATCACACATTCTTTGATCTCGGCCTCACTAAATTGACATTGTATCATTAAATTGTCTTCTTCACTGATAACCGCACCTCATCTATGGTCAGGGGAGGATCTATGAAGGCTCGTGGGGGTGCCACGCCACCCACAAGCTCTGACAGAAACACACACATACACACACTCTCTCTCTCTCTCTCTCTCTATATATATATATATATAACATATAAATAACTAACGTGCCACCTAGTGGAACAAAGTACTATGTGGTGCCAGTGGCATAGGATCAAACATTGTCCGCGGAGGTCGCGGGATCAATCATGCTGGCTGCTTTCTTTGCGTCAACACATCCACTCTATCCTTTTGATTCCTAACTCAAGACCACCCAACATCCGTCCGTATCGTTATCCGTATTTCCAAAAATCAGAAAATGAAAAATAAGTTTCTGAATCACTCTAGAAGGGTTTTATAAGGTCAAGTACGAGTCTGTTTGCTTGCCCTATCCTTCTCGTCAAGAAAAAGGACAATACATGGCGTATGTGCATTGATTATAGAGGTCTCAACCAAATCACTATTCCAGATAAGTACCCAATTCCAAATATTGATGAGCTTCTTGACGAATTGCATGGAGCAGCTATTTTTTTGAAGATTGATTTTCATTCAGGTTACCACCAGATACGTGTCGATCCTGCTGACATTCATAAAATTACTTTTCGTACTCACTCTGGTCATTATGAGTTCATTGTTGTGCCCTTTGGTGTCACTAATGCTCCTTTGACTTTTCAATGTGCTATGAATGATTTGTTCCGATCACACCTATGTAAATTCATTCTTGTATTCTTTGACGACATCTTGGTATACAGTCAGACCGTTGAGCAACATATCAATCACTTGGAACTTGCTCTGCAACTTCTGAGAGATAACTATTTCTATGCCAAAACTTCTAAATGCTCATTTGGGTAAATCCACATTTCATTTTTGGGTCATGTGATTTCAAAAAAAAAGGGTTGGTGTTGATCGGGATAAAGTTCAAGTTGTCTTGGAGTGGGCAGTACCAATTAATGTGAAGGAGTTATGTGGATTTCTTGGGTTAACAGGCTATTATCGCAGATTTGTGAAGGGTTATGGAATGATGGCTCAACCACTCATGAACTTACCAAGAAAAATGCTTTTCAATGGTCGAACTCAGCTGAGAATGCTTTCCAACTTCTAAAGCAAGCCCCAACAATTGTTCCGGTACTACAACTTTTAGATTTCACTCAACCATTTGTGGTGCTTCAGAAGGAATAGGGGCTATTCTTTTCAGGATGACCATCCTATTGCTTATTTTAGTAAGGGACTTTCTTTTTCCAGTTGTTTGAAGTCTACTTATGACCGCGAATTGATTGCTCTTGTTTTAGCTTTGCAGAAATGGAAACACTACCTCCTGGGCCATCATTTTTATGTCCGAACAGATCATTGCAGCCTCAAGTATCTTCTTTCCCGGCGTATTACTACTAATGAGCAGCAAAGATTATTAATGAAATTGCTTCCCTTCGACTTCACAATTGTTTACAAAGCTGGAAAAGACAATTTGGGAGTTGATTCTCTTTCAAGGAGGCCATTAAATGCTGAATTTCTGGCTATTGATATTCCTGTGCCAATGGATTTTTCCAATTGGCAAAATGCTCTCCAAGCAGATACATATACTCATGAGAATTGAGATTATTCAAGCCATTCACCATGATCCTTCCTTACAACCATATTTTCATCTTGTGGATCAGAAACTTTATTTCAAGGAAAGGTTGGTCGTTCTGGATCAATCTTCTATTCGACAAAAGCTTCTCTCAGAGTCTCACGACACACCTTCTGCCAAGCATGGAGGATATTTGAAAACCTTGAAGCGCCTTTCTTCCAACTTTTCCTAGCCAAGGATGTAGCATGATGTTAAGATCTTTGTTAAGAACTGTTTGGTTTGTCAACATGCCAAATACCGAGCTCTAGCACCTGCTGGACTTCTACAACCCTTGCCTATTGTATTGACCCTCCTGGTCATTTCTATGTTTTGCTTTCTGTGTGTCGTTTAGAGCGTTCCTGTAGCGATTCAGTTCGGTCACCTGGTCGTTCGTTTGGTTATTGTGCGAGTTTTAGCGTTTTTAGAGCTTATGAACCTTGAACGATCATTTTCGATCAAAAGTTCAAGAAGATGACATCGGAATCAAATTCTGACGATTCCAACAACTCTGGAAGGGTCATTTTTGGCTAGTAGCATGCTCGGCATCACTCCCGAGGTTTTCAGTGTGAGTCGGTGCGATTAGGCATTTTAAGTTTAAGTTTAAGCCTAAGTTTGACTTAAGTCAACATTCTTAGTAAACGCGCTTGGATGAGAATTTCGTCAGCTCCGAAATGTCAAGTTTGGTCTAGATTGACCCTTCTTTTGTGTTCCGAGGTTTCCGATATTTTCTGAGCCCTTTTGTGGTTTTTGACTTAAAATGACATTTGGGTGTGGAACCCACTTTTTGTCAACCTGACCTCGTTTGGAAATTTTGATTGTGCCATTGAGTCCGAAATATCGAATTTAGTATAATTGCATATCTCGTTTGTGTGCACGGGGTTTCAAATGAGTTTGGAGCACCCCGTCGGAGTTTTTAAGTTTTTGGAAAGATAATGCAGAAAAATCTGCTATAAAATGCAGAAATATCAACAACCCTTTTCCAAACTTAAAACCCTCATAACTCTCTCATCTCTCAATCGAAATAGGCGATTTGAAGTGTGGGAGCTTCGTATTTTCGGTGGCTTCGCTGTAGAGTGTTTGGAAGTTATCGGGTGCGCGTAGTTTGAGGTAATTTCGTGATAAACCTGACTGATGTACCCTTTTTCGAGCTTTTGTTTTTGGCATTCTTGTTTTGGTCATATCTCACTCAATTTAGCTCGGTTTTGGGTGATTCGAAGTCCCACATGTTGGGAATTGTCGTGGCTTCGTCGTGGAGTGTTCAAGGAGGGTTGGACACCATTAGATCCTTGTAAATTTTGAGTTTAGAATGCTGCATATTTTCTTTTTAAGTTAATTAAAGTGTGGTTTTCTTGCATGTTGGTTTTTGCTGCGTTTTGAGCCTCGAATTGTGTTCCATTTTGGAACACAAGTTCGGGGTACTGTTTTGGGCCTCTTGACGGAGTCAAATTCGAATAGTTCAATGCGGGTCCCACGATTCCCGTTTTGACTCCAAAATTGACCCGTCTCCGTTTGTTGTGATTTTGGTGTCTAACGACCGTACTAATGTTGTGATCCTATATGTGATAGAGTGACAGCGTTCAAAGGTCGTTCGGGAAGGAAAAGTTCCAGCAAAGTGATTTAGAGCGCGTGCGATCGGCCTTAAGGTAGGCTACGACTTCCTTTCTATTAGATTGAGCTTAATTGTGTAAAAGCATGTCGATTGGAGTGAATTGGGGGTGGGTACCAGTTTCCTACTTTACTTTGATTAGACACCTCATGTTAGGATCGATTGGCCACATTTCGGGTGTAGTATCATGTTAATCGGTTTAGTAGAGTTGCATGCTTATGTGCTAAATGTTATTGTATGCTTGTATGTTATGTGTTGTATATTTGTTCGTCCTTAACCGTAAGCATGATGTCCTTATTCTAGGTTAGGCTAGTATTGCCTTAGACTTATAACCCGTGTGGGCTGGATAGCCTTGACTTCATGCCGACGTCGTTCGGATGACTTAGCTCCTTGTAGACTGGAGTAGCAGACTTGAGTCTGATAGTTTGAGCCTAAGATTAGGCGCTATTGCTGCTTGCTGCACCTCTATATCTTCTCCCTCTTATTCTGCGGTTCCGACACGTTCTCGAAGGTTCAGTGCATCACTAAAAGCGTAGGATTGAGATAATATAGGCTTAGAGCCATTTCTGTGATTTCTTGGAGTGGACGGCGTTCCACGATGGCTGTTGTAGGATTGGATCCTATTAGAGATACCATCACCCCCTGGGTTGTTCTTTCTAGCTGGGCTAGGAGCGTATCGCTGGCTGGGTAGACTCGGTGATTTCGGCGATCGCCCCCGGGCCTCTCTTTCTAGCTGGGCTGGGAGTGTGCTGCTGGTTGGGTGTCCCCGAGTCGCTCTTTCTAGCTAGGCTGGGAGTTGACTGCATGGTAGGACGACTCGCGATATCTACCTCACCCACGGGTCCCTCTTTCTAGTTAGGCTGGCAGTGGACTGTTTGGTTGGGTGCCCCCTGGAGTCGCTCTTTCTAGCTGGGCTGGGAGTGTACTGCTGGTTGGGTGGAGTCTGATGGGTTATCTTGGTTACTTTGGGCTGGGAGCCTGGTTTTCTTCTTTCACAGTAGACTTAGCTTTTCTGTGTACCTGTCGGGCTTATGGGGGTCCGTTCAGGTTTTATTTAAACTTGCGCACGAGTGTACCTTCTAGGCTTATGGGGGTCTAGTTAGGTTTAGTTTAGTTGTACTTAGTTTATTTGTGGTATGCTCGTGTGCTTCCTTTTCTTATCCATTTTGACCTCTCCGTGTCTAGATTTTATCCTTTCTTATTTTTTTTTTACCCTTTTGCACAGTCGGCCTTTGATGCCTACTGAGTACCTGTTGTTTTGGTACTCATGCTACGCTCTGCATCTATTTCGTGATGCAGGTCCCAATACCAGTTACCAGTGTTGAGTATTTCCAGCCTTCTTTTGCAGATGTAATTCGGAGACGAGGGTGAGCACTTGGCGTTTTGGGTTTTGTCTTGTCTCCTTCTTTTGTTTTAGCTAGTTTTGTTGCCTTTGAGACACACTTTGTTGTGGTCCACTTTTAGGACTTGTACTCTTTATTAGATAGCTCTGTACTAGTGACTTCCAGGTTCTGGGAGGGATTTTGTATATATTTATTTTGGTTTGCTTCCGCCTTGTTGTCCTTGTTTAGATTATTGTTTTCGCTAGTTTCTGCCCTTGCGCTCATTGCTTGATGTTCTGGGTTATAGGTTCGCTTACCTACTGGTAGGGTATAGTAGGTGCCATCATGACTCGAGAAATCAGGTCGTGACACCTATACCTGATAGAATTTGGGAAGATGTCTCACTTGACTTCATTGTAGGACTTCCCAAATCGGGTGGTTTTGATACAATTTTGGTTGTCGTAGATCGTCTCAGGAAGTATTCTTATTTCATCCCACTTTCTCACCCATATACTGCTAAGATTGTTGCTAAGGTTTTCTGCAAAGAAATTGTGCGTATTCACGGCATTCCTCGGTCAATCCTATCTGATCGAGATGTTATCTTTCTCAGTTCTTTTTGGCAGGAGCTTTTTCGACTTAGCCAGACAAGACTAAGAATGGGTACATCTTACCATCCACAATCTGATGGACAAGCAGAGGTGGTTAACAGATGCTTGGAATCGTATTTACGATGCTTTGTTATGGAGCAGCCTCGTACATGGAGTCAGTTTCTACCATGGGCAGAGTTTTCTTTTAACACGGGCTTCCACTCATCCACAGAAACTACCCCATTCAAGGTTGTTTATGGTAGGGACCCTTCATCCATTTCTCCTTTTGTTCGTGGAGAAACACGCATTGCTGAACTTGAAGAACAACTTTTGAATCGTGATGCCATGCTGAAAATTCTCAAGGATAACCTTTTAAAGGCTCAAACTCGAATGAAACAACAAGCTAATTCTCATCGTCGAGATGTTACCTTTCAAGTTGGAGATTCTGTCTTTCTACGTGTTCAGCCTTACCGTCAACGTTCTTTGGCTCATTGCAAGTGCGAAAAATTGTCACCTCGATTTTTTGGACCATATAAAATTGTACGATGTGTTGGACCATATAAAATTGCACGATGTAGCTTATGAACTGGAGCTTCCTGCTTCCTCCAAAGTACATCCGATTTTTCATGTATCTTTGCTCCGTCCAGTTCATGGTCAACAAGTTGTTATACAATCAGCCCCTCCTCCTCTTGCACAATATCTCCTGCCAAGATTCTTGCACATCGATGGGTCAAAGAAGCTGGTTCTTCTGTTTTGGAACGGCTCGTTCACTGGGTTGACCGTCCGCTTGAAGAAGCTAGTTGGGAAAACTATGATCTCATTGCAGATCAGTTTCCTACTTTTCAGGGAGGATGCACTGATACAAATGCTCCTTTAAGGACTTACTCTAGAAGAAAGTATAGGCAAGCAGCATGTGGAGATAATCTTAGTTTATCTGTCTTAAGTTTCTTTGTTTTAAATAGGATAAAAATAATAAGCAGTAATTATTTATAGTGGTTATAAGTAGAAGTTATTACCAGCAGCAGTAATCTACAGCAGTAACTGTTTTTATCTCTATCTATTAGGAGTTATCTTTATGTTTATTATAAATACTAGTTTTTTTGACAGTGTATTTTAGGAGAATTCTGCAGAAGAAATATATTATTATTGTCTTTGAATCTGGAGATTTGTCCACTCCATACGGACATTGTTATTGGTTAATGCAGTGTTTAAGATTCTTGCACTTCATTTAACCAGTAAAGTTTCATTTTCATCTCGTTTCATTTTAGTTTCAATCAGATTCCCACCAACATAAGCATCATCGCCAGTCCAATGCCTAAAACTTTTTTTGAGTATTGGTAACAAAGTCCTATGCCTAAATCTTACTGCATGCCCTCAATAAATAGCCACTTGCAACCAATATTTTCTTCCATTTGAACTGATTTTAATAATCCTTCTAGTTGCTTTAATTGGTGCAATTGTTGTAGCTCGTCCATAAAAAAAATTCTATTAAAACATGGAACCTGGTGCAACAGCAAGCACCAGTTCAACTTGGGAGGTGGTGATTTTGTAGGGGTATTATCTCAATTCCAATAAAAATGCAATCGCGTAAAGTATGACTTGGTGATCAGAACATATGTGGATAGAACTTATGACATATATTAGTGATGGTATTAAGATATGAAACAAAAGTTGTGGTTACAGTAACAAAGCATTGACAGCAAAAGACTCACCATGCCTTCCAGAATGACAAGGTCAGCATCGCTTGCCAAGTAGGCAAGCTCTTGTGAAATTCCCGTAAGATCAATAACCTGTCGTCACAGTGAAGTAAGACTGTCAATTAAGGTGGAGCATCCAGATATATTCATAAGTTCTGGAGATAGTACCATTTTTTGGCAAATTAGTAACTCTACTTTTATTTTGTTAACTTATGATGCATTGAATATTTGTGAACATATAATTTTGGGGATTTAACTAACTGTTATAAATGCTGGCATCAGACTTCAATTTACTTCATAAGAATTTGTGAAAGGGATAGCTGCTCAAATAATAGCTTGAGCGAAGATTAACAAGCTAGAAAGTAGAAATTTTGTGAGGCCAATGCTCGATTCTCGTCAAAAACCTCAATTTAGAGGGGCTATCTAAAGTTTAGAAGTCACAGGATTCCACCCTTTCTAAAAATTTTGAACTGGAGGTAATGGGTGGGGGGACTGGGGACAGTGCATCATGCAAATGAAGTAGATAAGTGACTGCCCCTTACTGGTAAATCATTTCCAGAATTCGCAACTAAAAGGTTGGATGTGTCCACACCTACAAGCTTCCCCTGCTCATCTTTTAACTGTTAATAAGCAAAAATACATGTTCATTAAACCTAAAGTAGGTAAAATTGAAAGCATCAAAATTTGAATAACATTTCTACCACCTTAGATATTATCTCTACCAACTCAGGGTAAGTAACATCGTTAATAGAAGGCAAGTCATTAGCTGCCAAAATAACCTGCAAAGACAAAAAAAAATTGCCAATGTCATCACAAGGAGAGCTTAATTGAGTTGTGAGCACTCAAATACAGCCAATGTCTAATCCAATCTGACGCACCTTCATATAATTATCAAGTCTATGAATATGAAAACTGCTAACTTATGATGAAGCTTTATTCGTACTTAAAATCTGGTTTATTGAATTTTTAACTATATGGCTACAGCCTCAGAGTTTGTGTCCAGTAACTTCTTAGCCTCATTGGATTGAGGGAATAGAAATAAGACAATAATGATAGCCTCAAGGCGCCAAATTTCTTTTTTCTTTATAAACATTTGGAATACGAAACACCTATGAGATTATTATAGATAATTGGATACTCTATTACTCTTCGTAGGTAATTGCATTTTTGTGTAGATTCTCTACTGTATGATAAACCACTTGTACGAGGCACTCCCTAAATTTATCAATACAAATTATTACCTTATGAAGAAGAAAAAAAGTGCCACAAGTACAATTCAGGCATAAGAGTATCACAGAACACCTATTCACCTAATGTTGTACTGAAAAATAAACCACATCCATTTGACTGAATGCAGCTAAGAAAAGAGCATTAGAAGAGGATAAATTAACTCTCTTAGATACAGAAAACAGCATGTTAAAATATTTAGTGTTGTTAACTATAATTAATATCTACAGAACTGAGCATATTAAAGATGCCTGTAAAATGGCAACTTTACTACTTAAAAAAAAATGCCTATAAAATGGCATTTTAAATTTGGAATGTAGTCAAAATAGATTATGTAATCTATCTTTTCTTTTTCAGTTTAGTGAACAGTGAACTCTAGAAAATTTCAATTTTATGTGCAAGAGAGAAACAAGACTCCCAAGTAACCTGTGTCCCATGACGAAGTAATTCTCTCGTAAATGGCAGAATGCCCAGAATAATATCTGCACCGGAATTATCCACAAAGATTACAGCCTGTATAGGAGTAAGCAAGTCAGTGAACCAGCATACACCAAACGCATGGGCGGAGCCAAGAATTTCACAAAGGGTGTCCACAAATAGCACAATAAAAGCTCTTTTCAAAAAGTAGAACTAGTGAGATTCGAACACACAAGCACTTCCTCTTTCCAAGGAGGTGAAACCGCTGGGTTATAACAGCTTGTTATGTTAAGGGTGTCTAAAATATGTTATTTAATCATTTTGTGTATTATATACGATAATTTTTTCCGACAATTGGACACCCTGACCACCATGTGGCTACGCCACTGAATTCAAGCGCATCGGATATTTGTCATAAACAAGTAAAACATAAAGCCCAGTGGAGAAGATAAGTTTCACATATGGTTAACTACTAGCCTTTTTCCATGATTTTATGCTCCATTTTGTTATGAAAGAATATTTTTCATAAACAAATAAAAACATAAAGCCCAGTGGAAAAGATAACTTTCACATTTGGTTAACTACTAACCTTTTTCCATGATTCTCTGCTCCATTTTGTTATGAAAGTATCCAAGTCATCAATAACCCAAGGTCGAGGAACGAGGTTTTGGCAACTAGCTAAAAAAGAAATGCCATCCCTTGAAAATAGCTCCGCAAGCTTCAAAAAAATATTCATTAAGAACAATTGATTCAACCTTGAAAATGTTCATTTTCTAAATGCTAGTTGTGATTTAAGCAAGATTAAGGGTATCAATCTATCAACTTGGAAAGATTTTTAGCATGTGGAAGAGTCTGAATAGATTCTATTAACTCCGGAAGTAAAACTCTTCACAGACTTGGATTAAGTATGCATTTGTGTGCATCAACTTCTACTTTTTCAAGGAGTGCATTTTGAAATCAGTTTGAATTATCAGTTTGCGATGGTTTCTTTGGTCCTGTGATTAATTGTTTGATTGTGTAGCTAACAATTAAGTTCTATCTACTATCTAATAAACATACTTGGGAGTTGGGAAAGGTGTTGTCTCAGAGAAAGGATAACAAGAGTGAGATCTAATTCCCTAAAGGTAGGACAAGGATTTGCGACTAGGATAGGACTATACCTAGCTGCCGCATTCAATTAAATGTCTTATACATTATGCATTCTTGAGAGATCAATTCTATAGGAATAAAGGTGATGATCTATTTTGAATAGGTGAGTAGTAATTTGGGAGAATCTATGAGTATTAATGATCCGGTAATTAGCAATCATCAATAATTCAGATTAGGAGGAAGTATTTTGATACCTCAATAGGATTGGTGACCCAACCACAACCCTGGAATGCTCATCTCTCTATGTAAATTCTAAAGTGTGAAATCACGTCATAGATTACTTGTTAGCATAAATAATCTAGTTTTAATTTTTGTAGTAGTTTATAATCAAATCAACTTTGGGAAAAAATACTTGTTTAATTAATTAGTAATAGTGAAGTCTAATCGAGTCACTATATTACTAGGCAACCATGTGTGCCTGCGTATGCCTTTGGGAGCAACACAAGTGGTCACCATAATACTCAAAATATTTAGAAAGGCCCCAAATTGGTTAATGGAAATAGTACTATATTTAGTTTTTTTATCAAGAATAGCATTAAAGTTAGTTTACATCACTTGGTTCACTGTCATTGCATAAAATACAAATATACAACATGGCCAAACTCGTGATGAAGATGAACTGACTCTTTGTGATAGTAGTGAATAAATCAGTGATCACTTGCTCTTGCCACATTCCTATTGAGGTTAAATTACTTTAAAGAGCTTAAAAATGTCTTCTTTCAAGATGAACCCAATGACAAAGCACATGTTATAATAAACACAAATTTAGTTCTTAAATTATGCACTTTTGAGAAGCTCTTGCCACATAATTTTTTAGTTCTTTTTTTATCCAAACCCTCCTTCGAATAGCAGAAACTTAGTGCACCGAGCTCCCCGCACCACCACCCACGACAATGGTATATGAGTACTCTTGCCATATAATCAAAGGCACAAATCTTATATGCATACATTTATTTGTTAAGGGAGGAGTCATCGAATAAAGGGCATGGCATATCTCGGCATAGTCATGGCAAGTCAGAGGTACAATTTAATGTTAAGTACATATATATTTCTTTATATATGAGTCATCTATGAAACATTACCTACCTGTGCCGAGCCAAGATCAAATAGGTTTCCTGCAAAAATCCCTTTGACCAAGTTCTCCATACGCTTAGCTTCATCCTCAATAGCATCATTTAGATGTACTACATCCTCAAATAAGGATATAGCCTTTGCATTTTCTTCGTCCTAGTTGATTTACATAAGCCCAACAACAAAAAACAGTCAAATCTTCTACATTTTGGTTCCCGTGGGATAACAGGTTAAAAAACAACAAAATGATTTTCAAATGAGCAATGAGCTTATTATTTTGACCTAAAAGTTGATCAGCATAAATTCCCACAGGAAAATTGGGATTGTTTATTTGAACAATAAGGGATGCTCACATCAACAACAGAGACCAAAGTGTGTGTTTGCATAGTCATGCATGAAGTACTGGTTTATGGACAGAGATACTTTCCTTAAAAAAAATATCTAAATAATGTTTGGTTATAAATTGGAACAATTTTTTGGTTAGATTTTGAAGATGCGTTTGTGTGTTTGGAAAACTGATTTGACCCCTTTTTCAGTGAATTTTTTTATTCACACTCACAAAAACTCCAAACTCTTTTTCAAGTGAAATACATGTTCAAACAAAACTTCAACTTCCAGATACCATTTTTCAACTTCAAAATGTCTTTTTTTTTTTAAGTTTCAAACGTAGATGATACGTGTTTTTTTATGATTGCGATAGATTTCATCTTTATTAAAGTTCTTTATATCTTTGTTGTTCATTGAGAACTTCCAATTCTAAGAAATGATGAATAAGTCAACCTGAGCACTCACCTTAACTTTTTTAAATATATCTCTGAATCCCAATTCCCTAAGCACTTGCTCCCTAAGGCGACAAAGAAGCTAAAAAGTGTACATAGAAGGAAACAGGTTAGCAAGAATAGAGAAAGGACACATAAATGATGGATCCATTTTATATAAAAATGATTAAGACTTACAATGCCATCAGGCGGCCCTCCGTGACTTTTAGGATCTTTCTTCAAATCCTCGAGTATTTCAGTGTACCTATGAAGATCTTACTATAATTCTCCTTAAATACACAAACAGCCTATTCCATAAGGAAGGTTATGCTTTAGTTTGATGAAAAAAGAGACGAAGACATGGATGGGTGAGGGTTAATTCTCTTAGTGAATAGAGTAAGGAGAAAACAGGAACAAAAATGTTACCTGTGAGCAAACTTTACGGCTCGAGAAAGAGCATCTGGAACAGTGTCATCGCTCTCGGCCCTCTTCCTGAAGTAATTTAAAATATTTCCACAAACCAACCAAAAAAAAAAAAAAAACAAGTGAAGAGAAGTAGAGAATTGACGAAGCACCTAAAAGAAGGGATGGAATTCCTGAAGACGTGGATCCAGGAAAGCTCAGTGGGCGTTGGTTTAGTGGGATTGTTGGAAGGAAACCTGTAAGGGATGGTACATGCCCGGTAATTGCAAGGCATCAGCAACGGAAAAGGCACCAAGTCCCCGGAGCTCTCCATTCTCTGCTGCTACCAAATAACTTTTTTTTTTGGTTCAAAAGCTACCAAATAACTTACTTTAACATCTCCAACCAACTCTAATAGAGAATGGATTCTGCAGCCCCTCTTTAATTAACTTTCTAGTTCTCGTCATAATCCCAATTTCACTTTTAGATTATTTTATTATTTTTTTAATTAACATATTATTTTTAATATAAGGTCATTAATTAAATCTATAATATTTATAATTCTTTTTAAATTCAATATAATAAAAAATATTATTTGATATATATTACTTTCATCCCGAATTAATAATATTTCAAAAAAATTTTAATTTTCACCATTTTGATATAATTTGATATTATTATTAATTTTCACTATAAAGAATGCACAAAAGTAAAATGATAAGATGGAAATGTTAATTTAAAAATATAATACATTGTTAATTTAAAAATATAATACATAACATAATAATTCAAATACAAGATAATATTACAATACATAACATAATAATTTTATCACAACAATAATTTAGTAATTCGGTAGGTCGTTTCCAAATTTAACAATATTCGAAAAAAATTAGTGTTTGATCTGGAGAATTGTTGTGGTTGTAATTGCAGTTGTGCTTGTTGATTTATGCAATGTTTATGTAATTGTATTTCATGCATGATTTCACGTTTATTTGAATGGTCCATTAATTTGTATTCTATGGTCTGTTTGGAAAGCCACCTAGTAATTATAATTGGTGTAATTACTAGGGTAGTAATTACCAGACTCGTAATTATACAGTCTAGTAATTTCAATAGCTTGTTTGTTTGCCTCAGTGTAATTACACTGTAATTACACATGTTATGTTTGGATATCACAGTGTAATTACACATGTTCTGTTTGGATGCACAATTGCAATCAGAAAATTATATTAAATTTTAAAAATAAAATTTAATTTAAAATTTATGCTAGACAAATAAGAAACTTTATAAATGATAATAAATTAAATATTTAAGATATATATTATTTTTTGAATATATATTAATTAATAAACATATGTTCTTAACTAATATTATGAAAAAATAATTGATTTATATTTTTCTAAATTAATATATTTCAATTGAATTGATCATAAAAACTAAATGTATGAAGTTTCTACGAACAACTTAAATGCATGTTTGATAAAAAGATTAATATATAAATAAAATGTCATAAATTATTAAAATGTTTGACAAAAAGATAATCTATCAAGTCTAATTAAAAAATGACTTGCAATGTGAATTCAGTATTACTAAAACAAATGAAACTGAAAATATAGCATAAGTTATAAATTCAAAACAAAAAATTTAACATAATACTCTTATCGCAAATTTCAACATAGCATACATAAATATGATTTATTTTTATTTAAAAAAAAAAACATAAGTCTATAACGTTACTTAACAATAAATTCTATTTTAATTTAAAAATTAGAATAGTAATAAAATTATGCTAATGAGAAAATAAGCATAGCATAAATAAATAGACAATACGGAAAAATTGCATAGATCACGTGAAGTAAGGTTGACAATGAGAAGAAAATGAAATATAATAATATAAAATAAAGGGTATATATGCTCTAGTTTTTGGACGGCAGGGGCACCAATGTCCAAAAATATGACGGGGGTATTTGCATACCATTTACGATAGTTCGGGGGTATATTTGTAATTTTTCCTTTAAAAAAATATTGACTGAGTGGCGTAAAAATGAAATTTTAAAAATTTAAATATTTTGCAAACATGTTTTTTTTTAAAAAAATTGACAGGGGTTGGCGGTTGGGGGATGGCTAGGGTTAGGGGTATTTGTGGTTAAGTTTGGATCGGTTATTGGTTAAAACCAAAATCAAACCAATCTAGTCGATTTTTTAAATTTCTAAAATCAAACCAAAACAACGAAAAAAATAACCATCGGCTTGGTTCAATTTTTTCAATTTGAAAGTAATATTTTTTTGAGAAAAAGGACAAATATATCCACGAACTATGGTAAATGGCCCTCTGTCATACTTTTGGGACATTAGTGCTCCTGCCATCTAAAAATTAGAGCATATATACCCTTTATACTAATGGACATACACGTGTCATAATCTTATCCACTGACCCGACATTTATTAAATATCCGATCGACGGATAAGATTGTGTCACGTGTTCCTATTTAGTCTTCCGTTAGAGTGAAGGGCATATGTGCTCTAGTTTTTGGACGGAAGGGGCACCAATGTCCCAAAAGTATGAAGGATGATATTTGCATACGTTTACGATAGTTCGGGGGGTATATTTATCCATTTTCTCTAAAAATTTTGAGGACATGCGTATCTCGATAGACACAAAAATTTAGTACATGAACAATCAACAAGAAAACTATTGTCGGTTAAATTAAGCTATTAAGCAATATTAGCGTTATTATCACATGAACAAAGTGATTCAATTAAGAAAGTGTGACTATCTTATGTGAGGTAGGGTAGGTAAAGACTAAAATAATGGATTTTGATGGACTTGGACTTAGGATTGTACTAGTTGGGCCAAAATTTAAATGTTGGGCTTGAGAAAATGGTAAAGTTAAAGTAAGTTGATTAAAATTTAGCAAAATATTTATATTTTATTTATGAATAATATATAAATAATTATAAAATTTATATATCTAATTTATCGGTTCGGTTTGGTTATTTTTTAGTAAAATCAAAACCAAACCAAATAATATCGTTTGTCAAATATAAAACCAAACATAACCAAACCAAACCAAATATCTATTTTTTTGATCGGTTTGGTTCAAAATGCGGTTCGATTTGATTTTTTAACCATAACCATGAACAACCCTAGCTACGGTAAGGGTGGACTAAAAATTGAATTTTTTTTCAAACTTTTTTTAGAAAAACATAAAATGGCTGGAGGTTGGGGGCTGGGGGGAGGGGGCATAAAACTAAAAACTTTTAAAATTTACAATATATTTTTAAAAAAATAATTTGTCGGGGGTTGGGGGTGGGTGGCGTAAAAATGTGTTTTTTAAAAAATTTTAAATATTTTTAAAAAAAAAATAAAAATTGACGGGTACATGGGGTTACAGGAGGGGGGGGGAGGGGGGGCAAAAATGAAAAATTTTAAATTTGAAATATTTTTCAAAAACAATATTTTTTTGGGGGGAGGGGGGGAGGGGGATAGGGGTGATAGGAGTTGGGTGAGGTAAAACAAATCTTAAAATTTGAAATATTTGAAATATTTTTGAAAATAATTTTAAAATTTTTATTTTTTTATTTGTGTAAGATCCCGTACTTTTTCTTTATTCTTGCATAATATGTGTGGCGTAGTTTGGCATGGTTATATGAGGTGTATATGACTTGGTATCGTACATTGGAGAATAAGATTGCAAATGGGTGGCAATATCAAGGAACTAAACTAAAGTTTTAGGTCAAAGGGACCCCTCAAACAAAGTTCTAGATTAAAGAAATGGCCCGGATAGAACTTCGCCCATTTGAAAGGTTTAAATTATGTCATACCTTGGGGTAAGCCTATGAGTGTCTAACATGATAAGAATAGTGTGTTATAAGGTATTATAATAGCACAAGGTTCGTATGTTAAGTTTTGAAGTCAATAAAATTAGAGAAACTAAGGTCGACAAAAGTTATCGAAGTTTCTCTAAATATAAAGAGTTAGAAGGCCCATGACCTATCAAATCGAAGGCCTACAAGTTTAGTTTGCAACGCACAAGGCCCCGTATCCAACTGACATCGGAGGAAAAAGTTATGAGGGTTTTACCGCAGACTACCGGGACAGAATTCGGGTTGGGTAAAAAATGTGGTATGTCGGCTTACTCGACGTTTTAAGCTATGAAAACATTTCTTTTCACTTCCTAACCAGAAAGAAAGTTTACGATAGGGTTCTAATGGAGTTATTGCATGATGAAAGTTAGTTTTTGACGATTTCTACCATTAAAGGTTGCCCTCATGCCTAGAAACATGATCTCTACACGTGGCAATCGTTTCCCCTTCTATTAGATGCATTTGGAACTAGTTTTTGAAGATATAAATTGGTAGTTATTGATGTTTCTTCAAGGTTAACACTTGGTTAACTAAGGTAATTATCTCGGGACTCTTTTATGGTTGTTTTTCTGAAGTTCTACGGACGTTTCGTCAAGTCGTGGCCATTTGACAAATTTGTCCACTTAAGCTCAATTATGAATTGTTTATAGGTGCATACCAGCTGTGTATATATAGTGTTTGCGAAGTTTAGGACATACGGAACAACTTTCGTGAAGAAACTACTGTCATTCGAGCGTTCATTGGAAAAGTATGTTAAGGCTAAGCTTTGTCCCTCATTTTAGCACCACTCCTGGGAAATTCCTAAAACATCGAATGTGATATTTTGCTATTCTCTTGCTAGAAAGATCTTCAGTGAAAGGAATCGGGAGCTCAGCTGTATTATTTCATTATTCTATTATTTTGATATTCCACTCATTCGGATAAATAGTGTATTCGATATCTACATGTCATTTTATTAGTTTCCTTAATTATATGTCTGCATCTATGAATTCTTATTCTTCTTTGGGTGATGTGACTTAAAATATCAAGAGAGACCCTTATTACTTCTAACCAACCTGTTATGCCGTAATTTTATTATATTTAGAAAAACCACTTTTTGAAATATGTTAAGTATAAAACAATTTGAGAAAAATACTTAGAAAAGAGTCGTTTTTGATATTTTTTTTAAGAAATTAAGAAAACTTAATTTAAAAAGATTTTAACACATTAAATCTTTAAAAAATTAGAAAAAATGGGTAAAAGATTTTTTACGCTTCAAGAAGGTTTTTAAGGCATTTGAAGCGTCCGCTAGCATGTTGTTATCCTACGACTTAGATTAAACATTTGACTACTTTTGAAAAAAAAAAGAATTTAATATAAAATTAATAATTTACAATATTTGATTAATTAAATAAATGACACATTTTATTTTATTTTTTAGAAAAAGGGACCTAAAATGAAACATTTGAATTAAAAAGCAAGTGAATAGAATTTTAACAAAACTAGATTAATTAGAATTTATCTTTTTAAATCATTTTATAAATAATTTGAACCAATTTGATTAATTAAAGCATGAAAACTATTTTAAATTAATTGAAGATTAAATATAAAGTTTTGACTATAAATTCAATAAAAGCATGAGAGTTGATAAAAAATGAATTATATTAAAATAAACTAACATAAAGAATGTTCATCTTTTAGAGAATTTAATTAGGTTAATTAGCAGTCTTAAAGTTAGGGTTAAATAAAAACAAACAAATATCACTTCCCATTAAATAATTTATGAGTAAGAGAGAAAAAAGAGGATTTGGGCCTGCTGCAACTAATTTGGGCTTCAGCCCTATTTCTGCACTTGAAACCCTGTGTATACACCAGGTGTATACTGCTGTATACGGTGCATATTTCGGCCCCTTTTCGTGTGTATATTTTGTTGTATATCGAAAGTATACAGCCTACTTCAACTCTTACAACCTATACTTCCATTTTTGGCCACGCATTTGTTGCACTCAACCTGTATAATAGTGTATAATGTTGTATACAACACGTATACAGCCCATTGGCTCCCGGACCAGTAACCTGTCCTCAACCTGTAATTCTGCTTCCGATGGTTTAACTAAGAATGGGGGGCTGACTCAGTGGAGAAAATTTAGGCCTACGGGGCCCGATAAGCAATGCAAGGCTGAAGCTAGAGTCAATGGGATCCATTCAGAGAGATTACATGCACAAAGAAAGAAACAAAAAGGATAAACAAATAAGAACCAATTGAGAATATGAAGAGGCAATAATTTAAAAGGGAATACGAGGAGTTCCAGCAAATCAATGCAATACTCTTCTAAGTCAACAATTCACAACAAACCAAATTTGGCATTTTTACACAGAAAGGCAAACCCAAATTTGAGAAAGAGAAAAGATACTGGCATTAACAACCATGATGATCAATCTATCCTACAAATTGCTCAAAAAAATTAAACTAAAATCTTTAGACATAAACCAAACTCGAACTAATGACAAAAATGAACGAAATACCAATGCAGCCCTCGACTAGAAATTTAAGAATGAAAGAAAGAAAATGGTAAATTCATCAAATAAGAAACTAAGAACCTCATTTAAACAAACAAGAACCAGATTTGTGACAGTTCCAAGATGATAATCAAACTCTTCAAAATAAAGTCATAAACCATTATTTAAAGAGAGACCATATTAAGACTAATATATATATATATATATATATATATATATATATATATAGGTTTTGTGTTTGGATAGATATCAGTAGAGGCGAGCATTGTATTCTATCTAAGTTCTCTTTGTAATTTTATTTTTTTTTAATTTCTTCCTATTCCAATATTTAAAGCAGCAGGTTGTCTTATTCACTTGACACTTGATTAAATTGTTTAGTATATATATATATATATACTAAACAATACCAATATTTAAAGCAGCAGGTTGTCTTATTCACTTGACACTTGATTAAATTGTTTAGTATATATATATATATATACTAAACAATACAATTGTTTAGTATATATATATATATATACTAAACAATTTAATCAAGTGTCAAGTGAATAAGACAACCTGCTGCTTTAAATATTGGAATAGGAAGAAATTAAAAAAAAATAAAATTACAAAGAGAACTTAGATAGAATACAATGCTCGCCTCTACTGATATCTATCTAAACACAAAACCTTAATGAATTTGAACCATTTGATAGGGAACTGAGACAAACCTCATAGAAGTAAAACAAGCAATAGCCAAGATTGCATTATGCAGAATACTCATCAAATAGCCACAATAAAGGATAAACGAAAGTATGAGCACACAAGACTTCAAAGACACAAGAATCTAGAATTCCGGATATATATGACGTCAAACGAAACATAACAGTGAAGAAATAAGAGGGAATCGAGTTTACCTTTCTCGGAGCAGCGAATTGGGACGGCAACAAGCTTGGAGCGACTGAGACTTCCAACGACTTCGAGAGATTCCGATGAACAAAACGAGAAGAGAGCCAGAGAGGTGAACCTCTATGAACTGTATTTCTAAACTAAGATTTAGCCGTAACTTTCAAAATAAGCCGTATTTTACTCGTCTATTTCTAGCCAATTTTTCCAACTCTTTTTCTTTCTCCTCAACAAAGAAGAAATTAGGGTATTTACAGGAGATTTTCGAATTTGAAATTCGAATTCCTTTCTCCTTTTCAAGACAACAGTGGAAGAGATTTGAAAATCCCTAAAAATGGGGAAAAGGGAACAACAATGGTGATGGCTGCTGCAGGCATCGTTTGGAGCTGATGTTTGCTGGTTTTTCGGCAAATTCTGGGCTTTTTCCGCGTCTGGAGAAGAAGAACGCGTTAAGGAGACGAGGTGGGGTCATTTTGGTTTGTATGCTTGTGTGTACTGTATGCATTTTTGGGTTCTTCGCGAGGAAGAAAAAGAAGGAGAAAATCGTATAGAGGTCGGGTCGCGTGTTGTATTGCTGATTGGAGTTGTCGGGTGCTGCTGTATTGTTGTTGGAATTGGGTTTTGGTATTGAGATGAGCCAATTTTATTGAGATTGGGAATGGACTAGGAAAATTGGAGAATGTAAGGGCTGCTGGATTAGAATTGATTTGGGCCAAGAATAAAGGGCCAAAGTCTAGTTCAAGATTGGAGGTGGAAATTGGTTAGGGCTTGGAATTTAAGAAATAGCCAAATTGAGTTTAATTTAGAGAATTTGACTAAAACTTAAACAAGATGAATTAATATTAATTAATTAACGAGCTTATTAATCTTAACTAAATATAATAATTAATTTAATTACAAACTAATTAAGTCGAAATTATAACTATAACTTAAGGTAAAATGATAAAATATTTAACTAAAAAATGTAAAATCTTTTGTGATGATTTTCAAATATTCATAAAATATACTAATTGTATACATAATTATATAAAACACATATATTGTTTAAAAATTACAAAAATGATACAACTATTTAAAATAGCTTGAAAACTATTTTTTTTTTGAAATTTTATAAAACTAACTATTTTAAACCATTTGAAATTGAAGAAACTCGATGATTAATATACAATGTGAAGGTCCAAAATTGGGTGTGAACACAACCCTCTTTCCCCATTAAAGTTATTATGAAAAATCTTTAAAGTAACTCGCAATCTTCAAAACTATCAAATATAACTTAAATGTTTAAACTATTAGAACACTTGGTTTTTGAAATACTTTTTTTATAAATTATCTAGGAACCAAGGTAGGAACTAAGTAAATCACCTTAAACTTGTTATGAATATCTGTGAGGTTAGGTTATCTTTCTAAAATTCGAGTTAACTTTTCAAGCTTATTTGGAAGAACATATGAGGTTCCATGAGATGGTTACATGTTATACGAAAGTGATTATGGAGTTATGAGAACAAGACTACAAACGGGCCAAGATTGGCAACATGACAACGGTAACATATAGGTGTTATAAATCCATGGCATGACATGCTATGCATTCTACTCCCGAGTTATAATTGGGAGGTATGTGGCCTATTGCCTGTATTTATACATATGAGACAACGATGGCCACAGGTTGACGTAGATGATGTCGGTTAGCTACCAGGAAGCACCACCATTACTAGCATTTGGTTGGTATGTCATGTATTTGCATTTATATATATGTATTCACGACATACGAATACAAGCATACCATGCATATTTAAATAGTAGGAGGCCAAATGTCAGCCAGGGAGATTATTTGAGTTTAAGTTTCAGGTGGTATATGTATTACCCTTTTTTAGTAACTATTTATGATTCTACTTTCCTTTTAACATACCAGTACATTTTTATTTATACTGACGTCCCATTGCCTGGGGACGCTGCTTTTTGTTTCATTTGAGCTGGTTCAGGCAGGGATTCTGATCAACCCACCCGCTAGGATTAAGGCTCAATTGTGAGTTGGTAAGCTCCATCTTATCCTGGGGCTATCAGAGGAGGTTTACTTTTGTTGTACAGTTTGGGTATAGTTGGGGCCTTGTCTCGACAGTGCTTATGTCACTCATAGAGGCTATTGTGGACACAATGTTTTGGGTTTTCTTTTGTATGTTTCAATCTCCAGCCCATAGACTTGGCATGTATATATATGTATGTGTGTGAGTAGGTATGCCTTCAATTGTGGCCTCGTCGGCTAGCTAGTACATCTTTATCTTTTTTTGGCTTATCTACTATTGTTTGTATGGTTTATTCTCATTCAGGTCATGGCCTTCCGGTCTAGGCTTCACTTTTTAGAGATTGTGCTGCCCAATCTTTTTGTCTCACAGTTTGGTTAGCTAGTATGTTTTAGTGGGTAATTTGATCTAACGGGTATTTGGAGGAGGGGGAGGGTTGTTGGTCTGGGGGTAGGGGGCTGGTTTGTGGGTAAGGGTAAAAAATATTTGAAAATAAAAAAAATTAAAAATTTTAATTCTTTTTTGGATGGAGAGCGTCGGGTACAGGGTAGGACAAGAAAAAAAAAATATTAATGGATGAAACAAAGTATTGAAAAATATTTTTCTTAATTTTTGAAGGGAAGTCATTTTCCTTCAATTCGATGAAATGAGTTGATTTGAAAAATATTTTGCAAAACATTTAAGCCAGCCAAACATGGAAAAAATTGACTCATAGTCCATTATATTTTTAGCCTAAATATATCCTCTCATTATAATATTTGCACAAATTTACGCTAAATTTTGACGGTGGAAAAGATGACGAGCTTAAAATTAAATGAGCCCTGCATTTGATTTTCAGTCCATATATATATATTTCACGTTATATTTTCAACATGATTATATCCCTCTCATTATACTTCTAGCATAAACATGACGAACCCAGATTCAAATGAATTTTAAATATACAATTCCCTTAAGAATCCACCCTTTAACCCATTTTACATCCCACAAAATGATGAGTTTAACAACACTTCTGGTTGATTGCAACTTAAGACTTCAATAGCTGCATCTCTCGATGTAAATTAAAAAATATAGCACTTAGCATTAATGACATTTGCACGGAATATATATTGGAAGAAAATAAAATAAGATTGATATTTAGTCGTTTTGATAAATGCACTGTTCTTCTATTTCCTCTCAATTTCTATTCATTCATTCATTTCCAACCCAGGCTAAGCTTTGACATTGCGTTTGCCTACCCAATGTTTTTCTCGTCATTGCCTGCATATTAATGGCACTGTTCTTCAATGATTATGAAATATCCATGTTGTTTATTCGTACAGCAGAAAGATGTTGGAGAGATTTCCAACTGCTCTGCGGCCTTCACTTATACAATACTACAAGACAAGACGACCTCAAGATTGCTTCAATACAACTTGCTCACAATTCCTCTCTCGAAGCATCATCTCTTTGATACTGAATATAAGATGCATATGTTTTGATTATTGACTCATAAACATCAATACCTTTCAAATACTCATCCTTGTTCAAGAACTGCAGCAAAAGAGAATGCATATTAACCATAGGCCAAAGTCAGGATTTCCACCACATAAAACAAAACTATTTAAACAAGTGAACACCATTTACAAGTCGAATCAAATTTACATCATTTCTACAGTCAAGCAAGAATTTAGCCTCCTCTAAGTGTTTGCTTATATTGCTTATATTCACCAAACAGCTGATCTGGTAAACAGTAACCATAGCTGTAGCATTACACTCTGCTTCCTTTCTTTTGGAGTTCTCAACTTATTCTTTTGATTTTCTCATATTAAGAGTATGTTTAATAGGTTCAGAAGACTGTGTATGCACATACAAAACTACCATGTGCCACCAAATAAGCAATATTAAGTAATGCTCACCTCGTTGTGGTCGTGAAGAAGAATGGGAGTGTTTGCCATCGGAGAAAATCCTATTGCTGGCAGGCCTCGCTCCCGAAAATAGCGTGCATCTGTTGATGCAGGAAATATTTCTGGTTTTCCAAGTCTGGCATTAGCTTTGATGATAGCTTCTTCAAACAGTGCCCACCAAATATTGGAACTGTCAACAGCTGTAACAGCTGGCCTTCCAAACTTGTCGTTCACACTCACCTTTTGCTTGAACTGTCCAAGAGCAAGGGCATTGTACAGTCTCTTAAATTTGTAACATATTGCACTTCAAAATATTGTTCAAATAGACTGTTGATACGAAGTCAAACAATAACAAGCGGGAATTCTATCAACTAGTACAACTAAAGATAACTTGGGAGCTATTATTATCCACCTACAGAATTCAAAGTATTAGATTAAAAAAAAACAAATAGAAAAGAAGATACTTACAGAGATCTTAATAAATCTACAAATTGATCTATATCCTCGAAACCTACTTCTTTACACCAAAAGTAGAAAGATATTATACAATTCCATTTAACTTTCTAGATGGAATTGGATCTATCTTCATAACACCTCCTGTTTCTCTCTCTCCAAACTGTCCACCAGATGCATTAAATATGTGAAAGGTTCTGAGTCTAGGATGATAAAGTTTGTAGATTGTATCAAGAATCTTGGATTAAAGTTGACTGGAAAAGTGCATCAAGACATGCCTACTAGATGGAACTACACTTTTCTTATGCTTGAGAGTGCTATTCCATATAGTTGGGCTTTTTTTGACTTCAAGTTAATTGATGCAGATTTTGAATGTTGTCCTTCATAAATGGATTGGAACAAGGCAAAAACAATAGCCAAATTCCTAAAGCCTTTTGATGAAATCACTACTCTATTTTCAGGAAATCAATATCCAATGGCCAACTTGTTTTTTTGTTGTGGAAAATTCACTTGTTGATAATGGAAAAGAAAAATAGTCAACACTCTGATATTAAAGAAATGGCAGAGGAAGTGGAAAATAAATTTACAAAGTATTGGGAAGAGTATACTCAAGTTTTGTCTTTGGCAGTCGTTCTTGACACTCGATATAAGTTAAAGTTTGTGAAATTTTGCTTTTCAAAACTTGACTCTTTGACTTGCAAATGATAAGGTGAAGGTTGTTGAAGATAATTTGCATCGACTGTTTGAGGAGTACATGAAATCTTCAGCATCTAATAGTGCATTGGTGGGAAGTACTCTTGATGAATCTGATGCTGAGATGAGAAATGAAATGGATGAATTTGATTTGTTTGCAAGTCGGCCAGAATCTAATTCGGAAAAAACACAATTACAATTATATTTTGAAGTGCCTGTACTTGTCTGAAAGGGGAATGCTAATCTAGATGTACTCAAATTTTGGAAAGATAACATGAATAGATATCCTGAGCTATCACTGATGGCAAAGGCTGTTTTAAGTATACCTATTAGTACTGTTGCGTCTGAATCAACATTCAGCATTGGAGGACAAGTAATTGGAAGATACCAAAGTTCAATCTTACCAGAAAATGCAGAAGCTAAGTTATGTGCTCAAGATTGTCTTTATGGACATTTAGATATAATTTACTCATGTGGATATGTATTATGCCTTTTTTTTTCTTTACTCTTTCTATGTAGTTATCAATTCTGTTTTCTCTATTTGTAGCGGCTGATGATTCTGACGAAGATGATATTGCAACTGATGTGGAGAGGTTGTTGCTAGGTTCCGAATGCTGATCATTGTTATTGCAATCGTAAGTATATCCTCCTAGATTTGATTTACTGTCTAGAGTTGGGGTGGCAATTTCGGCCCATATTAATAAAATGAATCCATTTAACCCATATTTAATGCCTTGGATCACTCATATTTTAATTGAATAAATATGGGCTTCAAGCTAATTTAAGAGCAGTCAAAATATAGGTATCCATATAGACCCATAATAGATCACTTACTTTTTACTTCCACTCAAAATTCTTAATTGTGCTAAAAAATAAAAAAAATTAATATTAATTTTTAATTTTCAAAAAAATTAGAGGGCGGGGTGGGGATGAGATTGGGGGTGGAAGGAATTTTTTTTTTTTTAAAATGAAAGACATGATTTTTCTTTTTAGAAAAACATACAAAATTTTGGGGGTGGATGGGTGGAGGCAGAGGTGGGGTAGGGTGGTGGTGGCGGTGGGGGGAGATATTTTTATTTTTTGGAAAACAAAAAAATTAGGGGTAGGTTGGTGGAAGGTGGGAAGGGGGGGTAAATGTTATTTTATTTTTTAAAAACATAATTTTTTTCTTTTTGGAAAACAAAAAAAATTTAGGGGTAGGTTGGTGGAAGGTTGGGGGGGTGTGTGTGTGGGGAGGGGGGCGGAGGGGGTAAATTTTTTTTCTTTGAAAAACATAAAAAGAAACTCAATTTTTTATGGAAAAACATAAAAAAATAATTGGAAATTGGGTTTTGGGGGGGGGGGGGGGACATAAAAGAAGTGGGGATGGATGGGTGCAGGTGGGAGTAGGGGGGATGAAAGCGGGGTGAGGTGGAGGGGGATAAAAGTAGGGTGGGGGTTAGAAAAAATAAAATAAAATTAGGGGTGGGAGTGAGTAGAATAAAAAATTACTTTAGAAACTTAAAACATATAAATTCATTTTTTAATTCTTCCACCTATGTGGATGAAATATGGGTAAACTCATATCCAATCCATCCATTAATTATCCAAACCATATTTACCCATATCCAATCCATCCATTAATTATCCAAACCATATTTACCCATATAGCATATGGGCGGATTGGATAATTACCCATTTTTGTTCAAACCATTTTAAACTCATCCACATCCAACCATTTGCCACCCCTAGTTTAGAGTAGGCGATGAACAATGTAGATTCTAGGAAATGCACCTTTGCACTTAACTAAAAGATTGGCATATTTTTATATAACAAACAACGCAAAAGCTGTCAATTGTTATGTTGCATTCCTTGTGTTTCTCTTTTTTATTGGGAGGGTGGTGTTCAGAGGAGATGCAACTGAAATTTTGACTGCTAGAGTTCCAGGTTTCCAGTTGTATAAGGGTCTGCTTCTATGTAGTCACTGGCTCACTGCTCATAACCTGTTTGCACAGCAATTGTGCAACTCCAATTCATGCAGTTCTTCCACAAATGCAGCAGCTCACCGTAACTCTAGTTTAGTACCTAATGCAGGTGATCAAAGTAGCTCTTTCAACTCAAAGTTTTCTCCAACTAACTTGAGCTTCGCTACACTCAACAAAAAACTGATACCACCTACATTGAATCCATTATTGATGTCTCATAATTAGGCCATGTGTTGAGTTAAATCGATCACTTGTTGATATAATTTGCAATATGATAAACTTTGTGTTTTCAGGATCTTGTAAATGTTGGAGCCACCTAGAGGTCAACTTCTGTGTTTTGGTATTGACAACGCCTATTAAGGGAGAACTTGGGCAGGAAGCTCAAGAGAAACTAAAAGAAGATTATGATCAAGTTGTACCCGAAAGCAGATATATTTAGGCAAAAATACTTTATTTGATTTTGTGTTGGGAGAGCTTGTTTTTGCTATGTAGTGTTGTTGTGGGATTGAATTTCTTATTATCATAAACTACTTTCAAAGCTTTAGCAGTATTTATTAGTTTTTTTTTTGTCTGTGTGTAGTCTATGCTTCTCATATAATATGTTTATATTGTTTGTAATCACTTTGTTTTGTATTCAAGCTGGCTCTTTGTTCATTTTGGTATCTCCATCTTTGTATTTAATTTTAATCATCCTTTTCCTTTAAACTAAAGGAGGAAGTTGGGTGAATTTGTTGGGGAAGATTGTTGCTTTCTTCGGAAGTGAATTAATCTGTTGAAAATTAAAGGAGGAAGTTGGGTCAAGTTGGGCGGGTTGGGTTATGACCCATTACTTGACCCGTTTGGACCCAAGTAAATTTGGGTTGGGTTGAGTCTTGACCTGTTTGTTTTTTGACCCATCTAATTTTAACCCAACCCGCCCAATTGCCATCCCTAGACCCTAGTAGCAAGATATTTCCCATCCATTTTACAATTTTTAGAAGAGGCACTGATGGTATGGTCCTTTCACATTAGCAAGCTTCAGAGTTTCAAACAAAATGTCCCTCAAATGATAACAAGTGTATAAACTCAAGACAACAAAACAACAAAAGCTATGTCATGTTACTCGCAGACTCTCCCTAAAAGCCAGGCTATTCAAAAGTCCCAGCAGGATATTGCATTTCCCAGACACTCAGATAACTAATTCCACCCATCCTGCTTTGTTTCGTTCATTCCACTTATGGAGGGTCTATTTGCCCAACTTCTCTAGTAAGGTTGAGCTCATTAATTTGTCTTCTGAAAAAAAAAAATTGAAGTAGCAAATTTTCTTATCTTTTTTTTTTTTTTTTTTTTGTAAAACATAGTGCAACTATTCTTATTCACCTCTCCAAGAGCAAACAGGAAAATCAAATCAAATCAGGTGATTTATACTTTCTACTAACCTTTTATGGAAGCCTCAAGCCTGTTGTCTAAAATAATATTGTAAACTTCTAGGAGATAATATTAAAGGAAGCAACCAGTCTCCGACCTCAAGATGAGTTAATAAATGACCAAATTTCCATTTACAATTTTTAGTCTAATTTTTTTTAGTTCCTTCAGAAAAAGATTAAAACTGCTGCCATAAAGAGGCGCATAATCTTGACCTATTTGACAGCCTCCTGCATCGAAGAGGTTGGGGAAATGTAATCTCAAATAGTATTTTTTTTGAGAATGAGGAAAGTGGTCTCATCTATGAATTTCCTCAGCATGCACATCAATCATATGTTGCACATCCAGAAATATTTAGAGCATTGTCGTGCTCATTCAAAAACTGTCTGTCTATGCTTGCAAGGATATCCTTTAAAACGAGACATCCACATGTAACTAGCATTTCACATCCTACAGTTCAAGTGTAGCAGGCCTTGAAGTAGAAATATGTTAAGAAGACAGAAAATGCAGCCTTTTCAGAAATTGGTGCCATTTCGACGGAAGCCATCCACGGCTCATGGAATGACCCACGGATCATAGGTGGTGTCCGTGGGTTGGCCAATCAGTTTTCTAAAATGTCAAGTTTCAGTACTTTTTCAATGGTTCACCAGGACAGTCCGTCGTTCAATGCACGAACCGTAGATAGGTTCCATAGACGAGTCCCAGACTTAGAAGGATTTTAAGGTCGAAAATGGAGAACCACGGTTGGGACCCATGGTCCGGGGATGGGTCCCATCGTTGGAGGACCAAAGTTGGTAGTCTATGATACAAACTACGCCCCAACAGGACGGTCCGTGGTTCGACCAATGGACCGTCAGTCAGGTCGTCGTCTCGGTCGGCAGTTATTAGTTTCAGGGGCTTTTGTGTCTTTTCCTAATTAGTCTAGCCTAATACTATGTCGTTTTACTCTTCACAAAAACCCCTATATAAGTGTTTTAACTCCAAATTTCCCAATTGAAAATCATTCTCTCAAATTTACAAAAGAAGAACAAGTCTTCCTCTCAAAATATTTCTCTCTCTCGAAAGCTTGAAGGAGAAGGGGATCAACCTAGGGTTTCAAGTCAAGTCTCCAATTCCTCCGTTGAAGTTAAGCAATTGGCATTGAGGTATGATAGTTTTCATCCATGGATTCCTTCCATTCATGGAGTTCCCAAATTCTCCTACTTTCAAAGTTAGAATTCCCCAATTGAATTGGGGTTTTCTTCTATGTCACGGGTTCTCTTAATTATGGATTTAATTGATTGATTTATGATCTCTTATGCATGAATTGAGTTAATCTCATGTTTTTATGATGATCCCTGTAATGACCCTCCTAGTCATTTCTGTGTCTTGCCTTCTGTGTGTCGTTAGAGCGTTCCTGTAGCGACCCAAGTCATTTATGACTTGCTGGGACTAACAGTTCGGTCCCCTGGTCGTTCGTTTGGTTATTGTGCAAGTTTTAGAGTTTTTGGAGCTTATGAACCTTGAACAATCATTTTCGATCAAAAGTTCAAGAAGATGACATTGGAATCCAATTTTGACGATTCCATCAGCTCCGAAAGGGTCATTTTAGGCTAGTAGCATGGTCGGCATGACTCCCAAGGTTTTCAATGTGAGTCTGTGCGATTAGGCGTTTAAACGTTAAGTTTAAGCCTAAGTTTGACTTTAGTCAACATTCTGAGCAAACGCGCTCGGATGAGAATTCCGTCAGCGCGGTCAGCTCCAGAATGTCGATTTTGGTCTAGATTGACCCTTCTTTTGTGTTCCGAGGTTTTCGATATTTTTTCGAGCCCTTTTGTGGTTTTTGACTTAAAATGGCATTTGGGTGTGGGACCCACTTTTTGTCAAGCTGACCTCGTATGAAAATTTTGACTGTGCCTTTGAGTCCGGAATTCGAATTAGGTATGGTTGCATATCTCGTTTGCGTGCACGGGGTTCCGAACGAGTTAGGAGTGCCCCGTCGGAGTTTTTTTAAGTTGCTGAAAATCTGGTGCAATTCAGCACTTGTTCTAAACTTTAAAAGGGCTTAACTCTCTCATTTCTAGTCCAAATTCAATGATTCAAAGGTTCATCTTGTGGGGTTTTCGGCAAGGAACGCGTTGGTGAGTTCGGAACTGATTTGGGGTCCCCGTTTGAGGTAAATCTAGTAAAATACCTGCTGCTGCGACTTTTTTTGTGAGCTTGGTTTGGAATTTTTGAGACTTGTTTTCTCAGTCATTTTAGGTTCGATTTCAGTGATTCTTCAGGCTATCTTGGGTGATTTTTCGAGGAGAACGTCGTGGTGTTGTCGGGATTCACTGTAGACCTCCCGTTTCTGGTAAATTTACTGATTCAGCTGCTGTCCCATTTCTAGTTTTTGAGAAAATTCGGGTTTTGGTTGCTTGTTGATATTGTGATGTTCCCGAGCCCCGAATTGTGTCTCATTTTCGGGCATGAGCTAGGGGAACTGATTTGGGACCTACTTTTGGGATTAATTCCGAAATTTCCAGCGCGGGTCCCACTTTCCCCGTTTTGACCCCAAAATCGTTTGTTGTGATTTTGGTGTCTAAACGACCGTACTAACGTTTTGATCCTATATTTGATAGAGTGACAACGTTCAAAGATCGTTCAGGAAGAAAAAGCTCCGGCAAAGTGATTTGGAGCACACACGATCGGCCTTAAGGTAGGCTACGGCTTCCCTTCTATTAGATTGAGCTTAATTGTTTAAAAGCATGTCGATTGGAGTGAATTGGGTATAGGTACCAGTTTCCTACTTTACTTTAATTAGATACCTCATGTTAGGATCGATTGGGCATATTTCGGGTGTAGTATCATGTTAATCGGTTTAGTAGAGTTACATGCTTATGTGCTAAATGTTATTGTATGCTTGTATGTTATGTGTTATATGTTTGTTCGTCCTTAACCGTAAGCATGATGTCCTTAGTCTAGGTTAGGCCAGCATTAGACTTATGACCCGTGTGGGCTGGATAGCCTTTGTAATGACCCTCCTAGTCATTTTTGTGTCTTGCCTTCTGTGTGTCGTTAGAGCATTCCTGTAGCGACCCCAAGTCATTTATGACTTCTTTGGGGTAACCGATTCGATCACACAGTCGTTCGTTTGGTTATTGTGCGAGTTTTAGTGTTTTTGGAGCTTATGAACCTTGAACAATCATTTTCGATCAAAAGTTCAAGAAGATGACATCAGAATCCAATTCTGACTATTCCATCAGCTCCGGAAGGGTCATTTTAGACTAGTAGCATGGTCGGCATGACTCCCGAGGTTTTCAGTGTGAGTCGGTGAGATTAGGCGTTTTAGCCTTTGAAATTTGGCTTAAGGTTGACTTTGGTCAACATTCTTGGAAAACGCGCTCAGATGAAAATTTCATCAGCGCGGTTAGCTCCGAAATGTTGAGTTTGATCTAGAATAACCTTTCGTTCGACTCCCGAGGCCTCCGGACTCATTCCGAGCCCCCTCGATGGATTATGGTTATTATGGCTCTTGGAAGTGGGACCCACTTTTTATCGAGATGACCTCTGATGGAAATTTCGACTACGCCGTTGAGTCTGGAATATCAAATTTAGTAGGGTAGCATTTTTGTTTTATTTTTTTTGGGTCCCGAACAAATTCCGAGCACCCCGTCGGAGACTTTTATATATTTAGCCACAGCTGGTGCAGACCATTTCAGCTCTTTTTGCCAACTTCAAACCCTCATAACTCTCTCATTTCTAGTCCAAATTTAGTGATCCAAAGGTTCATCTTGTGGGATTTTTCGCAAGGAACGTGTTGGTGTGGTTAGATTTCGTATTCAAAGCTTTGTTGGAGGTAAAGTTGTGTTTTAGCTGCTGTCAAAGCCATTTTCGGGCTCTATTTTTGGAAAATTTTAGAAGCTGATTTCTTGGTCATTTTAGGTCCGATTTCAGTGATTCTTGAGGCTATCTTGGGTGATTTTTCGAGGAGAACATTGTGGTGTTGTCGGAATTCACTGTAGACCTCCCGTTTCTGGTAAATCTACTGATTCAGCTGTTGTCCCATTCCTAGTTCTTGAGAAATTTTGGATTTTGATTGATGGTTGAGATTGTGATGTTCCCGGACCCCGAATTGTGGCCCATTTTGGGACTTGAGCTTGGGGAACTGATTGGGACCTATTTTTGGGATTAATTCCAGAATTTCAGGCGCGGGTCCCACTTTCCCCGTTTTGACCCCGAAATTGGTCTGTCTCCGTTTCTTGCTATTTTAGTGTCTAAACGACCGTAATAACGTTGTGACTCTATTTTTGATAGTGTGTCAGCGTTTCGAGGCTGTTCGAAAGGGGAAAACTCCGAAGAAGTGATTTGGAGCACGCGCGATCGGCCTTAAGGTAGGCTACGACCTCCCTTCTATTAGATTGAGCTTAATTGTGTAAAAGCATGTCGATTGGAGTGAATTGGGGGTGGGTACCAGTTTCCTACTTTACTTTGATTAGATACCTCATGTTAGGATCGATTGGGCATATTTCAGATGTAGTATCATGTTAATTGATTTGGTAGAGTTGCATGCTTATGTGTTAAATGTTATTGTATGCTTGTATGCTATGTGTTGTATGTTTATTCGTCCTTAACCGTAAGCATGATGTCCTTAGTCTAGGTTAGACTAGCATTGCCTTAGACTTATGAGCCGTGTGGGCTGGATTGCCTTGACTTTCTGCCGACGTTGTTTGGACGAATTAGCTCCTTGTAGACTAGAGTAGCAGACTTGAGTCTGATAGTTGAGCCTTAGATTAGGCATTATCGCTGTTTGCTACACTTCAGTATCTTCTCCCTTTAATTCTGCGGTTCTGACGCGTTCTCGATGGTTTGATGCATCACTAGAGGCGTGTGATTGAGATAGTATATGCTTGGAGTCTTTTCTGTGATTTCTTAGAGTGGACGGCGTTCCATGGTGGTTGTTGTTAGATTGAATCTTATCGGAGATACCATCACCCCCGGGATCGTTCTTTCTAGCTTGGCTGGGAACGTATCGCTGGCTGGGTAGACTCGGTGATTTCGGCGATCACCCCCGGGCCTCTCTTTCTAGCTGGGCTAGGAGTGTGCTGCTGGCTGGGTGTCCTCGGGTCGCTCTTTCTAGCTGGGTTGGGAGCTGACTGCATGGTAGGACGACTCGCGATATCAACCTCACCCTCGGGTCCCTCTTTCGAGCTGGACTGGGAATGGACTGTTTGGTAGGGTGCCCCCTGGGGTCACTCTTTCTAGCTGGGCTGGGAGTGCACTACTGGCTGGGTGGAGTCTGATGGGTTATCTTGGTTACTTTGGGCTGGGAGCCTGGTTTTCTTCTTTCTCAGTAGACTTAGCTTTTCTGTGTACCTGTCGGGCTTATGGAGGTCTGTTCAGGTTTTATTTAAACTTGCGCACGAGTGTACCTTCTGGGCTTATGGGGGTCCAGTTAGGTTTAGTTTAGTTGTACTTGATTTATTTCTGGTATGCTTGTGTGCTTTCTTTTCTTATTCGTTTGACCTCTCTGTGTTTAGATTCTATCCTTTCTTCTTGTTTTTACCCTTTTTGCTCAGTCAGCCTTTGATGCCTACTGGGTACCTGTTGTTTTGGTACTCATGCTACGCTCTGCATCTATTTCATGATGCAGGTCCCAGTACCAGTTACCAGCGGTGAGTAGTTCGTGCTTTCTTTTGCAGCTGTGATTCGGAGACGAGGGCGAGCACTTGGCGTTTTGGGTTTGTCATGTCTCCATCTTTTGTTTTAGCTAGTCTTGTTGCCTTTGAGACACACTTGTTGTGATCCACTTTTGGGACTTGTACTCTTTTTATTAGATAGCTCTGTACTAGTGACTTCCAGGTTCTGGGAGGGATTCTGTATATATTTATTTTGATTTGCTTCCGCCTTGTTGTCCGTGTTTAGACTTTTGTTCCGCTAGTTTCTGCCCTTATGCTCATGGCTTGGCGTTCTGGGTTATGGGTTGGCTTGGCTAATGGTTGGGTATAGTAGGTGCCATCATGATTCAAGAAATTGGGTCGTGACAGTCTTGACTTTCTGCCGACGTCGTTCGGATAACTTAGCTCCTTGTAAACTGGAGTAGCAGACTTGAGTCTGATAGTTGAGCCTTAGATTAGGCGTTATCACTGCTTGCTACACTTCTGTATCTTCTCCCTCTAATTTTGCGATTTCAACGCGTTCTCGAAGGTTCGGTGCATCACTAGAGGCATGGAATTGAGATAGTATAGGCTTGGAGCCTTTTCTGTGATTTCTTAGAGTGGACGGCATTCCATGGTGGTTGTTGTTGAATTGGATCCTATTGGAGATACCATCACCCCCGGGATCGTTCTTTCTAGCTGGGCTGGGAAAGTATCGCTGGCTGGGTAGACTCGGTGATTTCGGCGACTGCCCCCGAGCTTCTCTTTCTAGCTGGGCTGGGAGTGTGCTGCTAGCTGGGTGTCCCCGGGTCGCTCTTTCTAGCTGGGCTGGGAGTGCACTACTGGCTGGGTGGAGTCTGATGGGTTATCTTGGTTACTTTGGCTGGGAGCCTGGTTTTCTTCTTTCACAATAGCCTTAGCTTTTCTGTGCACCTGTCGGGCTTATAGGGGTCCGTTCAGGTTTTATTTAAACTTGCGCACAAGTGTACCTTCTGGGCTTATGGGGGTCCAGTTAGGTTTAGTTTAGTTGTACTTAGTTTATTTGTGGTATGCTCGTGTGTTTCCTTTTCTTATCCATTTTGACCTCTCCGTGTCTAGATTTTATCCTTTCTTATTTTTTTTTACCCTTTTGCTCAGTCGGCCTTTGATGCCTACTGAGTACCTGTTGTTTTGGTACTCATGCTACGCTCTGCATCTATTTCGTGATGCAAGTCCCAGTATCAGTTACCAGCGATGAGTAGTTCCAGCTTTCTTTTGCAATTGTGATTCAGAGAAGAGGGCGAGCACTTGGCGTTTTGGGTTTGTCATGTCTCCATCTTTTGTTTTAGCTAGTCTTGTTGCCTTTAAGACACGCTTGTTGTGGTCCACTTTTGGGACTTGTACTCTTTATTAGATTGCTCTGTACTAGTGACTTCCAGGTTCTGGGAGAAATTCTGTATATATTTATTTTGGGTTGCTTCCGCCTTGTTGTTCTTGTTAGATTATTATTTTCGCTAGTTTCTGCCCTTACGTTCATTGCTTGATGTTCTAGGTTACGGGTTGGCTTACCTACTGGTAGGGTATAGTAGGTGCCATCATGACTCGAGAAATCAGGTCATGACAATCCCCCATGAACCTATGTAATCCCCATGTTTTCCAAATTATGATCATATAATGTGGGTCTTGGATTATGAAATAGGAGTTATGAAATCAAGCATTTTCTCATGAAATTGATGTAAATATTTTAAGGATGCTTTGAGAGTGAAGTATCAATGTTGTTGCTATTGTTGTGTTATTGAAAGGATTTCTCATATACACATGTAAGCATGAATTGTGAAAGGTTTTCTCACATGATAAGGGTTTTTAGGTTGAAAGGCTTTCTCACCTAAAATGAACTAATGTTAAGGAGTTATTCTAATGTGGAGGTAAGAGGCGATTACCCATGCTCTCTAAGTAAAAGACAAAGAGGCGATTACCCATGTCACATGATGTAAGGACAAGAGGCGATTACCCATGATCCATTAAGAGCGAAGATGAATATGAATATGAATAAGAACTATTCCATGAAATTAAGCTTAGTACCGAGTGGACAAGTGGCGATTACCCATGTCTCATAAACTGTGTGCCAACATAGGATTTGTCTAGATAGACATTAGCTAGTGGATCCACATAAGCTAGAAATTCATAGTCCTTACTGTGGCAAGTAGGACAACTCTTTTCGGTGTGGAAAACAGCGGATTCCATGATGATTGCTCTCATGGTCTTATGTGTCGGTTAAGGCTACTTCCCACAAGCAAGTTATGATGAACTAAGGTTACTTCAAGGAAGTATTTCATATATGTTTAAGATGATGATTATGTGCATTGACCATGTTTTATGACTCATGTTTTCTAACCCTTATGTCATGTTTTAGCTTGGTCATTGTATCTTATGAAGGTATCTCTCTTTAAGCATATTTTCATATGTTTTATGCATGGCTATCATACTTGATACATATTTTTGTACTAACGCATACACTTGCCTACATTTTCCCCAAATGTAGGGTCTGACAGTCAAGGGTTCTCAGTTTCGTGGCTAGAGGTTGATTTGAGAGATTCCGAGCTTTGGTGAGTCCTCATGCTTCGAGGACAAATTTTCGTTAGGCCCAATTTCATTCTTATGTACTAGATGGCTAATGAGACAAGTGTTTAGACTTCCGCTTTACTTTTATAAAACATTTGAAACTTGAAATGTTGTTCTTTATCTCTTTTGTTCTATTTCTTATGTTATGAATGCTAAGTGGCTTGTATGGGGCCTCTCGGGGTCCTATATGCCATGTTACGCCTATGGGTACCTTGGGTCGTGACATGTTCATACACATTAAAGTAGAAAGATACAGCCTATGAATGAATACACTGAAGGACACACGAAGCGGTAGTCATCAGAAAGGTAATCAAGAACATAGTGGCAAATCCCACAATGGATCATTCAGGTTTGGTCAAGCAAAGACTATTACAACTACTACTACGACATCTCAATCCCAAACTAGTTGGGATCAAAGAAGCAAATACTAAGATATCAAATTTGATAATCATTACTTATGTCTTCAGTCAGACAAGAACTTCTCCGGGGAATGAAAGCAACTAAATTTTGTTCAAAGAAGTTGGACCTGCTTCTTCTATTAGTCACTTTGGAATACTTCCCTTACCTGATACAAAACAAAGCTGATTAAAGGACCTAGAAAAGTGAAAGGAATAAGAACTTCTCTGGGGCATGATTTGTTCAAATCAATTGGACCTGCCAAACCCTACATTATTCACTTAAGAATACTTCCCTTACCTGACACAAAACAAGGCTGATTAAAGAGCCAAAAAGGGGAAAGGATGAGAACAAGCTGGGAATGAAGAAACTCTCGCAGTCCTAGATCAGACTTTTCTACTTTCATAAACTAACTGTAACAGCTGGGAAGACAGACTCAATCAAAGATTCAGTAAACTGCCGGTCAATAGGCTACTACGCAAACACTTCATGCCAAATTGGAAGAGGAAAAGGAAGGCGTGAGACAATTTTCTTTGGCGTATACACCCCTTCTCCTCACCCAACAAAAAGAGAACAGTTAAATGTAATTATTGTTCTAGGCCATTTTCTCTTTGGAAAAGGACTGAGGTATAGCAAACAGGATTACAGGTTCTTTATCTCTAAAAGAAGAAACGATGGATTATTATTATTTCTAGTACCTCAAAAGTCATGTTACGCGAAGCAGGTGCCCATTCATCAGCTATTCGGCTCTCCAAGGATGCCTGATCTGCAGTTGGTGGTACTCTGATGTCAAATCCTGCTTGGGCTTCAGATGGCTGCAGGTTCATGACAAAACCCTGCCACAGAAATAAAGAAGTCCATATTTTAAACTTATCTCAGTTCTGATTCTAAGTGTAGCCCTATATCTGCAACGCATCACTTCAAAATATTCGTTTTCACTTGACTACATTAATAAGCTCTTCTTTTTTTTATTAGGTACATTTTAAGCTCTTCTTGTACTTTATTTATAAGAAACATTTAAACTCTAATCTCAGTAAATGGTAAACACCATCAAATAGTGTTTAAGGTTACAACCCAGCACATGATGACATTGGATGAATAAGCTCAATCAAAGACTCCTAGAATTCCTCAGAAGAAAAATGGTCACAATATTCACGAACCAGTGCAGTAATGGTCAGAGTCAAATAGCTAGACTGACTTACAGAGGGTGAAGGGGTGCCAGCTTTCAAGAAGACCATATTAACAGAAATGACTTCACCTTCAGCTTTCTGTCCTGCCTTAACTAGATCAAACTCCGCTGCCCTGAATCTCCTTATAATTTCGATGCTTTTAAGTAAATTCTCCATGGCAGTATTATCGTAGAGCTTAGCCCCATGTCCAGGAGCACCTACAGCCTTAACGACCAGCCACCAGGGTGACCTCTCTCCATAGTATGCACGATAATTGTCCGTGGGAGAGGCCAAGCCCTCGTCAAGAACAATCCCAACATTCATCTTGGCAAAGACATCGGAATCGACAAACTTTCCGGCACCATCATTTCCACCAATCTCCTCGTCGGGGAGGAAGGAGAGGTAGAGAGTGCGCAGGGGGCGGAAGCCAGAAGCTTTGAGTTTACGAATGGCCTCGAGGTACTGCAAGCCGACGCATTTCATATCCTGAGAACCTCGGGCGAAGATGTTGCCGGTAGTGGAATCTAAGTGGGCAGAGAAAGGTGGATGAGTCCACTTGTGATGCTCGGAAGGGACAACATCGGTATGTGAGTTGAGGAGGATGGAAGGGAGGGTAGGGTCGTTGCCTGGCCATTTGAGGAGAATCAGAGGTTTGCCCTTGACGAACTCTAGGGTCTGGGACTCGAGGGATAGTAACTTGGCCTGTGATATTATAAATTCGGCAGCTTCATAGTAGTTGGGGTGAGGTTGGGCTGTATTGATCTGAAGGTACTGCTGGAATCTTGATAGGATTGTAGACGGATCTTCCGCGGCCGTCGTAGCTATGACTATGAGTATGAGTGTGATAAAAAACACACACAAATCATGATAATAGCCGTGCTTGCCGCTGCAAAAACTCATCACTGCTTTTGCACTCCAGATGAGTTAAAATCAATACTGAGGTTATCAATTTTCTCTAACACCTTGTTTGGATGGTTGTTCGATCAAAGCTAACACAATGTTCAAATTCGACACTACAGACTAATGATATTTTGAGTTATCTAAATTGCCTCAATTTAAATATCCTATTTATTAAAAAAAATATCAAATTTATTTGTGTAACCTTTCAGATCAATTAATATTAACTCATATTTTCTGCGTTTGTTAATCACGAGTGAACTTGACCGTATATCAATAATTTATTAAATTAAATATAATATACATAAAAGAGGTGTGCGTATATATACACCTATAATTGATTTCATAAGAATGTTTTTGGTTAGTGGTCAGTATAATTCCAACAAAATCATATGTTACTATTTTGAACTAGTAGAAATTATAAATTCAAGACAGTTAGATATTCATATAAAATAATTAGAAATTATAAAGAACACATAAAATAAAATAAAATATTGCAACATCATCGTAACCACTGAAAAATAGAAGAAGAAACAATACGAAATCAATGCACATTTCTATGCGTTTTTGTCCACATCCATTCAAATAAGTCGATCACCATTGAATCACCTTTATCTTATTTTTCAAGTCATATTAAAGCATGAATACAATAAATTAATTTAATTATTTCTATAAAATCTTATAATATCTATATTTATAGGACTAAAATGTCAAATAATATCAGAGTATGAGTATTGTTAAATTATTTTAGAGGTCATGATGATAAAAAGTTGTGGGAGTATTAAAATTAATGGGAAAAGGACCTTAAATATCCTTAAACTATCGAATATGGTCAAAAACATCCTTCGTTCACCTTTCGGCTCTAAAATGTCTTTGACGTCAACCTATTGGCCCTGAATACACCCTTATATTTGACATCTACATTTGACAATATAATTAAATTTCTCATTTCTTACGTAGCACAATTTCATTGGTGTATTTTACAATTAAAAATTTCAACCAAAACCCAAATCCATCTAATAACCCGATACCCAACCCACGTACAACCCCATTAAACTAAGGAAAAAAAATTTGATTTTCATTTTATTTCTTAATATTATTGTTCATTTCTTCATCTTGAATTATGCATTTCATTTGGCCAATCAGGTATCTGTCCACACTATATGACAGATTTAAATTCAAGATCCTCGTCACCATCTGTAGCATTGAGCGCTGCTTCATATCAAAGATATCGTTGACGGTCTTTTGACTCGATTCCAACACGACATAAATTATCGAGATCTCTTCATATTTCATCATTTCAGGTACATGAACCTTTGCCAAGATTTTATGAAGTGTTATGTCATTGTGCTCCTTTTAAAGCACTTGCCTTGTTATCATGACCGTCTTGATCATTTGCTCATCTCCTTCATTAAGAAGTTTTTCATTTGGAATCTATTGGTCTATCACACTTCGGGCGTACATAGACTATGTCCTTCAAGGACTTCTCGTTTGAGCATTTACAACTGAATTATAATCTCTTGAACTTCAAATTCACATTTTTTACGAGGATCTAGATAATTCATCTCATAATTTTGAGTTGTCAATCATCTCTCCCCTAATGTTAGGAAATCTAACATTCACCCCAACCTCCCTTGGGGGTCCATCTTTATGTGTTGTGGAGCAATTTAATCAGATATCACACATTCAAACTTCAGAAAGAAATTATTTGGTTCTTGACCCTCAACCAATTATGATGGGGGAACCTTTTAGCTTGATGCATACATGTGTTGCTACATGTTAAATAAACTCATCTCATACCAAATTTTATTTGGGAGTTTTGTTCTCATACCCATGGTTTAACGATAATTAGAGGCATACAATTTCTATTAAACCAACCAACATTATCAATATAATTTCATAGTTTGAAATTGTGCTCTTAATTTAACAATTCGAGCAAACAACCTTACAAAAATCAATTTGTAAGTTAACAACAAAGCACATGTGACCATCCCATAGATGCATCGATCATATAGTTGCAAACGGTCCACATGGTAGGTGAATGGACCCATATTCACCTATTTATATGTTTCAAAAACCTTAGGAAATACAATCCCAACCTTAATTGGTATAATGATAAAATTATCATTTTATCATTAGAACAAACTACACAAAAAAATTCTTGAAGAATTGTTTATTTCTTAGTCATATAAGCCACGTGAATTCTCAATTACTTTTGCAACACATTTGACCGAAATGGTCAACCGATCATGCCAACTGATCTTTATTTTTCTCAAACCTCATGTACAGGTGAGTTGTGGCATATATCATTTTCTCAAACCTCCCATAGAGGTGAGTGGTGGCATATATCCAACCATAATGATTTATCACATCTTGACCCATTCTCTTTTGAAATGGTCGAGCATTCACGATGTTTATCACACATCACATTCTCTTCAAGAAATGGACTAATCATTTATATGTGCTTCATAAATTTGTAGTATAAGCACATTTCATGCCTTTGAAATTCGTCATTTTTGCATGACCTACCTCAACATCACTTTGAAAGGTCAAGTGTACCACCACTTTATCTTCATTTCTTTTGATGGGGGATTCTAATATTATTAGGTCACATAGTGACCACGAGTCCAATGACCTTTCATACCATTATGATGATAAGAACTACCTTCACATTTTGAATGCCTATTTGGAGAACCCACAATGTTCTTCCTTTCATAATTACCACAATGATGACTATTATAATTTTGTCCATCAACGCCCTTATTCATACATTCAATCACTAGTCATCTTTCAGACTTATGATTCACTACTACCACATTCATATGATAGAACCTTGCAATTGGGCGGATTTCAAATTTATCATGTTCTACTGCCATATTCGCTTTAGGGAATAGAGCAAATTCAATGGGAATAATTTCATGACCTTTCATCAAACCCTTAAAATCATCATTATATCATCATTATGGAGCATTGAGATGCAAATTCAATGTCTTACCCATATAAAGCGTGTTAGGCCATAATTCTATGAAATTCAAACCCAATCATTATCATTATGGTGCAACAAAACTCAAATTGATGTCTTACCCTCTTTGTGCGATAGAACATGAATCTCTCGTCTTACCCTCAAATATTTTTCATTATGATGTATTCGGACTTTAATCTGATGTCCTATCCTTTTGATGCAATGGGACTTGAATCCACCGTCTTATCCTTAACCAACGTGTAATAGACTGAAGTACAGCATGACTCACCCTATGAGTCTTTCAAAATAATCAAAGTAAAATTTATAAAATATAATCACTTCTGTTAATTAATGCCTTTGACAATATAAGTAAGAGAAAATGGTCAAATGCCCCCTTAAGCTATGATCGGATTCTCAACTACAAGTTTATTCTTCACGGAAGTTCTATCACCCCCCTAAACTGTTTAGAATTGAAATTTTTACCCCCTTAAAATGTCACAACCACATTTATATTGGCAGGTGATATGCACACGTTTGACAGTTGTAAATTTTATTTAAAACTTTTTTTAATTATTTTTTCTCTTTTTAATTTATTATTCTAAAAACTATGTTGAAGGTCAAAAGGTTGAAATTTGTAGATTTGTGTCTTGGATCTTCATATATTGAAACTTTTTTACTATAGTGTTGATTGCTAATTGTTTGAAGCTGAAAACACTGGGTTAATTGAGTTTATATATAGTTGAGATTTTTGAATCCGAAGAATGTCGAAACTCCATAAAAATCGACGAGCATTCATATGAATTTTGTGAATCTATATTCTTAAATTAGGAGAAACTGAGTTCGTCGATGGTTCGAAGAATATCGTATAGCTGAAAATCAAAGCTAAAGGTTGAAACTTTGAAGCACAACTTGAAACCACCATTAAAGTTAGTTTATAAGCTTGAGTTCTAATTTTGACTTACCATAGACGAGCTCCATTTTGAATGGGTAATAAATCAAAAGAATCAAAATTTTGAGATAAGCTTATATCTAAAATTTGAGGCAATTTGGAGAAGATTTAGGGTGGTTTTGCATCAAATTTTTGTAGCAATCATACAAAGAAGATGAAGAACATGAATTGCATTTTTTCAGATTTGCAAGAAAATTACAAGTTGCTAAATCAGTTGAGAAGTATTATTTGAAGCTGAAATAAAATGTATCCATTGAATTGACTATCTGAAACTTAAAGAAAAATCTTTAAATTGCCATCGAAACTAGCTTCGAACGGGAGAGAAATCAAATTCCACAAATTGCAAGCGCATACAAAAAATTTCGTGGGTCTTTTGGGTATTGAATATAGGATCAAGAATTTTCCTTGTATTGAAAGTTTATTAGAAGAAAATCCATTGAGTGTCACTATATTAAGCTTAAATTTATTTTGATTTGAAAATGTTTGGGTCTGTAGTTCCTGATTGTGGAGAAAAGGGATGAAATTATTATCTACGATTTGTGGTGTATTGATTAATATAATAATGACGGTGATTTCAAAATAGTGAGAGGTGGTGTAATTTGATGGCTGCCATTGTGCTCTACTAAGTTGCTATGGAGAAGAAACCAAATTAGAAGTAGAACCAAATAAGAAAAAAAAATGCATATAGTTATGTAAAAATATTAAAAGTAAAATTTTAATACTTATTTTTTATCTTCACTCGAGTGCAATACACTCACTTTGCCATGTAGGCATTTAGGATGGTAATAATTCTAGTTTTAAATAGTTTACGGGGGTGATAGGACTCCCATAAAGAATAAGTGTGTTTGAGAATCCGGTCATAGCTTGAGGGGCCATTTGACCATTTTCTCTATAAGTAATTGTAATAAGGAAAAATATAAAATTTATCCTCAAGATTAGCATAATCAAAATAATATTCAAACTCATGCTACTAAAACTTTATACCTTCTTCCATTTAAAGAACTTTTTCAAACAGTAGTAGGCTATGTCTTTGATTCCTGGTCAATGTTAGTGACTAAACACTACTGTATTCTAAATCATAAAAAGATTCTAGAAAATACATACCTGATTTTATGCTTATAATACCTTGATTCCACTAGTTACCATTTTTCCTTCTTTATTCTCATAATGATATCAACCAGAACATGAGCTAAAGAAAAACTAAAACCCAATCTTAATTGGCTAGAGTCTCGTGTTGATATCGTGTTATAAAATATAAGCAAATATGCTACAAATAATGTAGACCAAAGATATGAAGAGTCAAATGTAGATATCATTTTATTCAAATGTTTTCAAGTCTCATGTGTATCTTGAAATGGTGAATGAACAACCCTATTTATAGTTGGGAAATCACTCCAAAAGCCACCATATTAAGTATCATAATATATAGATACTCCCTCCATTTCAAATTAATTAAATTGTTGAAGTGTTTCACACCCTTTAAGAAAAGAAGATTAAAACATAAATTAGACATAATTTTCCATTTTTATCCTTATTAATTATTGTCAAATTTATGATTAAATAACCAAGCATTAATTAATAATTAACTCCAATACTAACTAATGAAGGGTAAAATTGGAAAAAGATTCTAAAAGCAGTCTTAAAAATTGAACAATAAAATTAATTTGAAAAATGAAAAATGTCTCAATAATTCAATTAATTTGAAATGGAGGGAGTACATTCTTATCCAAAAAGGTTCACAAAACCTAGAAAATACACATAGATGATAAGTATAAGTTTATGGAAAAACTCAATAAATAATCCACTTAGTTTAATGAATTTATAACTGTTATTTCATTTTAATTTTCTAACTATAAGAAAATGAGAAATATGATTGAATTTGTTAAAAGTATTTCTTTTTTATCCCTCAAAATTATTTAGTTATTGCTCTATTTAACACAGTTTTGATAACAAGGTGCAAAATCAATTATTGAAAAGGATTTATAAAAAAAAAAATAAAAAACCATCAGAAATCTTAAAATTATCTACCTGTCAAAACACATCATATATTTGCAAGCTAAACTAATGTACGAGAAGTATAGATTCATGGAAATAGTCAAATAAATAAATGCTCCTCAAACTTCTAAGGCTAAAATAGTACTCTATTCATCCCTCTTTACTAGTCAAATATTTTAAATTTAATTTCTCTTTCTATTGTTATTTTGACAAATTAAGAAATGACAGATTATTTTTTTCATTGTAGCTTTAATTTATTAATATTGACTTAATGCGTTTAAAAAATGTAGTGAGTAAATAATTTTGGGGTCCTATCAATTAGTAGGGATAAAATGGTAACTTCACTATACCAATTATTGTTTTATTAATAGATGTATCAAATCAAAACTTAACAAGTAAAAAAAGGATAGAGGGGTCCCATTTTTAATTATGATGTAGAGTCTTTGAGAATGAGGAGTCATGGTTATGAATGATGATCATTAGGGATTAAAAGTGAAACTAATATGATTAACTTTAGATCCTAAGGCTTTGAGAGTAAAATCTACATGTGAATCCAAGCCAATGAATAGGATTGCGTTAAGAGACCTTTACCTACTTAATTCACCTTATGAATCATAGATGGTAGAAAGTGATAGAATCACTTAGGTCATAATGATATCCTTGTCTAAAGGTAGAATTCTAGACATGATACTAAGCATGAATGTGGAATTAACATGAAAGACTTCTCACATAGTAATGGTTCTAAGGTTGAAGGACTTCTCCTAACTAATTGAACCTAAGGCCAGAGAGCCTTCGTACCTAGGTCATGGATGGTGATAGTTGCTCACACATAGTCTAAAAGAGGTGTTAGCATGGATTGGTTGTCAAGAACACCTTTCCATAAACTTGAGTCAAAGTAGAGACTTAATGATTATCTTGTGGGATTTAGGCCTAGCACCGAGTGGATATTGAAATGAGATGGAGGTTCCCACCTAGTTGAGTTTGGGCTTTCATGAAGGTTCCCACCTAGTTGAGTTTGGGCTTTCATGGAGGTTCCCACCTAGTTTAGTTTGGGCTTCCCACGTGGGATTTCTTACGTAGAAGAGTTTGGATTTCCTTAAGTGTGTCTCATGAGATGGAAGCCTCACCTAGTGGAGTTTAGGTTTCTAGTAGCAATCTCTATATCCTATAACTACATGCCCTGTAAGAAAGTTAGCTAGTGGATCAGACTAAGCTAACAAACCGGTCTTACCTTAGGCAAGTGGACCAACCCTTGATGGTGTGGGTAACACCATGAGAGGTCATGTGATAGCTCATATGTTCTCATGTCTGTTAAGGCTATATCCCAATTAAACAAGATTGGTGATGAACTAAGATTGTACTCAATGTAGCATCTCCTAGAGTTCAAACCTCATGGGCTAAGATTATGCATAAGGTAGCATCTCCTAGAGTCCAATGTAAGTAATGGTCTAAGATTATGCTTGAAGGAGAATCTCCTAGAGATCAAACTAAATGAACTAAGAGTATGCTTTAAGTAGTGTCTCCTAGAGGTCAAACATGATGAACTAAGATGTACTTAATGTAGTATATCGTAGGGTTCTAAGTAATAAGGGACTAAGACAAGTTAGTGAAGAGCCTCATAATGTTCAAGAGTATAAATGGACTTAGATATGCTTGAGTAGTGCCTCATAGAGTCCATAATGATAATGAACCTAGAAATGCTAAAAGAAGTATCTCATAGGGTCCAACTTTATAATGAACTAAGATTATGCTTTAAGTAGCATCTCCCAGAGTTCAAGTTTAATGAACTTAGATTATGCTTTAAGTAGCATTTCCTAGAGTTCCAATATGATGAACTAAGGGTACCTATTATAGTATCTCTTAGGGTTCAAAATAAGAAGGGACTAAGATAGACTTATTAAAGTGTCTCATAGTGTTTCCATGCTTTAAAAAGAGGGCTAGTCCCTAATTAAGGAACATGAGTATGATGACCTAAAGAAGTACTTAGTATGAGGGGTAGTATGGGATGCCACTTATGCATTGCACAAGTATGACTTAAGGTTACCTTATGAGTGTTGTCTTATATGATGTATGATTAGATAGGATTGTGCTATAGTTGCCTTCCTTGACATGATATGATTGACTAAGGTGATAGTTCCCTTGTCTTTATGAAGTAAGCTAGTAATGAGACCAAAGTAGGGTAACTATGACTATGATGACTTCAAGGTTATGCTTGGTGTGAAGGGTAGTATGGGATGCCTTTCATACATTGCACAAGTGTGATTTGAGGTTACTTGAGAATGGTTCTATTATGGTATTGATGACTAAGAGTCAATTATGCTTATATGATTATGACTTATTTCCTATGCTCATTAACTATGTATGTTGACTTATGTTTATATGATACTTGTGTTGGAGATTATGCTATGACTGTGTTATTATCTCTCATGCTTATGTCTTATGTTGACTAACCATTTTGAGATGCTCTTATGATGTTGTGCTAGCTTTCATACTTGGTACATTTTGTAACAACGCATATTGCCTACATTCTAATCAAATGTAGGGTATTGGAGATTGAGTTCATTTGGAGGCTAGGTTTCTAAGGTGCAAGAAGAGTTGAAGATCTTGGTGAGTCCTCATAGCTTCGAGGACAACACCCACATTTCTTTTATATCTTTTATTTTCATGTTGAGACTATTGTATGGGTTGTGTCCCAAGAGTTTATCCTAAAAGTTGTATTAGATGTTTGAGACAGAGTATAAAAAGACTTCCGCTTGACTTTTATGGAAATGACTTCGATTGTAAAAGTTTTAAATTTTCCCGTATTTTATATTGTCTTATGTTCAGGATATGCTAAGGGCTTGTATGCGACTCCCTCGGAGTCAAGTACGCCATGTTATGTCTAGGGGTACCCTGGGTCGTGACACCTGATCATCAATAGTTTAATAAAATATATGTAAGCAGATGTATCATGGATAGGGAGAAAGAGAAATTAAGCCACTTAAACACACAAACAATACAACTGACTAAAAACGAACACCAGAGGGCCCCAAAGAAGAATACAAAGCAATATGCCCAGATTCAATTATCAAATTCAAGAAAGCAGGAAAATGCAAGGTAAATTAAACGGAATAAACAATATATCAACTAATTAATACGGAAAAAGAAAGGAGGAAGATTCCCATATTAGTTATTATCAAGAATATGCAAGAAAGTGGACAAATTTAAAATTATGTTGTGACGAAAGATTCTTGTTATATTAGCGGAAAAAGGAGGAATTATCAAGTAACTACAACCAGAGGAACGTAACATGAAAATTTATTTACTTGGAGAAACAGCAAAGAAGAAGACGAATGCTGGTTGTAATGGTGGTATATATAAACAGAGAAGAAGAGATGCGGGTTGCATTATTTTAACGCAGATTTAAATTAAGTTGTCGCTTACTGTTTAAGCTACTCATATGTAGTACTTACTTAAAAAAAGAACGTTTTCTTTTTAGTACTTACTTAAAAAAAGAACGTTTTCTTTTTCTCCCCAATTCTTTTCTTTAATATAATTAATAGCCTTTTTTGACCACTGAATTGTTCATAAATTCAAATTATGTTTTTTTTTTGGTAACTGAGTAAACCCATTTAATTTTTTATTTATTAAAATACATGTTTTTTATTTTCTTTAATATAAAAAGATATTTTATATTTAGATACATTAATTATGGCATAACAACCATAAATGTGCATGATTAAATTGTGTATGAATTTATTGAAGAATTCACAAACGGAGATATCAAAAGTGATAAGTAACTAAAATTTAAATAGCTTCGTCAGATTTTTATAAAAGCTAAAATTTGAATTTATCGATAAATATGGGATATATATATTTGAAATAATTTTTTTATTTACTTATTAAACATCAAAAAATAAATTTAAGAAATCCAAAAAATATCTTTATTTGTTAATTTGTAGGGTTGTATCCTCTGCCAATGAAATTTTAAAGTAAATTATTATTTTATCTATTTTAATTTGTTTGTTTGATTTTGACTTGATACGAAATTTAAAAAGGTTAAAAAGATTTTTGAATCTTATGATTTTAAACTAAAAATATATTAGAACATACTAAAATTAAAATTTTGAACACATCGCTTGAACAATTAAAATTTTGAAAAAATAATATTCGTTTCATAAAGAATAGTCATTAATAAATCAAATAAAAATATTTAAAATATAAAAATATGTTATTAGTATTATATTTAATATGCTTGATTCGAAGTGAAAGATTGTTACATGAATCATCGGGACTTTGGAAGAGAGTGCAACAATTGACGCTTATGAAGCTAAAAAGGGAGAATTCTTTTTTAATTTTCATTTCATGTGCAAAATGTCCACATAATTTATTTTATATATTAATTTAAATTAATTCAAAGTAAAGTTTACATATTATCGATTTCAAAAATAAATAAAAATTATATATTACGTAGTTATTTTGGTTAATAAATTTCGGGAGGGGGAGGATTTAAAATTAAATGTAATATATAATATTTTTTTCGCAAAATATATTCTAGTAAACACACTCAATATTCAAGAATGTGTGGGCCTGGCAAATATCAATAAATTCAAGAAATCTTTTTCTTTTTTAAGAATAATAATTTTGGGATAGTGTTCGAATCAGAGTTGAAGTCAGATTTTAATTTTATAGCCTTTTGATAACTCAATTGTTGATAAATTCAAATTATGACCTTTCGGCATATGACTAAACCCATTAAAATTATAATTTATATGGAATGACAACTATAAATATATGTAATTAGCTTATATATGATTCATAAATTTATTGAAGAATTCAGGAATAAAAATATCAAAAATGATTAAAAGTTAAATAATTTAGTCAGATATTAAGATTTTTACTGGTACATCATGTGTAATTTAATAAATCAAATATATTGAAATTTGGAAAAAAACATTTCTCTAAAATGTCTTAAATATTTATGAAAATTCTTTAGTTATAATACAGTTGTGTACATATAAGATAGCAAATTTAGTTATGTTAAAAAGATTATTATATACGGAATAATCTTTATTCAAAATAATTTTGTATGAAATATAAAATATTTAAAAAGTTATCTGTATTTTTTCCTGTGGAAAAATATGGAAAGACAAAAAGTTTTCCTTTTGAAAACTATGAAGTAGACCCATATGTCATCGAGACACCCCTGCACATTTTAGAAACTTCACCAATCACCATGAACTCCGACCGCCTACTTCCCCCGCTTTCAACTCACCACCATTAGATGACTGATCATCTGAACCCTAAATCTATTCGTATACTATTGCTCTTCCTATTATCTTGTTATTCTTTTTTCCTTCAAATCAACAACTGAAGTTATTGCAAGGAATAATAATAATCAAGAATTGGTATCCTTAAAGCCTAAATCAATTTTCTCAAGTAATACTACTGCAAAATTCAAGAAGTCGATATTGTGAGGTTTTCTTGAATTCTTGCCTGCATTCCTTTTAAGAAAAAAATCTTTTTAAATTACCTTGCTATTCATAAATGCATATTTTAAGGAAATCAAAGAAACGGTAGTTTTCATGTATTGGCATTGTACGAATTAAGGAAATTCAAGAAATCTTTTTAAAAGAATTATGTTGTTATTCTTGCAGATAGAGTACACTACCGTTCTGGACTGTGATTTTCTTGAGCTGAGGTCTATTAGAAACAACTTCTTGAGTCCCCCACAAAGGACTGGGGGTAAGTTCTATCTAGCTATGCTACCTTTCAATTATAGGATAAGGTCAGTTGCTTTGGTTTCTTTTTCCTGGTTTAATCTGAGCTTTAGGAGAAAGAATTGGCGGAAAGAGGCTTGTGAAGTCTAAAAAGGCAAGAATGAGGCAGCAGAGAGTATGGTATTTCTATCAAGGTTGGTTGCCCTTCTCACTATGCTTTGTCTATGATTCTCCATTTTTAAAACAAACCAACAGCCCTTAAAAAAGAAAGAGACAGAGAGAGTACACTTGAATTCTGGGCTTCTTTGCATTTTTGCACCCTTAGACGTATGCTCATAAGGCAATACACAGTACAACTATACTACAACAACATGACCATGAAAATTATTAAAGAGGCAATGATGATTTCTGGGCTAACTAAATCCGGGCATTGAGATTACCCAACCCTGTGTCTTAGCGGGGCAACTCGGTATGGCCTGTAATTGAGATGCATAACTCACACATGCAATCGTGTATTGCAGCCATGGTGTGGTTGGCTTATCTTTGGCCTTATCATAACACAAATCTGAGCCTCAATTTGCTAAAGAAAAAAAGGGAAAATGTGGGAGATATTGAACCCACACCCTTCCTATTTGTAGTTTTAGTGCTTTTCATTCGTAATGTATCTCCATCTTTTGATAAACAGGTCAAGAATGACGCATTTGAATGAAATATTGGATTTTTGAGGGGTGGCTGCCTTCCTTCTCTGGCAAGCCCTGATTTTTTTTGAAGTTTTGCTTTTATGTTGAAGAGTTAGTTTTCAACAGCCTTGATGCTGGTGCCACCAAGGTACTCATTTACCCTTTCAAAGTTTCAATGTTCTTTATCATCTTACTAGATATTGAATGGAAAGATGATGTGTTGTTCTTGAAGGCCCCACCGCACCTCTAAGAACATTAAGTAGTTTAATCGTAAGAAGTTGTGATTTGTAGTATTTTTAATGAAGACGCTCAATTGGAAAGACTTCCGGAAACTTCTCAGTAGCCATTTTCCTTTACATGGTCTAGACTTTTTGATTTTGATTGTTTCTTATAATTTGAAATTGTGCCATCTAAGAGAATGGGGAACTATATGTTTTCTGATTTTGTTAATGTTTTGAGGGTCAATAGATGGGCTGCTGAGATGGCAAGAGAGTCTGTAAGAATTTCACGGGAAGGTAATGATTGTCTAAAAACTCATTGAAGTGTCATTTCAACTTTTGGAGTCTGTAACTTATTGAATTATCAGGTCCTGTCTGGAAAAATGAGGCCAACAACCTATCTTGATCCAGAGCGAGAATTGGTACGTTTATTTTGATAATAGGTAACATTGATTTTGAGTTTTGTGGGGAAGTCTTGAAACTCTTTATAATATAGGTATCATTGATTTTGAGTCTTTGACTATGCTTTTGCAGGTTATGTTTGAAGTTGGTTACCAATTACTGTAAAACTATGCCGACCAAATTCAAAACTGGGGTTGGATGTACAACATTCATTCTCAAGCTTCAAGATCATTTATCAGGTGAGTTACGATCTTTGTTTAGATTTTCATCACACAACTAATCTATGGAACTTGATAAAATTTCCATTTACCAGAAATCCCATTGCACGAAATTTTGCAACATTCACTAAAGTTAAACCTAACAATGACCATGAAGTTATATGTTTTGGTTAAAGCAGGAACTTAAATCTTATCCACAAGCAACCAACATCTGTCACACCTTTTGTGGTAACATTCTCTAATACTTGTCTCTGTCATATTATATATTCAAAAAGTTAAGTACATTTAAATCAGTCTTAGAAGGGAAAGCTATTGTAGTTACTGATTGTAGTTGTTAATACAGGATTAGTTGCTCACCTACATTCTCAAACCTTTTACTACACTGACTGTATAGCTTATTCTCTTCAACATTCATATTCCTCCCTCTAAAGGATATAAGCTTGTCTAAATGTGGAAAACAACGCATGACAAGCACTTCTTCTCAGGCTAGTTATTCCATTCTGATATTATCTCAATCAAATATGTCAGTAACTCACACAACCCGATGTTTCTCTCAGGGAAAGTTTGAAAAGTAAACTTGTTAACATCTGGAATAGCAACTTACAAGTTCAAGGAGAGGGCAAAGGGTACACGTGATGGGAGTCAAAAGAAGGTAAACCATTCCTGACATATGTTCCTGGCCTAAATAAGAGCTGAATTTTCCTAGTGCATGTTTCAGTTAATTAGCTTCATTTCTTTCACCCACTTTTCAAGATTATCTTAGACTGCATTCTCATTAATCATGAAGGCATTAGAGATTACAATGTCTCTTGCTAAGTCTCCTAGGCCACATAGTCTCCTACTCTCTTTCAAAATTTCATCTTGCTTATGTTCTGATCTTGTATTAATTTTGTCATGCCTGACCCTTTTTTGTCAATTTTCCAGAATTTGCACCAACAAAAACTCAAAGTTTCTTAGATTCTGGGATAAAATGGAGGGACTTCCATCCAGAGATCACAGTTGAGTACCTTAACTATATCTCGGATGTTTTTGCGACTTCTTCTGTATTTTGTTAAGATGGAGGACTTTAACCTTTTACAATATGAGATGCAGAGCGGTACTGGAACAGACAATCTTAAGAATCAGGATACTATACTCAATGTCACTTCTGGCGTCTTGTACTTTGTAGGCGATTCATTGGTTCCTGATACAATTGATAAAAACTGCGTGGAGGGTGCGAAAGTTCTCCAACAGGTTGATAAGAAGTTTATGTGGCGAGCACAACATCTCCTACAATTGATCAGGTCTATTTTGTCCTATTGATCAGGTCTACTTTGTCCTTTGCATGGTCCCTTATGGCCATTCTTGGTTTCTCATGATTTTTCTTATAACACATTGACTTTAAACAATTGTTTCTCAGGAATCCTTTGGTTGAACTCATTAGCTTATATAAATCCCAGCATAAACTTCTGCATAAATAGTATAGGAATCGTTTGGTTGGACTCGTTAGCAAATATAAACCTCAACATAAACTTCTGCATAAATAGTATACCATTTGTTGGCCGCATAAGAAAAAGTAGTATCCGCATGACTATGTAGCTCTCAGTTATCCGCATAAGAAAAAATAAGCTCGACATAACTAATGCAACATTTGGTTGACTGTATTTAACTGTTCATTATTAATATCCTCATGACTTATGATTTTATTATTTTACTAGGTATTTAATGGAAAGTTGTGGAGTTGGTCTTGAAGGCCCCACTCGAACAACTTAAATTTTTTTAGTAGTTTAATTATAAGAAGTTGTTATTTGTAGTATTTTGAATGAAGACATTCGATTGGACAGGCTTCTGTAAACACCCTCAGTAGCCATTTTCTTTACATGGTCTAAACTTTTTCTTTTCTTTGAAATGAACATGGTCTAGATTTTTTGATTTTGATTGTTTCTTAAAAGTTGAAAATTGTGCCATGTAAGAGACTGGAGAATTATATGTTGTCTGATTTTGTTAATGTTTTGAGGATCAATAGACGTGGGCTGCTGAGAATATGGCAACTGGTAAGTATTAGTTTCTTTGACATTGATCTAATGCATTAACGTGCAGAAAATTCTGCTCAGTTTATTACGTTACTTCATCATCTGAAGTTGTATTCCTATTGAAGGATCTTGTGTTTCACGAGATGGACTGGTGCTGATGGGAGAAAGTTATGGTAATGTTTTTGCAAAATGTTGGATTGACATCATCTTTTCTATTGTATTGATACTACTGTACATAGTTTTTTTTTTCTGACAACAACGGTGTTCATAACTTGGAATAATTGTAGTAGTCTCTAGGATTGCATGCATTACTCAACTGATAGGCTGTTTGACGGTTTGTGTTCATTAGTACTCCCTCTAGTCCATATTAAGGAATTGTTGGGACTTTTTTCCTAGTTCAAAATTAGTGAATTATAGGTATTGGGACCTGCTATGTTAAGGTGGATGTCAATGTTTCTCTAACATTGATCTAATGCATTTGATGTGCAGAAAGTTCTGCTCAATTTGTTATCTTACTTCATCACCTGAAGTTGTATTTTCTTTTGAAGGATCTGGTGCCTCACGAGATGGACTGGTGCTGATAGGAGAAAGACATGGTAATATTTTTGCAAAATGTTAGACTAACGTCATCTTTTCTATTGTATTGATGCTGTTGTACATAATCTATATTGCCCGACAACTATGGTGTTCATAACTTGAAATGGTTGTTGTAGTTTATTGGATTGCATGCATTACTCAACTAATCGGTTGTTTGAGGGTTTTTGTTCATTAATATCTTTTTACAGATAATCTTTTATTTATTATTTTGTGGTTTTACTTGTAATTGTTAGAACTGGTATGGCTGTACACAACACAAAACATTGATGCTTACATTTTGATTTTGGTTTTATTGCAAGATGTTCATGTACATCGCGTTCCAGAGAGAGAGAGAGAGATGAAATATATTTTTTGTTGCTCACTACTGTATGTAAAGATGTTTTGATTACTTATTCTAGCGGAAGTTGAGTTGGAACATACATATTGGTGCGTAGGTACTTTAGCCAGCCTATGGAGACAGTATAGTGCCTGTTTCTGTTATCTTCTGCTGTGTTTCCTTTTTGTCTCCATTTTAACTGTGGTTTCGAATGCTTGCTTTACACCTGCAACATTGAAATTTGAAATACAGCCATTCAGATGATATGCGTGCTTCCCCAGCAAGCTTTGACTGAAAAGGAGAGGCTCTAAGCTCTTAGATTTCTGACATGTCTTTGTTGGATAATGGTACTAAAACTCACGGGAGGCCAAATGGATATTGTAAGGTTTTAAAGGTACAGTTCTTTTGAGTTTTATATGGCAGTATCCATTAGAATGGATATAAAACTACTAACTTGGTCTTTGTTCTTGCCATTGTTTACAGGACGGCAAGTGTTTGTACCTTGGAAATGATGATTGTTGAAGAATAGTTGTACAGCAGGTAACCTGTATAAGACTATATGATACATGAGTTGACTGTTGTTTTATAATAAGGAACTTTCTAGGAATTTTTCTTTTTGCAGTCATTGTTTGTGATACTTTTACAACCAACCAGTTCAAAGGAAACAAATGCACTCCAAGTACTTCTAGTTTTCCTCAAACTTCAAACAAGTAAAAAATTTGATCTTTTGGTTTGCATGTATAATCTAGAAGCCTAAAGAGAGGGTCTTGCATTCTCAGAAAGAGTCTCTGTTGAGAATCACCCTTGTGCATCCAGTGTTTCCTTCGAAATTGCTGTTATTGAAAGGTCCATCTTTGATACACTAGTTACCTTAAGGATGTTTCTTGTCTGGTTTCTCAGATTTTTTAAATTTTCATGCAGTGAGGATGACCTGTTTTGCATACATGCTTCTCCTACTCCATTGCCTCTATTGTCCGGTGGGTAGGGATTCATCTGAGTTCCCTTAACAAATTGAATGCAAGGGATGGTTTATTCAAGCTCTCCAGATACATCTCAGGTCCTGATATTTACACAGTGAAGGTATACAGGCCCAAATTGATGGATAAGAGGTGTGAAGAGAATGTTAAGAATTATTTGATACCATGAGCTATGCTCTCCTCTAGGGTGGATGGAGACTTGCATAAATAGATTGATGCTAGAAATCGAGGTAAAATGGATGAGCTTATAAGGAAGACACGGAGTAGAAGAAATCATTCAGCTCTCCATTTTACCAAGGCAAGAATAAGTTCTTTGCATGAGTGAGTCTTTTAGAAATAACAGTATTAAGATTGTTCATGATGTGCCACTCGTGCCAGGTAATTTACCCTTGAGTGCTTGTTTCTGTTAATAATCAAATGATGACAGAAAACATGTGCAACTAATTAATGTTCTGTTCCATCGTGTTGAAACTAGAGTATTAAGGAGACTGCATCATTCTGCAGAAGCTATCTGCTGGGAGCTTCCACAGCAGTCATCCCATCAGTGTGATCAATCTTCCACCCCAAGTTGTGGTGATGGTGTATTCTCTGATAAAAGATAATGTTATCAAATTTCTTGGGAGGGTTAGGTCTCTTTTTGATATTATTTCAATCAAATATGTCAGTAACTCACACGACCTGATGTTTCTCTCTTCAGGCCAAGTGTGAAAAGGAAACTTGTTAACATCTGAATAGCAAATTACAAGCTCAAGGGGAGTGCACACGTACACATGAGGGGGAGTCAGAAGAAGGTAAACCATTCTTGCCATTTGTTCCTGACCTGAATAAGAGCTGCATTTTCCTAGTGCATGTTTCAGTTAATTAGCTTAATCTCTTTCACCCACTTTTCACGATTATCTTGGACTGCATTCATTATTAATCATGAAAGTATTAGAGATTACAATGTCTCTTTCTAAGTCTCCTAGGCCACATACTCTTTTTCAAATTCCATCTTTCTTATGTTCTGATCTTGTAATAAAATTGTCATTCCAACAAAAACTCGAAGTTTCTTAGATTCCGGGATAAAATGGAGGGACTTCCGTCCAGAGATTACAGTTCAGTACCATAGCTGTATCTCAGATGTTTTTGTGACTTCTTCTCTATTTTGTTAGGATGATGGACTTTTACCTTTTCCAATATGAGATGCAGAACGGAGGCTTTCTAACCCATCTGCTAGCAAATAACCTCCTACTAAATGTAATCTTTAATCAAACCAAAAAGGAATTAGACAATTTGTGTTGAAGCTAAGTATATGATGGAAGCAACAGTAAAGATGAAGGAGAAGAGGTGGACACAAATTGACATTGAAACCTTTCACTCATATTCAATACAAGAATCAACTTAGTCACTAGAAGATACTTTGAAGTTGAGGAGTTTAAGCAATCAGGGAGATAAACATTTGAATCACACAATATCACATGAACTTAACCATGTAAGTGAACAAGGGTGAACTAGACTTTAAATAAATAAACTAGCCGGTTTCAAAATTTTAGAACAAACAGTGAAGGCAACTTAATTTATACAATTAATTTTTCGAGTGTCACAAGTATTTTATCATGCTTAAGGATAAAGAAAACCATATCATAAGAGAACTCAATGAGAAGCAGGGCAACTTAAACTCGCACAAAATCAGATTCCCAAAACTTAACACATCAAAACTTGGCAGAGAAAGGTCCTTGATAATGTTTCCAGAAAACATATAGCTAATTTAGAGACTTGGACAAATGTCTTCATAGATTTTACAAATTCAAATGGAAAGACAAGGAAATCTCAACGCTTCATCACTTAGATTCACAGCTCCAAATTACATGAAAACGACCATGAACAGATTACAAAGTAAACAAGTTTAGGCACTTAAAACTTATTCAAAACTGATCTACTTTAAGCTAAAGGACTAAAAGAAAACCTTAAGACATTCAAGAGAGACTTAAGCTTTCAATCATGACCTCAGTAAGGCAGCATACATTAATAGCGACTAAAGGAAACAACAGTAAGACAAGAGCTGCAATATACTAAACAAAAGAAAAAAAAAAGGAAGGAAACATTCACATTTAAGGTGCTAAAAAGTAATTAAACTACGGAAAAAGGGTCAAAAATACCCTTAAACTATCCAAAATAGATTATATTTACCCTTAAATTATATTTTGGCTCAAAACTATCCTTTCCGTCAAACTATTGGGTCAAAAGTGCCCTTATTATTAACGGAAGTTATTAAATGCCATGTGGATGCCACATTGCACGCCAATATGGTTTCACTGCCACATAGACTAAACGGAAAATGGTCAAAAATACCCTTAAACTATCTAAAATAGCTCATATTTACCCTTAAACTATATTTCGGCTTAAATCTACCCTTCCCGTCAAACTATTGGGTCAAAAGTACCCTTCTTATTAACGCAAGTTGTTAAATGCCATGTGGATGCCACATTGCATGCCAATAGGGTTCCACTGCTAAATCCCTAATTCCTAATTACTCCCCCCCCCCTCCCCCCTCCCCCCTTATTTAATTATTTTCCATAAACGATTTCACCCCTTCTCCCTCACTTCGCAGCTAGGATTTTGAGTTAATTTTTAACTCAAAAATTTGGGAGGCATTTTCTACATCATAATATGTCTCCCTAACGGCTTCTCACACATCCTTAGCAGTGGGCAAAAAAAGATAAGATTTACCTATGACTGGTTCCATGGAATTTATTAACCAAGCAATCACAAGTGAATTCTCTGATCTCCAAGAGTTCATCTTTGGATCTCCGACTCCCGGCTTTTTCGTCTCTCCAGTCAGATGTTCAAGCTTTCCACGACCATCGATAGCAAGCTTTACGGACTGTGCCCATTCTAGATAATTCTTCCCATTTAATCAATGAGAAGCTAATTGGAAGGGCATGTGAGAAGCATTGCCTCCTTGTGTCATCAGATTTTCTGTTAGAGCACATCGTGTTCGCCACCACACTGGCTGACTGGTGCATTGGCCTTACCATAAGAAGTCCGAGAGCTGCTTTATCTACCTGAAGTTGTGTAAACTAGAAATGAATTAACAAATATGAAGCAAGACTTACTCCCTCCCATCCCAGGAATAATTGAAGAGAGTTATCTCCAGTCACCAACATTGGCATAAAAAAAGTAGGAATGGATAAATCCCAGAGAAGAATCTTTGTCTTCTGTTGATGTTCCAAAAAGATGCTCTCTGTGAAAGGGTGTTTGATCCATATGATATTATGCGAAAAAGTCCCACTCTGATACCATGAATGTTTAGATACTGCAAAAGTATATTTTTATTCATAGAGTTTGTACAGTATTTGTAGGAGAACAAGTTAGATCAAATAAACTAATCAGTCCCTAATTATTGGGAGATCCTTGAATCAAGAGATTTCCTCTAAACTACTTTCCTATAATAATGTATTCTATTCATATTTACAGCAACAGATTATAATCAAATCTGCTAGCTTATTTGTAGCAAATTACAATCAAATCTGCCAGCTCATTGATTGGGCAAATTGTGACTAAATCTACCAACTCATTCGACAGTTTTATCTTTCCAAAAACATATTGCGGTACATATTTCTTTGTCAATTAGCTAAATGTGTGATACACCCAACTTTTAGCCATAAGAATATGATCCTCATATCAACTAGCTCTTAGGAACCAATTAACTGCATGGTCCTTCAGTCTGCATTTATCGCACTTTAAGCACAGAGCAGCAAATATTGACCTGTTTTAATTGATGCTTTTCCTGCAGGTTAAGGCATATACGACAAGAGTTGGTTCCGGTCCTTTCCCAACAGAACTCATGGGCGAATATGGTGATCTTCTTCGTTCTGTTGGGCAGGAGTTCGGTACAACTACTGGACGCCCGCATCGTCGCTGTGGTTGGCAAGACATAGTTGCACTGAGATACTGCTGTTACACTAATCAGCTAATTAGGCTTAGTATTGGCCATGTCAGCAGATTCTATTATAACTGACAATTAATTAGTTAGCTACACAATTACTGTTCATTACCGTTCCATTGAATTACTGCTCATAGAGTTGGTTAGTCGATCAGGAAGTTAGTTGAGAATTAGGCTGAATAAGTCACTACTACAATTGTATAGAAACACTCATATGTACACTTCAGATCATCAATATACATATCATTGTTTTCTTCTCTAATTCTTCTCTTCTCTTCTAATTGTTCTGGAGTTGTTCTTCAGCAGTTCATCTCAATCCTCGAATCTTCAGTGATTCCTGCAATTGAGCTAACATTGGTATTAGAGCTAATCTTTCGTTGGCAACAATGACAAAAAATACAATAGCAAATGATGGGTCTTCTAACAATGAAGTGGGGGAATTGTGTGAGATGCTATCAGAAAATGTTATCAGAAATGACACATATATCGAGTCCATTTTAAAAGTAACCTTTATGTTGCTTTCTTGCTTGCTCTGTTAATGTTTCTCCACTTATCTTTGAGGTCCCCAGATGTCCGACCTTTCAGGAAAACATCACCTCCAAATTCCAAAATCCTCTTCCATTTATCATGAAAATGTGAGAATTGTAGAAATCCCTCCTGCGGAAGCAACAACAAAGGCTAGTACCAATAGATGGCCAAAGAGAAAGTACTGACAACAGTAAATCACTAAAATTGATATATTTTCCTTAACATACGCAACATGAAAGGAAAAGCATAGCTGCATGTAAATTCCTCCAAGATTCAGGTGAAACCAACAAAAAGAAACCCCTTATTCCTATTGAATGGGACAATCTTTTCTTTTTTCATAAGTAAATATATGTGCACTTCCAGAAAAAGAGGTGAATTTTATTTTCTATTTGAACAAAGGGGGTGCATTCTTACCACATTTTCAAGGAGAGAATAAGCGTGAGGCAGTAAACAAGCAAAATTTAGACAAAAAAATATGCATGTACCTTTAATGTTTTCTCCTCCATTTTTGTCCATGGGAGCTTCTTCCTCCTCAGTTTAGAAATCCAGGGACAGGGACTGCAAATTAAAAGTACATCCTTTATCAACACAGTTTTCAACTACTCGCTCTAACAATAAAAATGAACAGCAAACAATCAGAGGTATAAATCGTAACCAACACGTGCCTGATTATCACTATTAACAAAATGTGTTGATTCAATGTAAAAGAGATGAGAAAACAGAAATAAATGCCGACACTTGAAAGTATAAGTGAAACAGATGACACTTTTTGGAAGAATATATGAAGTGACCACATGATTTAATAATTGGCGAAGTGCAAAAGACTTGCTTGTTTTCTTGATTCCTAGATTGTACATGGTATCCGGAACCTATCTCATCTTGTTTTTCTTCAGAACTTTCTAGGCACACAAGTTCATGAGGAACATGTGGTTGAGGTGGATGGATCGGCGTGACTTTGGCACGCATTGAATTTCTAGTGACTGGACGACTTCTTGCTTCTCCAGCCTTCTCCAAAGAATTTTTGTTTCTATTCTCATCATGACACAATTCTTCTTCCTCTCTGACCTCATTCAACGAATTCCTCCCACTTTCATTGCGGGGTAGAGAAGTTTCTGGTTGAGGTGCAACAGTTTGCATGACTTGAGCTCCGACAGAACTCCTGTTGACTGGAGCACTTCCTGCTTCTGTGACGTCATTCAATGAATTCCTCTCATTTTCATTGCGGGGTAGAGAAGGCTCTGGTTGAGGTGCACTGGTTTGCATGACTTGAGCTCCGACAGAACTCTTGTCGGCTGGAGCACTTCCTGCTTCTGTGACCTCATTCAATGAATTCTTACCCTTTACATTGCGCCACAACTGTACAATTGTATCCTCTTGATATTGATGCTTCTTCATTCCTAGTGACTTCTTTGATTGTTGTCCAGCTCCAAAGCTAATAAATGCAGCCAAATCATTCCTAGCAAGTGAGACCTTCTTCTTACCTTCCAGGTTCTCAGAAATGGCTCGAGAATATGTACAAAAGGGGCAATAGAAGCTTCCTTTGTAATCAAAGTTGGATACAGAACCCAAGCAACTTTCATGAACCACCAAAGAGCAAGTATCAGAACTACAAACTAATAAGTTCCCCCCCTCAGTACACTTCACACAAAGATTAAGCTCTGTGCAATCAACAGTTGCCAAAGAATCTTCACCCTGAGCGTATTGCAAGTTCAAGAAATCATTTTTCTGTGAAGCAAGATCAGTACTCTCATTGTGATACTTATCAGTATCACCAGAGAACTTAGATTCACGACTTTGCTCGATATTCTCTTTGTCTGCATTAGAAGGTTCACCATTTTGCAGATCTTGTGGAAGATTATAATCCACGTCACTTTTGGAGCCACAAGTGCGAGAATCCTGCTGAATCAGGGATGAGTCACTTGATGTTCCCAGTTCAGCACAACAATTGCTGCTACTTCCAATATTTTGGAACTTCTTGTCTGAACTCATTCTTTGAGGCAACAGATCCTTGATACTAGAGTCAACGCCACATAAAACACTTGCTGCAATAGATTGACTTCCTCCACATGATTCTGCTGGGACTCCATCTCTTTGAGACGATATCAAACCAGGAACAGTGTTCTGAATGGGACCAGCAACATCCTGCTTAAACTTTTTGGCAGTCTTTGCACATGGATCGGAACTTTTCTCTGGTGTGGCTTTAGTTTTATTGACTTCTATTTCATAAGCACTAGGGGCATTAAAACTTCTCTTAACCGGCAGCAGAGTGCTTCCAGGCTGATTTTCTTGCAGGCCATTCTTGTTGCCCTGTGTTGAAGTATCCAAGTTCTCAGTTGGTGCAGCACATCGGCTATTCACACCTCCTATTTCATGTCCCTGGTTAAAGCCATCAGAATCAATAGCATCAGCAGTAACACTGTCTCTGTAGCGGTTCCCCAACTCCAATCCACTTCTTTCTTTCAAGGAAGTGGAAAAAGGATTCGTCGATTTCACAATGGCATCTTTAAGCTGTTTATCAACACAAAATATAGCAAATCCCAATCAGACATAATATTTTCATATATTCCAACCAATCAAATTCAAAAGACTATTAAAACTAGCTTACTTGTTGCAAGTGACACTTCGGCAAGATAGATCTCTTTTTCATAATGAATGACAGAACATCCCACTTTAACATATCTGGCGTAGCTGTTTTTAGATTTGATGCAGACACCTGTATTACATTTACATGCAAAGACACAACTAAGCATATGTAAAACAGAAGTAATTAAAACTCTCAAGGAGACCATTCCCTTGAACTAATTACCTCCAACAATATGCAGCGAAGGACATCTTCGCAGTCCCTTGACGGATCAAGTTCAACTTCTCACCTGGAACTGAAGCAACACTATTTGCATCTGAGTTTTTCCGAACAAATAAGCTCTCTAAAACTCTCAACGAAACCATTTCCCTTGCATTTCTCCCCAGATCATCAGAGATTTCAGGAGTCCTCTTAAGCAAATCTGTTATGCATGAACTATTAAAGTCAAAACTCTGATGCCCACAATTCAACAACAGCTTCCACAAAATAAAGGAATTGTAACTTCACACATACTGATGAGTAAAGATGTGTCTATCTCACTGGAACTTGCCAGTGCTTCAATCACCCAAATCCATGGCAGAGATGATGGACATGCAAGTTTGGTAGCCATGAAAAATTGTTGCAGTGCTTCAGAGACCATAAATTTGCTATGTCAATTCCCAGCTACCTCATACTAACAGTAACCAAATGAAAAAACAAAACAACTCGCATTAAAAATTATAGAAAAGGGCATAATCAATCTAAAGAAAACAGGTCATTGGATAAGAATAAAACAACAACCATAATTAAAATAAACAGAGCATCAAACAAGAATTTGAACAAAGCATATGAACACAAAAATCAACTAAAATGTAACCACAATTTAACATAAAAATGAGGACAATAATGAGCACCAACATATAAAATTAATTGTAATCAAACCAAACCCACTAAAATAAAATGAAGTAAGAAAGAGGGAAAGTTTCACCGAGAAGAAGGAAAGGAAGCGATGTGGGTCTGCCTCTTTGCGAGTGCGCCGGAGCTCGAAGTTGCTAGTAGCTGATTGCTTTTGTCTAGTAGCGTTGAAGCTGTTGGTTTCGAGCTCGTAAGCTTGCTGCTATCTGGGGTCGGGTTTCATGGCATTTTCGGAGGTTGTTTCCAGTGGCTTTGGGTGGTGGAACAGTGGTGATTTGATGAGGAAACGAGGTGGGGTTTTGGGTGGTGTTTGGATCGGCTGTTTGGAAAAGAGGTGGGGAAGAGAAGCGAGGTGGGGTTTTGCGGCTATCTGGGGTCGGGTTTATCAAACAAAACCACTCTGCATAATGATATCTGAAAAACTAATAAATTCCCCAGAAAGTCAGCCCGTGGCCTCGTTTTATGATACTTTTTTCAGCTCTAACGAAATGCTTTTAAACGGGTTATATGTTATCCAAACACTTCCTAAACTTAAAAACAATTTAAAGTTAAAAGTCACAAAGAAGTAAGTCAGTCCAAACATAAAACTGGAGGACACAGAGGAATCCAAACATAAAACTGGAGGACACGGAGGTTTAGACTCACATTTGGGTGTTGGTGAGTTAAAAAGCAGACGAAATTGGAGAGGAAGAGGAGAGAATGGAGCTGGACTGAACATGGAAGGAAGCGGCAAAGGAGGGAATAAAATGAAAGAAGTTATGAGGTATAAATAAAGAAAAGGAAATAAGAAGTGGGACCTATATTATATGCATTAATTAATAGAAGGAATGTGGAGAAAAAGAATGGCCCACATGCATGGAAAGTAGGCAAATGTTTTGCGGCTGAAAAGTAAAATGTGGAAGGGCTTTTATGTCCCAAATTTTAAAAGTACAACTACAAAAAAGTGAAGTACAATATTATTGATTAGAAAAGTATTAAAAGTTGCACCAAATTGCCCTTAAGCTTTCCAAAATATGGCAAAAAACAGCAATGTTGAAAGTTGAAAAACTGTCTCTTCTATATAAGAGAAAAAAAAATATAGTATACTAAAAAGGGGGAAGCCCGTGCAAAGCACAGGCCAATCATCATTATTTGAAATTCGCAATGTTTGTTTGTGGTACTTTTAATTTGTTTAAATTCAATGATATTTTTTTTTGTAATAGTAATGTAATATTAACGATGTAACATTAATATTCAAAATAAAAGGTACTTTATATATAAAAAGATGGACAAACAAGTCTAAATTTAAATTATAACAGAGTAGATATCTGTCACACTTAGTTAAGTAGTATTTATTTGATATGTTTTTTATAGTAAAAAATCATTTATGTAGATGAAATTTAAAATTAACAATTTTTTTATGTAAAATAAAAGATAGAATAATTAAAATATGAATACGAAATATATTTACGTAATACAAAATGTCAAAAGCTCTAACAAATTTTTTATGTAAAATAATAAATGGAATAATTAAAATAGAAATACGAAATATATTTACGTAATATGAAATGTCAAAAGCTCCAAATGAGTAGAATAAAAACAAAAATTAACAAATGTTGTTGCCTAGATTCGAACCTCAGACCCTATACTTAAAATGGCAGGCTTAATATTTGTTGTTTTTTTAAAAATAATAATATAGTATTAACAATCTAGCATTAATATTCGAAATAAAAGGTAATTTATAGATAAAAAAATGGACAGATAAATCAAAATTTAAATTTATAACATCGTAGATATCTGTTACACTTAAGTAAGTAGTATTTATTTGATATCTTTTTTATAGTAAAAAATTATTTATGTAGATGAAATTTAAAAATTAAATAAAAGATAGAATAATTAAAATATGAATACGAAATATATTTACGTGATACGAAATGTCAAAAGCTTCAAATGAGTAGAAATAAAACAAAAATTAACAAATGTTGTTGCCCAGGTTCGAACGCCAAACCCCATACTTAAAATGGCAAGCTAAACGAGTAAGCCAATTTGCTCAATATGAGAATAAGAACACAGCTGAAGCTGACATGTTGATGGTCAATGTGCTTATTCCCATTTCTTATATAGTAATAAAATCATTTATGTAGATGAAATTTAAAAATTAAATGAAAGATAGAATAATTAAAATATATTTACGTAATACGAAATGTCAAAAGCTCCAAATGTGTAAAAGTACAACAGAAATTAACAAATGTTTGTTGTCTACGTTTGAACCCCAAACCCTGTACTTAAAATGGCAGGTTGAAACCAGTAAGCCAAGCAGCTTAATATGCGAATAAGCACATAGCTGAAGCTGACATGTTGATGGCCAGCTGTGTGCTTATTTCCATTTCTTATATAGTAATAAGTAATAATAGTAATATATAGTAAAATAGTAATAGTAGAAAATATCTTTTAAAAAAATATAAACTACAAGAAGGAAGAGCAGATAAATGTCAAAGATGTGATCTGTACATTTGGGCCTTGTAGGTACGGGCCTACATAAATTTACCCTGGTTTATTAACCTAACCGAAATATACTCTATCTATATATAAACACTAGACAAATAAATTAAAAACGGATAGAAAGAGTAATTTTATATTAAAAAGTAAAAACCAACTACGATAACAACATACTCAATATAATTCTACAAAATAAAGTATAGAGATGATATAATGTATGCAAGTATAATCACTATTATAGTCTATAGGGCCGGTTCTTGCCTATAAATTTTAAGGCCAATGCCTTAGCCCCCCAATTTTTAGGGGCCTCAAATTTCTACAAATAATTAATTGTTTAATTTTTTTATGAAAAAAATAATTATATATATACCCATTAAAATAGAAGATATCAAGGAAACATTGTTTGGATTCTTACATTTTCTTCACTAACACCAAATTATTTATCACTTTTTAACTCCTTTTCTACTCTATTTTTCCAAATCTTTGATAGTTAGAATAATACTTTGTCAAAAATATGAATCAATAGTCAAAAAGTGTTGAACAAAGTGAATTACAATTTTTTTTTTATTTCTTCGGAACTTTTCATATTAAAGTAGGGTATACCACTTATCAACCTTTTGAATCAGATTCTATGATTCTAACTCTTATCTTTATTTAAAGTTTATCAACTTATTACTTGTAAAATTATTGTATCAATTCATATAATAATTGTCTCAATAAAATGATTTTGTTCAATGTTGAATTGATAAAATTTTACTTAAAAATAATAATAATAATAATTAAAAAATATATTTTAAAAATCATTTATAAAAAAAGATATTAAGTAATAATTTACATCTTACAATTTATAAAAATAAATAAATACAGATGGAGTTTATTTAAATTTTAGGCCTCTAATTAGAATTTCTCTTTAGGCCTCGAATTATGTTGAGCCGCCCCTGATAGTCTATAGAGGTAGAGAGGTTATTTTCTATAGACTTTACTTAAGAAAAAATAGTCCAAAATAGTATAGAAAAAATAGTTTAAATGAAGACAATCATAACAAAATACTACGGACAAACAAAATCATCCTAAACAATAGTTATAGCAAAATTTAATATAATCAAACTCAAAGAACAAATGAAACTACAAAAGTAATACAATTGAAAATAAAAAGGAAAAAATAACGCTTAACTAACTAACTAACCTCCTACCTTAATAAATATATGTAATTATATCCAATCACATACCGGATGAATGTAGCTAACTGTAAGTATATCCAATCACATACTGGATGAATGTAGTTGTATTCATTGTATTTCGAATACAATTGATACAAAACAAATAAAGTATGTAATGCAAAATAAATACAAAATATAATTTATTGTATTTGGAATACAATTGATACAAAATAAATACAACATACTATTTATTGTATACGGAATACAATTGATACAAAATAAATACAACATACTATTTATTGTATACGGAATACAATTGATACAAAATAAATACAACATACTATTTATTGTATACGGAATACAATTGATACAAAATAAATACAACATACTATTTATTGTATACGGAATACAATTGATACAAAATAAATACATAATACAATGTAAAATAAATACAAAATATAATTCTTTGTCCATCCTCTCTCGATCTCGCTCACCTATCTCCTTTCTCTCTTGACCTCGCTTACCTCTCTATTTCCTCTCTCGATCTCGCTCGCCTGTTTCCTCTTAATATGTATTCATTTCAATACAAACAAGTTTGTATTTTTATTTTTTTTTCTCCAAAATTCATGAAAATACACTTTATCCTCTCTCGATCTCATATCTCGCTCGCCTTTCTCATCCCTCCTCTCCTAACATTTTGCTTATATATATGATTAAGCAAACTATAACTATATAGTCCTATTTAAGGCCTAATGTTTGCTATTTTAAAAAATCATCTAAATAAAAACGATATTAATTATGTTTATAGGAATTCAATTAACATAAGAAGTAGACTTTAATACAAGTCCTAACCTGACCTTAACATTTCATCGTAATCACTTAATGTAATTTAGTGAACAAGCTAAATAGCAGAACAATAAGATCAAACTAAAACTTTATTTTTGGAGCTCCCACTTTTAGTATAGTATGATGAGTAAGATCAAATAAAACTTGCTCAATTCTTTTATGAGAACAATAATACTGATTAAAACAACCTTCATTTATTTCTCAACAAACAACAATACTTATAGTCTTCAAATTTATCAACAAACAACAATACTTATAGTCTTCAAAATTTGTCAACAAACAACAATACTTATATTTTTCAAAATTTGTCAATGTACAATAATACTTAAGGCCATAAAAATTAAAATGCTATGATAAATAGCAATAAATTATTTCTTTTATTTATTGTTGTGATGGGAATCTGATCCTTCATAAAGAACTTAAACTTGTAAGTAAAGGATTTTGCCGCATTATTCTCTCACAGATTCACAGATACACCTATCATCTTTCTCCACAAGGTTCCATCTACATAAATTGCGTCATCTGCCCACCAGCCATATTCTTCCATTGCTCCAATTATTGACTTTTGTCTCAAATTCTTTGCCAACAGTGTCGCGAATGGTCATGCTTCGAGGGAGTTCAAGTTTGTAGTCTCGCACCACATCAATTGAAACGAACTATAATTATGAACAAAGATTTTATTAAATTAGAATGTTGCATAAAATCATTCTCTAGTTTAATATATAATTATAGGCTTTAGTTACAAGTTGATTTCTCTTTTTTGCTCGTATCTTTGCTTCAAAGTAAGCATTTTTTGGCTGAGTTGCGCGTCCACATCTAAATACATATGCACCATATAGGTTAGGCATATTGCTCACCTTGCAAGAAATGGTTTTTCGTCATCCAACTGAATCAAGAAAGTTAACGGATCAGGTTCACAAATAAAAATCTCATGAAACTCACAAATACTCCATTCATTTCATTTTACATGGTGATACTTTATTAAACATGAACTTTATGAAAAAAAGAAAGAAAGAAGCTTTTGGCATTATACAAAAAGTGTTAGAAAAAGATATTGACAAAAAATGATGGTTGTTTTAGTTAATAATATTATTCTGAGAAAACAATTGAGAAAGTTTCCATTTGATCTTACTACACTTAAAGTGGGAGCTCCAAAAGTAAAGTTTTAGTTTATTCTTATTGTTCTACTATTTAGTTTGTTCGCCAAATTATATTAAGTCATTATGGTGAAATGATTAGGTGAGGTTAGGACCTGTATTAAAGTCTACTTCTCATGTTTATTGAATTGCTATAAACATAATTAGCATGTTTTTTTATTTATTAATTTTGACTAGCTCCATATTTTTTCCGTTTATGGTTATTATATATAATAAATATTTACTAATCCAATATTCGAATTAAAGAGTGGTAAATTCCATATTTTTTAGAACGGTTAATTCGAACATTCTCTAATTTTTTTTTTGATAAGGATCTCTAATTCTTTAATTTTCTCATATATTTAATTTCTTAGTTAAAGAAAATATAAACATATAAAACTATTACAAATCACAATTGTTTGAAACTTCAATAAGTAATTGAAATAAATAAAAAATTTGCCAAAATTATTTTATCTAATTAATAAAATATGATTTTTTTTTTTAAAAAAAAATCATATGGGAAAAGATATTTTAGAAAGCCGACGAGTTACTTATAAAAGGAGATAACATTGATATGTGAGCGCACTCTTTTTTTTTCTTCTGAATAGAGGATTACAAGATTGACAACCGGAATCCGGCCATGAGTAACCGAAATCCGGCCAAGACGACGGTAAAAAGATTGAACCAGAGGATTTTTAGGTTACTACTTTTTCTTGTTTCTTGGTCATTCCTGGTTCTTGAGTTCTTGAATTAATGTTTTGCACTTAATGATAATTGTAATCCCTTTTTATGTTAAGGTTCAATAAGATGTCCCTGGTTCTTGAATTCTTGAATTGAAGTTACCGGTTCTTTAATTTTTGACTTGATGTTCCTTCATTCGTATTCTTCCCATTGTTTTTCCTTATTTGTTCACATGGTTGTAGCAAGATCAATTTTAGGTTATATGCATATTTTAATTAAATTAATTGTTTTTGAATCGACGTTCATGGTTTCTTGAATTGTTTTCGATTTAGGTTACCACTTTTTAATATTCATGTTCCTGGTTCTTGAATTGATTTACCTGGTTATTGAATTCTTGAATTCATCTTCCTGGTTCTTGAATTGACTTACCTGGTTATTGCATTCTTGAATTCATGTTCTGAATTTAATGATAATGTTCAATTGGTAATTCCTTTTTATGTAAAAGTTTGGGGATATGTTCCTAGTTCTTGAGTTCTTGAATTCTTGAATTGAAGTTCCTGATTCTTGAATTCTTGATTGAAGTCCCCGGTTCTTTAATTCTTGAATTGATGTTCCTTAATTCGTCTTCTTCCCATTGTTTTACTAATTATTTGTTCACATGGTTATGGCCAAATCATTTTAGGTTATGCACATTGTAATTAAATTGTTTTTGAATTGATGTTTCTGTTTCTTGTGGTTACTACTTTTTCATATTTATGTTCCTGGTTCTTGAATTGATGTTCTGCACTTAATGATAATGGTCAATTGGTCATTCCCTTTGCGGTGAAAGTTTGGGTATTTTTATGTCTGAAATCCCATCTTAGAGGAATTCCTACATTCGTCTTCTTCCTATTGTTTTTCCCTTATTTGTTATAGTGGTGGCCAGATCAATTTTAGGTTTGTGACAACTTACAACATAATGTTTGAAACAGATAACCTTCTAATGTACAAGGTTTCTCTTGTATGTTTCTAATTTAAATTGCAATTGCTACACTACCATTGTGCCATAAGGCTAAATTTTAAGTATAAAAATTGATCTTGGTACTCTTTACTCATCAAATATAGACATAACTCATGTTTCAGAGTCCACATATTTGACCAAGACAGTACTGACAGTTCTACTAGGTCATCTGAACTTCCCTATGGAGCCAAAAGACATAAAATTGCATCTGGAAGGATTAAACTTTGGTGTTGCTATGAAACAAGATGCAAAACAAACAAATTACATGACAGACAACTAGTAAATGCGAAGAATTTAAACCTATCGGGCAATAGCAGTTTAACTAAGTCACTCAGTGAAAAATTAGTTAGGCAAAGTATGAAAAACTCCTTTACATTCTGTAGTGGAGACTGGAGGTATGACTAATTCAAATAATACAAAAGAGGGAATTGAAAGCAATATACTTCATTTCAATGAAAGTAAATATACCGAAACTCCAGATGCATTTAGACCAGTATCTTCAAGTCAAACTTATTGCAAGACTGGCTAGTTTGTTTTTTCAACAAAATATTGTAAGTTTGAAAATTTGTCTGCATCATATTGAGAGCTGAGAAGAAGAAGAAGGAGAAGGAGAAGGAGAAGGAGGAGAAGAAGAAGAAGAGGAGGAAGAAGAGGAGATATTGGCAATTGAATTGATTGATCATTCCCTCAAGTTGATGGGATTAAATAGCTGTTATAGATAATGTAAATAAGGAAAGAAAATAATAAAATATTACATAATAACCTAACTACTTAATTAAAGGGATTAGGGAATATTCTCATATCTAGACTATCTAGATATACCATAATTAACACTCCCCCTCAAGCTGGAGCGTATAAGTCATACGCTCCTAGTTTGCCACATATATCATCAATTCTAGATCCTCAAAGTGATTTTGTGAAAATATCTGCCAATTGATCTTTTGAGTTGACAAAACTTGTAGGGATGTATCCAGACTCAATCTTCTCTGAAGGCTCATTTAGTAGACAACGAGCGAGCTGCAAGCACCTACTCCTATCAAAATGAAAAGTGACAATCTATCTCAATATGCTTCATTCTTTCATGGAACACTACATTAGAAACGATATGTAATGCAACTTGGTTATCACAAATCAATGTCATCGATTCAACTCCTCCCATCTTCAATTCTTGGAGAAGTTGTCTCAACCATATAAGCTCACATGTAGCTAGTGTCGTAGCTCGATATTATGCTTTTGTGCTTGATCTAGCTACGACAACTTGCTTTTTACTTTTCCAAGATATTAGATTGCCTCCAATCAGAACACAATAACCTGACGTGGACCGCCTGTCAGAAGGAGATCCTGCCCAATCTGCATCAGAATATCCAACAATGTTGGTGTGTCCCTTATCTTCATACAATAGACCTTGTTCTAGAGAGCTTTTGATATATCGCAAGATGCAAATCACTCCATTCCAGTGACTATCACAACGTGATTGCAAAAATTGGCTAACTACACTAACAACAAATGAGATGTTTGGTCGTGTTATCGTAAGATAGTTGAGTTTGCCAACAAGTTTCCGATATCTGCTAGGATCTTTTAGAGGCTCTCCCTGTCCTGGAATAAGCTTAGTAGTTGGATCCATTGGACTATCCACATGTTTACAATCCAACATACCAGTATCTTCCAAAATATCTGAGGCATATTTCCTTTAAGTAATAGCAATACCATGGCCAGATTGTGCCACTTTAATGCCCATAAAGTATTTCAACTTGTCCAAATCCTTAGTCTGAAAGTGACTTGAGAGGTGTTGTTTGAGTTGAGAAATACCTTCATAATCATCTCCTGTGATAACAATATCATCAACATAAACAATTAAAAAGATATGTTTTCCATGAGATGAATGCCTATAGAATACAGAGTGATCAGCATTTGTTTGGATCATTCCAAATTATTGGACAACAGCTTGAAATCGACCAAACCATGCTCTGGGAGACTGTTTGAGACAATAGAGGGATCAACGAAGTTTACAAACTAGTCTAGACTCCCCCTGAGCAACAAACCCTGGTAGTTGCTCCATATATACCTCTTCAGTAAGCTCTTTATGTAGGAATGCATTTTTGATGTCCAGTTGAAAAAGGTGCCTATGATTCATTGCTGCCATAGAGATGAGAAGACGGACAGAAACCATCTTGGCAACTGGTGAGAAAGTATCTCCATAATCGATTCCATAAATCTGAGTGTATCCCTTAGTAACCAGTCTTGCTTTGAGACGATCAATAGCTCCATCCGAACCTACCTTAACTATGAATACCCAAGGACAGCCAACTGTGGTTTTGCCTTCAGGTAAAGGAACAAGCTCCCAAGTACCATTATCATGCAAATCAGTCATTTCTTCAATCATAGCTTGACGCCAACCTGGATGAACCAGTGCTTCTGCCAGAGTCTTAGGAACTTTGACTGATGAAAAGCTAGTAAGAAAGGCATGATATGAAGGTGACAAATGATGATAAATTAAATAAGAATAAACATGAGTTTGATTGGCAGTCGTTCTTGTACCTTTGCGAAGAGCAATGGGAAGATCATAGGATAAGTGCTCGACCAAAGCAGAAGACATTGTTGGAGCAGGTAACGAGTTACCAAGATTACTTTGTGCACCTGTATCAGAGTTACAAATACCAACTGGATTAGCAAGTTCAATAGGAGGTTGAGGTCGTCGGGAATAGACCATAAGAGTTGGAGGTGGAGCTGGGGTTGGAATAGTTGGAATGGGAAGGACTGCTATGGCCTTCTGATTTTCTGTATTAGGAGAAAGATACAGAGAAGTCTCGAAAAAAGTAACATCTGCAGAGATCAAGTACTTATTGGTAGAGGGATCAAAGCATTTGTAACCTTTTTATAGACGAGAATACCCAACAAAGACACCTTTCAAAGCCTTATGCTGAAGTTTATCTTTTCTGGGGTAAGGTTATGAACAAAACAAGTACAACCAAACACACGTAGAGGAAGAGAAAATAAATTTTGGTCCAAATAAAGAACTGAGTGAGGACTCTGGTACTACAAAAAAGATGAATACATGCGATTGATTGAATAGCAAGCAGCAATAACAGCATCACCCCAACAACGTAAAGGAACATGATTGTGAATGAGCAATGTTCGAGCTGTTTCAATTAGATGTCTGTTCTTTCGCTCAGCAACTCCATTTTGTTGAGGAGTATGTGCACAAGAAGACAAGTGCAATATGCCATGGGATGACATAAAAGAATAGAAAGAAGTAGAAAAGTATTCTTAGGCATTATCACTGATTAACTTCTTAATGGAAATGCCAAATTGATTGTGAATTTCAGCATGAAATTTCTGAAAGATAGAGAATAACTCAGATCTATTTTTCATTAAAAATAATCACGTGCACTGAGAATAGTCATCTATAAAAGTAACAAAATAATGAAAGTCTAAGGAAGAACTGACATGACTTGGACCCCATATATTCGAATGAACGATTTCAAACATAGAGGTGGCCCTATTATTGAAGCGTTTTGGGAAAGAGAAATGATTGTGCTTACCAAGCTGACACGACTCACATTCTAACAAAGATAAACTAGATAAACTGGGACCATCTTTTGCAATTTCAGGAGACTTGGATGACCTAATTGACTATTGAGCAATTCAGAAGAAACATCAGAAGTGAAAGCAACATATGGTTTTGGGATGGAGAGTAGGTACAATCCCTGTGACTCATATGCTTTTCCAATCACCTGTCCCGTACTTCGATCCTGCACAAGAACAGAATCATCAAAGAAGGTTACAACGCATTTTAGATTTTTTTATTAATTTGCTAATGGAAATAAGATTATATGGACATTTAGGTGCAAAAATGATTGATTTTAAAGGTGTGGAAGGCAGAGGATGAGCTATACCTATCCCTTTTACAATTGTCTTTGATTCATTCGCCAAAGTAATAGTAGAGAGAGTAAAAGGGGTAGTAAGAGTAGAGAAAGTGTTTTTGTTACCAGTAATATGGTCAGAAGCACTAGAATCAAGAATCCATTGTTCTTGAGACGAAGACTGTGCGACATAAGCAAGTGAGTTACCAAGTTATATTGTGCAAGCAGTTGATGATTGTTGCCTTGATGTTTGATACTGAAGGTATTCATTATAGTCTGCTCCAATTAAAGTGATAGATTGAGATGATCCATCCATTATGAGCCTTCTTTTATTTTGTCACAAAAAGAAGTACTGGAGAAAGAGAAAGATGAGACTTGACAATTTTTTGATATGGTTAATTTAACAACCAGTTGATCAATCCCTCTATTTTTTTTAGTTTTTATTACTGAAATAGAAGAAAATTCAGAGAGCGCTAAAAAACTAATAGCTCTCATAACATGAGAAATTAGAAGAAGAAGAAGAAGAAGAAGAAGAGATATTGGGAATTGAATTGATTGATCATTCCCTCAAGTTGATGGGATTAAATAGCTGTTACAGATAATGTAAATAAGGAAAGAAACTAATAAAATATTGCATAATATCCTACCTACTTAATTAAAGGGATTAGGGAATATTCTCATATTTAGACTATCTAATCATACCTTATTTAAATATTCTCATATCTATACTATCCAAATATACCATAATTAACAAGAGCTAATTTGATAAATTGCAAATACACAAGGAAATCATTCACCGTCCAGCAATGGGAAAATCCGTAGAGTATGGATGGTATGACCATTGCAAAATAGGACAACCGAGTGCTTCCGAAGTAAGTAGGGCCATTAAAGCTACCAAAATGTTCATGCCAGTAAATCATTACTTGCAGATTCTTGAAAAATAAAACATGGTACTGAACCGTATTTTGGTAAGTCTTTGTCCCTATACATTAGACTGAATGTGTCATTTTTTCTTCTGTAAACTGATGATGATGGAATAATAGAAATGGAACAGTTGACTTAAAATTACTTGGAATAACTGGATGTAAAAAGAAAGTAGTTGGAGGTTCAAAATTGGTTGTGGAGGAGGAGGAAGAAAAAAATGAACATAAAAAATGACATCTTTGTATATCTCAACATGATCTTGTACTCATAAATTTCATGAAATGTTTCAAACTTCAAGTTTGAAAGGGTTTTAAAAATGTTTCGTTGTTCGGTTCGCTAACAAAACTTGCCTAAGGGCAATTTTTGGGACTGAAGTCTAGTTTATTTGCATCGAATGTTAAACCATTATCTGTTCTACTTCTATTACAATTGCTATGTTTGCTTCGAAAACTTGGAATGACCATAACTTCACTTGGAAAACACTGAATTCTTTATGTTTGTCTTTGTTCATCCTATTTATGTGAATTAACTCTATCTCTAAAGATTTGATGTTAAAGACTTGTGCAACTGCTATTGTGATGATGGAAATAGCCTAACTGAAGATAGATAAAAGAGCAGTCTTTTTTGAAATGTTTCATCCTACAGTCACTAGTGAACTGGTAATATCCTGCTTATGTTCATCATTTACAAGCATTTAAGTGAATCCCAACTCATTTGCTTGCTGTTTTTTCTTCTTCTTTTGAATCTCTTAATTTTTAGAGAATCCTAATCAATTTTCTTAGGCATATATCAGAAGAATCATCTCATAAAGCCACTCTAAAGTATCTTTCTAGAAGCACTTAGACTGTGAAATTACAATGTGATGGAAGAGGGCTTGCTTATACACATAGGTTGGAAAAAATTTCAGGAAAATTACCAAGTGGAATATGTGGAATTTCTCATGTTTAGGTACGATGGAGCTGCTATTTACAGTAAGAATTTTTAGCAAGAATTGACTTGAGAGAAGTATGAAGTTATCAACCATGGAAAAAAATCAACAAGCTTCAATAAATGATGAGTGAAGGAAGTGAAGAAAGCCAACAAAATAACCTTACAGTTCTAAATTCCCAAAACAGGATGTGGATGTCGAAAATGGCACATGTTTATGAGCAAAGATGGTAGATCCATTATATCAGAATTCTATAGTGCAGATTTTAGGAATGCAGTACTTAGCACTATGAGTGCTTCGGACATGGTGATTCATGGTGAGGGACATCATTGTCCAAAGCTTGAAGTGCAGGGTTTGTGAGTTCTCCTTAATCTTTCCCTCATACTCCAAAATATGTCCCAAGAACTCAAGCTGGCAACCATAAGAAATAAAAACTTGTGTGGTCTTGTATAAACAATTCATGAGCTATTGTCTCAAATTTTGATTGTTTTACATAGTTACCTGTGACTTATGTCTTCTAAGATTCTTGTTTCTCAATATTGTTTCCTCCTGCCCCAGGTTTTCGATGCATATTTTGAGAAGCTGGGCTCAAAATCTTTTGCTGTATATTCAATCGCGATTCCTAATGCCAATAACAATACTTTGTCTTTTAAGAAAAGGTATTGTTTTCATGTTTATATATTTCAAGTACTTAATGGTGCCCTATCATCTTAAAACATCTTTATTTCAATGTTATTGTGTTTAGAATTTTTTGGTATTACCCTTTGAACACTGAACAAGTTATTTTCTCAAATTTCACTGGCTCTGTTTAGCTGATATCCTATTGGGTGCCGTTTAAGCAGATGCAGGAACTTCGAGAGATTGCATAGTCACTGGAAGGATATTCCTAATTACATATTGCATTTGCTTCCTAAGAGGATATTTTTGTCTCTTGAAGTGCAGGGTTTGTGATTTTTTTTTCAGGGGTTATGGTTTATGGTTTATGGTATATTATTTAGGGTCTAGTATTTTATTTTTTTTGGGAGGGGGGGGGTTGGATCCGTGGGTTAGGGTTTAGGGTTTAGGGTTGATTTTTTTTTTTTTTTTAGATTTTTGCGTTTAGGGTTTAGGATTGAGGGCTTATGGTTTATGGTTTATGGTATATTATTTAGGGTCTAGTATTTTTTTTGGGGAGTTTTGGATTTGCAGTTTAGGGTTTAGGGTTTAGGGTTGATTTTTTTTTTTTTTTTTTTTTTAGGTTTTTGGGTTTAGGGCTTATGGTTTATGGTTTATGGTATATTATTTAGGGTCTAGTATTTTTTTTTTTTTGGGGGGGGGGGGTTTGGATCCGCGGGTTAGAGTTTATGGTTTAGGATAAGGGTTTAGGGTTGAATTTTTTTTTTTTTAGGGTTTTAGGTTTATGGTTTATGGTATGGGGTTTCATATTTAGGGTTTTGGGTAAATTATTTAGTGTGTAGTATTTTATTTTTGGGGTTTTGGCTACACGAGTTAGGATTTAGGGTTTAGCGTTGAATTTTTTATTTTTTATTAGGGTTGTAGGTTTATGATTTATGGTTTGGGGTTTCATATTAGGGTTTAGGGTATGTTATTTAGGGTGTAGCATTTCATTTTGGGGGTTTTGGCAAAGCGGATTAGGGTTTAGGGTTGAATCTTTGATTATTTTTTTTTTAGTGTTTTAGGTTTATGTATTATTATTTGGGGTTTCATATCTAGGGTTTAGGGTATGTTATTTAGGGTGTAGTATTTTTGGGGGGGGGGGGTTTGGCAAAGCAGGTTTGGGTTTAGGGTTAAGAGTTTAGCGTTGATTTTTTTTTTTTTAGGGTCTTAGGTTTATGATTTATGGTTTGGGTTTCATATTTATGGTTTAGTGTATGTTATTTAGGGTGTAGTATTTTCTTTGGGGTTTTTTGGCAAAACAAGTTTGGGTTTAGGGTTAAGGTTTAGTGTTGAATATTTATTTTTTTTATCTTTAGGATTTTAGGTTTATGATTTATGCTTTGGGGTTTCATATTTAGGGATTAGGGTAAGTTATTTAGGGCGTAGTATTTTATTTTTGGTGTTTTGGCAAAGCGGGTTAGGGTTTAGGGTTTAGGGTTTAGAGTCTAATTTTTGATTTTTTTTTTTCTAGGGTTTTAGGTTTATGGTTTATGGTTTGGGATTTCATATTTAGGGTTTAGGTTTTGTTATTTAGGGTGTAGTATTTGTTTTTGGGGGTTTTGGCAAAGCGGGTTTAGGTTTAGAGTTTAGGGTTTAGGGTTGAATTTTTTTTTTAAGGGTTTTAGATTTATGTTTTATGGTTTGGGGTTTCATATTTAGGGTTTAGGGTATGTTATTTAGAGTGTAGTATTTTATTTTGGGGTTTTTGACAAAGCGGGTTAGGGTTTAGTGTTTAGCGTTGAATTATTGATTTATTTTTAGGGTTTAGGTTTATGATTTATAGTTTGGGGTTTCATATTTAGGGTTTAGTGTATGTTATTTAGGGTGTAGTATTTTATTTTGGGTGTTTTGGCAAAGCGGTTTAGGGTTAAGGGTTTAGGGTTGAATTTTTTATTATTATTTTTTTAGGGTTTTAGGTTTATGTATTATGGATTGGGTTTCATATTTAGGGTTTAGGGTATGTTATTTAGGCTGTAGTATTTTTTTTGTGGGGTTTTGGCAAAGCAGGTTTGGGTTTAGGGTTGAATTTCTTCTTTTAGGGTCTTAGGTTTATGGTTTATGATTTGGGGTTTCATATTTAGGGTTTAGGGTATGTTTTTTAGGGTGTAGTATTTTTTTGGGGGGGTTTTGGGGAAGCGGGTTTGGGTTTAGGGTTTAGGGTTTAGGGTTGAATTTTTATTTTTTTTATTTTTTATGGTTTAAGGCTTATGGTTTATGGTTTGGGGTTTAATATTTAGGGTTTAGGGTATGTTACTTAGGGTGTAGTATTTTATTTTTGGTGTTTTGGCAAAGTGTGTTAGGGTTTAGGGTTTAGGGCTGAATTTTTTATTAATTTTTTTTAGGGTTTTAGGTTTATGGTTTATGGTTTATGGTTTGGGGTTTCATATTTAGGGTGTAGTATTTTTATTTTGGGGTTTAGGGTTTAGGGTTGAATTTTGTTTTTAGGGTTTTAGGTTTATAGTTTTTGGTTTGGGGTTTCATATTTAGGGTTTAGGGTGTAGTATTTAATTTTAGGTGTGTTGGCAAAGCGGGTTTGGGTTTAGGGTTTAGGGTTGATTTATTTTTTAGGGTTTTAGGTTTATGGTTTTTGGTTTGGGGTTTCATATTTTGGGTTTAGGGTATGTTATTTAGGGTGTAGTATTTTTTATTTGAGGGTTTTGACAAAGCGGGTTTGGGTTTAGGGTTTAGGGTTAGGGTTGATTTTTTTTTGTTTTTAGGGTTTTAGGTTTATGGTTTATGGTTTGGGGTTTCATATTTAGGGTTTAGGGTATGTTATTTAGAGTGTAGTATTTTATTTTGGGGGTTTTGGCAAAGTGTGTTAGGGTTTAGGGTTTAGTGTTGAATTTGTTTTTTTAGGGTTTTAGGTTTATGGTTTATGGTTTATGGTTTGGATTTCATATTTAGGGTTTAGCGTATGTTATTTAGTGTGTAGTATTTTTTTGGGGGGGTTTTACTAAGGGGGTTTGGGTATAGGGTTTAGGGTTGATTTTTTTTTTTAATTTTTTGTTAGGGTTTTAGGTTTATGGTTTATTGTTTTGGTTTCATATTTAGGGTTTGGGGTATGTTATTTAGGGTGTAGTGTAGTATTTTATTTTGGGGGTTTTGGCAAAGCGGGTTAGGTTCTAGGGTTTAGGATCTAATTTTTGATTATTATTTTTAGGGATTTAGGATTATGGTTTATGGTTTGGGGTTTCATATTTAGGGTTTAGGGTATGTTATTTAGGGTGTAGTATTTGTTTTTGGGGGTTTCGGAAAAGCGGGGTATATATATATATATATATATATAAACGACCCTTGAGGGGGTCAGGGGCTTAGCAACACCCCAGCCTTATCATAAATAGAAAAAGCAAAGTACATGGAGAGTGGAATAAACCTTACCTCCACCTATGGTGGTTTTGAGTTAATTATCCTACTAAGGTTAACCTACTCATCCCCATATTCTAAAGAAAATCCAAAGTAGACTCCTAAGAGAGGACTTCTCTCTTTACACATCAACTATGAATTTAAACAATGGAGATTCTCCCCTTTCAAAGGAAGAAGAATAAAAAAACCTAACCCTATTCACTATAGCTATGAGTATAGTTAATCATAACCAAACTGAAAAGGGTAGGGGATTCAAAAACTATAGAGATTTCTATAGATATCATAGTGAAAGGTAAAGTCAAGGTGGATGCTTGATTCTCTTGATTTTGTTCCTTCTGAAATTTGTCATCCCTATTTTTTCCAAAATATAGCTGCTCTTGTCTTTGGAGAGTTGCTACCGGTGTAGAAGTGTTGATTACTGCTGAAGTTAAGGCTCCATTTGGAAAGAAAGTCAATCGTACCATTGGCTTCTCTCAGATGTGTCCAGACCAAAAATTCACACTTCCTAGTGAGTTTTGAAGATCAAAACCGCTCGCATCGCCTTCCGCGAGGTTGTTGGTAGTGGTGATCCATCTTGTAACTAATTCAGAATCTACCTCTAAGACTAGCATGTTTTAACCATTCTGTAGACCCCATTGAATACCACAGATAGCTGTTTGTATTTCTGCAAGGTTGTTGGTTCCAATGCCAAGATGGACAGTGAATGCTTAGACCATGTTTCCTGAGTCATCTCTAATATTGCCCCCTCCTCCAATTCTGCCCGGATTGGTTAGAGCACTTCCATCAGTGTTCAATTTGTAGGTGTTAGAAGGTGGTTTTTCCCCTGTGACTGGAGTGACAATAATATCATGCATACACTCCTCAATTATCTTCATAACATCCTTCCAGTTTATGGGCCATTATATGTAAGGAAAGGTTGTTTGAAGTAGATCCTTGGTGTCTTTAAGTATCATGAAATGGACTCTTGAAATGCTGGATTTCATCCTTTCATATTTGGCATTGCATCGATTTTTCCACAAGTTCTAGGAGACTAGTAGAGGGACAGCTTGAATGATGAGCTTGTGGGCCTCGTTTCTAGGAGTGAAACTCCACCACTTAAGTAAATGATTTCTCAAAGGTGTGTATTGGTAATCAACTCCAAACATACATGAGAAAACTTCCAGATGTGACTGGCAAAGTAACCTTCTAAGAAAATATGGTTAATAGCATCCCATCCTTGTCTGATGCAATAATCCTTGTTTTAGGCTTATGGTTTATGGTTTGGGGTTTCATATTCATGGTTTAGTGTATGTTATTTAGGGTGTATTATTTTTTTGGGGGGGCTTTTGGCAAAGCGGGGGGTTTTTTTTTTTTTTTTTTTTTTATATATATACATGAACGACCCTTGAGGGGGTCAGGGTCATAGCAACACCCCTAGGCCTTATCATAAATAGAAAAAGCAAAGTACATGGAGGGGGGAATAAACTTTACCTCCACCTATGGTGGTTTTGAGTTAATTATCCTACTAAGGTTAACCTACTCATCCCCATATTCTAAAGAAAATCCAAAGAAGACTCCTAAGAGAGGACTCCTTTCTTTACACATCAACTATGAATTTAAACAAGGGAGACTCTCCCCTCACAAAGGAAGGAGAATAAAAAAAACCTAAGCCTATTCACTATAGCTATGAGTGTAGTTAATCATAGCAAAACTGAAAAGGGTAGGGGATTCAAAAACTATAAAGATTTCTATAGATATCATAGTGAAAGGTAAAGTCAAGGTGGATGTTTGATTCTCTTGATCTTCTTCCTTCTGAAATTGGTCATCACCATTTTTTCCAAAATATAGCTGCCCTTTGCTGTTGGAGGGAGTTGGTGGCTAGTGTAGAAGTGTTGATTTCTGCTAAATTTATGGGTGTAGTATTTTATTCTGGGGGTTTTTGGCAAAGCGGGTTAGGGTTTAGTGTTTGTGGTTGAATTTTTGAATTTTTTTTTTTAGGGTTTTTGGTTTATGGTTTATGGTTTGGGGTTTCATATTTAGGGTTTAGGGTATGTTATTTAGGGTGTGGTACTTTTTTGGGGGGTTTTGGCAAAGCTGGTTTGGGGTTAGGTTTTAGGGTTGAATTTTTTTTCTTTTAGGGTTTTAGGTTTATGGTTTATGGTTTGGGGTTTCATATTTAGGGTTTAGGGTATGTTATTTAGGGTGTAGTATTTTATTTTGGGGGTTTTGGCTAAGCAGGTTAGGATAAGGGTTTAGGGTTGAATATTTGATTTTTTTTTTTTAGGATTTTAGGTTTATGGTTTATGAGTTTCTTTTTTTTTTTCTTTTTAATGACCCCTGAATGGGTTAGGGGCTTAGCAACACCCCAGGCCTTATGATAGATAAAAAAGAAAAGATACACAGAGGGGGGCATAGACCTTACCTCCACTTAATGGTGGTACAAGAGTTGGTAGCCTACTAGAACATAGTAGGTTCTCCAATTCTTTTCCAAAGTAAAGAGAAACCTATCATCTATGCACCTATGTGAGAGGACTCCTCTTGATACAAAGATTCTAGAAAAAATTAAATGAGGGAGACTCTCCCTTTACAATTAAGAAAGACAAAACAAAATCTATCTTAACCAAGGGGAATAATCAATGTGAGGAGATGACAGAAGGGTCATTAGAGAGAAAAGCCTGGAAGAGTTCTGGCTCCTTCATAGGTCCTCTATGCTATGAATCAGTCAAGGTGGTCCTTAATTATCTTCAATTTTCTTCTTCTGAAGCTTGCCATGCTTGCCAGATCCTGGTGGAAGTAAGTTGCTGCCAGTTTGGGAAGCTGTTGGATGTTGAAATATACATGCGGATTTGAAATCTGGTGGTTGTACTTAGAGAGTGAGTCTGCTACAAAATTTTCTTCTTTAAAGGTGTGAATACATTTAAAGTGAGTGAATTGAGTGACGAGCTGCTGAAGTTTCTGTAGTTGGGCTGAGATGGTCCAGGGGGCTGTTGTTTTGTTCCTAAACCAGTCCACAAGTATTTGAAAATCAACTTCAAGGATTACATTCTTGTAATTTAATTGCACACACCAAGCCAAGCCAAAATTAGTAGCTTCTACTTTATCATGGTTGTTGATTCCCTGTCCCAAAGGAGCTGAGAAAGCAAAGATAAATCCTCCAGTATGGTCCCTGAGAACACCCCCTACTCTTATGCTTCCCGAATTATTCATGGCACTCCCCTCTGTGTTGAGTTTGACCCATCTGTCTAGGGGTTTATACCACTGGGTAGTTGTCACCATGGTATCATGGGTACAATTTTCTATGAGTGTACATAATTTGTTCCATCCCAAGGGCCAAGAGATGTATGGAAACACTGTCTGCAGCAATTTGAAACTGTCCAAAATCACTAGGTGTTTAACTTTTGCCATGTTGGACTATTTGCCCCCATACTTTGCAGCACACTTGTTTTTCCACAAGTTCCAACAAATAAAGATTGGTATAGCTTAAAGGATAAGCTGGTGTGCTTCATTGTTGTGAGTACTACTCCACCATCTCATGATCATGTTTCTAAGAGGTAGGTACTCAGTTTTAATGCCTACGCTTTTTAGTGACGCAGTCCGTCGCTTTTTGAAAAGCATCGAGCTAAAAAGCGACGGAAGTGACTGCGTCGCTTTTCCGTCAATTTTGACCCAAAAAACGACGCAGTCCATAGCTTTTTGCCGTCTTTTTTTGACAATTTTTTAGTAGTAAATTTTTACAATCCCAAATTTGAAATAAAATATATAAACATTGAAAGTTATAAACTAACTAAAAATATATGAACAAAGTAGATTATAAATAATATTTTTTTATTTATAAATAAAATAAATTTATATATATATAGTATGTCGGTTTGGTTTGGGTTCAATTTGATTTTTTTTCTTTTAATACCAAACCAAATCAAGAGTGGTCGATTTTTTTTTCCAACCGCCAAGCCAACCAAACCACAAATCGTTTTTTTTTTATTTGATTTGGTTCGTCGGTTCGATTTGACTTTACAATGTAGCTTGTACACCCCTATGTACATGTATATAGGGGTGTCAAAAGAATATGAAAAATCGACCGTACCAATTGAATAGAACCGAACCGATTTATGTTATTTTTCAATAGAATAGTGGACTTTTATTTAAGTATATAACCATCACGAACAATTGAGATGGTCCTTTAAATTTATGAAAAATACTGAAAAGTTTCCGAACCAAACAGAACAATCTTACTTATGTAAATATATTTTATATATTAAATTTAATATTTAAAAATATGTTATAACATTTTTCAAATATAAATATAACCTAGGTCCTAAGAGTCTGGTGACTAAACGACTTTGGGTCTTTGCTCTTTAATTAATTAGGTTTAAAATTACAAGATAGTATAATAAATACTCTATCAAATAGTAGAAAAAACATATGCAAGCTCTCCTATTAAATGTTTAAGATAAAACAATATGACAACAAAGTTTTACATTCTCGATTTCTCGGTGAAGAATTGAAGTGCTTCTTTAAGAACATATTTGCGAAAGAAATATTTCAACAACAGAATAAGATCAAACAATACGGCAACAAAGTTTTACATTCTTGACTTCTTAGGGAAGAATTAAAGTACTTCTTCAAGAACATATTTGCGAAAAAAATATTTTAATAATAGAATATTTTGAGGTGATATTTAAAAGTAAAAAAATTAAAAAATTAACCGAATCATACCGATACCGAAGAGAAACCAATATGATTGAGATGGTTTTTAAAAATCTAAAATTTTGGTTATACATTATAAAAAATCTGAAAAATTAGGATGGTATAATTTTTTGAAAATAACCGACCGAACCGTCCCATTTACACCCCTACATGTATATTACAACACAAAATATTTTATATGTATATCTATGTTACAACACAAATATACTTATACTAGACACATGAGCCCGTACCAGTACGGGCCCAATATATGTTACTTTATATGTTTCAACTTATGTTGTACATATGAAATCTCAAATTATGTGGTACACATGAAATTTGGAGTGTCGGTCATATATTCTATATATTTTCTCAATTTATGTGATGCATATGAAATCTCAATTTATATGGTACATATGAAATTTAGAGAGTCGGCCAAATATTTTATATTTAAAAAAAAAAATAAGTTGTTAATAATTGTGTTGCAATACTTTTTAAGTTATTTTCAAATCATCTATATTACTTTATTTATCCCAATATATGTGGCGCAAATAAATTTTGAGAGTCAATTATATGTTTTTTTTTAATGTTTTAAGTTGTTAATTGTTATAATTTATAGTACCTTCTATATAATTTTTAAATAATATATGATAGAATATTAAGAGTTGAATAAATATTAAGTAATAAACAATATTGAAATACCTTTAATTTTAATAGAACTATAAAAAAAATAAAAATAACTACAAATACTGAACATTACGGGGTCTTTTGGTAGAGTGATGCATAATGCATGGATTACTAATGTATGGATAGGTAATGCAGGGTTTAGTAATGCAGGGATTAGTTTTTATCAAGTGTTTGGTTCATTGTTTCCCATTTAATCTTATGTTTGGTTTAAAATTATAGAAAAAGTTTCTTTCCTATTATACCCTTGAGTTATTATGAGATTTTATATTTCATTTAATTTGTCAAGTTAAATACAAAAATATATTAAAAAAATTATTATTAATTTTGAGATGTGATATACCACCATAGAGATCCTTAATAGCACGATATGTTTCTATTTTTTGTTGGTCAAATATACCTTAAACTTAACATAGATTTAAGGCTATTTAAATTGTTCAAATATACGAAGCTTATTTTATTAAAAAAATAGTTCAAGTGGTCAATCGACGAATCACATGTAAAAAAAACCCAAAAAAATCAACCCAATATAACAAATCAAACATGGAGAAAAAAATATTAATTTGTGAAATCATCAAATTACATGGAACGAATTTGGAGAATTTAAAGAATATTTATAAATATTCTCATATAAATAAAAAAGAGCATTAAATTACAAAAAAAAAAATTAGGAAAAAGATTTGGGGATAGTTTAGTCATTTAGGGGTTTTATCCAATGATTTTTAAACCTTGAATTAGTTATCCTTCTTATTTCTAGGGATAAAATAAGATATTATATTAGGTATAACTAATCCATAGATTATGTTAAATAAAGTAACCAACCAATATTTTTGTTGGACTGAATTTTAATCCATGAATTATTTTGATTAATACCTCCTATCAAACGGGTCCTGTGATGAGACTTGTGGATCCCGCATAAGTCCTTACATCAGTAACTTTCTCGCCTTTTTAGGCTTTGAAAAGGGCCCAATTATTCAATGTATTTACCAAAGTCCATGAATGAATTTATTGTAAAAAGATGCAAAAGAAAAGGTAAATGAGAGTTTGAAAAATTACTGCAACCAAATATATTATCAACTAGATAAAGGATGCCCGTGCAAGGCACGGGCTTTAAGTATGAAACGTAAATAAAGAAGAGATAATTAAACTTACTATTAACACAGCTTTGAGACAAAGAAATATAGCTTGCGAAACATTATACTGGGAGCTTGCTAAAAAGGCTAAATAATTTGTTTTCTTTGAACATACTACTAAAACATATCACAATCTCTTTTGGTCTTTCAGCTAAGCTCAAGGCTGTGGAAGCAACACCACAGCCATCTTGTTTGAAGGTCCATCCGTAGTTCGATTATCTGAGAAGTGGAAGGAGTTTATCTGTGATAGAACAACAACGTCATTGTTACAAAAGTGTTGCTAAATGATACAAAAAGAAACAAATGATTTTACAGCATAGCTGATGAAAGTAAAATTCCAAAATGATGAATGTGTTGGTTGTGTCTTTCACCATTGGCAATGCTGACCTGTACATCCTTCCGTTGAATTACTATGATATATAATCCTCATTGTGTACCATATTCTCCTTTTCCTTCTTATATTTTGCTTAGAAATTCTTTTACTTCCTCTTAGTTAAATTGATCGAGCCTTACACTATTCAAGAACTTAAAAATGAATCATTCAATGATGAATAGTATAGAAAATAAAATAGAAGAAGTGATTGATCATTCCACTGGTAACAACATTTAGGCACAATCTTCAATTCTTTTGGAACTATCATTGACAGATTTCAGTATCCTAAAGGACATTGTATACCTTTATGTCTTTATGATCAACAACTCATCTTGGATTCATAGTTCTCTAAGAGGAGTATAATAACACAATTGATAACCCCATAATATATAGGAGGCTCACTCATCTTATACGAAATTTCAAGCGGAGGTTACAAACAGGAACAAAGAAGATATATTTGCCTACTACATTGAAGTACAGAAGAAAATTACCTATTAATAACTTATGAAAGATGAAAAAAATGAGAAAAAGAACCTTTGAGTACCAATAGTTTCACTTCCCTGTTCCCTCGGAAATTTTTATTATTTATTTGGAGGAAAAGTTACAATACACTATTCATTATACTAAGAAAGGAAAACGTTGATAAATGTAAAAAGAACGTTTCTTTTGTCTAAATAAAGAAAACAATCAGTTCTTGTTGATCTTTAATAGCTATAAGCACACACATTGATTACTAAGGTATTTATGATTCTAATTCACAGAAGAAACATTTCCAACAACGGATTTTGCAGCTGGGCTAAATAACTTTTTTTATACCAAAACGTAAAAACTACGTAAAGCTTAACAAAGGACTGAAGATGTGAAGACTAATATCTAAGGTTCAACTTACCAATTCCCAAAAGTAAAATCTGATGAGCAACTTTGCAGTCCAATACGTGAAACTTATGTAAACATTCCTTTTTTCCTATTCCAAGAAACAGAAGGGACATATAAATATTAGTTCAACTTGCACCTGCTTTTTCATACACGAGAAAATTTAGAAATAAGAGAACTCGGAGGACTTAAACAGTTGATCCATCGAGAAGTACCTATTTTTCTTAGAAAAGCTATGAAACTTGAAATGATAGTCCAGCGAAGAATATCAGAAATGTTGACTCAATGTTTGTAAACACTGAAACGCGACGCATCAATTTTGTGTTAAACCACGTGTAGTAGGTTAATAGGACAATTTAAAAGTAAAAATACAAAAACACCTATAATAGTCCGAAGAAACCCTCTCTTATATAGAACAATTATGAAGTACCCCCTAGACTATTATGATCGAAATTCTAAGGATACACCTTAACTAAACTAAGGTTTTATTACCCCAAACAAAATAATATGGAGAAGAAAGATACACTCTGTACGTTCGAAAAGGCTTATATGCCTAGTAATTAAGAGCTTGCAATGGAATGAAGAGTTTGCTTTATTATTATGTTGAATCTTGCCATCCTTATATTTGAATTAATGATAGTGGTTATGATTTCTCAAGAATGGTAAAACAACAATACATAAGTCCTAAAGATTTGAGGGATTGTTATGACTTATAAGATAAGAATAGTTAGAGCTCATCAAAGAGGTTGCATTTTTGTCAGGAAGAAACCAAGAACAAAACTTGTTGATCGAGTTCTTCTTCTCACAAGTCAGAAAGAGAGAACTACATAACTTGTTTATTGTTTTTATTATATTTTGAGGAACTACAATGAAGAAGTGTTGCCCCAAAGTCATCTGCTAAGTTATCCATTGTACATGAGTTCTACAATAGTCTATTTCATTGAAGAAATTTTACGAACACCAAGAGGGCACAAGCTTTTCACATAGATTAGTGTGTGTGTCAAAACACATAACAAAACAACTAACTCCACTATATTAAAAGATTGGAGAATACTGAAACAAAGAAGCAAATAGAGAAAAGCAAAAGGAAATCAAAGTGCAAAAGATTTTTCGGATTCAACAAACCAGTCAAATTAACAATTCAAATTAGCAAACAGAACATTGAATAAGGCAAAAACCAAGCAAATAAAGACGAAAAGATGCATGTCCAGTAAGGATTTTTTGGAAAAACTTCCGATCGAAAGAAAAACCCAGGAAATTCATGAATGGGAAATAAGAAACACAGGAAATAAATGAGGTAGAGAAAGGAGGTGTACCTTTTCGTTCATAGGAGCGACTGGAACTTCGCCTCCCAATTTAGGACACAAACTGGATCTCTGTTGTTTTCCATGGAACATAAAGAAAAGTTCTTCAAAATAAGAAATGCGGAAATCAAGGATGCAAGCGTGGATCATTCTCCATCGCTGTGAGAACACGTGGCAAAGAAACAAGGAAGGCAGAATGTAAGAACACACGGCAAGAAAGAAGGAAAGGAGAAGATGAAATTACGGATGTACCCTTCGGATGTCCGACGAAACCACCACTTATTAGAGGCAAAGTTGGCAAATCTATGAGGAATTGGAATGAAACATTCGTCTCCGAATTTGGGCAGAAAAATGAATCTGTTGTTTTCCATGGAACATAGAGGGACGAAAGATTTCAGAATAACAAACGTGAATCTACTTTTCTACATGGAACATAAAGGGAGTTGAGAAAGCTTTTCACGATAACAAAGAAGAAGATAGAAGATCGCACAGAAAGAAGGACGATTGAAGAGAGATTGAAGAAAGAGAGAAGGGGGAATCACCGACCTACCCTCCGAAACCTTCACCATAACAAAGAGGAAGATAGAAGATCCCAGAGAAAGAAGGAAGATTGAAGAAAGAGAGAAGGCGAAATGACCGACCTACCCTCCGAATGTCCGACGAAACCTTCACTTATTAAGAATGATGATGATGATACAATGACTTAATAGGAATTAAAGAAAATATTCTTGAATCGCACAATTTCCAAAGCTAATGTACAAACAATACAAGCATAATAAAAAGTAGAATTATATGATAATTGAGAAAATGATCAAATGACCTCTCAATCTATTACCGAATTTTCAACTATACATCTATTTTTTTGTAGGAGTCCTATTACCTCCCTGAACTACTTTAAAATGGAATAAATAACCCCTTAAGTGTTGAGTTGGCATAGAGAGTATATGTCACTCTCTTTAAAATTGAATAAATAACCCCTTAAGTGCTGAGTTGACATAAAAAGTGTATGTCACTCTCTTTGAAAAAGTGAGTTGCCTATTTTTTTTTAATTTTCTTTTTTCCTTCTCTTTCTTTCTTCTTATTATCTATACAACTATATCTTTTCACCATTATCATTGTTGAAGCTTTTTCAATAGACTTTTTATCAACAACTAATGCATTTTATGAATAAATAATTTTATAGACTTATTTAGCACATATCTAACAAATTAAGTTTATTTTTTTAAAAAAACATATCCATTAATTATTTTTTTTTAAAGCCATGGACTCAAGAGTAACAAAATCAAAGCGAAGTAATTGTATATTTAAAAAATATCTTCAAACTTATTAAAAGAAACTAAAACAAAATAATTTCTTCTACATTTTTAAAAAATGATCCTACATATTCTCCTAAAACCCATGAAGAATCAAAATCAAAAACTCAAATTATAAATTACTCATGAAAATTTTAGAGGGGAAAGAATAATGAATGGGGAAGAGAAAAGCTAACTTGAATTTTTGTTTTTATAAATTGTTAGAGATATAGAAATTTATTGAGGTAAAAAATGATGTTTATTATAGTTAGGGTTGAAAAAATGATTGGGGAAGAAAGGAAGATGAAGGAGGAGTACTTTTTTTTAAAAAAAAATTATTAAATGGTGAGATACACGTGTCAAGTGCATGTATTTCACCACAAGACACGTGCTTGATAATGACATTTTAGGGAGGGAATAATTCCACTTTAAAATAGCTCAGCGGATAATAGGATTTCCGTGAAATATAAGTGTGTAGTTGAAAATTCGATAATAGATTAGGGTCATTTGACCATTTTCATGTGATAATTATTAAATTGTCCTTAAATGAAATGTTAAAGGCTCTAGCACACATGTCAGTTCAATAGGTGGGTGCTTCTAGCCGCTTAAATATATATATATTAGAAATGAATATCCATTTTACAACACAGAGAAAATACTCTAAAATCTATCTATATATAATAGGAGAAGAAAAAAGGCACATGTCAGTGCCACAAATTTTTAGAATTTTAAATAATAACTAATTAAATATTATAAATTCAAAATTTCAAATAAAAATAGACACGTGCCAATACACAAATAATGAAAACTGTCAACATTTTTTAAAAATCACTTTATATTTTTTAAATCCAATTTATAAATTAGTAAAAAATTAATTTATTTTTCAAAAAAAGTTGAAAATTTACTTACATGATAAATATTTAAGATAATGCTAAAAAAGTTGATTTTTAAAAATAAATTAAATTAATTTAAAAAATAATTATAAATCAATTCTAAAAATTATGGAATAACTGTATTTATTATTAAAATTTAAAAAGATTAAAAAAAATAACAAATTTTACACTTGCAGAATTACAATTTCAAAAACAAATTTATCTTTATTTTAATAAGAACATTTATCCAATTAAATAGGGAGTTTTAAAACTCCTTTGCCATGTTGCTAAAAATTAGGATTAGATAACTATTAATCAATTCATTTTGAATTTTAAATTTCAAGCAGTCGACTAAATAAATAAGTTACGAATGTATTGGTTATTTAAAAATTATATAAAGTCCTAAATTAAATATAACTGATCACTTTAAAATTTCATTAACTTAAAACTTCTCCCATGCAATTGTTGAAAGGAATTTACTCTCCAGTAAACAAAGAACTCATAAATTTCATTTTGTCAAGGTAAGTTGTCATATATCTTTAGATTATTTTTTGTGTATTTAGGTAAGTGCATATTACAGCGGAATAATGATACGTGAGTGAAAAATAAAGAATTACGTGTGAAGAATGTCATAATTAAAACCTTGATGAAGGTTGTTGTTCATTGCGAAAACGAGATGATCTGCGACGCTTATATATTTTTTCATTTTTTATTTCCACTAAAGACAATAGAAAATAATTTTCTGTTTCATTGTATCTATATTTCTATGAGTAATATTTCTTTTGTTTTTTTGCATGTGTTTTTTTAAAATAATTGCTTACAGAGAATTTTGTTGCTTATTTTTTTTAAATAAACCTATAATCTATAAAGTGCACAGAGAGTTTTTTTTGCTTTTAAAAAAAGAATTAAAAGGGATCTATAATCTAAATTATTATAAAGATAAGAAAAAACATGTTAGTAAACCTCATCCAATAGATTATTTTTTTTTAAAAAAAGTAGTTGTTTGCCTTTTTTTTTTTTTTTTTTGTTAATGCTGGCTGCTAAAATATAGGAACTACAAATTGATGTTTAGATTTACACAGATTTAAAACACAAATAAATTTAACCTATTTTTTTTAACAATATTTTAACAAAATATCTGGCAGGGAAAACATATTTTGAATTTTTTTTGGATTTTGAATAAAACATGTACAGAAAATATATCAACATGCCATTTAATCTCATGATATCAAATATTTTATATGAAATGTTAGAATTAATAAATTATCAACATAATATTTTTATTCAAATGACATAAAAAGAATAAATTACAAACACATAAAAAATATTTGAAAAGTATTTCATATTTGATCAAGAAAAAATAATTATAAAATTAATAGTATCCTACAAAATACACATGCCAATACACAAATAATGCAACTGTCAACAATTTTTAAAACATATTTTATATTTTTTAAATCCAAGTTATAAATTAGTAAAAAAATAATTTATTTTTTTAAAAAAATTGAAATTTACTTTCATGATAAATATTTAAGATAATGCAAAAAAGATTGATTTTTTAAATAAATAAAATTATTTTAAAAAATAATTTTAAATCAATTCTAAAAATTAGGAAATAACTGTATTTATTATTAAAATTTAAAACACTTAAAAAAAATATTGGAGTTCGATTTTATTTTTAAAAAAAGCTAGGATTTACAAATTTTTTCATTATCTATTTATTTTGTTTTAAGAACACAAAACATTTTTAATACGAAATATGTTAACTATGTTTCCAAAACTTCTAAATTCGATATTTTAAAAATAATAATCCACTATTATTTTAAATAAATAGATCGCTGCATTTATATATAAAATGTTTAATATTTTTTATATAATAAGAAGAATAATTCATTTATATATAAAATCCTTGATGAGAAAAGCTAATAAAAATTATATGTATTTTGCACCAAAGAAATATAGTAGTAATTAATATAATCTAAGCGGTAGTCTCTATGTCTATATATCTATATCTATCTAATTTTTAAATTTTAAAAATGCCAAAAGACAAAGAAGTTAAAAATTGCAAGCATTAAAAAAAAGCATGGACATAAAATTTGCAAACAGTAAAAAAACAAAAAACAAATTTTACGCTTGCAAAATTACAATTTCAAAAACAAAATTAATCTTTATTTTAAAAAGAACATTTATTCAATTAAATAGGGAGTTTTAAAACTTCTTTGCCATGTTGCTAAAAATTAGGATTGGATAACTATTAACCAGTTCATTTTGAATTTTAAATTTTAGTTTTTAAGCAGTCAACTAAATAAATAAGTTAAGGATGCATTGGTTATTTTAAAATTATATAAAATCCTAAATTAAATATAACTGATCACTTTAAAATTTTATTAACTTTAAACTTCTCCCTTGCAATTGTTGAAAGGAATTTACTCTCCATTAGGCAAAGAACTCCTCAACTTTATTTGTCAAGGTAAGTTGTCATCTATTTTTAGATTTTTTTGTTCATCAAAACTGAATAGTAACTACCTTATTTGTTTGTGGTTTTACTTTTGTAAAATGAATTGTATATAGGTAATTGCATATTACAGCGGAATGATAATAATCAATGCTTTGACAGTTGTGAAGAAACAAAGAAAAACATACGAGAGTGAAAAATAAAAAATTACGTGTGAAGAATGTCAAAGTTGAAATCTTGATGAATATTATTGTGCATTGTGAGAACGAGATGATCTACGACACTCAAATTTCTACTTTTTTTATTTCCTCTAAACACAATAAAAAATAATTTTTTGTTTCTTTGTATCTATATTTCTAAGATTAATAATTCTTTTGTTTTTTTTTTTGCATGTGTATTTTTTAAATAATTGCTTACAGAGAATTTTTATTGCTTAAATATTTTTTAAATAAACCTATAATCTATAAAGTGCACCGAGAGTTTTTAATGCTTTAAAAAAAGAAATAAAAAGGATCTATAATCTAAATTATTATAAAGATGAGTAAAAACATTAGTAAACCTCATCAAATAGAATTTTTCCTTTTGGGAAAAAGGATAAATATACCCCACACTATTATAAATAATATGTTAATATCCTCCGTTATACTTTAAGGTTGTATATGTCCTTACCGTCATTCTTTTGGGTTGTATATATCCTTCATTTAGCACAGTAGAAATCTAGGTTATTGCGTGTTTTATACATCATCTATTTCAAAAAACTTTCAACACATTTCAATAATAACAAATCAATTTGAGCTAGAAATTTTTGATTTGATTGTAGACCCACTTTAAAGCTTGAAGCTTTGTCCATCAATGGTGGTTGTATTTTCTCAAACCCTTTCAACAATAACAAATCGATTTGAGTTTGAAATTTTCGATTTGAATGTAGACCCACTTTAAAGCTTGAAGCTTTGTCCATCAATGGTGGTTGTATTTTCTCAAACCCTTTCAACAATAACAAATCGATTTGAGTTTGAATTTTTCGATTTGAATGTAGACCCACTTTAAAGCTTGAAGATTTGTCCATCAATGGTGGTAGTATTTTCTCAACCCCTTTCAACAAATAATAAATTGATTTGAACAAAAAAAAAAGAAATTGATTTCGATTGAAATAATATGCTTCTAGGTTTTTGTTTGTGAGATTTGAAAAATGCATTGAAGAACATTTTTCCTTTTATTTGATTTTTAATGAAGGTGAAAAGCTATGTTTTTTATTTTTAGTTTTAAATGTCATGATATTTTAATTTGGGCCATGGGCGGGTAAAGTATAGAAAATTGGTGGGTTTTCAATTTTTTTGGATAAATAAATAAATAAAATCGGATAAATCATTTAGATGATGCCACGTGTCCATCCGTTAGATTCAAGGATATATACAACTCAAAAGAATGACGGTAAGGACATATACAACCTTAAAAATATAACGGAGGATATTGACATACCATTTATGATAGTTTAGGGTTATATTTGTCATTTCCCCCCCTTTTTTTAAAAAAATAATTATTGTTTGCCCTTTTTATTTTTTTGGTAATGCTGCTATAGGAACTATAAATTTATGTTTAGAGTTGCATAGATTTAAAACACAAATAAATTTAGCCTATTTTTTTATAACAACATTTTAACAATATATATGGCAGATAATTATACGTACAAATAATGATGCAATAATTTAGGGTTGTTTAGCGAGAGGAACAAGAAATATTGGAATATTGTTATTTTTGTTTTTGCTAATTATATTATAATTTTACATAGATTTAATACGGAAAAAATATTTTGAATTTTTTTGGATTTTGAATAAAACATATACAAAAAGTATATCAACATGCCATTTAATCTCATGATATCAAATATTTTATATGAAATGTTAGAATTAATAAATTATTAACATAATTTTTTATTCAAACGACATAAAAAGAATAAAGTACAAACACATAAAAATATTTTAAAAGTATTTCATATTTGATCAAGAAAAAATAATTATAAAATTGATAGTATCCTTAGAAAAATTTCAACATAATATATTATAAAACTAAAGCGTAGTTAATACAACTATATATACAATATTTTAAAATGAATATATGTATTAATAATATTAATTTAATGTGCTCTAATAAATCAGTTAATGATTTGTATATTATTATTACTACTGTTATAAATTAAATATATTATTATGTGCATAATACATTTTATTAGTTATTTTAATTATGAAATTAATACATTTTAAATCATCCTCTCAACACACAGACACATATATTAGTTGCAAAAGTTAAAATATGTAGTTAATTCCGCCGGCAAAATATATAATCGGGTTTGGAGCCTTACAGACGGACTGGGCCGGGCCAATTAGTCGGGTTAAAGGTTGACGAGACCCAAAAAGGCTGTGCACAAGGATTTGTACTCCCGAACGTCTCGAAAGCGTTATCCTGACATTGAATTGAAGATTGAATAGAAAGCTTGAAATCTGTCTTTTGGCGGCTGCATCGAAGTTGAGCGAACAATGGCGACGGTGGCGGCGGCGCCGTGGTTTAGAGCAAGGTTGATCCCGGAGTTAAAGAATCGCCAGTCACTACTATATTGTCGCAACGGCCACCGCAGGTACCGGCAAAGTCTCTGTTTCCGGAGAAGTTTCTCAATTTATGCTTCAGCAGGAGATGAAGGGGCAGTCCGAGTTCGTTTTGCGCCGTCTCCTACCGGTAATCTCCATGTGGGAGGCGCTAGAACTGCACTCTTTAACTACTTATATGCGCGGTCCGTCCCGGTTCTTTGTCTTCTCATCCAATTTACTTATTTCGTCATCGTAGTTTACGGCTATACTTGATTAATACCATTGATACGACGGGTAATGGCGCTTTTGTTTAGTTGTTTTTCTCTGTTAACAATTATGTTACTATGACAGGTCGAAAGGTGGGAAATTTATACTCCGGATTGAAGACACAGACCTGGAAAGATCCACAAGGGAGTCCGAGGAGGCCGTGCTTCGCGACCTTTCTTGGCTTGGTCTTGCTTGGGACGAAGGTTCCATCAACCACCACCATTTCTTTCGCATAGCTAAATTGCAGAATTATAATGTTAAGTTCTTGTTTTATGTGCAAATTGAATATGCTAAAGTAGACATAATTGAACGCATGCAAGTCTTGTTCAAAACTGAATACAAGCTTATAAACCTCCAAAAGCATGGACAAGTTTATTTTGCTCCGCAGAACTAAAGGTTTGACCTGAGCTTACATCTAATATAAGCCTTACTAGATACAAAAATATTATTATTAATCCCCAAATCAGCAGCAATATTATGTAAACAACAGCTATGTCTTAGTCTCAAACAAGTTGGGATCAATAAGATCAACATCAATATTATTGAAGAAAAAAGGAGATGTTTTAGTCATTCATTTTTGTCAAAAAGTGACTTTATAGCTTCCTTCTTGAATTTGCTTCTATTTAGAAGAGTTCCATATTTTTATCTGATGGGATCTTTTTATCAACTAATAGAAGCTTAGTTCATCAGGTAGTTAAATAGTTATTGCTTTCACTTCTGGACCAATCCAAGTGCGGTTCTTACATTTACTATCATATACATACAAAGTAGGACACATGCTAAACCCACATTTGATCAACAAAGGGGACAAAACTAGGATGAACAAAGAAGACAGCGATTCATTAATTTATTTTGTTGGTGAAAATTTCATCATTGAGCCTTGCTTGTTCAGCCATATTTTTTTAATTTTGGAAGAGCATCGACAATGCAGGTCTGGAGTGGGTCACTGGCTTGCGTAATACCATTTTTAGGATGTCTAGAATACCCAAAGAAGGGAGGTCTGTACAATGGTCCCGTTGTATAAGAACAAGGTGATATTTAAAATTGTACTCCCTCCGTTCCATGTTATGTGGCACCATTTAACTTGACATGGTGTTTAAGAAAAAAAAGATTTTTGAAACTTATTGTCTAAAAATAATTCTTAGATATTTGTTTGGTTCTAAATCATTTTATAAGGGTAAAAGAGAAATTTTAAAGTTATTTTTTCTAATTATAGTAAAGTGACGTTCTTTGTTGGGACAAACTAAAAAGGAAAAGGTGCCGCATAAAATAGGATGGAGGGAGTAACAACTATAAGGGTATTAAGTTGCTAAGCCATGCTTGAAGATTTGGAAGAGGGTGATGAGGGGTGTGTCTATTACCGAGGACCAATTTGGATTCATGCCAGGGTCTTCAAGTACAAAAGCCATTCATCTCATAAGGAGATTGGTGGAGCAGTATGGGGATATGAAGTGTGACTTACATATGCTACACATTGTATTGGAGTGGGGTGGATGAAATGGAGCTTGCATCTGGTGTCTTATGTGATAAGAATGTGCCACCAAGATTTAAAGGTAAATTCTATAAAGTGGTGGTTAGACAAGTTATGTCGTATGAGGCGGAGTGTTTGCCAGTCAAGAGTTTGTATGTCTAAAATATGAAAGTAGCGGAAATATGAAAGTAGCGGAAATAAGAATGCTGCGATGGATGTGTGGGCATACTAGAAGAGATAGAGTTAGGAACGAGGTCTATTCTGGACAAGGTGTGATTGAACCCTGTAGTGGACAAGACAAAAAAGGCGGACAAGATGAGGAAGGCAACACTGAGATGGTTCATACATGTGAAAAAAAATGCTCAGAAGGTCCCAGTAACAAGATGTGAGAGGTAGGATATGATGGGCTTGGTAAAGGTAGAGTAGGGGTGTGCAAAAACCAAATTGACCTATAAGCCGAACCGATAAAAGTGTTATTGGTTTATTGTTATTGGGTTATTGGATTAACGGTTTTTAATGGTTTTATAAAGAAAAATAGAGGGTTATCGGTTCGGTATTGGTTTTTAATATTTGGTTATTGGGTAAACCGATAACTCAGTAAGACCAGTAATCTTCTACATTTACTTGTACATAAATATTATTTATTTATCTCAATACCTTAGTAGTTACTAACTTTATCCTTTAGCCTTCAATTCACACTTCAAAGTGACTTTTAGTTCACAACTTCACATTATACAACACGTCAAAATCTAAAGTAAGAATCTTATTCCTTTTAATTTCTCTTTGTGTTACACTTGTATAGTTTTTTTATTACATTATTGTGTTGTCGCGTCAAATTCATTAGAGAACTCATATATCTATTTTATAAGTATTTTCTTATTGGTTAAATCGAAAGGACCAAAACCGATGAACCGAAAATCGATAAATTTTTTCTTATTGGTTTGGTTATTGGTTTAATGTATTTAAAAATCGAAAACCCATAATCCGAACCGATAATACATAAAACTGAATCAAACCCATCGATGCACACCCCTAAGGTAGAGATAGTTCGTAGTAGTATTGGAGAGAGGTGATTAGGTAGGACATGACATGACATACCTGCAACTTATCGAGTACATGACCTTCAATGAGAGGATATGGGGGTTAAGGATTAGAATAAAAGGTTGGTAGGTAGTTGATCATTGTCTAGTTTTCCCTATCAATGGTATTATTGTTACTCCCTTACTATCTTATTCTTCAATTTTTTTATTACGTGTTGTTTTTATTACCTTTTGCTTAGTTTATCGTATTTTTGTTATTGCTTTTGTTTGTTTTCCATCATTTTTAACACAACTTCTTCACTATTGTATTTCCTTTTCAATTCTTTTTTATATGTGGTTACTTGAGCCGAGGGTCCTTCGGAAACAACCTCTCTACTTTCACAAGGTAGGGGTAGGGCTGAGCAGACACTGCCCTCCCCAAACCCGACTTGTGGGAGTACAGTGGGTATGTTGTTGTTGTAGTGGGTTGAAAAGCTCATGGTTTATTTTCTCAATGAAGATTTGACAAAAAGCTCTATCTAACAGGTATGCAACCAACTCCATTACAATGTGATTCTACTCGAACCCCATTTAAAGTATTTTCTCTTTATACTAGGCTTGTGAAGTAGTCGATCCTAAGTTGAGTAAGCTTAGGTAGGTGTAATTTCGCTTGTCTTTTAGCACCCCTTAGAATGGAACGTTTAGATGGGTCTTTTGATCGCTGAGCAATAAATTCTTGTTTGTGCTAGAATTCACCTAGTGTCAAATGCCAATGCAACTGGAATTTAATATTCCGCATATACAAAACTGTCAAAGTTCAATAGCTAATTCAGTGTCATAAGTTGATCCAATGAAGATGAAACATTTTCTGGCTTATTAAATGCTGAAGTCAAAAGGCTAAATTAGGGCTAGTTAGCATTAAGGGACTGTTTGGAAAGTCACCTAGTAGTTGTAATTGGTGTAATTACTAGGAATAGTAATTACAAGCCTAACACACCTAGTAATTACGCTGCCTGTTTGTTTGCCACCGTGTATGTACTGTTTGGATGCACAATTGCAATTATAAGATTATATTAAGTTTTAAAATAAAAGTTAATTGTTTAAAATTTATATTAGAAAAATAAGAAACTTTAATAATGATATTAAATTAAATATTTAAGATATATATATTGTCTTTTGAAAATACATTAATTAATAAGCACATGTTCTTTAACTAATATTATGAAAAAATAATTGATTTATATTTTTCAAATTTAGTATATTTCAGTTGTATTGATCATAAAAACTGAAAGTACAAGATTTTTATGAACATCATGAAATGCTTGTTTGACAAAAAGATTACTATTATAAATAAAATGTCATAAATTATTAAAATATTTGGCAAAAAGATAATCTATCAAGTCTAACAAAAAGATAAATGACTTGCAATGTGAAGTCTCAAGTCAATACTACTAAAACAAATGAAACTGGAAATATAACATAAGTTCTAAATTCAAAACAAGCATAAATATGATTTAAAAGAAAAGGAAGACGTAAGTCTATAACCTTACTCAACAATGAATTCTACTTTAATTTAGACATTAGAATACTATCAAAATTATGCCAATAAAAAAATAAGCATGACATAAAAAATAGATAATACGAAGAATTGCATGGAATTACCTGAAGTAAAGGTTGAGAATGAGAAGGAAATGAAATATACAAAATATAAAATAAACTTTTAATTTGTTTTAGAAAAATAAAAATAAAAAAAGAATTTAAAATAATAGAAATAAAAAAATAAATTAAAACAGATAAATAAAATAGAAATGAAAAGCAATCAACTTGTAATTACATGGACCAGCAATTCACCGCCCCTCCCTTGGAATTGAAGAGTGTAATGATCCCCTGCCAATTACACGCAATTACCTTGACCAAGTAATTACATGGCCAACCAAATAGGCCAGTCAGTGTAATTACACCCAATTACACCAAACCAATTACCAGAGCGGCTTTCTAAACAGGCCCTAATTGAATGTGCTTTTCTTTTCAATAAACAAGAGAATTTTGTAAACAAAAGTCAGCTCCAAGGAGGCAGTGGAAAGTGCAAAAGTACTCCAAAATTTGGGAATTCCTTCACATAGTGCCTTGACCATCTATTTATTTCAGCATTGACTCTATGGCATATATGATATCCTTTTGCCAACACTTTATATTATATAAGCATCTATACATTACGAGAGATATGTTCTCTAAATTCCTTTAAAAAATTTCTGATTTCTTCCAAGACATACTGTCCAAAAATTGCTTAAGGAATAAAATGCCATAGTTTTCTGATTTTTCCCCCTCATCTGTCAGCCCCATCGAGAAGCTAATGCTTGTTTATATACCCTGTCTCCGTGGCATCACCCAATTGATGCTATATACGTTCAAAAACATACTCCAGATCTGTCCTGTGAATCAAGTAATGTTAAAAAAAAAGTTTTGCAGTTTCTATGTCTTCTTCACATAAAAATCCTGCTGCACAAATGAAAACCTCTTCTTTTTTTGCAGCTTGGTTTGTGTGAGACATGCCTCACCTGTAGCAATCCACCCAAAGATAGCCAACTTTTGTTTTCCGAAGCTTCTTCGAAGGCTCCTCCTCATTTTATTAGTCCCATTCTTTAGCAAAAGTTGATAGCAGGACTTAAAGAGTTAAGACTAAAGCTGCCATCATTCTTATCTTTCAGCCATGTAGTTAGTATCTTTTCGATTATCCATCACTTTAGTTTGATTCAGAACTTGTAATAACTGTGTAACTCTCTCTATTTCCCAGTCGCTATTCTTCTAAATTCTAACTTCCAACCATCATTAGTCCAGCTCTGTGCAACAGTGATTTCCTTATCAATCACACCAGATTGAATATGTGACTTTTGATTCAAACTGATCTTCTTATTTTACTTTATAACCTGTTAAGTGCTTGTTGCCTTTATAATATCCTGTTTGTAAGTTTTCAATCAGGAGAATCTTACAACTTGCTAGTAGAAAATACTATATCACGAGACCTATAATGAAGGCGAGGAATCATATTCTCGTCACTTGTCATTGTGAAGTGAGACAGTATTTAAATTCTGTGCACCTGTACTGATGACATTCTTTTACCTATCAAAAAAATAAATATAAAATGATGTCATTTTTTGTTTTTTATTAAGGTCCTGGAATTGGTGGGAACTATGGCCCATACAGGCAGTCTGAGAGGAATGCCCTTTACAAGGAATTTGCTGAAAAACTTTTACAATCCGGTCATGTTTATCGATGTTTTTGCTCAAATGAGGTGATTGTACTGAATTTTGATTTCTCTCCTTTGGTAGTGCTCTCCGAGTTTTGCAGTGAGAGTTTTGAGAGTAAAAATCTGTACATCTAGAATGTAATTTGACAGAAGCAGATATTCGTGCTGCTATTGTTTTAGATTCCACCTATTAGACTAGTTTCAGAAGCATGATGCTCTCAAGTTTGATGCCATCTTAAACTGCTCCATTGCTATTTGCTTGATGGGTCAATACGTTTGTCCACTTTGTGGTTTTAGTATATTTTTTTGAATAATTGTGTAATACAGTAACCATTTTCTGTTGTTTAGGAATTAGAAAAGATGAAAGAGATGGCAAAATTGAAGCAGTTGCCTCCCGTATACACTGGGAGGTGGGCCAGTGCTACAGAGCAGGAAGTGCTAGAAGAGCTGGCAATGGGGACCCCATACACATATCGGTTTCGAGTACCGAAAGAAGGGAGTTTAAAAATTGATGACCTCATTCGTGGTGAAGTTAGTGATATTTCTCTACTGTTTTTTACCAGTAAATTTATATGCCCATCTAGGCTGGTGGTTTTCCTCTTTTTATTGTCATAATTGCAGTCTAGACTTATAATGTTGAACTGCCAACTGGTGAATAAATTGAAGAATTTTTTTTTAGATGTTGTCCAACCTAACAATGACTAGTTTATTGCTTAAAACATTGTGTTTTGATGTTATGCTCGGTTCTTCTAGAAGATTAGAAATAAAAGAAGAAAAAAGGGGGGGGGGGGTTACTTCTCAAGGAAAATGAAGGAAGAAGGGTGGTGGTTCTGAGTAGTTTCTTGGCAGGGAACAATTATCTTAGGATGGATATATATGATTTTAAGTTGGAGGCTGATTATCTATTTCTTAAAAGTAAGAGCTATGATTACACAATGTGATTGAGTTTAAGCTACTGTTGCTTGGGGGTTTGAACCTTATCAACCTTATATAGCTTGTTTTCATATCATAAAATCTTGTATTTTTATAATAATTTAATTGAATTCACAGTAAAACTGAAAGGTGGTTGTTTAATATGTCTTTTAAAACTCTCTTCATGTCATGTCATGTCATGTCATGTCAATATCTTTTGATACTACTCATCTACTATTAAACATCATACTCATGTTATGGTTCTCCCAAATTCTCTCAATTTTCATGAAATGGAACCTTTGCTGTTGACATACTTTCGAACACTTTCAAATATCTATTATGGGAAATCGCAGGTGGGCCACTTTTATACTAGAGATGGTTCAAACTTTTCAAAAGTTAGCTTTAGCTTCACTTTTGTGCTTACTCTCATTTAAATCATTTCAACTTCTTGCTTTCTCATGTATGCTTGGTTAGAGAGACATTTAAATTGATAAAATGGAGTAGAACTTAAGAGATTGAAGAATTTTTTTTAGATAAAAAAGTACTAAAGGATACTAATCTGTTCAATTTTTTTTTTTTTGATAACCGAGAAATCCGTCTGTGATCCGCCCTTTGGACCAATCACAGCCTTCTAAACTTGGTGGATAATGGGCCCGCCCCTCTACCCTTCTCCACTTAAATACCGGGCTTCGCTTTGCATGGTGTAGGGCTTGAACCTGCGACCTAAGCCACAAATCCTCCACCTTTTGCCACTTGAGCTAGGCCTTGGGGGCCTAATCATTTAAATTGAGAAATAGGGAACCTAGATATATTAGAAACTAGATAAAAAAAGGTACTACAATATTTTTGAGAAAGTTAACTGGTATTATAAACAGAGAAGTACACCAATAGTGAACTCCTGTATACATCAAAAGTATAGAGGGTTTGTCAAAAAGAATCTAAACACCTATCTCCCTCATAAACTATTTAAGAAAAGGGTGATGTCCCCCGGATCCTTCGGAATAGTATGAATACACCAAAAGTAAAAGGTCACTAAACAATTCATTTTAATGCTTTGGAAAGGGATACTCTTCTTCTCAAAACATCTCTGATTTCTCTCCCTCCATATTGTCCACCAGATGCAGGCAGGGACAATCTTCCATCTCTCCTTGTGTCCTGTCTGATTTCCATCTCTATTCCAACATGTGATACCTCTCAAGTTAATGAAATACTTCCATAGTTTCTCAGTCACTTTACAATGCAAAAAAAGATGGTTTATTGTCTCTGTCTCAGATTCACAAAAAGAACATCTGGAGCATAAGTCCCATCCTCTTTTCATTAAGTTGTCCTGGGTCAGTACATATTGTCTTGCAACAAGCCATGTGAAACAAGCCACCTTATGTGGTATCTTCCCTTTCCAGATCATCTTCCAAGGCCACAACTCCTTGATTTCAGTTGAAATGTCTAGTAATTTGTAGGCTGATTTCACCTTGAACTTGCCATCTTTCTCCAGCTTCCATATCAATTTGTCTTCCTCACAAGTGAGGTTCTTGGCTTGTTCCAAGGTATTGTAGAACTGAGTCATTCTCTCCACTTCCCAGTCATTGAGGAACCTTCTGAAAGTCAGGTTCCATCCTTGTTCATTTCTGACTTCTAGAATTGTAGCCATTTTCTGCTGATGGAGAATATAAATGTCTGGGAACTGTTGTCTCAAAGGTGTTTGTCCCACCCATATATCATTCCAGAACAAGGTTTTCCTCCCATTTCCCACATTAATCACAGAGTTACTCCACATTCTTGGCCACTGGTTTCTAATAGTTCTCCATAGACCCACACCGTAAGGAGTATTAACCTCCTTAGTAGTCCATGGTCCTTCCTTTCCATATCTTGCAATGATAATGTCCTTCCATAAGCTCTGATCATCTGTTGCTAGTCTCCAGAGCCATTTTAGCAGAAGGCTCTTATTGTGGGCTTTCAAATTCTTAGTTCCCAAACCTCCCTCTTTTTTGTTGGATATAACAACATCCCATTTAACCAAATGAAATTTCTTCTCCCCTTCTCCATTGCCTTGCCAAAGAAAATTTCTTCTGATTGTGTCCAGCCTCTGAATGAACTTCCCAGGCATAGGAAAGAGGGACATCATATAGGTTGGCATGGCATCAAGGACACTGTTGATAAGTGTGACTCTACCACCCAAGGATAAGTATTGACTTCTCTAGTTCACCAACTTCTTTTCACATTTTTCCACCACAGAGTTCCAGATACTCAAGGATTTACTCTTAGCTCCCAAAGGCATGCCAAGATAGGTGGTGGGAAGTTCCCCTATATTACCACCTAATATGTTTGCCAAGGGGCTGATCTCTGGTACTTCATTCACAGGATAGATAAAGCTCTTTCCCCAATTGATATGGAGTCCAGATATTGCTTCAAACAGAATGAAAATAACCCTTAGGTGCTTCAGCTGTTCACTCTCTGCATCACAAAACACTAATGTGTCATCAGCATATTGTAGGTGGGAGATAGACACTCCAGTGATTCCTCTTCACTCACTTTGAAGCCCCTAATTCTGTTATTAACCTGAGCAATCTTCAGCATATCACTTAGACCTCCCATAGCTAGGATGAATAGAAAAGGAGAAAGGGGGTCTCCTTGTCTCAATCCTCTCTCAGAAGAAAAGAAACCAGATGGTGAGCCATTGATCAAAACAAAGAACTTTACTGTGGTTATACAAAACCTCATCCACTTTATCCAGGTGTTGCCAAACTCCATCCTCCCGAGTGTGCGCCACAAATATTCCCAGTTCAAGTGATCATAAGCTTTCTCTATGTCTAGCTTGCAAATAATTCCTGGGTCTTTGGATATGGTTCTCACATCTACACATTCATTGGCCACCAAAATGGCATCCATGATTTGCCTATCCTTTATGAAGGCCATTTGTTGATCATCTACCAACTTTGGCATAAACCCTCTTAAGTCTCTCTGTCAGGATCTTTGAGATGATTTTGTAGAAGCTCCCAATTAGGCTAATTGGCCTGAAATCTTTCAATTCAGATGCTCCCACTTTCTTAGGAATCAGGGCTATAAAAGTGGCATTAAAACTTTTCTCAAAATAGCCCTGATCATGGAAATTCTGGATGGCAGCTACCACTTCCTCCTTAATCACTTCCCAACACTGTATGTAGAATGCCATTGAGAAACCATCTGGGCCTGGTGCCTTATCCCCTACACATGAGAACACACTGTTTTTGATTTCCTGCTCTTCAAATTGGCCTTGCAGTGCACTGTTATCCTCTTCACTGATCATGAGTTGGAATCTAGGATTGAATTGAGGTCTCCATACTTCTGACTCAGTATATAGTTCCTGGTAGAAACTAATTATCCCATCTTTGATCCCAGCTGGTTCAGTAACATTAGCTCCATCTGTGGTCAATTTGTCAATGTTGTTTTACCTCTTGTGATAGTTTGCAATCCTATGGAAGTATTTTAAATTCCTGTCCCCTTCCTTGAGCCAAAGGGCCCTAGATCTTTGTCTCCAGGCCACTTCCTCCCTCTTGGCAATTTCCTCCAACTCGGCGGTCAATACTGCTCTCAAGTAGAACTCATCTTCAGATAAAAGTTCTCTGATCTTGAATCAAATCTAGATAAGCTAGTTGGTTGAGAGTGCACTGTTTCTGCATACCAAGATTGCCATGAAGTGTTTTGCTCCATTCTTTCAGCTTGACTTTCAGTAGCTTCAACTTACAAGCTAGTATATATAGTCTGGTCTTCCCACATAAATTACAGAATTCCACCAGACTTTAATTCTTTCATTAAAATCTTGAGTCTGTAACCACCAGTTCGCAAACTTGAAATAAGAGGTTTGTTTCTCCCAGTTGCCACATTCCAACAACAATGGATTGTGGTCAGAAGTAACTCTAGGTAAGATTGATTGCTTAATCTTCCTAAAGGAAACTTCCCATTCCTCAGAAATCAAGAATCTGTCTAGTCTTGCTGCAATATCTTGTCTGTCCCCTTTCCTCCATGTGAAACTACCACCTGTCAGTGGTAAATCTTGTAGTTCCATATCCTCTATAAAATCGGAGAAATCTTCCATCGCCGTATCAGAAATCAAGAATCTGTCTAGTCTTGCTGCAATATCTTGTCTGTCCCCTTTCCTCCATGTGAAATTACCACCTGTCAGTGGTAAATCTTGTAGTTCCATATCCTCTATAAAATCGGAGAAATCTTCCATAGCCGTATTCAATCTCTTGCAATTGTTCTTTTCTGAGGGTACCTTACTACATTGAAATCCCCAGCCACCACCCAAGGTCCACTAAACAGACTCCTTACTGCCCCCAATTCTCCCCATACTTGTTCTCTTTTGTGTCTACTATTAGGAGCATAGACACTAGATAGATGCCATTCAAAAACCTGAGTTTTCCCGGTGAACTTACAAGTGATACAGTAATCCCCTACTTCACAAACTTCACCCTCCCAAATGCTGCTATCCCATAAAATAATGATACCCCCTCTTGTTCCACATGCCTCTAATTGTGCATATTTGACCCTCCTATTTGCCCATATCTCTTTTATCACCCCCTCTTATATCTCCATTAATTTTTGATTCCTGAAAACAATACACGTCTGCCCTCCAATTGTTCATCATGTTTTTGATCAGTAGCCTCTTCCTTGGATTGTTCAGGCCCCTTACATTCCATGAAACTATGTTAACTTTCATTTAAAACATCTATAAAACAACCCCCCCTGCTTCTTGTACCATAGCTCACGAAGTTACTAGTTGGTTCCAATTTCTTGAGTTCTCTTGGGATCTTTTCTGTTGGAGTCGTAGGAACAATAGCTCCAGCCACCTTCTCAATTGCTTCTCTCTTGCCATCAATTTTCATGAATAGATTCAGAGCTGCTTCTTCACATCCAATAAAGTGCACCCCAAATTCTTTGCTGAGCCTGATAATATTCTGTTGGACCCATGAAGGAATTTCGTTCTCTGCTGCTATACCAGTTTCATGCTCATCTGAATTTAGTGGTATGATGTCTTCAATTATACTTCCCCCTCGGCCTTCTGTTCCATTAACATATTGTTTTCTGTTTGTGTTTCTGTGGTTGTTCTTTCCTCTATTTGGATGATCGACATATTGTCGTCGTTCCTTATAGCTGCTAGGAATTTGAAATACTCATCTCTGTCTCCATAGAATAGATGGACTGGATCGCCTTTCCTGTCTGATGCTACCAAATTCCTGTAATTTGCTTGTATTTCATCGAGCAAAGGCTCTGAGGTCCAATCTGAAATATTGGGCTGCTTTTCATTTAAGTTACAAGCTTGTTGGGCCAGTGGGTCCAGGGCCAACACTTTAATTTATTTTCCTTTCAGCTGCTCTATATCACATGCCCTTATAGTATATTCAATATCTTTGGAACACCCCACGTGAAAGTTCCTGTCACCAGCTGGCAGACGCGTGGATTTTGAAGTTTCACTCTTCTGTAATAACCATTGGTTTGAAGGCTAAGTCCTCCTATCTTGTACGACATCACAGCTACTCTCTCCGGCGAAAAACCTCATCGGTGTTTCGTCCCATACTTGTATGATATACTCGATACCTTCAAAAACTATCTTCACCTCCTTCGGAATGGAAGTACCATTGGCTTTGACTAGTATTCTTGCCCACTTCAGGTGATTGCGAAGTTCTGTTTCCTCCTCTGTCTTCAGCCAGCCACCACAAAAGTCCCCCACTGCTTTAAATACATTCGGAGACCACAGATGTAGAGGGAGGCCCACTAATCTGATCAACGACTGGTTTATGGCAACCCTAGATTGAATTGCACCAGCAGTCGGCGACCACCATAGCAGCCGAACTCCTTGATTCTTCCACAACCATCTTCCTCTAAGAACATGTTCAGCCGCATTAATGGATGCAAACTCGAAGAGAAAGCAGTTGTTTCCCATCTCGTAAATGTTAAGGCCGTGGGCGTGGCTCCAGTTTTTGCTTGCCCATCTGCGGACTTCCGACAGGGTGGGCATCTCAGATCCATTTATTGGAAAGCTACCAACGACGCTCCTGCCTAATAGCTCGTTCCGAGGTTGATTGAGGACTCCATTTATGAAGATGGTGTCCCCTCTCTCCTTTATGACTGCACTATTGATCTCTCTGGATGACCATTTGCTCCTCCTGACAGTCTCTGCATATGGAATCTCTTTATCAACCATTCTGTAATTCTTATTGACTGACTTATTAGCTTTGTAATAAACGAACTTTTCAATTTTGGTGGCCAGATCCCACCAGCCAGCATTGAATGAGATTTCTGGGACTACTAATACTGTTCTGCTCTTGCCTTGAATGCTGATAATGCTTATATATCTACCCTTGTTGTTAAAGTTTCTTGCACAGAATAAGTGTGAAACATGCTCCCGTCTTCTCCATCTTCTAACTATGTTTCCTTTCACCTTTGACGCCTCCTTAAGGATCGAACAGATCCACTCCATCGATTTCTGACTAAAGCTTGCTCTGCTCATCATGTTCCTTCCTCTCTCAGTCCAGTCATACTACATCTCTGCTCGTGATTCATCTCTAGCAATGCCATAAGACTTGAATCCCATTGCAAAGAAAATCATATCTTCCTCCATTGATAACAAGAACAAGGAAATAGGTTAGAAAAGAAAAAAAAAGGAAAGAGAGTATATTGGTTCGAAAGAAGAAAAGAGGAGAGAATTCCGGTGACAGAAGGTCATCGGAGGGAAGTTCTGCCCTCCTAGATTAGGAGAGAGAGATTTTTGGGACATGTGCCTGGGAGTAAATTTGCACTGAATATCATTTCCACTTTTTACCAGCCACATTGTTAACCAGCAAATAGTGATTCAGAAAAAAAAAAAAAGTACTACAATATACTATACCACAATACATAAAAAACACTTTGCATATTTCTTCAATTTTTTTTGCCCCCTTCTCTCAATGATTCAGGTAGGCAAAAGTGGTTATGATAAGAAGTTTTTTAAAATTAATTTTGCTATCTTAATCAGATGGAACTGACAGTAGCACGAAGAAGCTGAAGAAATTATGGAGAAATATCCCTTTGTGTATTTTCTAGAAAGCGTGGAAAGGAACCATAGATGCTTTGAGAATAGTTTCTTTTTAACCTTTTGTAAAGCTTGAATGCTTACAAGAGAGCTGGAAGAAAATTGATGTTAGAGAGACAGAGAGTCCTACTTCTCTGTAGAAGCAAAGAAATCGATTTTCACTCTTACAAGGATATTTGACTATGCGGACACGAAATTTAGATGGAGGGTGCAGAAATATGGCTCATTGAAATGAACCAGATACGGTACAAGATACAGTACAACAACAATACCCAGTGAAATCCCACAAGTTGGGTCTGGAAAAGTTGTGTGTCGTGAGAGAGGCTTGAACTCTTGACCTTGGGATAACAGAAGCTACGAGACCTATGCGTTAGCCAACTACGCCACCACCCATTTGGTCGGAAACATGTCTTGCAAAGGAAATAGTTTCTCTTCACATGTTTGGTTGGAAGTTTGAGAATAGCGTTATTGGGGACATGGTTGTGGAGAATTGTAGTAGAAGTGAATGCTCTTTGGAGGGAGGTGATTGGAAGTACGGAGTTTTGGAAGGGGATGGAGGACAAACAATTGTCTCACTCCCCTACGGATGTGGGCTATGGAGGAAATTTCAAAAGTGTTGGAAGTGTGTAATGGGAACATATCATTTAGGCTGGGTTTTGGGAACATAAGTGGTGCGTGAACAATATTTTGAGAATCTCTTGTAAAAATTGATGTCGGTCCAACAATTATGGAGTATATTATGGGGAGAAGTTCATTGGTATTTCAGATTGAGGAGGAAGTGCATTGGTATTTCAGATTGAGGAGGAACTTACAAGTTTGAGGTTGAAAAATTTCAATACTAGCTCCCACACAAAGTGTCCTGTTTTGTGTGGTTACTGGCAAAGGAAGCTGCGTTGACACAGGAGAATTTGATGAAGAGGGGGATTACAGTGTGCTCTAGATATATTTTTTTTTGTGGGGAAACTGCAGAACAGTCAGTCACTTGTTCATCCAGTGCATGGTCACTGGCCAATTGTGGAGTCTATTCCTAAGGCTACTAAACATCTCATGGGCCATGCCTGGTAGAATTGCAGAGGCCTTATACAGCTGGGAAGAAGCAGGATCACAAGCAAAAAACAAAAACAACTGGAGGATCATTCCTGCTACTATTTGGTGGACCATCTGGAAAGAGAGAAATCCTTAGAGTTTTTGATTATAGGGAGAGTAATATGCAGCAAGTAAAACTGAATTGTATTCTAACTTTGTGTTTTTGGTGTAATCAGATCCACTCTAATGACACTGTCTCTATCATTGATGTTTTAGACTCATTATAGGGATGGGACAGTGCCTTTAGAGTTCATTTTGTGAATATGGTTTTTAGTACAACCCATGTACTGATTTACAGAAATAGAAACAGTTAGCAATCTCAAAAAATTATAATTTCAATAATATTGTTACACCAACAAAAAACTACTATGGGTATATAGTGGAGATGCCAGGCACTATGAAATAATCAATGGTTAGTTGGGTCTTTCAAAGACAGAAGAGAAGACTTACAGCATGGGATATTGCTCCTTTAGGACTCATGTGGACCATATGGAGAGAAGTAGGAGAGCTTCCAAGGGCGTAGTGGAAGATTTTGTACACTTGATGAATAGCCTCTTTTCTCTTATTTACAGTTGGTGCACCCTCTAGGTTCCTATTTGTAAAAATATTGAGTGTTGTTCGTTGAAAATCATATCTTGTTGTGAGTTTTCTATTTTGATTTACTCCTTGTATACAAGCACATTTTTGCAATAAAATTTATTACTTTATAAAAAAACACTTGCATACTCTATATTTTTGGGTTAGGAAGAGAATATCTGGTAGAATATGTACTCATTTAATTGAGAAGTCCTATAATTTCTGCAAAACAGTTGTGTAATAGTAGCTGCTTGGTACTTGGCAATGGACTAAAATTTCACATATCTTTGAAAAAGAGTAAATGATTGAAATGATGTAACTGTAGATTTTCAATCTTTGACTAGAAAGTAACTAAATGCTGGGAATCTCCTGTGCAATGCACGGGAAAAATGCTAGTACATCTTGGTAATTATGGCGGACTGACTCTGTTACACTTTCATGAAGGTCAGTTGGAACTTCGACACGCTTGGAGACTTTGTGATCATGAGAAGTAATGGACAACCCGTTTACAATTTTTGTGTCACAGTTGATGATGCTACTATGGCTATCTCCCATGTCATAAGGTAATAGATTAATCTAATTATAATACTGTATGACCCCCCAAAAAATACTGTATGATGGAACTGATGCGCTAGAGGCCAAGGACTTTGTAAATTCCCACTGAGAAGTTGAGGTGACAGTGAAGAGGGTAATATAGTTATATTATCTATTAGTTATTAAAATGAAACATCAGTCATGATGTAAATACATGTTTAAAATATAGTTCTCAATGTTGTGGCATTTACTAGATGATGGTTATCAAAGTTTATTCCACTTGAAAATGGATTCAGATTGGTGGTAGTGAGGCCCTGAAATGTCAAGGAATGACTATTATAGATTTTCTTTTGATGTAGAAACATGTGCAAGAACAATTTTGTTTCCTTTTCAGTTGTCTCTATCTTACGCGGACTCATCCATTTGTCTTGATATACCATTGTCAAATGGGTATGACACGGTTACCTTGAAAATGTTCTAAAAACTTGCTAAAAATCGAGTGTAATTTGTACCTGAGGGATGAGACTATGACTCCATGTAACATAGGTTATATCATTTTGTTTTCTGCACATGGATAATGCCACCTTTTACATATGTAGCATGCATTTTTGAATTGATTATCTGGTACTCAAGTACTGATGAAATGTTGATGCTTCAGAGCGGAGGAACATTTGCCGAATACTCTAAGGCAAGCTTTAATATACAAGGTACTGCTTTCCCAGTAACCCCCCCCCCCCCCCCAAAAAAAAAAAAAAAAAAAGGGAAAAAAGCTTAAGGGGAAAATAGAGTAGAGAAAATGGAAAAAGAAGAAAAGAATCATGAGGTAGTTTTGTATATGATTTCTTTCTTAGAAGCTCATGGAGAAAAATCTTTGTTACCTTGCTGCAGGCACTAGGTTTTCCAATGCCTCACTTTGCGCATGTTTCTTTAATTCTTGCCCCTGATAGAAGCAAGCTCTCTAAACGGCATGGTGCAACTTCAGTTGGTCAGGTAAATGACAGACACATGATTGCATGCTTTCCTTGTGAAACAGTTTTAGGGGTTTACTTGTCAGGTAGACATGTGTTATTCCTTTACTTTGATGTTATCTACCCTTTCCTTTTGAGCTGGTGAACTGAGAAATCTTAGTGTTTTCCTTTTGCTGACAGTTCAGGGATATGGGCTATTTGCCTCAGGCAATGGTGAACTATCTAGCTCTCTTGGGATGGGGTGATGGTACAGAAAATGAGTTTTTCTCCCTTGAGCAGCTTGGTACTGGATTGCCTCTATGCTGATGTTCACATGTCTAATGCTAGCTTGCAGTCATTACTATTTCACATTTCAACAGTGATAGCTTCTCATTTCATTTGCAGTTGAAAAGTTCACAATTGAACGTGTAAACAAAAGTGGTGCCATATTTGATTCGACCAAGTTAAGGTATTGTATGTATATATATATATCATTTTTTTTTTGATTGGTGAGAGAGTAGCTTCTATTGATATATGCACGGCCAAAAGATAATGCTGGAGGGTTACAACCAGAAACAATAACCATCACAGGTTGTGTAATTCACTAATCAAGTCAATCATGACATCAGAAACATTTACATCTGCCATGCTACAGCAAAAACTAAAGTAAAAAAATTCATCTGCATTTAACTTGTATAACAGAACATTTTGTCTTCAAACATCCTGATGCTTCCTTCATTCTATGAGCTCCAACAAATGGTGGAGATGCAGCAAGAAACCCAAAAACAATTCCAATGTACATATGATTGAAAGCTTTCTCATTTTCCAATTTGCAAAGAATCCCTGGAATACTTTGTCTTCTCCTCGAATCAATACATTGCTATATTTTCTTCTGCTACATGGATAGGCTTGGTTACCAAGACATTATGAAATTTAATTACATTTCTTGATTGTTGTTTAAAATATGGTTATGAACTTCAGGTGGATGAATGGTCAGCATTTGAGATCACTTCCATCTGAAGAGTTGAACCAAATCATTGGTGAAAGGTGGAAGGATGCAGACATCGTTACAGAATCACAAGGAGTTTTTATACAGGTAGAAATTTTCCTCTTTCTTTCATTTCTCAACCACATTGTTACTGAAAGATTTTTCTTAATCATCTTTGTGGAGATCTAACGATGAGATTTTGGAGGATTTTTCTTAATAATCTTTCCCCAATGGCTGTTGCATAGATGCTAGTCATTAAATATCAATTCAAAAAATTGTTTCTCAATGTACTTTGGAGTTATGGTTCTTATACCTGTTAAATTTTCTGTATATATAGGATGCTGTTCTACTCCTCAAAGATGGGATTGACTTGATACCAGATTCAGAGAAAGCACTTTCAAGTTTGCTATCTTATCCTTTATATGAAACTTTGGCAAGGTGATCCATGAAATTATGTTTTAAAACTATACCTATGTGATGCTAAAAGATGAAAAAATTTCTCCTCAAAGAGAATGAATAGTCTAGATAGAAAATATGGAGGTTTCAATTTGGTCTATTCATTAAGGCGGTAATGAGAATATTTGTTGATTAATGAGCTCAATTTTGTTAGAATAAATGAAGGCAACAAATTATAGCAAAATGGAGAGTTATTCCCATTTACTCCATTACCAAGTGAACACAAAAGACGAGTTCCACAAAAAACATTGGTTCTTTGTAAAGGCAACCAATTATCTATGGAAAAGGGTCGTATTTGCCCCTCTACTATCAAAAATAAGCTATAGTTACCCTCCGTTACACCTTTTCAACAAATATCCTCCTATAGTCATACTATAGAGCTATATTTCTCACCCGTTAAAACTTCATTTTCAGCTTTAAAAAGCCATGTGTTATGCTCTTATTGAACCAAAAAATCAGCCTCACTTTTTTGCCCGCACCCAAATCACTCTCATTTCTCTCTATCCTGAAGGTGTAGTTGAGCCTGCAAAATCAATTGTTGGTCCAAAGCTCCCTAATCTTTCTTCTCCCCAATTCCGTCATCTCATTCTTACAACAAAACCAAGTCTTATTAGTTATAATTTACTTAATAAATACAAGGTATAATTATTAAATTATTCCTATTTATTAAATGCTTTTTGAGAATTGAGTAGTACTAAAAAGAACTACTTTAATGTTAAGGGTGTGGTTGAAAACAATTGTCAACTTTAATCTTGAATTCCTAAAGCGACAATTGTTTTGAGCTAAAATGATAGCTGAAAATGATGAAGTACTTATATTTGTTGTGAGGCGGGTGATATAGATGTTGAACTTTGTATTTTTTTGTAAATTAAATAAAAAAGATTATATTAAAAAGTGAGAAATTACATCTCATGTAATGTTCAGTTATATAATTACCACTTGGGCATGATTTAAAATAGAATATAGTGGAGTGCTTTACTTTTAATTCTGGATTTTGTCCAAAAAGCATGCTAGTTTCAACATTACTAGTTTTTTTTTTAAAAAGCATGCTATTTTCCCAGAAAGAAAATTAATTTCTGGCAACAATTTATTCCGTTTTCAATGTTCTATTATAAATCAATTTACACTTTAGAGTGGTGTAAATATAGCCTTGTGTTTTATTCTGATTTTTTCGTTCAATAAGAGCATGACATGTGACTGTCTAAAGCTGAAAATTAAGTTTTAACGGGTGGGGTAAATATAGCTAGTTTGAACGGGTGAGGGGTAAATATAGCTAGTTTTAACTGGCGAGGGGGGTAAATATAATTCTGAAGTATAATTGTAGGGGTATATTCATTGAAAATGTAGAACATAGGGCAAATATAGCTTATTTTTAATAGTACAGGGGCAAATATAACCCTTTTCCGAATTATCTATTCCAACTAGAGCATCATTTATGTTGCAGCTGTAATTAAAATGTTTTCTAGCTGAAACAATATAGCTAGCATTGAATATTAACAGGTGGTGGAAAGCTAATTCAACACTTTGCTCTTGCATATCAGCAACTGGTTATAAGCCAAATCATTTTATTTATGTGGGAAAAATCTTGTATGCAAGCAATGCATAAAAAGCTAAAGAACCTACAATATATATGCTTTTTCTAGAGAAGTTTGTTTTTTTGTCAATAAAAAAAAAACAGTTCTCTAGAGAAGATACACAATCTCCTATACAAACAGGGACCTCATGGGTGCTTGAAAAATTAACGACGAACAATAGGCCATTCCTTATATGTGCATAATCTATCCCCTCAAAACCCTTTTTGTTCTTCTCTCCACAGGACCCACATGAGGGCTAAGGGGTAACATTCCGTGCGTTATGCTGCGCCATGAGAATTATGGCATCATTTAGTTTAACCCAAGCCAATTCAATACCACTCAAAATCTTGTGGCCACCCGATAGTGCAACAAAAGATGATTCACATCTTCGCCTGGACATTTACACATATAACACCAGTTGATATACACCATTTTTCTCTTTTTTTTTTCAAATTTTTGTCATCGTCCTTCTTGCTGCCCATTAAAAATAACACGTTTCTGGGTACTTTGGGTACCCAAACAGTTTAAGTGTAGAAAGTTCAACTCGTCCTTCAATATAAGCCTGTGATAGTATGACTTTACTGAGAACACTCCCTCTCTCTTCACTCTTTACCTCTATAAGTCCTTGCTAGCATGTGTTGTGTTCTATTAGAGTATATCAATCAAACTTGAACTCAACAATCTTCCAGTCTTGTAAATTCTTTTCTATGTCCCAGGTGGTTTGCCTCGAATGACATCTCTGCCTATTTGCCCCAGCGTTTTCATTTCCATAATGTACAACATAAGAGATAACAAGTTTCCTTGCTACAGATCCCTCAAGCTACCAAAAAATCTGCATGTGTTCGACTTACTAGGATTCAGTACTTGACCATGAGATGTAGAACTTGATCCACTTCCTCAACTTATTCCAAATCCTATATTCTTTATGATAAAATGCAGCAACTTTTAATTCACATGGTTGTAACTTCCTGAGGGCCAATTTGCATAAGATCCCTCTCCCTTTTTTGTCTTGTTGGGTCGGCAACTTTATTTGCCACCAAAACCATGTCTAGAATCTCTCCTCCCTTCATGAACTCTTTCTGGGAGATGATGTCTTGTCTAACACCTTTGTAATTTATAAGGTCTTAGTGAAATATTCACTAATTCCGCTGGAGGCAAAAGCACTAGGTGGTATCTTCCCTCTACCTATGATGATGGGAGGTAGAAGGTACCCCGTGAAATTAGTCGAGGTGCGTCCAGCTGGCCCGGATACCACAATTATAAAAAAGTACTTAATATTCAATTACTCGTTGCCTAATCAGCGAAATCACAATAAAATATGTGTCAAAGGCTTGTCTCAAACTTCCTAATTTCTTGGAATGCAACTGTACTCCATCACCGTCCCTTGATCTGCTCCAGCATTGTTGAAAGAAAGTCAACATGAAATTGTCCAAACTAGGGGCCTTGTCTACTACAAGTCTCCAGGGAAAAGAGATGCATGCCAAATGATTTCCAGACTCCTAGAAAGAGAAAGGGATGCACAAGAGAGAAGAGTGGGTGTAGAGAAATGGTGGTTTTGGAAACTATTTGTCACATCATAAGCTAAAATCTTGAAGGATTATGTTAAGCACAGATTCTAACTTCCTCGAAGGATCATTAAGCCAAACAGTGTAAGAAGTGCAAGCAGTCGGGAAAATATGCCTTGTGTAATATCTCCAAACAGTGGTAGGAGTGGAAGCTTCGATGTATTACCAATTAGAAACACCCTGAAATGATGCTAAGAGAAGAAAAGCTTATAGTATGTGACACACTATTTATGGTATGCCATTTGCAGCACGGAAGGAAAACTGATCTTAGAAGATGGAGTCTCTGAAGTTGCTAAGAGCTTGTTAGCGGCCTATGACAGTGGCGAGCTCTGTGGTGCACTTGCAGAAGGCCAACCTGGATGGAAAAACTGGGTGAAGAAGTTCGGTAAATTGCTGAAGCGCAAGGTTCGATCCGAGTATTTTCTTTTTCCCTTAAGTTTCTTTTTCAGTATTTAATGAGGTTGCTTTATGTACCAGGGAAAATCTCTCTTCATGCCCCTTCGGGTGTTGCTAACAGGAAAGCTTCATGGACCTGATATTGGGGCCACCACAGTGTTGCTCTATAAAGCTGGAACATCTGGCTCTGTAGCACCCCAAGCTGGGTTTGTTACATTTGATGAAAGATTTAAGATATTGAGAGAAGTTCAATGGGAGTCATTGAGCTCAAATGTGCCTTTGTCTGCTGGTGCTGTAACGCATTGAGATTGTGGCGATATTCTGTTTTGATTATCCATTGTATGACTTCTATCTCCACCATTCCCAGTAGAAACAAAGAGAAGCTGCGAGCACAAGGGGGATTTTCTTGTGTTTGCATCTCCTCGTCTGGAATCAAAGAGGGCTACCATCTCTAGTGGGATTCCTTTTCTGTATCTTCCCCCTCCCCCTCCCCTTCCCCCTCCACGGGGTAAGGCTGTGCTGATTGTGACACTACGTTTATTTTTCACCGAACAATGGTAGAATAGTTAACAGGGCATTGCAGCTCCAAACTGGGTTTCATTGCATAAACAATGGCCATGTATTGCATTTATTGTTCTACATGTATAGGCTTCCAGTGATTGACTAACAAAGATATATTTTTGAAGTCACAACTCATCAGAAAAGTCATAATCATTCGGACAAGTTACAACCTGAAAAAGTGTCTGCTTTTAATATAATATAAATAAATAGAAAATATAGAAGATATATTAAATTGAATGGCTTTAATTTGAGGTATTATAATAATAATTTAACATTCAAATTATGAGGTGTTTTTTAGTTGTGGTAATTTAACAATCAAAGTAGGAGGTATTTTTAGTTGGGGCATTATAATAATTTAATATTTAAGTTAGAAAGTTCACTTTTAAGATATATATATATATATATATATATATGGAAAAGCTAGGATTTGAGTATTTTACTTGGAAAATAGAAGTCATCCACAAAAGAAAATAAAAGATAAAGAAATGAAAGTCGGATTTAAAAAAAAAAGAAGTTGTGATGCAGCAATATTGTAAATAAATAAAATAAATAATGTGGTAGATTTATTATTGGTTTCACAAAGTTATTGAGACATGAAATAATGATGGTGGCATTGTCGACGACTAGTTGCACTCCTAATTCGTGGTTGAATTCCATATCCCGTCGCTGTAACAACGATAAAGCTCCATTCTGGCAGTCTGGCCCTCGATTTGGTCGTCATCAATCGCGAATACGTTGTTCAAGTTGCTGGCGTTGGGCTCGACCGTCTCTTCCTCCTGGACACGGACGAATACGTTGTTCAAATTGCTGGCGTGGGGTTCGACCGTCTCTTCCTCCCGGACACGGACGCTCGTCTGCTGAAAAGTGCGACGATAGTGATACTGGTATCCAGATAAATGCACAAGGCAACACGGCAATAATCTCCGCTTGCTTTGTTGGCCTCTTCACCGGTATCAGTGTCGTGCTTTTCAACGCTGCGGTGCGTCATAGGTTTTCTATTTCTATTTTTCATCTTATTCTCCGAATATTCATATAATAACTGACATCTCCCTTGGTTAGGTTCATGAAATACGCGATTTTTGTTGGGATGGGATTCCGTCTCGAGGTGCCTCGTGGTTAAGGGAGGAGCCCATTGGAGTAATTTGGCAACGTGTAATCTTAGTACCAGCTTCTGGCGGTTTGCTAGTCAGTTTTTTGAACACTTTCCGAGCTACACTGGACGTTTCAACGCAAGGAAATTGGACATCATCTGTTAAATCTGTCTTGAGACCAGTTTTGAAGACAATCGCTGCTTGTGTCACTTTAGGAACTGGAAATTCCTTAGGACCAGAAGGCCCAAGTGTTGAAATTGGTACTTCAGTTGCCAAGGGAATTGGAGCTCTGCTCGATAAAGGTGCTCATAGAAAGCTATCTCTCAAGGCTGCTGGATCAGCTGCTGGAATCTCTTCTGGTTTGTTCCCACATTATTCTTGGTTCTGATTTAAATATGGTACATTTTTCTTATACTTACGTGTAGCCTGTAAATGTGAATGTGTTTGCATCTCACAAACCAAATAAACTGTACAAAGGGTGAACCCCTTAAGCAATCAGAAGCACTACAAAACCAACTATAAGTTAAGCTTACTTCTTGATTTCAAGGGGAGATGCAATATCAGCTATAATTTTTTTTTGATGACAAGGGAAACCCGCTTCCGCTACCCTTTGGGTGCGCACCGGGTAAAACCCGACTCCTATGCAATAATTAGAACATCAATTTCCAGTGCCTACATTCTGCTTAGTACTATGATATATTTCTGAAGGTTTGTTTAACCAGTTCCTTGCTCTATATGTTCAAACTGTTGGCTGTCAATAAAGTTGAGCCAGACAACTTCTTGGTTCCTGCAAGCTAATACTTTTTCCAGGCTTATTATATAGTAGAAGTAAAACTTTTCCCCCAAATCCTTGACCTTGAGCTGGAAATGAAAATGAATTCAAAGTGTCATTAGGCAACTGTCAAAAGCAAAATACTCAAACTGAAGATTAGGTAAGGAAAGTGAATGTACATTGATTGATGTATTCTTCCTTAGGTAAGAATCCAATCACTTACCCAGCAGCTTATGGACCTAAACTTACCATTGAACTTTTCACATCGTATCAAAAGTTCAGCAAACAGAAAAAACTGACATGTCCTAAAATGTTATTTCATGTCTATATGCACAAGGTTCAATCTTACCATACGTGTGCTATTTTGGTCTTTGTCTTTCAAATTCATCAGATATAATCAATCATGTTGTAAGTTCTTATAATGTCTATGATTATCTTTATCTCTAGTGATAAATGACATTTACCCCAACCACATAGTGTAGTTATGTTGCTTGAGGTCTCTTCCAGTTATGTTGCTTGAGGTCTCTTCCAGTTATGTAGTAGTAGAGTATTGAGATATGGATGATTTAATAGACGACTTTTGTCTCCCTTCAAGTTGAATTAGCAAAAGCAATGCTTCATGCTAGCTGTTGATAGCTAGACAAGGAAAACTCCAATTTACTTTTATGTATAGCAATCTTAAGCTCGAGTAGCAAGTTGGAATGGAATTACATCAAAAAAACCTGGAATTATTTGGTTTGAGTCTTCTACTTGTTTTTCCCAATATTCTCAGTATCTAACTGAACGTGTATAAAGCAATTCCTGGGGAGCCTCAATACAAGGCATTTGCAGTATAAAACAACAACAACAAAACCATTATACCCAATGTGATCCCACAAGTGGGGTCTGGGGAGGGTGGGGTGTACGTAGACCTTACCCCTATCTTTGTGGATAGAGAGACTGTTTCCGATAGATCCTCCGCTCAAGAAAAATATTTTAAAAAATAGGTTTGAAAATTACAAGAATAAAGAAGCTATGAGAAGAGGGAGCAAATAAGGTGCTTTAAACTAGGACTGCCCCCCCCCCCCCCCCCAACAACCAAAAAGAGAGAAATCGCTCGACCGTCTATTAACCTTCTATCCTAATCCTTGATCCTCGACTTCCATGCTCTCATATTTAGGGTTATGTACTCAGTGAGCTGAATGTGTGTCTTGTCTAATCATCTTTCTCCAATTCTTCCTCGGTCTACCTCTACCTTTACCTCTCATTAGCCTGTCACTTCCAATTTTTTTGCTCCTCCTCACTCGGGCATTTGCGCTCCTCCTCTCCATATGCTTGAATCATCTCGGCTTTAGCTTCACCTCCCCCATCTTGTACACCGCGGAGGCTAGTCCTGCCTTGTCTTATATATTCTTGTTCGTAATCTTGTCTCTCCTAGTATGCATGCACATTATCTTAGCAACCTCATTTTTGCTAGTTTCTTCTCATGGACGTGTGAGTTCTCGATTGGTTCACACTCTACCTTGTATAACATAGTTGTTTTAACCACCATTCTATAAAATTTATCTTTAAGTCTTGGTGGAATGCTCTTATCACAAAGGACATTGAATATGAGTCTCCATTTCATCTATCCCGCTCCAATACAATATGTAACATCATCATCGATCTCCCCATTCCTTTGGATTATTGATCAAAGATACTTGAAATTCCTATTCTTAGGGAGAACTTGTGTATCAATCATCATTTCCACATCAGCTTTCTGTGATGCATCATTGAACTTGCACTATGTATTTGTCTTGCTCAATCCGAAGCCTTTAGACTCTCTAGAGTCTATCTCCGAATCTTCGGTCTATCGTTAACTCTTTCGCATGTCAATCAATATCATGTCATTTGGAAATAACACATACCATGGTACCACTCCTTGAATATGCCATATCAATTCATCCATCACCTATGCTATAAACGGGCTAAAAGTTGATCCCTAATGCAACCCATCTTAACTGAGAAGTGTTCGAAGTCTCCTCCCATTGTTCTCACTTAGGTATTGGCTCCATTGTACATGTCCTTTATATCTCTAATGTATGCCACATGTATCCTCTAGACTCCAAGCATCTATAAAACCTCCCTTGAAACTTTGTCGTATGCCTTTTCTACGTCGATTAACACTGTATTCAAGTCTCTTTTCCTATCCCTAAATTGTTCCAACAATCTCCTTAAAAGACAAATGATTCCGTAGTCGATGGCCTTAACATGCATCTGAATTGATTCTTAGAAATAGACACATCCCTCCTTATCCTTATTTCTAGCACCCTCTCCCCAACTTCAATAGTGTGGCTTAGTTGTTTGATTTTTTTTATAATTGTTTCAACTTTGACTATCACCCTTGTTATTGTACAACAAGATCTTTATACTCCACCTCCATTCTTCTAGCATTTTAGTCGTCCCAAAAGTGGCATTAAACAACCCAGTTATCTATTACATACCTACGTTGCTTGTACTCCTCAAAATTCCATCGAAATATCATTTAGTTAGGTCGCTTTTCTCATGTCATCTTACGAATTGGTCTCTTAACCTCCGCAAACTTTATAACCTACAATATCAAAAATCTCAAAGGCTTTCGGAATGCTCTAAAGAACTGTCACGACCCGAGTCATGATGGCACCTACTATACCTTACCAGTAGGTAAGCCAACTCGTAACCCAGAACATCAAGTAATGAGCGTAAGGGCAGAAACTAGCGAAAACAATAATCTAAACAAGGACAACAAGGCGGAAACAAACCAAAAAAAATATATACAGAAATCCCTCCTAGAACCTGGAAGTCACTAGTACAGAGCTGTCTAATAAAGAGTATAAGTCCCAAAAGTGGACCACAACAAAACGTGTCTCAAAAGCAACAAGACTAGCTAAAACAAAAAAAGGAGACAGAACAAACCCAAAACGTCAAGTGCTGCTTTCGTCTCAGTCACGGTGCAAAGAAGGCTAGAACTAATCATGCTTTAATCGATGCGGGACCTGCATCACGAAATAGATGCAGAGTGTAGCATAAGTACCAAAACAACAGGTACTCAGTAGGCATCAAAGGCCGACTGAGCAAAAAGGGTAAAAACAATAAGAAAGGATAGAATCTAGACACAAAGTAGTCAAAGCGGATATGAAAAGAAAGCACACGAGCATACCAGAAATAAACTAAGTACAGCTAAACTAAACCTAACTGGACCCCTATAAGCCCAGAAGGTACACTCGTGCGCAAGTTTAAATAAAACCTGACATGAACCCCCATAAGCCCGACAGGTACACAGAATAGCTAAGTCTATTGAGAAAAAAGAAAATCGGGCTCCCAACCCAAAGTAACCAAGATAATCCATCAGACTCCTCCCAGCTACCAGTGCACTCCAAGCCCAGCTAGAAAGAGTGACCCTAGGGGGCACACCCAACCATACAGTCCATTGCCAGCCCAGCTAGAAAGAGGGACCCAGGGGTGAGGTAGATATCGCGAGTTGTCCTACCATGCTGTCAGCTCCTAGCCCAACTAAAAAGAGCGACCCGGGGACACCCAACCAGCAGCACACTCCCAGCCCAGCTAGAAAGAGAGGCCCAAAGGCGATCGCCGAAATCACCGAGTCTACCCAACCAGCGATATGCTCCCAGCCCAACTAGAAAGAACGACCCCGGGGGTGATGGTATCTCCAATAGGATCCAATCCAACAACAGCTACCGTGGAACACCGTCCACTCCAAGAAATCATAGAAAAGGCTCCAAGCCTATACTATCTCAATCCCACGCCTCTAGGGCTGCACCGAACCTTCGAGAACGCGTCGAAACCGCAAAATTAGAGGGAGAAGATACAGAAGTGCAGCAAGCAGCGATAACGCCTAATCTAAGTCTCAAACTATCAAACTCAAGTCTGCTACTCCAGTCTACAAGGAGCTAAGTCATCCGAACGACGTCGGCAGAAAGTCAAGGCTATCCAGCCCACACGGGTCATAAGTCTAAGGTAATGCTAGTCTAACCTAAACTAAGGACATCATGCTTACGGTTAAGGATGAACAAAACATATAACGCATAGCATACATACATACAATAGCATTTAGCACATAAGCATGTAACTTTACCAAACCGGTTAACATGATACTACACCCGAAATATGGCCAATCGATCCTAACATAAGGTATCTAATCAAAGTAAGTAGGAAACTGGTACCCACCCCAAATTCACTCCAATCGACATGCTTTTACACAATTAAGCTCAATCTAATAGAAAGGAAGCCGTAGCCTACCTTAAGGCCGACCGCGCGCGCCCCAAAATCACTTTGCCAGAGCTTTTCCATCCCGAACGACCTTTGAACGCTGTCACTCTATCAAATATAAGATTACAACGTTAGTACTGTCATTTAGACACCAAAATCACAACAACAGAGACGGGTCAATTTTGGAGTCAAAACGGAAATCGTGGGACCCGCACCAAACTGTCCGGATTTGACTCCGCCAAGAGACCCAAAATAGTACCCAGAACTTGTGTTCCAAAATGGAACACAATTCGGGGCTCAAAACGCAGTAAAACCCAACATGCAAGAAAACCACACTTTAATCAACTTAAAAGAAAACATGCAGCAGTCTAAACTCGGAATTTACGAGAATCGAATGGTGCCCAGCACTCCTTGAACACTCCACGACGTAGCCACGATAATTCCCAACACGTGGGACTTCAAATCACCCAAAACCGAGCTAAAATGAGTGAGATATGACCCAAACAAGGAGGCCAAAAACAAAAGCTCGAAAATGGACCTAACAGTCAGGTTTATAACCAAATTTACCTCGAATGACTCGCACCCGACAACTTCCGAATACTCTACAGCGAAGCCAACAAAAATATGAAGCTCCCGCACTTCGAATCGTCTAATTCAGTTGAGAGATGAGAGATGAGAGAGTTAAAAGGTTTTAAAGTTTTGAAAGGACTGCTGATTTTCTGCATTTGTATCAGATTTTCAGCATATTTTTCGAAAATTTAAAAACTCCGACAGGGTGCTCTGAACTCATTCGGAACTCCGTGCACGCAAACGAGATATGCAACCATACCAAATTCAATATTCCGGACTCAATGACACAGTCAAAATTTCCATACGAGGTCATCTTGACGAAAAGTGGGTCCCACACCCAAATGTCATTTTAAGTCAAAAACCACAAAAAGGCTCGAAAAAATATCGGAAACCTCGGGACACAAAAGAAGGGTCAATCTAGACCAAACTCGACATTCTGGAGCTAACTACGTTGACGGAATTCTCATCCGAGCGCGTTTACTCAGAATGTTGACTAAAGTCAAACTTGGGCTTAAACTTAAAGTTAAAACGCCTAATCGCACCGACTCACACTGAAAACCTCGGGAGTCATGCCGACCATGCTACTAGCCTAAAATGACCCTTCCAGTGTTTTGGACGGCGAGAGGTGACAAAAGGCGACGAGGGCCTGCCTCGCCACGCGGCGAGGCGCTCACCTTTTTGAATCGAGGCGCCAATTAATACCAAAAATTAAAAATATTTAATTGCATATATAAAATATAAATATCCAAAATCTCAATAGCAAATAAGTCAATAACATATATTAGCAAATATTTCAATTCAAAAACTAAAAGTAGATACTAAAAGTCTAGAACTTTAAAGACCCAATAATTCAAAAGACAATACTAGAACTCTAAAAGTCTATTCTTCTTCAAAACTATCCAACTCTTGAAGATCAACATCCTCTACATCATTATATTGCTCCTCATCTTCTTCCTCCTCGTAGTCTTCATCAATTAGTGTCCGAGTCCTACTTGAAGTTGAACTTGTAGATGTAGTTTCTACTCCTTTGCCCTTGTCAAGTGCACTTGATCTTGAAGAAAGTCTCCTAAGAGGATAGATACTCTCATCAGCTCCAATTGCCGTAGCAACACTACCCCAAGTAAGATCATCATCCTCATATACTAGTTCATCTTCTTGATCTTCTGGGCATCCAACTAACCATTCATTTGAATCATCAATGTTATCCAAGCGAATTGGATCAATGAGAGCACGAGCATCATAACGACGTTTCAATGTTCTATTGTACTTCATGTACACTAGATCATTGAGACGCGATAGTGCAAGCCTTTTCCTCTTTTTGGAATGAATCTGTGCATAAGTTATAGATATTAACTAATAGATATTGATAATAATATAATATGGAAATTAGGATATAGTTTTTTTACTTACGTGTTCAAACACACTCCAATTTCGCTCACATCCAGATGAGCTACAAGTTAGGCTTAATATTTTCATGGCAAACTTTTGCAAGTTTGATGTTTCACTACCAAATAGTGACCACCATTCAACTATAATAAAATAAATTTAAAGGTTAATGAGTATAAAATAAGTCAAATAATTTAAGTAAGAGCTAAATCAACTTCCTTACCCGGTGACCTTGTGTCTCTAGCTATTTTAGCCGGACCACAACCAAATAGTCCATCCGCCATTTTGTACCTAGGAAGCTCACGACTAGTAAATCTTGTATTGCTGTATCGGGGATCATTTTCTCAACACATGCATAATATTCAGTCCACAGACTCTGTAGTAAAGTTCCCTTTTCTTGAGCTTTATAATACAATCCTGGGTTCAAAACATGGCCTGCAGCATGCAAAGGCCGATGGAGTTGGTCTGACCACCTTGTATCAATAATTTCAAACACTTTCTCATATTGCTTCTTAACTCCACGAAAACCACGTGCAATAGTTTCTTTGGCTCTGTCCATTGCTTCATAAATATAGCCCATTGGTGGTCTTTTCTCCCCATCCACCAAACGAAGCACTTTTGTCAAAGGACCACAAACTGTAAGTGCTCGAACAACATCATTCCAAAAGTGGGCAGAAATAATAAGATTGACAACTTCTTTCCCCAAAGTTTCCTTTGCAAATTTACTTGAAGTCTATTCGGTTGAGTGGACTAAAGTTCTCAAGTTTTTTCTTTGTATGTACATAGCTCTCAAAGTCAAGAAGGCCGTTGCAAATCTTGTCTTGGCCGGTTTCACCAAATTTCTTTCCTTGGTGAATTTTCTCATCAAGTTTAACAACAATGGCCTTTGACTAATGTAAGAATGGATTCTGATGGCCTTCTTAAATACTGTTAAAGTAAGATTATATTAATCAGTAGCTAATGAGTATTAAAATTGACTAGAAAGAAAGTTAGAGGATAGGAGAGTGATATTACCGGAAGCATATGGCTTAACCTTGAATATGTCACCAAACATCAAGTTGATGCAATGAGCGGCACGTGGAGTCCAATAAATGTGTGGGTACGCACCAATCATCATGCTTCCCGCTTTAACTTTCTCACTAGCATTATCGGTGACAATTTGTACAACATTTTCCGGTCCAATTCTTTCAACAGTGCTTTCAAACAACTTGTACATTTTGGTGGAATCGGTAGATTCATTGCTAGCATCAACAGAACCAAGAAATACACTACCAATTGGAGAATTCACCAAAATATTGATGATCATTTTACCATTTCGTGGCGTCCATTTGTCCATCATAATGGAACATCCAAACTTTGTCCATTGCACTTTATGCTCATCAACAATTTTTTCCACTTTCTCCACCTCTTTTTTTAGGTGAGTAACTCTAACTTCATGGAATGTAGGAGGCTTCATTCCGGGGCCATGTTGTCCTACTGTCTCAATAAATTTATCAAATGATTTGTGATTGACACAATTAAAAGGAAGCCCCGCATCATACATCCATATTGCAAAAGCACTTACTGCATGCTCTCTTAGAATTTTCTTTGTTTCATCAATTCCTCCTCCTTTTTCAAAGCCTCCTTTTTGTGTTGATTTCTGCGAAAAATAGAGATTCATAGGGCCTTTCGTCACACTCTGCGCGGTGGATGATGCATCTCCACTAGAAGATATCTTTGGAGTTTTGGAGGGAGGCATCATTTCCGCATATTCATCCATATCATCAAGATCATCAATATCAATATACTCTTCCGGCTGCCTCACTTGAAACTTGGGATTATTAGCGATTTTATTTTGCATATAAGCCCTTACTTCTTCTCTAATCGCCGACGGACAAGCTGTACATTGTTTAACATTCTTGAAACCACCCACTAAATGTTGCTTGTGTCGAGTTATTCCACCATTAAAAGTACTCCCACAAAAGTTACAATTAATTGAATCTTTCGTTGCTCCTTGAGTACCATAATTCCATCCAATATCCCTCTTTTTGCTAGCATCCGCCATTGAATTCAGTCAATTCACTATTTATGGACAAATGAATAAATAATTATGGAAGAATTAATTTTTTTTTTTTAAATTATAGGCAATAAGCAGTGAGCCAGTGACAGTGACAGGAAAAAAACAGAGCGGTGAAGGCAGCTGGCAGCAAGCTACTGTATCTCAAAAAGAGAAGTGAAGGCAGCAATTATAATTTTTTTAAAGTATCACTGCTCTGCTTATAATTTTTTTTTAAATTATAAGCAGTGGCAGTAAGCAGTGACAGGGGAAAAAAACAGAGGAAAAAAAAGAGCAGGTATCTCAAAAAGAAAGAAGAAAGAGAAACGAAGAAGAGGACTGAAGTCACTGAACTCTGAAGAGGAGAAGAATAAATCTGAAGAAGAAGAGAACTCAAGAAGAAGAAGAAGAACTGAAAAGGAAGAAAAGAAGAGGTATACCTGGCGGCTGGTCGTGCGATGAAGGAGGAGAAGAGACGCGAGGGGAAGAGCAGCAGCAAGCGACTGAAGGTGGAGGAGATCGTGTGATTGAAAATAGAAAAAAAAAACCCTAATTTTGACTAATGTATTAAGTCAAATCTTTTTAAAAATTAAAAAACCAAAATGGCGCTGCCATTTATGTCGCCTTCTGGTCACCTTAGGTCGCCTTTTTGATGTCACCTCGCCTCAGTGTAGAATGGTGAGAATGGCTCGCCTCGCCTCGCCATATCACCTTTGGCGAATGGCGCTCGCCATATCACCTTTGGCGAATGGCGCTCGCCATTCATAACACTGGACCCTTCCGGAGCTGATGGAATCGTCAGAATTGGATTTCGATGTCATCTTCTTGAACTTTTGATCGAAAATGATCGTTTAAGGTTCATAAGCTCCAAAAACACTAAAACTCCAGGTGATCGAACTGTCAGTCCCAGCAAGTCATAAATGACTTGGGGATGCTACATGAACGCTCTAAACGACACACAAAAGGCAAAACACAGAAATGACCAGGATGGTCATTACAAGAACCCAGCACAACTTTCTTGTCCCCTCTTCATTTAAGAGTTTATGGAAGTTTGCCTGCCATCTTCATTTTATGTGTTTTTCTTCTACCAATACTTTGCCATCCTTGTCTTTTGCATCTTAATTGGTCTAGGTCGCGAGTCCTCCTTTCTCGTGCCTTCTTTTCCCCACCTCTGTTCTCTAGTTCTTCATACAAGGGTTCTAATGTTGTCATTTTAGCCGCCGTGACCACTGTCCTTACTTCGTTCTGCATAGTCTTATACGTCTTCCTATTTGGCCTCTTCTTTTCCTCATTTTTTCTCTGTGGTAACTGGTAACTTCATGGAAGCAACCTTTTTTGTCTAAAGCTTTCCTTTGGACCTCTCTATTCCACCACCAGTCCCCCCTATGTCCACCAAAATTACCCTTCGAGATCCCTAACACCTCTTTAGCTACTTCCCTATAGTTGTCCTAATCCACATACTTTTTGCGTCCCCATTACTCTCTTAGGCCCCGATAGCCATCAACTTCTCCCCCAACTCCTGAATTTAATTATTAGTCAAGCCCCCCAACTTAATCCTTGGTTGGTCAGACAAAGCCCTCTTTTTCCTCTTTTAATCACTAGATCCATTACTAAGAGCTTGTGTTGTGTTGGGTTGTAAGGTTCTCACTCGGGATAACCTTATAATCCTTGCATAAACCTCTATCACTCTTCGTAAGTAGTAGGTAATTGATTTGAGTCTTTTCCACCGAACTACAAAAGGTGACCAAGTGCTCCTCATTCTGAAATCGCAAGTTAGCTATCACCAAATTAAAGACTCTTGCAATATAGAAAATGCAACTCCTCATTCATTTGACAACTGAGTAAAAAAAAACCAGGCATTTGCAGAGTTCTTTCTGAAAGTCCATGAAGGGGCACATATTCTATAGAGATAGTCTTGCCATTATTTTCAGGGTTGAACTAGGTATTAGAGGATTTCCCAGGTTTTATTATTTCCAAAATTCTGCCAGGTCCTATTTTTTGTTGAAGTACTTGAAGTTAAATAAAATCAAAATATAATTTGTTAAGTATCTTGGGGAAGTCATTCACAAAAGGTAAGTATATGTTTGAATTATGAACTGTGACTTCTACTGCAGAAACATACGCAACTGCTCTTGGGTTCATATGTTGCTGAAATTGTACTGCTGACATAGATTGGCTTTGTATGGTTCCTGCAATTTAATTGCTAACATGGATCAGTTTGTATGGTTTTATGTGGGATGGTAAATAGAGTCGAAGAGACAAGAAGGGGCTAGAAAGAATAGATGGTTCATTTGTAAGTTGACTACTCTATTTGCTACGGGATATGATGTCCATATTCCACTTCTTTGTAGTTTCCCCTTATTGTACAGAGTTCAACTCATCAAGGGAAATTCACTTCCTTTTGACTGAATAGTGCTAGTTTCAGTAGTACCGTTTATTATATGAACCATTTAATTTCATTGACTAGATAGAATAGACTGCTCATCGACTAGTTGCTAATGTAATGATAACTCCACCATCTTTGCAAAGTCACCTAATGAACTTGTCCCTCAATTAATAGAACACTTCTTGAATGTTTCTACAGTATGCTCCATGCCTGCATGGTTATATCAATTCTCCTTTGCACTGTGAGAACTTGAACTTGGTGAGCGGGCATTCTGTATGATTGACATCTTGATGGAAGACGACCGTTCTGTCCCTGTATTAGATAATGCTTCTTGCATTGCCATTAAGATATTATCCTTAATAAAATATTTGCCATTTTTCTGGAACAATGCAGGGATGTATCTAGCTGGTGATTTCACATCAATAGTCCAAATTAAATGAAATGGTTCACAATTGTCGATTCCTAAAGGATGATTTGTGGAATCTGATCTCAAACGATTTGTTACAAGGAACATAAATACGAAATGTCGTTTGTGTTTATTGGAAGACAAAAAATCCTTTGACAGGCAAAGATTTTATGAACTTAATTCAGAATATTTGCGGCCATTGTTGAGAAAGAGAAAAAAGAATGGAAGTTGATTGAGTTTAGTATCCAAAAAAAAAAAGGGAACAGAATGTCACCTAATGCAGTTTCATCTTAGGAAACTTTGCAGGAAAAGAGCAAGAGTGATAATAATTGTGAACTATTTCGTTTTTCTGGATCAGTTATTGTGACCTATTTCTTTGTCATTCTTCATTGCTAACAAGCTAATGTAGCTCCTCTTCTATAGTTGTTTTGATTTGTCGGTGGATGTTCAATGAACATTTTCTTCTTTCTATCTGCTGTCAGCATCTTCTGCCTTGTAGGAGTTCATTTTCTGGAAATATTTTACTTCTTGTTTTGCTAATAATTTCCTGTAATATCTTTTCAGTGACTCTCTCTCCATGATTAAACTGTTTGTCACTTTGAAACTCTTCTTGTTTTCTACTTAAAGGATTTAATGCTGCTGTTGCGGGTTGTTTCTTTGCTGTGGAATCTGTGTTATGGCCATCACCTGCAGAGTCTTTGTCCTTGACAAATACAACTTCAATGGTTATTCTGAGTGCTGTTATAGCTTCTGTAGTCTCAGAAATTGGTCTTGGCTCAGAACCTGCATTTGCAGTCCCGGCATATGATTTTCGTACACCTACGGGTAATTTTGAACTTGTTCCCTCAAGTTTGCATCTTAAATATATTTGTACAACTTACAGGTGAAACCATGAGCTTCAAAGAAATCTGTGCCTCAAACAATGACACACACACTGATCCAAACAAGAAGCGGTCGATTTTTTTGAATATCAACTTTGAGGACTTGGACTTATGTCTGCATTATTGTATATTATATGCTGAAATTAGTTTTTCCAATTGCAATTTGATTCCTATAGTTCTAAATTCATATATGTTTGACATTTATGTGTTCACTTTGAAGAAGTGTGTGCTTACTTCTTGTTTTATGCCTCACGGACCTTGTCACTTTTTTGCGCTTATTTTCTCTTAAAAACACTGACAACAAATACATCTCAATAACAACCTAGTTATGATTGGCCATACAAATCATCACTATTCATTTTACTCCATTTAGTGGTAGCCCTATTTAATTCGAATATTAATACTTGATAGTATGCCGAGGTTCTCTACATTTTGTATTTAGATATCAACAACATACCAGTGTAATCCTACATTTGGGGTTTGGGAAGAGTGGTGTTTATGTAGCCTTACTCCTACCTTGTGAAGGTAGAGAAGTTGTTTTCAATGGACATACGAATCTTTAAATAGACTAAAGCATAATGTAAATGTACCATCATGAGTAAACCTTTGTCCAGATAGTCGGGTTTATTTATAAGGAGCTTTACCTTTTAGTTGTGTTCTTTTTTTCCGCTAAGTCTATATTGATTCCAAGAATCTATAGGATAAAATCATTTAACGCCTTAATGCAATTTGACCTTTAAACATACCTAGAACTTCCATTGCTTTCTTAATGCAATTTACTTTTCTAAAAAAGTAGAATCATTTAATGCTTCAAGAACTTCATTTCCATAAGTTTATGGTAGCCTAAGATGAATGGCTACGGTACATCAATTTAATAGAATACACGCCCTCCTATTGCTATCATTTTTATCCTATTATTTCAAGAAAAATACTAAAGGAAATGATGGAAATTGGAAAAAATAATAAATAGTTTCCTTAAAGTCCAAAAAGGAGACGAGTGCACTACTATCTTGGAATTCAACAATAGTATCCATCAAATTAGTTGTGACTGTGGAGAAATGGAGAAAAGAATCAGTTATTGCATCTCTTCTGTGAGATACTCGATTTTGGTGAATAGAAATCCATGTGGTTTCTTCGGTAGTTCGAGGGGATCGAGGCAGGGAGATCCTTTATCACCTATGCTCTTAATTTTGGTGATGGAGGCTTTGAGCAGAATGATGGATAGAACTGTTTTAGGCGGACATATCAAGGGTTTCAAGGCCACAGTTGGTGGTGACAATTCTGTATTGGTTACACATCTTTTATTTAAAAAAGATACTTTGTTGTTTTGTGATGCAGATGGGATCTAGTTGAACTACATTGGACAAGTGTTGACTTGATTCTAGGTGGTATTAGGACTAAAAATCAACCTCAGAATAGTGTGAGATCGTACTGACTGGAGAAGTTGGTAACATTGATTTGTTGGCTCAAGTGTTGCATTGTAGGTGAAGATACCTATTACCTATCTTGGGCTTCCTCAGGCGCATCAAATCACAACGTTTGAAATCCGATCATCCAGATGGTAGAGAAATGGCGGGCAGACTGACAGAAAAGGTACTTGTCCAAAAGAGGGGGAAGGAAATACTGATGAATAACACTTTGTCGAGTATCCCCTACTTATTTATGTCCTTGTTAAATGCTCTTACCAGTGTGATAGGTAAGATAGAAGGTTGCAAAGAATTTCCTTTGGGGTGCGATGGCTAGGGAAAAGATGTTTCAGTTTTCACTTAGGGAAAAGATGTTTCAGTTTTCACTTAGTGCGGTGGGAGATTGTGACATATCCTAAACGGTGGGGACGACTTGAAGGTCTTCAACTAAGCATTTTTGGGCAAATGGTTATGGAGATTCAAGGTCTTGGAGAAGCATTATGAAGAGGGGTAGTAGCGGATAAATATGGTGTTATGGAAGGGGGATGGAGAACATATGTGATTACTGTGTCGTTCAGGTGTTGTGTGTGGAGGAATATTATGAAGGGATGAGAAGCTTTTTATGATAACATTTTTTTTAGATTAGGTTGGGAGTAAAGTTAGTTTGTGGGAGTAAAAGTGGTGTGGAGGTTTGGTACTCCAAGATGATTTCCCAATTTTTTTGAGAGAAGGTAACTTGTATTATAAACACAGGAATACTCAGGAGTATTCCAATAATACTTAACAATCAGAAATACATAAGTGTTGTTGTTTACCTATGAACTCATTAAGAATTCTAAGATACTAGGGATATCCTCATCTTCATGAGGATATTCATGTTTACACCCAAAATAGAAAAGAGCTAAACAATTCAACTTCATCTTCTCCATTGAGCAACTCTTGCTCTCAAAACATCTCTGATTCCTTTCCAGCCAAATAGTCCACCAAATGTAGGCTGGGACAATCTTCCATCTCTCCCTGTGCCCTGACTGATTTCCATCCCGATTCCAACATGCCAAAGCTTCCTTCATGTTTCCTGGCATAGACCAATCACTGTCTCCTTACTGTGTAAAAAGAGATGATTTATTGTCTCTGACTCTCTGTCTCACATTCACAAAAAAAAAAAAACTTCTGGATCACAAATCAAGGCCCTTCTTCGTACGGTTATCCTGCATGAGAACAACCTGTTTTGCTAAGAGCCAAGTAAAACAGGCCACCTTGAAGGGCACCTTAACTTTCCAAATCATTTTCCATGGGCAGTAGCTTGGTTGAGTGTGTGTCCTCTGTGAGTTTTTGTAAGCTGCTCCAACTGAGAGTTACTGGGTTTTTTTTTTTTTTTTTAGGCTGGTAACATTAGTCTATAGATATTCACAGGTAAACTACAGCCAAAAGTGTAGTTCCCCTTCAAAAAATATTACATCTTACAGAATCTTTGACTTGATGAGATTGATGCCTATAAACAATCTAGTACATCAAAGATGTCTTCTGTTCTAGCTAAAATATCTTGTTTACACCAAAAATAGAAAAGAGCTAAGCAATTCATTTTAATCTTCTGAAGGCTATTCTGTACATTCTCAAAGCTCCTATTGTTCCTCTCTTTCCAAATTGTCCACCAAACGCATGCTGGGACAAACTTCCATCTCTCCTCCTTTGAAGCATTGCCATCCCTAATCCGGCTACTTAGAACTCCTTTGATGCTTCCTGGTTTCACCCATGAAATTCCTTTCAGGCAAATGAACATTCTCCATAGCTGCTCAGTCCACTTACAGTGTAAAAAAAGATGGTTGATCGTCTCTGCTTGCTCTCCACACAGAGTACATCTAGAGGCAATTTGATATCCTCTTTTCTTCAGGTTTTCATGGGTCAGAACGGCTTCTTTTGACAGCAACCATAAAAAGCAATTCACTTTGTAGGGCACCTTTGGTTTCCAGATCATCATCCATGGCCAATCTGTCTCTTGGTCTGCAGTCTTGTTGAGTGCCCTGTATGCTGAATTAACTGAGAATTTACCATGAGTGTCGCTCTGCCAGACCAGTGAGTCCTTCTCCTCAGTAAGATTGCTAAAATTATCTACTGAATTCTGGAGTGCAATTACCTTCTCTGTTTCCCAGTCATTTAGGTGTCTCCTTAGGAACAAATTCCAGCGTTGACCAGTCCACATTGTGGCCACTGTTGCCTATTGTTGTTGACATAACATGTATAGTTCCGGGTGCAGTTGTTTCATGGGTATTGCTCCATTCCATTTGCCCACCCAGAAGGAGGTCTTCTGCCCATCGCCCACTTTGATTCTGGATCTGTAATACAACATAGGCCACAGGTTCCTGATTGCTCTCCATACAGTGCAGTTGTATGGAGTGTTAACCACTTTTGTCATCCACTTGTCCTCCATGCCATACTTTGCTATGATGACCTCCTTCCAAAGCGTATAATCTTCATTGGCGAATTTCCACAGCCACTTCAACATGAGGCTTTGGTTTTGCTTCCTTAAGTTCCTGATACCTAGGCCACCTATATCCTTGTTCACTATCAGTTCCTCCCATTTAACTAGGTGGAACTTCTTTTTGTCTTCACTGCCTTGCCATAGGAAATTTCTCCTAAGGGCATCGATGCTCTTTGATACACTTGCAGGCATTGGATATACTGACATCATATAGGAAGGTAGTGCATCAAGGACACTATTAATTAAAGTTAGTCTGCCTCCCAAGGAGAGGTACTGACTTTTCCAGTTGGTGAGTTTCTTTACACATTTCTCTAGAACCCCATTCCAGATACCTTTGGACTTGCTATTTGCTCCTAGAGGTATGCCTAGGTAGGTTGTTGGAAGTTCCCCAAGAGAGTTACTGGGTTCCTTGCATCGTTTCAGGATATTTAGAAATTCAACACTTCTATTCACCTCCCAATCATTTAAAGGTCTCCTGAACCTTAAATTCCAACCCTGAGCATCTCTCATTTCTTTGACAGTGGCCACTTTCTTTAGACTCAAGCTGAATAGGTCAGGGAAACTAGCTTTGAGTGAAGCCTGTCCCACCCAAACTTTCTCCCAAAATAGAGTTTGTATGGGTCTATTCCAAAAGGAATTCTATGTTCAACATGTTAGGGGTACACAAGGGAGTGAGACTTTTTGGGATTTGAGGTTCAAGATAGATTCCAGGATTGGGAGGTAATCAAGCTTTAGAGATTTACTTCACAAGCCATGCATGCCAAGCGACAGTCCCGATGTCTTGAGCTGATAGTTGGGGAGTAACAAATTGTTCTCTCTCAACTCTTTCTACAAAAACAGTTTTCCACATGATACAATCTAGGTTTCTAAGGTGTCGAAGAAAGTGTGCTTCTTCACTTGGTTAGTTACTAGACAGGTGATTTTGACAGCGGAGGATATTATTAAATGAAAGGTTGTCTACATAAGGTTGTGTTTCCTTTATAAGGAGGCTAGCGAGAACGTGGATAACATTCTACTTCATTGCAAACAAGCCACGAGGTTATGGTGAGATATCTTTAGATGGTTGGATATTTCTTAGACTATGCCAAGATCAATGAAGGAGTTGTTGTTCAAGCTGAAGGCACAATGCGTGGAAAGTTACTCCTTTTGCCCACTGTGGGTTATTTGGAAAGCGAGACGTACGAGAGCTTTTAAAAGGGTGGAGATGAGTTTTGTTGTAGTCTCCGATCCCTTATTTTCTTTTGGTGCGCCCGTGTCATTCATATTTGTATAGATTATTAGGTGGTGTTGGGAAAGAACCATATTTTGTAGGTTTCTCCTTTTTTGGTATACCCCTTGTATACAACCAAGTTGACCTTATTATTTCCCCTTGTATACAACTAAGTTGATTTTATTATTTTCAATGAAATCTTTTACTCCACTTGATAAAAAAATGATAATTGAAGTATATCTAAAACCTAAATATTTGTAGAAGCATATGGTTGTTCTAAAATTTGAATCCTACAATCAATGGCGCTAATGTCCAGTGTATAGCCCTAGCTGTGAAACTATTTGGAACAGAATAAGGAACTTATTGGAGGAATTGATATCTAACAACCAGTTCTAAAGTTCTAAATTTGTTGACAGGATAATGCTGATATTATGATATGATGTGTTGGTCGGCCATAAACCTCTAAAAATTAAGTTCCCAGATTTATACGGTTTTGCGCTCATTTGATGGCGCAATTGCACAACAAATGAAAAACAAGGTGGAACATCTTCTTCCGAATGAATATTGAGGATGAGCGATAGAAAGGTTGATTCAGTTGCAAAAAAAGCTTCAAGGGTTTAGGTTGATGCAATGTGTTCCACCAATTGACTGAAGACTTGATTATTGGTATATCGATCGGTCCAGCACCGATTGAAATAGGAGTCGGTTCGATAGAAAGCTTTTGAAAACGCAGTGGCGCTAGGGAAGAGAGAAAGTTGCAGAAGTGCTTCTAGATCGTACTCCTGTCTTCCCCCTTTCTCGATTGGAACAATCTTCATTCAGGAGACGCCAAGTTCCATAAAAAATTGGTCTGGATACCTAAGGTGTTCTGGAAGGTACGCTTTTTCACGTGGCTAGCTACTAGAGGGGTGATTTTGTCGGTGGTGAATCATTGGAAATGAATGGTTTTGTGCTTGAGCTAGTGTTTCCTTTGAAAGGAGGCGGGTGAGGATGTGGACCATATTTTGTTATATTGCAAATTACCCATTAAGTTATGGAATGATAAATTTAGATTGTTCGGCGTTTCTTGAGTAATGCCAAGATTCGTGAAGGATATGATGTTCAGTCGGAAAGGTGGAGCTAGAAGAAGGCACAAGACTTGGACTGTTACCCCTCTTGCTTTAATGTGGCTCATTTGGAAAGAAAGAAATATGAGAGCTTTTGAAGGGGCGGAGATGAGCTTTGTTCATTTGAGGAGTAGTCTCTGATCCTTAATTTTCTTTTGATGCACCCATGTAGTTCCTGCGTATAAAAGATTGCATGTCTTTTAGTGAGAACCATTTCTTGTAGGTGTCATGTCCCGAGCCTACACCCTTGTTGGTCCCAAGCAAATCCTTAGCTTGACTTACTACTATGGTGAAGGTTATAACGACTATGCGGAAGCTTTTAAAAGATGAGCATGCAATAACATTCTAAAAAATGTTTGAATTATAAAGATGTTTGTAAAATAACTGAGGCTATGACTAAACTCAATTGACTTATATATGAAGTATCTAATGTATTGAAGATAGGTGCTTGGACAAGATCCCCGGCTACCTGGATACTCTACTAGCAATGTCTACTAATTATTGAAATCTAAATTAACTGGAGCCCTTCGAAAGTTAGGAGGCCTCACCAAAAGCTGAGTGAAGGTGAGATCCTAGTGATGCATTTGTTCCCAATCTTGAACACTTGAATCGGCATGGTAAAAAGATGCAACACTGAATGGCGTTAGTACATGGAATGTACGACATGTAAAATAGTTGAATGTGACAATTGGCTAAAACTAAACATACTGAGCTAAATGAATAACTCTGAAGATGGATTGAAATAAAGTTAACGGAATAGTAAAGCATGCATGTGTACTTTAAGAAGAAAACTTTCTGACTAAAAATATGCATCAATAGCAAATATTGAATATAATATAATTTTACTTCTCTAGGGGAGTTTCTCTTACAGACATCCATCACATGAGCCTCATGATGATACAACGTCTTATCCACGTCGGAGCTATTGTATACCTTTTCAGGGTAAAAGACGAACTCAACTAATGGATCCAATTTTTGAGCCCTTACTTGGGGCTTTCTAAGGAGTTGTCCGAATCAACAGTATGATCCTATCATACACTGGTGGCATAATTCTGGGGTTTGTATTATCTAAACCCTTACCCAGCTCGGTGCTCGATACTACTCCCTAAACATGCATTGGTACTTAACAACTTTGAAGTTCTTTTGATAGATGCATTGAGATTATCTCTAAACATGCATTGTGATTATCTATATAATTCTGGGGTTTGGATTATCTTTAATTATTTTTTTGAAATTGGTAACTTTGTCTATTCCTCAAAAGTCAGTACTAAAACTGTACTGGTCAGTATTTACAACATGTACTTCAAATCCTACTATCTTTTACTAAATTGAGTCTAGTACATCAATTATGGAGATAGTATCATTTGAGTATAATTGATTACACCAAAAACATAGTAGCATAAGACAATTTAGTTCGACTTTTTGCATACTATTCTCAACACTATCAAAAGCTTTAGAGTTCCTTTCCTTCCATATTGCCCACCATATGCTAGCTTGGACAATTCTCCATCTGTCTCTATTCTTGGATTGCTTTCATGCTTCCTCCCAACTCTGGGTTGCTTCTGTGATCTTGGCAGGCATGGTCCATGACATACCCTTAAGATTCAGGAATAACCTCCATAGTTGGCCAGTGATCTTGCAGTGTAGAAAGAGATGGTTAACTGTCTCAGCATTTTCCCCACAAAAGAAACATCTAGAACATAATGGTATCCCCCTTCTCTTTAAGTTGTCTTGAGTCAGTACAGCCTCCTTGGCTAACAACCAGACAAAACATGCCACTTTGAGTGGAATTTTTGACTTCCAGATTCCTCTCTATGGCTAGTGATTTTGAGGCTTATTGGTGTGGTTCAACCAGCATTTTCGATTGCCTTTAAACCACAAAATGTCTTGATCTCCTTCCAGTCCATTAAATTGCCCATGGTGTTGAAAAAATCTGCTACCCTTTGAATCTCCCAATCATTTAATTGTCTTCTAAAGATGAAGTTCCACCCTTGAGGAGTCCAGTGATCTACTATGGTCTTCTGTTGGTGAGATACTAGAGAATATATATCAGGATAGTAGACCTCTAGCCTACCTGCCTCATGCCAAGCATCTTTCCAAAATTATGTTTTCTCTCCATTCCTCACTTTGATCGTTGTGTTAGCCTTAAACTCAGACCACAGAGATCTAATGGATCTCCATACACTAACCCCATATGGTGTAGTCATTTCTTTGGTCATCCAGTTATCTTCCTCTTCATATTTTGCTTTAATGACTTCCTTGCAGTAGGACTGCTCTTCATTATTGAACTTTCACAACCATTTCATCATAAGGGCTTTGCTTTGATTCATCAAATTCCTTATTCCGAGACCTCCATGCTTCTTTCCCACTATCACAGCATCCCATTTAACCAAGTTGTAGCCTTCCTCTCACTATTTCCTTGCCAAAAAAAATTTCTTCTGATTTTATCCAACCTATTGATTACACTTTTGGGAATTGGGAATACTGACATCATATAGGTTGGTAGTGAATCAAGAACATAATTAATGAAGGTCAACCTGCCACCCCTGGAGAGATATTGTGATTTCCATCTTCCTAACTTCATTTCACATTTCTCAACCACATTGTTCCAGATTTCATGACTGAGATTTGGCCCCCAAAGGCATCCCAAGATATGATGTAGGCAGTGCTCCAATTTCCCCTCCCAGAACAGCATTTAAAGCTTCTATGTTGTGTACTTCATTAATTGGATAAAGGTGGCTTTTCCTCCAATTAATGTGTAGACCAGAGAACCCTTCAAACAACACTAGGCTCACCCTCAACATCTTTAGTTGGCCTTCATCAGCATCATATAATATCAATGTGTCATCCGCATATTGTAGATGGGTAATTTCCACATTATCAACTTAAGGTCTGCTGACCTCAAAACCTCTTGAGCCATCCCCTCACTTTAGCTGATTTGATCATATTGTTCAGCCCTTCCATAGCAAGTAGGAAAAGGAAAGGAGACAAAGGGTCTCCCTGCCTCAGTCCCCTCTCTGCACTAAAGAAACCAACAGGGGATCCATTCATAAGTACTGAGAATCTGACAGTGGTGATACAATGTCTGATCCATTCGATCCACTTCATCCCAAATCCCAATCTCCCCATTGTGGTCAAAAGATGTTCCCAATCAACATGGTCATAGGCGTTCTCCATGTCTAGGTTACAAAGTATTCCTGGTTTCTTTTGCTTTTGTCTAGAATCCATTGCCTCATTAGCTATCAACGCTGCATCCATGATTTGTCTTCCTTGGATAAAAGCCATTTGTCGGGAATCCACAAGTTTAGCCATTACCCCTTTCATTCTCTGTGTCAGAACTTTAGCAAAAAGCTTGTAGATGCTGCCTATTAAGCTGATGGGTCTGAAATCTCTCCATTCCTTAGCACCCTTCTTCTTTGGGATGAGAGTAATAAATGTTGCATTCAAACTTCTTTCAAACACTTCCTGCTCATAGAAGTTTTGGAAAGCTTTCATGATGTCCTCCTTTACCACCTCCCAACATTTAAAAAAAAAACCATGGTGAATCCATCAGGCCCAGGTGCTTTATCAATTGCACACATTTTCAGACATTTTAGGACGTCACTCTCCTCAAAGTTCCTTTGCAGATTCTCCTTTTCCTCCTCTGTTAACCCGGGGCAATTAGCATTAGTATAGGCAGGTCTCCAGTTAGTAGTCTCAATATATAGCTTCTTGTAAAAGTCTACTATCCCTCCTTCAATTCTTGCAGGATCTTGGGTTAGTTCTCCTTGGATTACTAGTTCATCAATGTTGTTGTACCTCTTATGTGCATTGGCCATTTTTGTGGAAGAACTTAGTGTTCTTGTCCCCCTCTTTTAACCATAGAAATCTTGATTTTTGTCTCCATGAAATTTCTTCATATTTGAGCAAGTCCTCAAACTCCAGTAATCTAGAATTCTTCCTTGTTACCTCATCCTCTGTTAGTGCTCTACCCTTACTAACTTCGTCAAAAACAGCCAACTCTTTGAGCAAGTTCATCCTTTTAGCTCCCAGGTTTGCTTGATCACTCCTGCTCCAAACATTAAGCTTTTCTTTTAATGCCTTAAGTTTTGAAGCAAGTATGAAATCCGGTGTCCCAGAGAAGCTGAAAGTGTCCCACCATTCTTTGATTCTGTTTATGAACCCTTCTGTGTCTAACCACCAGTTTTCAAACTTGAAATAATTTTTGTTCTGGTTCCACACTCCCCAGCAATGCAATAGGAGTGTGGTCTGATCCGAGCCTTTGTAAAGCTATCTGTTTGATATTGTTGAAGCTTTCATCCCATTCTTCTGATATCAGAATCCTATCAATTCTGGAGGCAATGTCTTGATTGTCTCCTTTGAACCAAGTATACTGGCCATCCTCTGGTTGAATGTCACGCAACTTCAGCACTTCTATGAAATCTGAAAATTCTCTCATGTCTTTTGTTCTTCTCAAACAGTTTCTCTTTTCTGAGATGAACCTCACCACGTTGAAATCTCCACACACAGCCCAAGGCCCGTCTATTAAACCCCTTATCGCCCTTATTTCCTCCCAGACATGCCTTCTTTCTACGTAACATTTGGGGGCATAAACCCCTGTAATGTGACAACTAAAGTTTAGAAGTTGAGCTTCAAATTTGCAAGTTATAGTGTAGTTTCTTGCAAACAAATGACGTCTGCATTCCATCCCCCCCCATAACACTTTTGACTAATCTTCTCTTATCCTTATTATTCAGTTCCCTTACATTCCATGAAACCAATTTAAACTTAATCTATCTCTAACGAGCAAGTTTCTCCCCATACCCCTGTTTCCACTATTTTTAAATTTCACATCAAAGCTTACTAGACTTTCTAACTCTTGAGAACCTCTGCATCTTGTTTTCTTGCATACAGCCTCTACTTCCATTCTTCTGGCTTGTCTTGAACTGTCTACTTGAAGTAATAACTCCAAAGCCTCCTCTTCATGGCCCTGGAAATCAACACACAAAACTTTACCTAGTTTGATCAAGTTTTGTTGTACCCAGTTTGAAGTCTCCCTCTCCTTATTCCTTTTTTCTTCTTGCTGATGAATTTGCAGCGGTTCTGGTTCCTCAATCTCCCAGTCCTTCATGAGAGTGATTGAACCATTATCCTCCTTTTCTGAAATCTCCCCCCTTAGTTCATTATCATCTATCTCTATTAATTGGCGTTGAGATTCAATAATTGATATCCCGATTATGTTTACCATCTCCTTCTCCGCATGGGCAATTTGATTCAAGTTCTGTGGGGCTGTTCTTTCTGTTTCTTGATTGTATTGCAGCCCTGGGAGTTCTGGAAAATTACCACTGTTAAGTGGTATTGAGCTTTTACAAGTTATGTCATTAAAAATGACTTGACTTGAAAAGTCAGGCCCATTCTTGTAAAGTTTCCTCTTTCTATTGGGCTGCTGATGGCCCAAAGCTGCTCCCTCAATTAAATGAGATGTGTGCCCCACGTGTGGCCCCCCCTCTCTTCCTTTTACAGCTGTATGCAAAATCCCTAAACTGATGGGATTGTACTTTTCCACCGGCTTTACTACTAACTTTACCACAACTTTTACCACCTTACTGCTGTGTAAAGGCATGTATCGGTGACTATTTTCAGTTTGCAAAGATTCCGATTGTAACTCTACTCTGACTTGGCACTCAACCCATATCGGAAAGTGGAATATTACTCCATTTCTGGAGATTGAAACTTCTTTGGGAATGTTTCTTCCATCATTTGCAACTAGAATTCTTGCCCACTTCATATGATTTCGTAGTTCTGTTTACTCCTCTATGGCCACCCAACCTCCGCATAAGTTTCCACTTTCTTGAAATACTCTCTTTGACCAGAGATGAAGGGGGATTCCAACAATTCTGATCCATGTTTCCTTCTTCAGAGTATTATTGGGGAGACAACCCACCATCGGATTCCACCATTCTAGATTGAATCTGTGATTCTTCCAGTTCCACTGCCCTTGGAGGGTTTGTTCTGCCATGTTTATGTTAGGGAACTCGAACAGAAACATACCTCCATACATTTCATAGATGTTAACTCCAAATGCCTTTTTCCGGAGTGTTGACGACCATCTTCTTATCTCAAGCAAAGTTGGCTTTTCCTTCATATGTCCTTCCAGATGACCTACTAGGCATCTTTCAAGAAGCCCATTCTCTTGGTCTTCAGCATGTGTGAGGACTTCAATAATGCTAGCATTGTTCGTAATCTCTGCCTCCTTTATAGTCTCTGATTGCCATTTACTATCCTTAACTGCTTTTGCATAAGGGTAGTTGGCTTTGGTTATTCTAGGAGGTCCTGGCACTTCCATTCTTTTAGAGCATTTAATGAAACTTTCAATTTTAAATCATTCCATCCCGCATTCAAGGCTAATTCTGGGATGACCAGTATGGACCTACCCCCATTATTGATGGAAATGATACTTATAAATCTTCCATGTTCATTATGTTTCCTAGTACAGAAATGCTCCGCCTCTCTTTCTGCAGTTTTCCATCTTCTGATTGTTTTCTTCTGATCGCTGGAAGCTTCTCTGAGAGTGAAACAGATCCATTCCATGGTTTTGCTGCTCATGGAAGATCTCCTCATCATCTTTCTACTCCTCTCAACCCATTTGAACCACACAGAGCTGCCAGTGCTCCATTTAGTGATGTCGAAAGACTTAAAATTCCGCATTGAAATAAATCCTATTGTCACCCATTGCAAAGTCTGAAAGAAGGATCTGAATCTCGAAAACTATCACGTAAGGTAATAGTTAAGAAAGGTAATGAAAGGGAAGGAATGGAAATGAAGGTTCCGGCGAGAGAGTGCCGGAGAGAGAGACCCTCCCCCCCAGGAAGTAGGGGAGAGAGTAACCTCGGGACAGGTGCCTGGGAGCATTTGTAATTACGTTCCTTAATTTATCATACAAGTAGAATCCGTTAATAAATGTCACATATTTGCATTTTTAGCTCTTTGGTATGAAATGTTGTATATATTCGAGAATTTGTGGACTAAAAAATGACCTAAAAGAAGATAGGAATGAAAACATGCTTTCTTCTTTTTTGTTTTTTCCTTTCACGTGAAATTTTGATAACCCTTGTGATAGAATTTGCTTATCCAATCTAAAACTTTAAGGCAATGGGTGGATTAGCCATGTCCATTTGAACTCCACTGGAGACCTTACACAACTGAGCGACAAGTCTAGCATTCTCCAACACCCTTCGACTCATGTAACCCAGTTCTAGGGTTTACAGGTGGATTTGATTTGATCTTTTTTTGCCTTTTTTTGTTGTTTTGTTTGAAGTAGAGAAAGAGGAGGCTCAACAAAATTGGGTCTGACGTAAAGGGAGATAGATTATGCTCAATAGGCTACTGATTGAACTTACATGCTACAACAATGTTGGTGGCTCAATAGGCTTAATTGAGAGAGAGACAAGCCTAGAGCAGTTCCACAAGTTGATTTGATAAAGAGAAGCCTAGAGCGATAAAACATGAAGAGAGAAAGTAGTTAGGCTAACGATTTCACCAAAGTTCGGCTCTGATACCATGTAAACAAATATAAGTATCTAACCCAAAACCTTAAAGCAAAGGATGGAGTAGCCCAGGACCATTTAAACTACTTTGGAAACCCTTACAAACCAATACGGTAACTTTCTCTAACAAGCCTATCTTCTTATAAGTCAGTGCTTATAACTTGACTATGGCTTGTTCCACTAATTTAGCTTAAATCAAAGTGAAGTGATCTATGAAGAAATCCATAGGAAGCCTCTGCTGAAGTAAATACTGCAGAAGTAAATAACTGACAAATATAAGGAACATTAATTCTCCCAAATATCCGGAATGTTCCCGAAACACAATAAATTAGTCTCAGAACTTATCATTAACATGTTTCTCTCTTATTTTGGGTGATTTGGAAGGTCAATCAAGGTATAGTTTTTTATTTTTTTTCGAAGTGGTTAAAACTTCAGCTGAACATATAACTCTTTCCAAGTACTTATTCAGAATTATTTATCTAAGGGAAAAAGGACAAATATACCCCCGAATTTTGATAAATGGTACGTCTATGCCCTCCGTTATACTTTCGGGTTGTGTATACCCTTACCGTCAATATTTTGGTACGTATATACCCTTAATTTAAACGGAGGGACACGTGTCATGATCTTAATGGTCTAATTTAAATTTGGGTAGACCATTAAGATCATGACACGTGTCCCATAGACCATTAAGATCATGACACGTGTCCCTCCGTTTAAATTAAGGGTATATACGTATCAAAATATTGACGGTAAGGGTATACACAACCCGAAAGTATAACGGAGGGCATAGACGTACCATTTATCAAAATTCGGAGGTATATTTGTCCTTTTGCCGTTTATCTAATGAATTATCAGATCACTGGTGAACAAAACAGGAAAATATTTTGGCTACAACATTATCATACCTTACTAGAGGGAGATGAGCATTTTTTCCTTTTAGTATTGTCCCTGGGGGTTCTGCAGGCTTCTTCCCTGTGATATCACCTTAGACTCACATTTCTGTCATTGGTATTACTTACTGTGGTAAGTTCAAATGTGTTTTGAACTCTTTTTTGGCACGTATAGTTGTGTTAATTGTTCATCTCCGTTTCAGAATTGCCGCTTTATCTTCTGCTGGGCATCTTTTGCGGGTTAGTTTCAGTGGCATTATCAAGCTGTACATCATTTATGCTGCAAATAGTGGAAAATATCCAAACAGCCAGCGGCGTGCCAAAATCAGCTTTCCCGGTGCTGGGTGGTCTTCTGGTTGGACTGGTAGCATTAGCATATCCTGAAATCCTTTACTGGGGTTTTGAGAATGTTGATATTTTGCTAGAATCTCGGCCACTAGTGAAAGGCCTCTCTGCTGATCTGTTGCTCCAGCTTGTAGCTGTCAAAATAGTAACAACCTCATTATGCCGAGCTTCTGGATTGGTTGGAGGCTACTATGCTCCATCTCTATTTATTGGTGCTGCTACTGGAACTGCATATGGGAAAATTGTTAGCTACGTTATCTCTCATGCTGATCCAATCTTTCATCTCTCCATCTTGGAAGTTGCATCCCCACAAGCATATGGCCTGGTATGAATTTGCCTTTTGTTCGAAGTAGTACTACATGTCTGGATAAGTGAGTGTTTATTATTGAAAAGTAATAAGAGAAGTGCAAGGGAATCTAGCACCCAATTCTACTTATTTCCCTCGTCCATCTTTTCTTCTAATTCGAGGTCACTTTATCTCTACCTTGCATCACCATCTCGAACATATTTCATACCTCTCACAGTTATTGGAAACTGTCCTGAATTTACCTTGCCGGACGTGTCTCATATTTCACCGATCACCCCCAACCTCGCGCGCCTGCATTCCTTACCATTACATCCACAATTACACCCCCATTCTTTCATACCCACCTAGATGATGGCAGTTCAACTCAGGTGTTTCATCCCCCTTACATTCCATGATATGATCTTGCTATAGATTCATGATTCAAGAGGATGCTCAAAAGGTAGATGACCATGTGAGCCTTTTGATATGACTCAATACAAAGTTAATGTTCAAAAAGTATTTGAACGACAACATTGCATAAAATTCCAAGAAAACATCCATTTGAAACAAGATTCAACGGGTTCATCTCCAATCAGGAAAGCATCTAAAATCTATCGCCCTTGAATTAATACATCGAATCTGAATAAGAGCACTCTGGAAAAAAAAATTCTAATGTTACCAACTAGAGTAATTAATTTGAACTGCCTTCTTATCAGAATAATGTATGAAGAGTTTAAGTTCTACCAAAGGCAGCAGCAGGGGCGTAAAATTACATTGTATATATAGGTCAAAATTTGGTTTAATAAATATATAGACAAGTGTTGACACCTTTTGATACAAGTTGAAGGTTTAGTGTAGTGGTTAAGGGGTTGCAAAAATTGCTTGAGGTTGTGTGTTCTATCCCTGATACCAGCGCTTATACATTTTGACACCCCTTGATAAAAGTTCTGGCTCCGCCAGTGGGTGTCAGAACCTTAAGTCACTTCACCATAATATCTTTTTCAAATAGTACTCTAGCATCCATAGAAGAATGCCGCCGTAAAGCCATCTGAACCCAGTGGTTTATCATTTATTTCCACAAGATTTAAGTACATAGGAACTAGATGGTTTAAAGTTGTTGTGGATTAAGGTTACGTTATCTTTCTCCTCTCTTGGGTTTGTCAAACTGGGAAATTCTTGACTCTATCACTTATAAAATGAACATGAGTAATAATAGCTAGGAATCATCTGTAAAGGACAGCCGTAGAGGTCAGCTTGTTTAGAAAAGTTTTGGTATGTGTTTGAGGTGAGCTCAATATGATATGCTACCTACATGGGCATTCTCAACACCCATCAACGTTCTTCTGTCATGTTATTCTTTTTCATGTTCTGGTTGGAAGATCATTTACATACTCACGCCAGTCTTATCCTACTATTACACCTCAGATTTTTCAGTTTATGATGGAAATTGTGAGTAAATGAGCAAGGGTGGAGCTAAGTTGGGGCAAGGATGGTCAGTCGAATACCCTTTGTCAGAAAATTACACTCTATATGTAGGTCAAATATTACTTAATATGGCTATATATTGCGTTTTGAACACCTTTGACTCAACAAAGAGATGTAGCTTAGTGACCAACGTTGTTTAGAAAATCGTAAGATGCCAGGTTCGATTCCCCCTAGCTGCATTTTGTTATATAATTTTGTGATCCTACTTTTTTCTTTAAAACTGGGCCTAAGCCTAACTATTTTTCTAAAACAAATAGGGACAAAAAACGGCGATGTTTTAATTATTTTTAAAAAAAAGTCATGTTAAATTAAAAATTGTTATAAAACAACTTATTTGTTATGTTCATTCCTTTTTTGTCTTCTTTATGTTTAGTTTTATATTATACAACTAGGTAAACTATCCGCACTTCGCGCGGTGGTGAACTACCTCAATAAGCTTACCCATAATAATTTTGTATGTCTGTTTTTTTTACTATAATAATTTTGTATGTCTGTTTTTTTGACTAAGTACACTGAATTGTTGAAAATACTTTATCCAAAGGCGAATCGTAATATTTCTTTAATCCTACAACAACAAAAAAAATGATTCTTAATCTTAATATGTACTATTTTTTTAATTAGTTCTTCATTTTAGTCTAGATTTTCGTCATCTTAGACGTGAATCCTTGAATAGTAAATCTAATCAAAGAGTAGAAAAGATCTTTGATTATTTCATTCTCTATATCTATCTATTCAAAAAGTAGTATAGTCATTTTATCCATCATTTCAAGAGTTTTTCTCTCGTTCAAGGTCTCTACATTTTTGTATTGTTATTTTTCATCACTATGGTCAAGACTTCTTTTTTTTTGTGATTTTTAATCTCACGTTTTGAATTAGATCTTTATCTTTATTTCTTTAGCTTTTGATTAATTAGAATTCTTCCCACTTTGACGGGGAATTCGTTAACTCAATTCCCATAATTCAAACCGCAACTACATTAAAACAATTACCATCTCTGCGATAGAAACAATCTATGTAAGACATGTAATGTTTACATTGATTTATCTAAGAAGAGGAGACATCAAATGAATGACAGTGAGAATACAAATAAATTTGCTTGGTCACACTTGAAGTAAAATTGGAGTTATAAGGAAAACATTTTACATTGAAAAAATTTCACCAAGAAAGAAGACTGACTTTGAATCTAAACTTTAAAACACCTACTGGAGTTGTACCTCCATAAAGGTGCCTTCTTTTTCATCAGTCTTAAAACTGATATCTGGAGTTGCAATATAGGATACTTCTAATATTGCCTTCCAAATCCTTTTAAAACTGGACAAAAATAAATAAGGATATCATTTTGTGTATTTCTCAACTGCGCCAGATAATTAGAAGTAAATTAGCAATATCTCAATCGAGGATAGTAAATTAGTCAAATTTATATTTATTTTTATCTTCTCCTCCCCTTCCTCCTAAAAAACAGACTCATGGGTTCAATGGAAGTATGGAACCAACCACACAAGCTTTCTAGCCCTCAGAATATAAGGTTGCTTCAAGCATGTCAGTCACATTGTAGTAAACTATTTCTCTGATACTATTTGATTTGAAACCATAGCAACGTCTATGTGAGCCTTGATTTGGCTTTCTGACTTTTCTTTTCAACTTTCCAGATAAAAATATCTGTCAAAGAGAGTAAAACATATAGTCAGTAACCAGTGCATAACGCACCAGGAAATAATCATCATTATTGTTATTAAAGTAAAATAAGTAATTTAAGGGAATAAAGCCCAAATGTATAGTACGTTGGATACTACTCGAATGTGTTCTTGATTCTTACTGACACCTATAGTAAAAGGCAAGAGGTATGTAATACGATCCTAATATCAATTAATTACAGCTGATTCATTTATGACATACAAAAAATCTCAATCAATCACAAATATATGCAAGACTTTAGAGACCATGAAATATCTTGAGCATAATAGTAAGTCATTGAATTGCACTTGCAATCGAAGTAAATTCCACTTGATTATGCAATGGATTGTTCAAGCGAGTAAATTTCACTTATTCTAATGTAATCCCTGTGATTGTAAAAGGTTTTTTCTTTAATGTGATAGAGAGATAGAGGAAGAAAAGAACCAGCAGAACGTGAAACTTTATACCTTCAGTTGTCATTCACAAACATAAGTGTATCAAGTTGCTTGTGTATGGAAGAGTTGGATACCTGGTTGTTTGTAGGTAATTTGGCGAGTATTTGTTATTCATTTAGTGCGTGCTTGGAATTAAAAGTATGAGTTGGTTCTGTTGTTCTTGCTGGTGCATCTCGCAATGTGGCTATGCCTTTAAATTTTGAGGTTCAACATTGTGTAGCACTTCAAGTTCCTCGCTTTTCTCAGCTAATATGCCATCAACTATTTCCTTGTCCCTCATTGTTTTGGTAGTATCTTGCTGGTTTTCTCAAGTTAGACCCCACCACAACGCTTTTATGTTTAACAAAGCATATATTACGGCCTGCAGAATCACTTGTTAATCCGAACAATCTGCCTTCACAAATTAATGAGATTCCAATGGTTAAAAATCAACCAAAACAAAGACCAAAAAAGAGCAATCAAACAGAGAAATCTAAACTATCATTCTTTTACTACAGATGCATGTTTAAAGATTTTGCATATGATCCTTACTAAATTTATCCATGATAATTCGGTATCGTTTACCTTTTAGTATTTGTATACCATTTAAATTTTTTTGTTTTAACTTTAAGCTAAATTTTCCACTTCATGACAACAGTTTCAATGTAAATATTTATACTTCTATCCATAAAACCATCCGTTATGAAGTAATTTTGGGTAAACGTCTACAACGAAGGCACTTATATATTGAATTATGCTAGAAATTGAGATCCTGAAATCTTGTCATGCCTCACATACAGTGGAGATATCCTTTATGTGGAATCAGAGCATCATAGCTATTGGTTAGTTCTTACGTTGTTAAAATCAATGTAAACCAATTTGAGAGAATTAAGATTTTAACTAATAAATGAAGAGTCAGTGAGCTCTTTTGCTCTCAGAATATAAGGTTGCTTCAAGCATGACACTCACGTTGTAGTGAACTATCCCTATGTTATCATGTAATTTGAAATGAGCGTCGTCAATGTGAGTCTTAGTTTAGATTTCTGACTTTTCTTATCAACTTCCAACTTAAAGGCATCTTTAAAAGAAAGTGAAACTTATAGTTGGTAACCTGGTGGATAACACATCAGAAATTAAATGTATGTACAAGAAATCTCAAATACATGGTACGTTGGATACTACTCGGATGTGGTCTGAAATATTATTGACACATATAACAAGAGGGCAGAGGTCTTGGATACGGGTCTGGTATCAATTAATTACAACTGATTCATTTAATAGATATAAAGAATCTCTGTCTTTCAAAAAGCTATGCACGACTTTAGTATGGAATTACTTGGTTATAATATCAAGCCATTGAATTTCACCTGTAATATAATAGATTCCACTTAATTATACAATGGATCGTTACAGCCATTGAATTCTACTTGTTCTAATGTAAGTCCAGTGATGTTAAAGGATCTCTTTTAAATTGTAATTAAGAGGTAGAAGAAGAAAATAATCAGCAGAACGTGAAACTTTGCACCTTCACTTGTCGTTCACAGACATAAGTGTATCAAATTGCTTGTGATTGGAGAAGATGTATACCTGGTCATGTGGAGGTAATTTGTGTCGTGTGCTTGATATCCATTTAGTGCGTGCTTGGATTTCAAAGTCTCTGATCTAGTACTTTTGTTGCTATTGTTGGTGCTTCTTATGTTGCTATGTCCTTAAATTTTCATGTTCGTCGAAAGTATTTAATTCACAGGACAATTTAGAGATTTTTCTTCTATATATATCACATGAGAATTTAAATGAATATCATAAATATACAATAGTATTATCTAAAGACGAAAGCTTTAGTGTTACAACGATTTGAAAGTTGGGTACGAATTCTAAATATTGGATACAAAGTTGAAGAACTACTAACCAAATATGTAAGAGAATACATAAATCTCACAACCAGAAAGGGGAGATTTACCTTTGAGAAAGGAAGAGGAACAAATGAATATCACAATCTCTTGGTTCATCATCCTGCTTCACCTGAAATGATGTAAACCCCTTTTTAACACCTGATCCTTCGCTCTCTGAGAAAAACATTAGGACAAAATTAGCAAAAACTTCATTCAAAGAACACTCAATATTCTCTTAAGCATGACAACGACATAGTGATCAAACATTTTTAGAGGAAGTGCTTTCGCGAGAAGAAAAATAATTTTTTGATATGTGGGGATTGAATGTATCTCTGCCATGAAAAGGGAAATAATATTCTAAATTCTTTTCAACATACATGCTACCATAAATGGATCGAAATTTGTATAGTCCAAAAACATATTCTTGAAAGGATGTGTCCTACCACCTTAAGACAGGAAGAGGAAATACTATGTGGAAGCAAACCAAGAAGAGAAGGTTCTATATGAAAAGCATCCAGGAGAAATTAAAGAAGAGGAATATCTAATGTTTGAAATATTAGTATTACTTTTATGATGTCTATGAAATTTGTAAAGAGTGTTCATTAAATTCAATTTGTTGCTAACAGAACGGGTGATTGTGGAATCAGAGATAACTATCATTATTTTCTAATCATAAATAAATGTCGATTAGAGGAAAAACTTGAGTACTACTTGAAACCTCTTTGATACGCAAATGAAATTCAGCCTCTGCATTTTTCAAAGATTAGTCATTCATGAATGTTGTAAGAGAAAAGAGACACGTCTTTCTCTTTTACTGTTGAAAATGGAAAAAAAGAAATCACCTGTAGCACTTCAGTAGTTGGAAAAATGCCATTATCATCAGCAAATTAATGACAGTTTTAATGTATTGACAACCTGATTCAATAGATGAGGAGACTGAATGGAAGAAGATTGAGAGAAGGAGGCGTAAGAGGAAGTTTGCTTCGTTTGAATTTCCTTTCGAAAAGGATTGCACGGCTTTTAGGGTTTGTTCAAAATGATTTATTGAAGCGTTGTGTTTTTCTTTCAAAACATTTATGCAAGCGTTGTGTTTTTCTTTCAACACAGTAAAGGCGTTCTGGAGAGAAGGGGAAGGGTATTTGTGTAAATAAAGAAATAAAAAGAGAATCCTTGATTGTGGTGGCGCCACATCACCGGGTTGAGGGTTCTCTTTTATATATATATATGATTGTTAATTCTATTATAATAGTTTTTATAATTTATTTAAATATTACGTAGTTTGATTTGAATTTTCTTGGTCCCCCCCCCCCCCCCCACCAAAAAAAAATCCCCAAGAGAGACGGACTCAAGTATCTTGGGTCTACAACTCCAGGGAGTGGGGACATCGACGATGATATCACACATCGTATTGGTGTGGTGTGTATAAAGTGGAGGCTTGCATCTAGAGTCTTGTGTGATAAAAAGGTACCACCGAAACTCAAGGGTAAATTTTATAGAGTGGTGATTAGACCAACAACGTTGTATGGCGCGAAGTGTTGGCCAATCAAAAACTCCTATGTCCAAAAGATACATGTTTTGGAGATCAGGATGTTGAGGTGGATGTGTGCCCATACTAAAAGCAATAAGATTAAGAATGAGTATATTTAGGATAAGGTGGGAGTGGCCTTTATGATGAATAAGTTGAGGGAAGCGCAACTGAGATGGTTTGGACATGGTAAGAGGAGATGCATAGACGCACCAGTGAGAAGGTGCGAGAGGTTGGTTATAGAGGGTACAAGGAGGGGGAGAGCTAGGCCGAAGAAGTATTGGCGAGAGGTGGTAATACAAGATATGATGTAGCTTCAGGTTACCGAGGACATGACCTTAGATAGGAAGTGTGGAGGACACTTATTTGGATAACAGGTTAGTAGGTAGTGTAGGGTTGTCTTGCTTAGGATAGTTGGTGTTTGCCAGTTTACTAGTTGTTTTTTCCATATAACATTGCTTATTCTTGTTTTCCGTAATCTTTCCTAGTATGTTTATTAATTATCGCATTATTTTGTTGTTGTCTTTGCTCCCTTGTGGTAGACTTTGCACCGTTTTCTTGTTGCTTACCGCCTTTTCTTCACTGTTGCCTTTTTATTCATTTGAGCCGAGGATCTTTAGGAAACAGTCTCTCTACCTCCACGGGGAAATGAGCCTATCTTCAAGTTATGGTTTAGCAATAGTGGACCTTGCCAGTAACAAAGAGCATTGGTTAAAGATTAGAGGCTAAAGAATGTTTTGGAAAAGATCTGAGAAGAATTTGTCTAGATGGAAGACTGGTATTCTTCTCTGGTAGGCAGTCTCTCCTTTATTAATGCAGTTCTTGATGCTCTTCCAACATACATGTTATCTCTATTCCCCATTCCCTCACGTGTAGTACAAAGATTGGACAAACTCAGAAGGTCCTTCTTTTGGCAAGGTTTTCATTTTGTCAAATGGAAAATCTGATAACTAGTAAAAACAAGGTGGTCTTGGCATCAAAAACTTGAAGAATAAAAGTAGGGCCTTAAAACTGAAGTGCTTGTGGAGGTATGCTCAGGAATCAGTCATAATGAGAAAAGGTAATCAAATTGAAGTACGGGGAGATGGATTTTTGGGCTACCAAGGATGGTCCACACCCCCTATGGTGTAACTGTTTGGAGATCTATTAGAACATGGTGGCCTTTTTTAAATAGCCAATCTGCCATCAGAGTTTATAGTGGTAACTAAACAAGTGAGGATAAATGGTTAGCAATAGAAGTCTGGAGGAGATGTTCCCTGACATGTTTGTTATAGCTCAACATCAAAACAAAATTGTGGTTGAAATGTGGTCATTGAGAGTTGATGTTCAAGAAAATGTTGAATGACTGGAAATTCCTAGACCAGTTGATCTCTATAAACTTCTTGAATCATTCCAAGGGCTGAAGGATGCGATGGACTGCTTGTGGTGGACTGGGCATAACAAGGGCACTACAAAGTGACCTCAGGATATAAGATCACGAACATGACTGAGCCACAGTCCACAGAACTCTAACTGGCCATGGAAACAAATCTGGAAAGCTAAGATACCTCATAAGGTGGCATGCTTTACAAGGTTGCTAGCAAAGCAGGCTGTAGTGACACATGAAAAATTGAGAAAGAGAGAAATTATAATAGTTACACACTGAGACAGTTGAACATCTATTTTTACATTGCAGAATCACTGACCAACTATGGAAGATTTTTATCAATCTTAGAGGCATATATTGGACAATGCCTAGCAGGATTATTGACACTCTTTCATGCTGGGAAGAGGCTTGGGGCAAGAAATAGAAGTGACTAGAGGATCATCCCAGCTTGCATATGGTGGACTCCTGGAAAGAAAGGAATTCCAGATGTTTTGAGGATAGAAGTAGTAGCTTACACAAGATCAAATCAGACTGTATTTTGCTATTTGATTTTTGGTGTACAAAGAGCTTAGAGCTTCCATGTAGATGCAGAATCAATCCTAGAAGTTTTAGACTCTCGTTAGGATTGTTTTTTTTAGCCTTTTAGTGTTCATGCTTTCTTTTGTCAAGGGGGATTTTAGTACTACCCAAGTACTGGTCTATAATACAAAGTTGTTACCTATTCGGAAAAAAAGAACTTGAGATTGCTATAGGAACCACTTCAACTCTTGGATTCGCCTCTATCTATACTTAAAATTTAGGAGCATTAAAACTTAAGCAGCTACCTACCTAAAGAGGTGCATGGGCACATAAGAGATAATAGACTTTGCCTGTCATATTTGCCATACCTTAGGTATGTACAGTTGTATCCCGATAATGATCTGTTTTGTGGATCTAGGCTGAATCGAGATTCAATCACTTTTGGTTGAAAGGTGCTGCTAGAGTTCCTAAGTTTACATCATTGTGGTTCTTATTCCATAAGTTCTTCCCCTCTCAACCACTTTCTTCTATCTTCTTAGGTTATTTGCCTCTAGCCCTCATATAAATTTCACAGAATATCACTTACCTTGAGTTGGTCAAAGCATTACCAAACCATGGGCACATCAGTGTTTGCGCGAAATTTCATGGATGTTTCTTACCTTTATCCTCTTGCGCTTATGTAGCGTCTGTCTTGGTTAATCTTTCCTAATGTCGATAGTGTATTTCTTTGTTTCAACATGAATTCTATCATTAATATTACTGTTTGACCTCAATTTTGGGTTCTTTTTAATTTTGGAAGACATTATTTAACAGGTTGGCATGGCTGCTACTCTTGCTGGTGTCTGTCAGGTGCCTCTCACTGCGGTTCTGCTTCTCTTTGAACTGACACAGGATTATCGGATAGTTCTGCCCCTCTTGGGAGCTGTGGGGATGTCATCATGGGTTACATCTGGACAAACAAGCAAAGGGGTGGTACAGGATAGGAAGAAATTAAAAGATGCAAGAGCCCAGATGACGCAGTGGCAAGGAACTTCTTCCTCCAACATTGGACTTCCTAGCTTAACTTATTCTTCAGGTGTGGAACCTTCACAAAAAGAGAGTAACCTCTGCAAACTTGAGAGTTCACTCTGTCTTTATGAATCTGATGATGAAGAAAATGATTTCGCTAGGAAAGTTCTAGTTGCACAGGCAATGAGAACGCGATATGTGACAGTCCTAATGAGCACCTTGCTAATGGAAACCATATCTCTCATGCTAGCTGAGAAGCAATCTTGTGCTATAATAGTTAATGAAAATAATTTTCTCATTGGTTTGCTGACACTTAGTGATATCCAGAATTACAGCAAGTGGCCAAGAGCGGAAGGAAAATGCCAGGAGGTAGCTTCTTAGCACATTTAAATATCTTAACTAATAGAAAATGAGGAAAACAGGGTTGGCTTTTGTTGGCTTTTTAGGATTTTATATATATATATATATTGCTTTAAGTTGTGTAGGTTGTTTTCTTATGTGAGTTTTGACTTGGCAGAATCATAAGATGACATGGAAGGTTGTATTGTCAAATGTTATATAAAGGAATATGTGGCTTTCAAAATCAATTTGGGAGTTTTGGAGTCAATAGTTACTTGCTGAATCTTATAGGATGGAGAGGAGAGTTTTCACAGGAAGAAAGAAATTGGATCTGATTTCAATTATCTATAGTTGATATATATATTTTTGCTATCTAAATTCCCATTACTCAAGCAATCAACCAAAGGAAAGTGTACATTCAACTTGAGTCAGAGGGAGAATATGTAATGATTTTTATCTCTATATTTCATTGAAGCCCCGCTGCTCTAGAAACTTGAACTTTCTTATGGCCTGCTTCATTCAATTGATGCATTTTTGTAGTGCCAATAGAAACTGACCTGGCAGTGAAAATAACAGTATTGGCCCCTCCCTTAATTAGTTTCCATAGATCGCCTCCTTGTTGATGATCTTCCACCTGGTAGAACTACTATTAGCCTTCCAAATTCTGTCCCTTTACTATGAATACAAATGTAATGGTCCCCCAAAATGACTTGTTGGCCATTGGACTAGTTTCAACAACTTTGATAGTTCTTTTGATTATTGAGTACGCCTCTCTATTATGTTCTTCTTTTGCCAATTTTAGTCTTGATTTTGTTCATAAGTGAGATAATGGTATAGCAACGCGAAAAGAGTACAACTCACAGGAGATCTTGTTGAAGAGCCCCACATCAGGCTCTTACAAGATGAGTGATCTCTCTATATGGCTAGGATAATCCTCACCTCTTTAGCTAGCTTTTGGTGTTGAGTTGGGTCCAATGTCCATATCTTTAACATGGTACCAGAGCTACCATGAGAAACATCCAGGACGGAGAAGTCAGTCATTGTGCCTTCTTTCCAGTGACTTTCAGATCTGATTGCATCACCTTTCTTTTTCTGCCAGCATTTTTCCAGAACCAACACCACCAAAGGTCCAATAACTCTCAGCGACCAAAGTCGATGTCACCGGCAGCAGGCTCCTCATGCATGGCTAAACCTAAGGTTCCTGCACGGGTCTGTCACACGCGCCAGTGCGTGTGAGGTGTTCGACCAGATTCCGACAGCCGTGGTGTTCAGCTCAAGATTCCAATCTGACTACCTCATTTCCAGCCACTTCCGACGATGCCAGCTGCTTTAACCAATTCGGGTGACTAGATTTTCTGAAAAGTCTCGCCTGAAGCTGCTGCATACTCAATGCAGCTCCTCTTTTGCACTTTTTGGCAGTCTGAGTTATATTTTGTGATTATTTGCTTAGAACTCTCTTCAAGCCAACCATGTCTGAGTTGGAAATTCAAGTCCTATTAATTATCATTACTTGAGAACTCTTAATAGGAAGTTCAAACTATTTAACTTGGGCTTTCTTAGTTGAGTTAAGTGCAAGTGTCAAGGTGTTCAAGATCACTTAACCAAAAAGGTTAGTGAGTTAGATGATCAATTGTAGTCTCTTGTGACGATATATTGATTCCAAGTTGATGTCTTTGTTTTGTCCATTTCACATATGTAAATTCACTTGGGATTTGTATTAGTGCAGTACCCATCCCAATTCTTGTTACCGAATGTTGGGACCCGATATATTAAAAGATTGTCCACGCTTCAGATGCCAAGCCCTGAACATGAATGGGGTGTTGAAGAGTCTCACATTAGGCTCTTACTGGATGGGTGGTCTTTTCATATGCCTTTTTCAATACTCACTTTTGAGCTAGCTTTTGGAATTGAGTTAGGCCAAATGTTTATTTCTTTAACAAATCTTAACATTAATAAATTGGATGTAAACATTATGGATAGGGGTGATAACCTTTAATGATACTGGTTTCAAAGTTGGGGGAGAGTAGGATTAGTTTTTGGGGCAAAAGTGGTGTGGAGGTTCGGTATTGTATAGAGTCTCTTTCCAAAGGGAATTGTCTTGTCAGCAAGTTAAGGGACTCATAGGGATGGAACCTTATGGGATTTGAGGTTTAGGAGGACTTTCCGAGATTGGGAGGTGACCCGAGTTTCAGAGATTGTTAGGTTTACTTCAAAAGCAATGTGAGTCAGTCAATAGACCCGATGCGTTGCGTTGGGAGTTGGAGTATAATGAAGTGTTCTCGGTTAAGTCCTTCTATAAGAAGCTTTTGATTAGGGCAGAGGATAGATTTCCATATGTCTCGATCTGGATACCTAATATGTCGAGGAAGGTGTGCTTCTTCACGTGGTTAGCTACTAGAGGAGTGATTTTGATGGCAAAGAAAGGATATTTGCATGAGTTGGTGTTACCTTTGTAAGGAGGTGTGTGAGAACATGGACCATATTTTGTTACATTGCAATTTGGCTACGAGGTTATGGGAGGATATCTTTAGATGGTTTGGATTTTCTTGGATTATGCCAAGAATCGTTAAGGAGTTGATGCTCAGCTGGAAGAGTAGAGCTAGGAGAAGAAGGCACAAGACTTGGAGTGTTACTCCCTTTGCTTTGACGTGGGTCATTTGGATAGAGAGGAATGGGAGAGCTTTTGAAGGGGTGGAGATGAGCTTGGCTCAATTGAGTAGTAGTCTCCAATCCCTTATTTTCTTTTGGAGCACCCATGTAGTTCTTGTTTGTGTAAGAGGATTGAGTGTCTTTTGGAGAGAACCATATTTTGTAGGTTTCTCCTCTTTTTGGTATATCACTTGTATACAGCCAAGTTGGCCATGGTATTATCAATGAGACCTTTTATTTGATAAAAAACAGACTTAAGGAAATAAAAATGCTTTTTCAAGTCGTAGGAAGATGTGAAGGATGGTGGTAGATAAAAAAAATAAGAAAATGCAAAGGACAGAGATGATTTTATGATTTTACTACACAATATTAGAATAATGGGCATTAAACTATGTTATATTAAATAAAAGGGTAATTTATACAAAACATCAGCCCATATACTTACCATTTTTTTAACCCAATTTTTAATAATTACTTATGGTCACATTAATTTCCAAAAAATGGCCGCTTCTATTTTCTCTGTTGTGTCTTGTTCCTTGTTCTTTATCTTCATCTTCTTCTTCTTTTGTTGCTACTCCATCCTCCTCCTTCTTCATTCTTCTTCTCCTCCTTGTACTTCTCCTTTTTTTAAAAAAAGATCGACATACCGCAACGTAAATCGTTTTGAGCGAATTATATATCAAAAATCTGAAACATCGAGAGGATATTCATGTCTAAAGTTGGGACTTTTTAGAGGTGATTTTGAGTTGATCAAGATTGAATTAATCGGTGTATATTTCATGTATAGTCAGTGTATACTTTATGTATAGTTATACTATATTCGGCTTATTGAGTGTATCATAATGTATAGTCAGTGTATAGTTCATGTATAGATAAGCTATATTCTATAGTCAGTGTATGCTTTCTATGACTTTGGCTATTTTTTATGTATATAAAACATGGCTTTATTTATTGTAAATCAATTAGTTTATTGTAAATATTTGAAACTAATTCTAAATAAAATTCTTAAATTGGGCTGCTAGACAACAGGATAGATTTGAATCACACTATTTATTCACATGGATTTTGTATTGTAATATTAAATTAAAAAGATTGGCTGCATCATGAATAACAAATACATTTCTTTTAACTGTATGTATGTATGCAGGAACTTGTAGTAGCTGATGTTTGCTCTTCAAATGGCAGTAAGTGCCGGGTATCATGCACAGTGACTCCAAATACAGATCTCCTTTCTGCTCTAACTATTATGGAGAAACATGGTTTGAGTCAGCTACCTGTTATACTAAGGCACGTGGAGGATGAAGGCATACATCCTGTGGGCATTTTGGACAGAGAGTGCATCAATGTAGCTTGCAGGTTTTTGATATTCAACTTTTCTTCAAAATATAATGCTTTCTGGAACCATTGATGATAAAATATGCAAGAAACTTGTGCAGTAGTCACACTTTACCATTGATGATAAGTATGCAAGAAAACTTGTGCAGAAGTCACACTTTACCATTGAATAAAATTTGCAAGAAACTTGTGCATAAGTCACACTTTACGATTGATTACCAGATAAGCTATAATTAAGATGTCAAAAGTATTTGACAAATTATGTGCAAGTCCAAGAAATGAACATACCTTTAACACACTTTGACTGGACACTAAGAAGAAAATCACTAAAGTAGGGTTGAGAAATTGGTTTGATAGGGAAATCACCATTTATACTTAAAAAGAGATGTGAATTTGAAGTCTTAAAGCTTGTGATAGTCATAAAAAAAAATTATATTCTAAGTATGTCAAGCAGTCCATCCAAAAGTAGAAAATAACTTCACTTGTACTATGAATTCCCTACACAAATTCTCATGGTATCCTCTATTCATCACTAGCACCACATGTGTAAGGGGTCGTTTGGTAGAGTGTATAAGAATAATGCAAAATATAGTGTACTAGTAATGCTTGTATTAGTTATGTTTGCATTAGTTATGATGAGAATTTGTTATGCATTGTTTGGTTTGATGTACTAAAAATATTATGCATTGCATAATTTAAAAAAATATATATTTGTTTACAAAAATACCCTCCACAAATATAGTGGAAATGATGTAAAAAAGTTTTTGAGGGACAATTGTGTCTTTAATAGTGTTAATGCATGCATTAGAATCCATTGCATTACTAATGCATAGAAATCCATGGTATTAGTAATACACAATAGAGTGTATTACTAATACAAGCATTAGTTATGCATAGGTTAGAAAAATATACCAAACAAGGTACTAGTAATACACCAAGCTAATGCAAGAATTATTTTCTCCTATGAGAAATATAGGAAAAGAATATTATTGAATTGTTGTTGTGTCTACATTGAGACCCTATTTATAGACACTACAATACAATCCTTTACTAAGTAGGATACTATTTAGTATTCTTATTTCTATTTCTATTCTTATTCCTATTCTAATAGGGTTGTATAAACCTATTCTTATTCTAATAGGATTGTATAAACCTATTCCTATTCTAACACTCCCCCTCAAGCTAGTGCATACAATTCATGTACCTAGCTTGTTACAAATGTAATTAACACGAGGATCGATGAGGGGCTTGGTGAGGTATCTGCAAGTTGATCACCCGACTTCACAGAATTGATAATCAATCTCAATGTGCTTGGTCTTCTCATGAAATACTGAATTTGATGCATAATGCCGATAAACACAGAGTGATAAAATTACAGTGTTGGAACTTCCCAAACCAAGCTTGCAAAGACTGTTTCAAATCATAGAGTGTCTTACGTAATCAACATACAAGTCTACTAAACTCCCCCTGAGCAACAAATTAGGTGGCTGCTCCATATAGACTTCTTCACAATGCAGCGGTCGTGCTCAAAATCTAGTATAAAGTATATGGATCATATTGGAATCAACAGACAAGTCGATATTAAACAAGAAAGTCACCGAAAAACTAGCTGGAACATGCTCATATGCCAGAGTATTAGATTTGATGGCTAAAAGTGGTCACAATCTAACAAATAATATTATATTGGTAGGGTCGGAATGATTTCACGACCCAACTAGAAAATAAAAATTATATAGGATAGTTTGAATTGATGGAACGACCCCATTAAAAGAGAGAAATAATATGGGTAGGGTCGGAATGGTGACACGACCTTACTGAAAAAGAAAAATTATACGGGTAGGGTTGGACTGATGGCACAACCCTATGCAAATCAGATTTGAGGAGTCACCGAAAAGACGAATGGAACCATGCAAATCAAATCTGAGGAGTCACTGAAAAGACACATGATGCTATGCAACTCAGATAGGAGAAAGTAGTTCGGAAAAATCCACGGTACTACACAAATTAAATATGAAAAGTAGTCCGGAGAGATGCACGGTGCCAAGCAAATCAAATATGCAAAAAAAGGTAGTCACCGGAAGGATGGCATGGTGCTACACAAATTAAATATGAAAAAATAGTCACCGAAAAGATCACACGGTGCTACACAAATCAGATGTGAGAAAGTAGTCACCGGAATGATGGCACGGTGCTACACAAATTAATTATGAAAAAGTAGTCATCGGAAAGATGGCACGGTGCTAGACAAATTAATTATGAAAAAGTAGTCACCCGAATGATGGCACGGGCTCTGATACCATGTGAGAAATATAGAAAAAAAATATTATTGAATTGTTGTTGTGTCTACATTGAGACCCTATTTATAGACACAACAATACAATCCTTTACTAAGTAGGATACTATTTAGTATTCTTATTTCTATTTCTATTCTTATTCCTATTCTAATAGGATTGTATAAACCTATTTTTATTCTAATAGGATTGTATAAACCTATTCCTATTCTAACATCTCCGATACACTCTATCAAATGACCCCTAAGAGTTTTATACAATAAACCTGTGTCACATAAAAGTCCATACAGATTTGGAAGTAAGGCAAGTATACAAGGAAAGTTCCATCACCAGGGTGAGAGTATAACAAAAGTATCAGCCAGACCCAGTTCATTTAACCTATATTGACTGGTCAGCAGGTAGTAAAGGGAAGAAAGGTTCAATGGGTTATTGTGGACCAACGGGTAGATAATCAAATCTCAATTACAGTTCCATGAATAAGCAACATGGTTCTCCACAAATAGCATCCTATCGTCAATACTCACTGCAATGGACAATTAATTTCATTCTTGTAACTTAGGAAAGACTATACTGCTATTATCCAACTAATAACAACACCCCTTTTAATGGATGTGTACCCAATAATATTCTAAACATTATCTTGGTGTACAACTTTTCTTAATGACCGTCTTTGCAATTGACATTTATTGTTTTTAACCGTCCCAATATGTTGCCAGTATTTGATTGTATATGGGGAAGAAGAAAGATTGACTTTGACACGTAGATTGAATATGTATAAAATACCAAAGTTACCTAGCATCAATAAGTCGTGTCAATTCCTAGCTCAGTAAATCATTAAGGCAAAATGGGAATGTAAAGATTAAGCAGTTTCTAACTATACAAAGGTGTCAATCTTACTGGGGGGCGAAAAAATAAGAAAAGGAAAACCTGTCATACTAGTTTGGGGTGGGGTGGTGGTAGCATTCCACTCAGGTTTTTCATTTAGTTTTTCAATTAATGCAGGTGAAGCAGAGGAAAGCCTTCATTAGAACTTAATTATCAGCAAACCTTAGTGGCTCTTGAAATAGAACATGAAGCCTTAAGCAAATATCATTGACAATGAAATGTTGACTTTCTAGGAAGTTGTATTTTGTTCTGCTTTTCAAAAGGACTAAGAAGAACTTAATATGATTACTTCTCTCCATTCCATCCTCTCTCTCTCTCTTGTATCTGATATCAGAGCCAATAAGAGTTTGGTAAGCCCTAATTAGCTTTTTCGCTTGTCTAGTTATTTTTTGTTTTTTTGTGTTTTCCGTCCTTTTACTATTCCATAACTTTTGAGTGACTGTTCTGGAGGGCACCACATCACTATTCTTATCATTTTTGCAGCAGTGTTACACCACTATTATGGCCCATGTTTGTTCCACACCTTTTTTAAAATTTCAGCCTGCTCCTTTTGTTTCGCCTTACAAAATCTTCTGGCTAACTCAAAACCGGTTACTAGTCCTCCTTTTCCGATAGTAACTTGCTCTCTATTTTCTCTTGATTTTGTTCTATTAACTCTATAGTTGACTACCAAACCATCAAAGGTATACGATCTAATCAAGTAGATCTCATTAGTATGTTAGTTTCTGAGACTCCATTCAATATTGAAGGTCTGTAATCTGGTCAAGCAAACTCTTACCAGATAGAGCAAGCAAAGTTATGGCCCCTACTGTGTATCAAAGGTTTGCAATCTGGTCAAGTAAAATTATTTACCAAGTGCCTGCAATTCTGTCAGTTTGCTGTCTATGTGATGCTTGAATGTGCCACCTCGGCAAGAGGAATAAAGAAACCCACTTTGGTTTGCAGTCTTTATTTGTTTAGACACAACAACAAACCAAATGTAATCCCAAAAGTGGGGTCTGGGGAGGGGAGGATAGAATGTAAGCAGACCTTATCTATTAAGACGTTCCATTGAAATAATTAAGAGCAAACGAGAAAGCAGATCCCCTTGTTGCAAACCCCTTTTGTAAGGAGAAAAGCCTTCAGGAGAGCCATTAATGAGAATGGAAAACCTGACCGTGCTAAAACAATAAGAGGTTCATTTAATCCATTTCCTCCAAAATATCATATCCCGTAGAACTTCAATCAGAAAATTCCATTTAACATGGTCTTGTGCTTTTCCAATATCCAGTTTACATAAAATTCTTTGTGTTTGTCCTCCACTCTAGTATCCACAGATACTTTGGTAATCAAGTATGCATTCATTATCTGTCTTTCTCTAATAAATGTCATATGGTGCTTGTCAACTAGCTTGTCCACCACCTTTTTGAGTCTCTCAGTCAATAGCTTGGAGATAATCTTGTATACACACCCTATCAGACTAATAGGTCTAAAGTCTTCAACTCCTTGGCACCATTATTTTTAGGAATCAACGCCACATATGCTGCATTTCAGGCTTTTTTAAACTGTTCCTGGGTGTGAGTTTTCCACTGTCTTCATATTGTGCTGTTTTAGAACATCCAAACATGAACGAAAGAAATCTGTTGAATACCTGGTGCTTTGTTAATTGCACATATTTTAATTGTTTCCAGTACATTATCTCAAAAAAAAAAAAAATTGTTTCCAGTACATCTTGCTCCTTAAAGGTCCTTTGTTACCATGCTGCTGCCTCCTCTGTAATTCTAGGACAGTTCATGCAGTTAAACCGCGGCTCCAAGCTTCTGCATACAAGTTCTGATAAAAAGAAAGGATTTCTCTCTCCTAATATTCATAGGATCAGTTTCTAATTCTCCATTTGATCTCCAGCTTGTCAATGATATTGGACCTCTTGTGAGCATTAGCCATCCTCGGGAAGAACTGTGTTTTTGTCTCCTTGCTGTAGCCAAAGCACTCTGGATCTCTGCCTCCAAGTTGTCTCCTCATATTTTGCAATTTTCTCAAACTAAACCAAATTAACCTTCAAGTAGATCGTCATCATTAAGGCTTCTTTGTTCCTGTATGTTATCTAACTGTGTGAGTTGGTTTAGTAAGTCTGTCTTCTTCTTAAAAAAAAAAAAAAAAGTCTGTCTTCTTCTTTTGAAGGCTTCCATAATTGGCTGTGTTCTGTTCCTTCAATTTAGCTTTCAATATCTTCAACTTAGTAACAAAAGTGTAATTTGGTCTACCTTGCACCTAAAAGAATCCCACCAGCCTGTCACTTTCTCTGTAAGGCCCTCTACCTCTAGCCACCAATTTTCAAATTTGAAGTACGACTTTGTATTTTCCTAATCCCAACACAGTAACAATACCAGAGTATGGTCAGAATTTATTCGTGGAAGCAGAAACTGTTTAGTGCTTCTGAAATGGACATCTCCACTCAATCGAATAAAAATCTATCAAACCTTGATGCAACTCCCAGATTGTTGGCCTTGTTCCATGTGAAAGTTCCACCAAATAAAGCGGGGTCAACAAATTCCAGATCTTCAATTCCCTCGGAAAAGTCTAACATTTCTCTTGGTGTATCTGTTACTGCTTCTTTTCTCAGCCACAAATCTAGCTCCTGCCTTTCTATCCTGCAGTTGGAGCCGTAAACTCCTGTGATGTACTAGGAGAAGTTATTTGCCAGTGAATACAATTTACAAGTGATGCTTAGAGTCCCTGACTTGACTATCTCACTCCCCCAGATCCTTTTATCGCACATTACAAGTATTCTACCTCGACTTCACTAACCTCTTAACGAGCCAAATCAGCTGACCTGGCTGATTTAATTTCCATGTTGCCTTCCATCTTCGTTTCTTGAAAGCAGTATACATCTGCTTGCCATTTGTGAATCAATGCTTTAATTTTATTTTTTCCTGTACTGTTAATTCCCTGTATATTCCAAGTAATGATTTTCCCTTTCATTGATGAGCAACACATAAATAACTCCCCCTGCTTCTAGAGTCAGTATTTGACATTAAATACCAATCTTTGGACTTCCTTAATTCGCTTCTGCTTTGGAGTAGAGAATCTGGAGCTTCATTAATCTACTCTTTTCTTCTTTTGTCAATCTTCATGAAAAGGGAAAGGGTCCAACTGGATAAACCAAGAATTACAATAGGTCTGGCTTTGATTCCGTGCGGAAAAAAAAAAGAATAAGACTTTGATCCTAACTCAACCTCAAAAGTTAGCTAATGAGGTTAGATTGCCTAAGACTAGGGATGGCAAAATGGGTAATTTATATGGGTATCCATTCAAATTACCCATCTTAAATGAGTTGGGTATCCAACTCATTTAAAATGGGTAAAAAACCAGTCAAACTCATATTATCCATTTAAAAGTGAGTAGTTAAATGGATAAAACAAAGATTCATTTATAAAAGAAAGAAAAATGACATCAATATTTTTTTTTTGAGGTGTAGGTGATCGGGGTAGGAGGTAGGGATGGGTGGGATAAAGAAAAAATTTTTAATTTGATGTTAGATTATGGAAGTTATGGGCTAAAGACTATGGAAGGAGACAACCATCCAGTTTCTCAACCACTATGGGACACTTCATCGTTGAGTGATTTCTTGATGTCATTGAAATGTCTCTAGAAAAATTGCTTCTCTTCTGAAAAAGCACTTGTGTTCCATTTGAATCCCCCTTAACATTTTCCATATTTTCTTTCTTTGGTGGAACAGAGCATTAGCGACTAGAGAACAGCTTAGCTGGTTCTCCACGGAGTAAAGGCAAACTGAAGGTTGCTAACCCCTTTGCAATAAGTTCTTCCTTGTTTAAAGCATGTTGAGGGTTATTGACTCTGAGTAATCCATCCTCGCTCTGTCTTACAACAGGGTTGAACAAGTAAGATGAACAATTGGATTTATAGTGGTTTATCCATTAATTACTGCTATGCTGACTTCTTGTTCATATAATAAGATGCTGTAAATATCTTCTCTACATCAGCATATCCAAACAACTGTTTTGGTCTTCCTGAGATTCTGGACTACCATCTTCAGTTCAATTGTAAATAATGAGAATGATGCTAGCACAGGCAGAGGAGACCATACAACCAGGAAGCAGGATTTACAGCTGAAGCTGAAGGTTGTTCAAGCTGCTTCTCAAATTAGGCACTGGAGGAGCGCACTGCCTAACTACACTGACTCGTCATCCTATTCCAATGATTCACTTCCGTGGTATGGAACTTGAACAGGACACATGCCTCGTGTCAAAATTAAGTCTACTCTTCTGTCGTTGCCTGAATAATATTTCTTCATGCTGCTTTAGTCAACTGTTAATGACTTTTCAAACAACCCCATTCTCCACTATTGTTTCCCGAACTGCCCTTTCCTGATGTTTTGTCGTTGCTGCAATGTGCTTGTTCGTAATTAAGTCGTCATACTCTTTCTCTGGCCCATGTTACATGATATGATTTGAGTTGGTAGAATTTGACGAGGTATGACAAAGTATGTTGATAAAATTTGAGTTCTTGAAGTGAATTGAAATTCTATTATTTTTTAGTGCTAAATATTCTGGAACAACCAAAATAAAACTGTCATACAAATTGGGATGAAGTCTATACCTAGCAGATGACACTTATCACAAATTTTTAGACTACTCTTGTGTTCTCTGAAACTAGAGCCGCCAATATGGGCTAGGTCCGTTGGGTCGGCCTGGATTAATCCATGATTTGACAGGGTTGGGCTACGATTTTTGGAGCTCATTTAAGAAAAGGACATTTTAGTCTGGCCTGAATAAGCCTGCTGATTTGTGAGGCTTGAGAAATATGGATAGGGCCAGCTCGTGGGTCAAATAAAAATTAATTAAAAATGAAATAGAGTATCTTGTCAATATTTATGATAATATTTTAAAATTATAATTTAATTTTAAAAATTATAAAAAAAAATATACTTTTAAAAAAAGAGGGCTAGCCCGGCAAGCTTGTAGCCCACATACGTGTAGGCTGGGCCGATCATTTTCTGGTCCACACCAAAAATGGGCTAGCCCGATCTGATCCGTCAAATTTCAAAGCTTGTATGGGTTAGCTCGGATGGGGTGGCTAGCTCATATTGACAGCTCTATTTGAAACATACCAAATCTGGTACTGAATAACTATTTTGCATAAAACAATAAAGGGAAAAAATTAAAAACTAATTGGCGCTTCTGAGGTGCAAAATTAGAATCTTAATGTTTCATATTGGGGAATTACTACTTCCTCCATTTCAGTTGTTTGTCTTGTTATTCTTTTTAGTTTGTTTTTAAAAAAAAAAATGTGTTTCCTTTTTTAACTCTTTAATTTCAACGATCCGTTGGAGCATGTTCAAGACGAAAAGATTAAAGAATATTTTAATAAATTTTTCGTATCAAAATGATAAACAAATTGAAACTGACGGAGTAGTATTCTCCACTATTAATTATTATGTCCAAGTAAATGCAGTAACAGTTTTTCAAGTCTTGCAGTTCATATATTTGTTTCTTCTCTGCACTAAAGCTTGTATTCTGGAAGCCGTTGAAGATTAGATCCTACTGCCCTGCTTTTTTCCCTTCCCTGACTTCCAACTCCTGCAGACCCTCCGCCTTGTTAGCAGTATGTGAACACCAACTATTGCCGTATAGGGTGAGCACTTCTCTTTGATCCATAATAAAGTAGTTGAAAAAATGCAGAAAGCTGCCAATGTAGAGCCCATCCGGATGTTACACAGGTCAAGAGGACTTGCAATGATTATCTGTAGCTGAATCTTTATATGGGTGTGTAAATCGCTGAAGCTAATTCCAGCAAGAAGGACACGGCTGAAAGGAAAGTTGCCATGAATTCTAGATAAGATGAAAAGTCCCTCAATTAATAGGTAACAAAACAACGATACACATGCTTTATGGGTCTTCTCAAATAAATAAAAACAGGGTGACCTGCACACCATCTTTTCAACAATCGAACTGCATCAAACTATCCTTGCATGTAGATTTTAACAATAAAACCATTAGTTATGTCAAATGGTATTGATAAACTGTGTTACTAGGTTAAGAACAAACAGCTGACAACTTTAAGGATATTGAACAGAACACAACAGGCTACACCTGCCAAATGAGCTCATGGAGATTTCCATAAAAAGCAACCTAGGAGATTTTTGTGTACAATAAAAATTGAAGGACCAACTATGTACAGCATTATGGAACATATACCACAACAGGAGAAATTCAGAGACCATCCTTCAAGCTAAGCTTAATACTTTGGACATTAATTGATAGTTGTTGCTTATGGTCATCTATATCCTTCAAAACTGAATAAAGATTTGCACGATAAACTTCACAATTCTGATTGGCACAATCCAGTTGATAAGAAAGCTCCTGGATCTTCATATCCATGTCATCCTACAGTAATATGCATAGAACTCATCAGTCTAAATAACCAAAGATCACAGAAAATAACCAAACATGCAAAAGTTTCTTTGCAGCTCGAAAGTTCAAAATTTAAATTATACATAGGAGAAAAGGAAGAAGAATAGGGAGGGAATCACAAGTTAGGGAGTCGGAACTCCCGCTTACAAGATAGAAGTGCAGATAGTCATGATTCCCCATTTAGACCAAATTCAATGCCTACAACTGGGGAGAGTGCAAAGACTTGTTTCAGCATTGTTCGACCAAATTATAGCAACCAATAGGTGTTGATACTGAGGTATGAAAACAGATCCCTCAATGCACCAAATAGAATATGTAAAACCATGTTTCTATCCAACAACTTTGACTTCTATTCCTACCCAGTTTCTATGGGTGCACCAAAGAAAATTAAGTGACCGGAGACTACTTCTAAGCTTAGTAAAACTCGATTCTACCCCCTTAGAAGTTCTTCTAATTCTCTATCCAAACAACTCACATCAACGCAAGAGGAATCATGTTACATGCCCTACGTCTTCTCCTGCTCCACCAACAAAACATCAATTTTTTCACCATTTTTGGCATTAACCAAGAGGTTAAACCTCTTAAACATATCCCACCATAACCTCATGGTAAAATCACCAATGTAGAATAAGATAATTGACGTCCTCACCCTCTTCCTTGCACATGAAACACCAAGTGATGCAAACAATCTTCCGCTTTCTCAAATTTTTCCGCTGTCAAGATCACCCCGCTAGTAACTAGCCAAGAGAAACGGCACACATCCTCGGCACCTGTGGAGTCCATACTGCATTGTACAAAAATCACCTCCTCCCTAATCAAAAGTTTCTCATAAGAAGATTTAACAAAGAAAACTCTATTATTCCCAAAATCCCACCACAAAGCATCACGATTATTAACCAGAGTAACTAGCCTATGAAGTAGGGCAATCAAACTTTGGAACTCATTTACCTCCCAATCATGGAAATCCCTTCTAAATCTCAAATCCCAAAAGTTTTGTCTTCCTTGTGTCCCCTATTAGATGTACTGTCAAGTTGTCAAGTTTCATTGACGTGATATTCTGAACAAAATCTGAAAATTATCTTTCAATAATATCTCCCCCACACCACCTTTATCCCCAGAAACTAGCCATCCTTCCATTTCCTACCTTGAATGATATGTTAGCACTAAGTCATCTCATCCCTTCAATATATTCCTCCACAAGCCACATCCAATAGGCATATGGACAACTCTAGCTCTCCATCCCACTTCTATAAACCCATATTTATCAACTATCACCTCTCTCCAAAAAGCTTGAACCTACATCCCGAATTGCCAAAGCCATTTGCCCAGCAAAGCTTTGTTGAAAACCGATAAGTCTTTAATGTCGAGACTTGCCATTAAGTCTTTCACATTGTGCAGCATCACCCACTTAACTCAGAATCCTCCGACCCCCACAAAGTGGATGCTAACCAAAAATGCAATAGGAGGTGATTTACGTCATCTCCAAATTCTTTGAGGAAGTTACAGATAACTTTATCTTTCAGTTTCTTTTTCCTTTTCTTTTGTGAAGGTAAAGAAATCTTGTAAATAAAATAGCAATAAGGATGTGTTGTTAATCTGCACAGATGCAGCAAAAAAGTGCATTAGCGAAAGAATATCTCATCTAATGTTGTAGACTTGTAGGGACTCTTAACATCTCTAGAAAACAAAATCATACAATTAGATTTATCTTCTAGATAGAAGAAGCATTGTCCTCAAAGCATATTGTATTTCTTTGAGTCCACACAAATTTATCATATTACCTCATTAAATAATTTAAGGTTAAGGAAAAAGTATGTAGACATGAGAAATGTAGCCAAAAGAGAGAACCATGTGACTGGTAGTTCAACAAAAATTTAAAAATAACCAACCTCAGAGAGTGGACATGCGAGACTTCTTTGTTCATCCTCACTGTTGTAATTTGCATGGACCCCATTTCTAGTCAAGTTTTCTCGACAATGTCCATTTACTAAAGATATCCTCCCATCATGCTTTACTACTAGGAAAATCTTCTTTGAAGCCTCCTCCAGAGCAGCCATTGCCACAGTATAAGAATCAACAGTCTCTGCCCCTTCCTCCACAAACTTAAACGCTTCATGTCTCAGCATATTATATCGAACAGTATGTGATTCCAAATAATAATTGATTACATCAGCAACACGGTCTTCCAATGCAACACTGCTCTTTGCACTTCGGCTCCATCGTTTGAGGATGTAATGAGAAGGAAGAGTCAGAACATTTGTCACTCTGAACACTGCTAAAACGTGTCGACAAAGAAGTCCTGAGAACTCAAACATCTGGCAGCTACAAGTAGCTTTCATTTCTAAAACATTAAATCTTACATAGTAAGCACTGTGGTCATCCCCAAATTTAGCAACTTGATAAGTGGTAACTAGTCCATCATCCTCAACTTTGTTCGCCATGAAAGTTAGAGTGGCAACCAACTCCTCCTGAAATCTCATAAATAACTTTTTTGTGTAAACCTCGGATGCTTGCTTCTCCATTGGAGAAGGGGTCTTCAAAACTGGAAATGTATTCATCGTATCATAATCAGCTTTGACTTCTTTCTCAGTACGGCTCTCCACAGCTTTCTCATACAATTTGAAGAACTGATTTAGATTAGTTGACGCATTCACATAACCATCAAAATATGAGTTCATGCTATCACTACGCTGAGTTATGGACATTTCTGCAAAAAAAGCATCACGGAGATATACTTGCACCCATTGTCTGCGATCTAAGTATATCACTTGAAGCCAGTCATGATCCCTGAGCTCATACTTGTCAACAAGAGAAAGCCAACAGGATTCAAATTCCTCAGTAGACTCTGTCAAATTGACACATTTGTGGAAGTCTGCTTCAAAATTAGGGTGCTCAAGGAAGACATGTGACAACTTTTCCTGGCATTTCTTGAAGATGTGCCATTTGCAGAAACGGTGACGGGTCTCAGGGAAAACCTGCATGATGGCAGACCTAATTACAGCATCATGGTCTGTTGTCATTGACAAGGGGGGTTGACCAGACATAGCTGCAAGCCATGTCTTAAAAAGCCATATGAATGAGGCTTCTGATTCATTTATTAGAAAAGCACATCCAAAGAGAACAGGTTGTCCATGATGATTTACTCCAGTAAAGGGTGCAAAGGGCAACCGGTACCTATTTGACCTATAAGTTGTATCAAATGTAACAGTATCACCAAAATAGGTATAATTTGCTCTTGCCTTAGAGTCAGCCCAGAAGACATTCCCTGTGCACTGGCCCTCATCACCCTGAACTGCATAGAAGAATCCAGGGTTCTGGATATTCATTTGTTTCAGGTAGTCTAAGAGGAGCTGTATGTCTCCTTCCAAGCTCCTTTGGCGGTTGTTCCGCATGTAATTACGACAATCTACCTCTGTGAAACCAACTTTGCTAATACCACCATACTCTTTAATGAGGGCAGACATAATCCTGCGGGGACCCATACCAGCAGCCTGCAAGGTATCTATTAGGGTTTTGGCAGGACCAGAAATTTGACGATGGGAGCGGAGACAGTGGACCTGATCAGGGGGAACCAGCTCGTGATTGTGCTCCTTGACAAAGTTAGAGACCACCCACATACCAGAGTCCTGTATCTTGACAGAGAGAGCGGCCTTGCAGCCAACCCGGGTGACAGTACGTGGTCGCTTAATTTCTCTATCCTTGGTACGTTTCTCATTCAAATTGCGGAATCCTTCTTTGGCACAGACAAACGACCTCTGAATGATGGCTCCATCCTTCCTGGACCGACGGGAGGAGCTGACGCGGGTGCTGAAGCCAACACGGCGTGCGTAGGAGTTATAAAACGCCTTGGCAGCCTCCTCAGATTCAAATTCCATGCCCTCATATGGTTCAAGATCGAGGTCCCCTTGAGGAGAGTAACTTCGAACTGTTGCAACATTTCCATCAATAACAGGAGAACAGTTGGCGACATTCTCCTCGTCAAGAACATCATCTCTATCCCCGTCCTCGCTCCCACCTCCACCTCCTAAGCCTATATCAAACTCGATTACCTCATTATCCATCTTCCTTAGGGAGACGAGAAGTTCGCTTTCCAGTTACACCTTACATATATGCATAGAATCGCAGGCGTACTGTGTCCTTATGGCCTAAAACATGCAGTATGTGTTAGTAATTAACACAGAGGAAAGAAAAATTGATACCGCAGTTCCGGCTACTATCTTGACGGTGGAAAATTTAGGGTTGGGGCAAAATGTTAGGCGAAGAAAAGGAATCCCTAGAAAATCCGGTGCCGGAGCATAGCCCTACTCTAAGCAAACCACTAATTGCACTCGAAGAGAGGAGAAGAAGAACCTGGAACGAACGAAATTAACTTTGCGGATGAGTAAGGATCTTCCGTTCCGCTCACTTTCCCAGCTCCTAGGCTCCATCTAAATTGTAGATTTAGACAAATAGCCACTTTTGGGCAATCTAACGTTTTTTAATATTTTAATTTTAAAAAATACTAATGAAATTACATGCGCTTCGCGTGAAAATTTAATATCATGGAATTTATAAAATAATTCTTAAAATCTATCAGTCATTAAAATTAAAACACTATTATCTTACCTACAAGACATTAATAATGTTAAGGAAAATGAAAATTATTACATCTTATCATTTATCCTTAATAACATAACCATAAATTAATGATTATAAAAATACATACCAGGATTTGTAACATATGCAATGGTGTCAGTGAGCCACTCAACATGAGCAAAGTACACAAATATTTAATTGTGAAGAAGAAGAAGAAGAGGAAGTTCAGAATTTTCGTTGTTTTAAAATGAGAGGAAATCCCTCTATTTATAGACAACAAAGGGTAGTGTGAACAAATGTTTATTGTGCTTCATCGAAAAGGTTACAACTATTTGAAAAAGTTGCAACCCTTCGAAAAAGGTCACAACCTTTCATAAAATTCACAATTTTTCATAAAAGTCACAATTTTTTATTAAAGTCGCAATTTTTCATAAAAGTCGCAATTTTTCATAAAAGTCACAACTTTTTATAAATTTCACAACTTTTCATGAAAGGAGAAGGTTAGTTTTGTAGATAAATAAATTAAATGGGACTTCTGGTTTATGGTGGAGCTATGTAGGCGGGCCTAAGGTTCTCTTTTATATATGGTTAACAAATAAATAATAAATATTATTTCATTTTAATTTAAAATTTGAGTACTTTTATAAAATTCAAGAAGGAAGTAAATGTTTCAATTGAATACCTAAAAGAAATTGTTATTGAGACAATAAACAATTTTTTAAATTTTAATTTTTAAAAGTATTGACAAATAAATAATAAATATTAGTTCATTTTAATTTAAAATTTGATTACCCCTTATAAAATTCAAGAATGGAGTAAATGTTTTAATTATATATATATAAGAATCCTAGGCCAGCCTACGTGGTACCCTTAGAATTTACGAATTTATTTTTATGTTTTCTTTTTGTACTTAAGTTTTTTCACCCCTATTTTATTTTTATCTTTAAATTTTTTTTTCAACTTTTGTGTCCATTCAGATTGTTGTATCTCTTCATTTGCGTCTCTTCAGGAACTACCTATAAAAACTAGGCAAATTATATCAATTGTTGTATCTTCTTTTTTGTGAGAAATTTCATCCTTCATTTATGTGAAAGCGGCAAATTTCTTCAAAGACTACTTTGGATCTTCGCCAAAAAAATTAATGAAACAAAATTATAATTTACTTGTTTACTTTTAGGATTGTTGAGACTGATTATTTATATGTTCCTTGGTACACTAATCTACTTTCTATCGTTATCCCTGAGGATACACTATTAGTTATTCTAGATTTTTCAACTACTTTAACCATTTGTTATATGGTCTGAATTGCACAAATCAATTGTTGTAATGAGTTCTGTTAAGGAGTTGGATCAATCATTTATTGATGATCATCAACCAATGTTCTGAATTGGAATACAAAGGGAGTGTCTCATGTGTTGCATCATAGTTACGGAAGTGTTATCGCGTCTCTCTTTTTTGGAATTGAGACAAAGAAGCATGTTTCACTTTACAAGAGTGATAGTCTTTCATCATTCTTGAAACTTCAGGACAAGGTTCGTATTCAGGAGGAGAATATTGTTATGAACAGGATAGAAGCAATATGGGCAAAGCAGTCTAACACCAAATTAAGAGATTATGTAAGAGATCCTGGATGATAAATACGACTTGTGAGAGCAAATTGGACTTATGCAAATCGTTGAGAAAAATGTCTAGTCCTCTTATCACCTTTCTCTAAGTTCTGATTCTCATCCCCTTTCTTCTACTTGTGTTCTTCAATTTCTCTCTTAGTTTTTAATTCCATTGTAATTCCAATTACGAGTTATTGAAATATATCTATTGGTTGTTTGAGTTTGAATAGCGCTTGTCTATTTATTGGGTTCATTACCCTCTAATAAGTAAACAAGAAAATAATATCCCAATAACATTTATATGTTATCTAACAAATACTATGTGAAGTGAGATGAAATAAAAAAATGCATTTGAGGATGGCAGAGGTTGGAATGGTCAAGGGGTAAGAAGTGGAGGATTGAATGAGTAAGAGGATACTTGATAAAAAATAAATTCGGATTACTAATCTCTGCGTAATAATTCCTACATTATTAATTTTTGTACCAAACAACCCTAAATGTATTTTCTTGGTGACAAAATCAAACTCAACCGGTTTAAGTTTGAATAGGTTTATTGACCCACCCATTCATTAGCCAACCATTTCAACTCATTAAAAATTAGGTTGATATATAATCTGCATTGACTCGTGAAGAATCTTATTCAAATTATATAAAATAAATTAATTTTCTATGTTATATATGTATAGCCATAATTAAAAAAATAATTTTATTAAGTACTAAAATAGTTTCAAAGAACAAAAAAAATTCAGATTAATAAAAAACAAATTGAATTAAATATTAACCCATTATATAACTCACATACTAATCCATCTAAGTTTCTAACCCAAGTAAATTTGAATTGAATCATGGGGAAACTAAGCAAATACCACATAAAAGCAAAATAATTACAAACATATATCATTTACATTCATACCCCAACTAATAATTATTCTATATATCCTCAACTAATTTAACTTAATTGATACTAAATTAGTATTATTAAGGCTGATAATTTCACTTGATTGATACTAAGTCAGTATATATACAGTATTGGTATCATTAAAGTTTCTTATTCAGAAATTACTCATTAGTCAATTATATATATATATATATATATATATATATATATATATATATATATATATATATATATATATATGTCACGACCCGATTTCTCGAGCCATGATGGCACCTACTATAACCCACCAGTAGGTAAGCCGACCCATAACCCGAAACAACAAGTAATGGGTCTGAGGGCAGAAACTAAACAAGAGTAGACAAAATTTAATATAATAATAAAACAAGCGAGCGCAAACCAAAACATATATACAAATAAAGATACCTCCCAAAACCTGGAAGTCACTAGTACAGAGCTACTAATAAAAGAGTACAAGTCCCAAAAGTGGACTACAGAGACTCGACTGTCTCGAAAGGCAAAAGACAAGTCTATATATACAGATGGAGACTGAAATAGTACAGAACGTCGTGTGCTCACCCCCGTCTCCGGATCAGACTACTCCAAGCTGGATCAACGCTGGCCACTGGTTCTCGGACCTGCATCACGAAACAGATGCAGAGCGTAGCATGAGTACCAAAACAACAGGTACTCAGTAGGCATCATAGGCCGATTGAACTTGAAAAGTAAATACAATATGAAAAGAAGGAATAACACAAACAGAGGTCTAGAATGAAAACTAAGTAACAATGGAATGCACACGAGTGTAGAAATAACTAACTAAAGAATTCTATAAGCTAACTACACCTAACTGGACCCCCATAAGCCCAGAAGGTACACTCGTGCGCAAGTTAAATTAAAAACCCGAACGGACCCCCATAAGCCTGACGAGTACACAGAAAAACTATAGCTAAATAGAAAATGCCTATGAGAATCCAAGCACAAAGAACATTGAACCAGAACCTCAACTTCAAATAATAGAATCTGACAGTACGGAGGCCGGACTTCGAACCGAATGCTCTATATAAGTATCTAGGCAATAGAGGCCGGACCTCGAACCGGATGCTCTATATATAAGTATCTGAACAATCGAGGCCGGACCTCGAACCGGATGCTCTATATATAAGTATCTGAACAATAGAGGCCGGACCTTGAACCGAATGCTCTATATAAGTATCTGAACAATAGAGGCCGGACCTCGAACCGGATGCTCTATATATAAGTATCTGAACAATAGAGGCCGGACCTCGAACCGGATGCTCTATATAAGTATCTGAACAATAGAGGCCGGACCTCGAACCGGATGCTCTATATATAAGTATCTGAACAATAGAGGCCGAAAGAGTCCTAATCGATCCATGCTCAAAATGTACGTGGAACACCGTCTACACTTAGCTAATCAATGTAAGTCCTTGGAACTGAATGAAAACCAACTTCAAATCGCAAATTAGGTCCAGTGTCGCTAACATACCTCGAGAAGCCGCAATATCGGAGAGAAATAAAGATAACTATCGTCGGAGTAATGTATCGTCTAGCTAAGGTCCACACTATCAGACTCTAGTCTGCTACACCAGTCTATAGGGATCTAAGCCGGCCGAGAGACGTGGGGCCTAACGAATGCCTATTGATTCCTAACCATAAATTTCTAAGGCAATCCGAAGTCAAACCTAAACTAAGGACCAACATGCTTCAGATAATTAGTAATCAAGTATACAAGCCCTCTACATAGCAAGGAGAGTTAATTTGTAATACCAAATATGCCCATAGTTAACCGATAAATCCCGAAAGAGGCCAAAACATGATTTCTAAACATCTATGCATAATTTACTAACTACCAACCCAAATCCCAACTAATCAATATGCATTCACACTCTCAAGCTCAATCTAAGAAAGGGAAACCGTAGCCTGTACGCCGATCACGCGCACTCCAATAGTCACTTCTCCGGAGTTTTCCCCTTTCGAACAGCCTCGAAATGCTAACACGCTATCAAAAACAGAGTCACAATGTTACTACGGTCGTTTAGACACTAAAATCGCAAGAAACGGAGACAAACCAATTTCGGGGTCAAAACGGGGAAAGTGGGGCCCGCACCGGAAATTCCGGAATTAACCCCAAAAATAGGTTCTTAAACACCTCCCCGAACTTGTGTCCCAAAATGGAACACAATTCGAGGCTCGAATCATCCCAACACGACATACAATGAAAAACACAAAACATACTAACAATGAACAGTAATAGCAGCAGCTATTCACGAGAAATACCAGAAACTAGGGGTCTACAGCGAAATCCGACAACACCACAACGTTCTCCTCGAAAAACCACTCAAGATAGCCTCAAGAATCACTAAAATCGAACCTAAAACGAGTGAGAAATCAGCTTCCAAAACTGCCCAAAAACTGAGCCCGAAAATGACTGTGACAGCAGTTAAAACACAAATTTTCACCTCCAACGAAGGTTTGAATATGAAATCTAACCACACCGACGCGTTCCTTGCGAAAAACCACACAAGATGCACCTTTGGATCACTAACTTTGGACTAGAAATGAGAGAGTTAAGAGGGTTTGAAGTTGGATAAAAAAACTGAAAATGGCTGCACCAGATTTGGCTGCCATATATTTAAAGTCTCCGACGGGGGCTCGGAATTCGATCGGGACCCGATAAAAATAAAACAGATATGCTACCCTACCAAAATCGACATTCCAGACTCAACGGTGCAGTCAAAATTTCCATCAGAGGTCATCTCGATAAAAAGTGGGTCCCACTTCCAAGAGCCATTTTAACCAAAATCCACCGAAGGGCTCGAAATGAGTTCGGAGACCTCGGGAGTCAAACAAAAGATTGTTCTAGACCAAAATCAATATTCCGGAGCTAACCGAGCTGACGAAATTTTCATCCGAGCACGTTTTCCAAGAATGTTGACCAAAGTCAACCTTAGGCCAAATTTCTAAGGCTAAAACGCCTAATCGCACCGACTCACACTGAAAACCTCGGGAGTCATGCCGACCATGCTACTAGCCTAAAATGACCCTTCCGGAGCTGATGGAACTGTCAGAATTCCATTCTGAGGTGGTCTTCTTGAACTTTTGATCGAAAATGATCGTTCAAGGTTCATAAGCTCCAAAACACTAAAACTCACACCAACACCAAATGAACGACCAGGTGACCGAATCGGTACCCCAAAGAAGTCATAAATGACTTGGGGTCGCTATAGGAATGCTCTAAACGACACACAGAAAGCAAGATACAGAAATGACCAAGAGGGTCATTACAATATATATATATATATATATATATATATTGATTTAATATCAAGTAAAACAAAATTATCATCCTTAATGATACCAATATTGTATATGATAGTGATTTTTAGTATTAGTTAATCGAAAATTATCAGTCTTAATGATACCGATACAATATATGATACTAATTTAGTATCAGTTAAACAAAAATTATCAGCCTTAATGAATGAGGGTATGAATTGTAATTATTTATGAAAGAATGGATATTTCAGTAATTATATTGGATTTAGGCATGAACTTGTAATTATTTTAAATTTTATGATCCATTTATATAGTTTTCCTTGAATTATATCTTGGTCCAATCATTAACTTAACCTGACCCACCCAACTCACATATATATAAATAAATAAGAGAACTCTAGGCCCGCTTACGTGGCACCACCATAAACTAGAATTCCCTTCTAATTTATTTATTTTCAAAATTAGCCTTCCCCTTTCATGAAAAGTTGTGACTTTTATGAAAAGTTGCGACTTTTACGAAATGTTGTGACATTATGAAGGTTGTGACCTTTCTGAAGGGTTATGCTTTTCCAAAGAGTTGTGACCTTTACAATAAGACACAATAAGCATTTGTTCACACTACCCTTTGTTGTCTATAAATAGAGGGATTTTTTCTCATTTTAAAACAACGAAAATTCTGAACTTACTTCTTTTGCACAATTAAATATTTGTGTATTTTGCTCTTGTTGAGTGACTTACTCACACCATTATTTTTGTATCAATACGTTGGTGAATAAAATCGTTCCATCATGAGAGGATCTAATTCTTTAAATCTCAGATATTAGAGGGAAATAGTTTTTTTTAGGGAACATTGTGCATTCAGTGAACTCGATTTTTTCCTTTCTATTTCATTCTGATTATCCTGGTATGTTTTTTTTACCGTCATTAATTTATTCTTATGATATTAATTGTTGTTTTTGAGTACATGTTTTAAACTCTGTTGTTTATGTTTCTGCAAAGTTATTGTCTTCGGTTATATTGAACATATACACATATAATATGTATATTCACTGTGCAAAAAATAATTATTGTACTCAGTTCCAAGAATTCATGTTTTGATATTCTATATAAATTCTATAACATAAAAGTAGTATATATAATCTTACGTATTATCTATTTATACATAGATATAAAGTTTCTCACTTATCAATCGAAGAAATTCATTATGCAAGTTCAAAAATTATAATTGCTTTCATGTTCAAACGTAGTTTTTTTTGAATCTGTTAACAACTTTTTGAATTTTTTCCCAAGACATATATCACAATTGTATAATTTATGCAACTTAAATGTGTTTTTTTTCTCACGAAATGCTTTTGTATATATATTCTTATTTTCTTCTTTATTTTCTTTTTAATGTTTGATTAAAGAATCAATGATTTATATTTCCTGAATAATTCATTCATTAGAGGTTCTTGAATTATGTGATAATGACAAATAATCAATTTCATGCTGAAATATTGCTAATATTTTTTTTAAAACTTGTTTTTTTAATTATTTTTAATGTATGTATATTAGTAAAAAATTATTTTGCAACTTGAATGTAATTATTATTTATGACGCGGACAAATTACCTAGTTTAAGCTAATACGCCCCGTTGCCATCCCTTCTAGCGGAAACCAGAAAAGCTCTTAATCGTGTTTACCTTTTCACAAGTGAAACGGGAGTTGAGGTTATTTAAAAGCCAGGTTTAAGCAAAAAAAAAAAAAAAAAAAACATTATTTTTTCTTCCTATTTGGTTCTGTTCTGGATTGGAAAAAGGGGTTTTGCAGAATTTGCTGGGCTGTAACCAAGCGAGGGGAATTGACCGCTGTAATCAAGCGAAGGGAATTGTTCAAGCATTTCGCGCCAGACATGGTTGATTGTAACATAAACGATAACAAAGAAACCCTGCCAGAAATGGGGGATGCCATTTCTGATAGGGACGGCACAAATAAAACTGAATCAAAAAAGGACATACTTGCAGAAAAAGAGAACTTGCTGACTCCTGGAAAGGAGCTGGCTAAAGACGTCCGTAGTTGCACTAAGAGTGAGTCCCCAGGCTCAAGCATACTTGATGCTAATAGTCTTCAGGTGCAGAATGAAGAAGACCGCTCAGCAGACGAAAAGGTTTTCTTCAAATCTCCCACCATTTCCTCCAAAGCTGAAGGTGATGTGAATGCTAGTGAATCTCAAGGCCCCGGTGGATGTAGGGACAGTTCTAGTCTTGATTCTAATGAACAACTGGACTCCATAGTCCATAATGAGAGTCCTGTGAAAGTAAGACCTGATGATGAAGAACCTATAAAACGGAATGATGGGGTGACTGTGGGGGAGTTGTGTGGAGTCCATGGGGCAACTCAACTGGAATCATGTATGGTACATGTTACTGGAACAGAGGAACTAAAAATGGGAGTGAAGAGGTGTGGCTCATTCTTAAGCAATAAAGCAAGGGAGGAGAACCTGAAACGAGGAGCAATTCTGAAGCAGGCATTAATGGAAAATGAAACGAAGGAGGGATTGGATGATGTGCTGACAGAGACAGAGATGCTATCAGCCAATAAGACTAAGGATGAATTGCTAAAGCCCGAGTTGGAGGTGGAACATGATATTGATGTGAAAACACCAGTCAAGACCTTTCTACTGGATACAAATCCTATGGGGCAAGATGAGTCTGGAACAGAAGAAGAGCAAGCTGCATTTATGAAAGAGCTAGAAACTTTCCACAAAGAAAGGTGCTTGGAGTTCAAGGCCCCACGGTTCTACGGAGAGCCATTAAATTGTCTCAAGTTAGTCATACAAGTTTTTCTTGATTTCACTGGTTTACTTTGCTTGATTTTATTGAACTTGGCCCAACTATTTTTGTTCATGTTTGTTAGGTTGTGGAGAGCAGTGATCAGACTTGGTGGTTATGAGCAGGTCTGTATGGAGTTTAAATGCGCTGATGTAGTGTTACCATTTTTATCAACAAACTTGTGTAACTGTTAAGAGTCAAAGTGGTGCAAATTTGGGGTGAAAAGAAGTGCTTTGGATTGGAAAAGGTCTGCTATGACTAATGGCTAAGGTTAGGTTAGGGTCTGGAAAACATTAACTGCACTACTCTTTCTTAGGAATAAGGAAACGGTTACGATAAACCGGAGAAAGAAGAAAAGCAAAAGAATAAGTTCTAGTGGTCTCTTGTCCCCATGCCTTCGGTCTAGTGGTAAGAGTGCCCCTTTTGATGTGTGTGTTAGGTGCACATTAGGGGTTCCAACCCTACTACCAACAAAAGCTTGGTATTTTAATGGAGAAGGGTAGAGCTGGCTTATTATTGAGCAATGAGGGAGAAGCTGTCTACATTAATCCAAGTCACTTGCATTGTATAAAAGTAGCAATGATATTCATTCTTGTTTCCCTTCAACTATGGGAAATAGAGCAAAGTTGCCCTTATTTAAACTTTGGTCCTAGTGATAAAATAAGGGCAGTTTTGCTCTATTTTACCATGGTTGAAGGGCATTTTGACCGTTTCCTATAAATTAGGAGATTCTATGGAAACCTTGACTCCTATAGTAACAGGTTGGCAGATATTAAAGAAACATCAAGACTTTAACTTGGTTTGTTTGTAGTCATTTTATATTGGTATTTTGGTTGTAGCAAGAATAGTGAGATTCTACGGAGCGCAGCTCACTAGTTGTGATGCGGTGTAATTAGTTGGAGTATGCTTTAACATTTCATGGTTTTCTTTTACTAAATCATGTATGATTGAGTGTGGTTTCCTTTACCTCTGTGCTGTAAGGATTTAAGCCCCTTTCAGGATATGCACTTGACTTTTGTTAAGTGGACTAGTGGGGACCAGAGGAAACTCCTGTTTTTTGATGTATTAATAATTTCTACATGGCTTTTAATACAACTTTCTTTTCTTATAAAAGAGCCTTACTTTCTTGCTCATGTCTACCATATAAGTTTTACTTACTATAATCCTAGAAACATCTTAGAGTTAGAAGGAGAGACTACAAGGACTTTATCTTTATTCTGCATAAAACTTACTATCTTTAGAGCGGTTATAGTTAGGTTGTCTATTTTGTCTATCTATTCTGTTTCTTTCACAGCTTAACAAAAAATTCATAGTTAGCTTTGTAATGGAGTGTACAATCCTATACTCATTGGTTATTTCCTATTGGTCTTATAGGTAACATCATGCAAGCTATGGCGACAAGTAGGAGAATCGTTCAAACCCCCCAAGTAAGGACAAACTCATATTTGTGGTTTGCCTCAAACTTCATTTGTTGTAGATTTATTTTGCTAAGCAACATTGTTTGTGAGTGTCACTTATTGTAATTAAAAGAGAAAAAAATGAGGTTTTGGGAGTACAATTACTTGATTATTCCCTAAAACATGCTGGCATTTAAATAGTGCTTACAAGTAATGTGAAACAAGCATTATGTAATTCCTATTCCTAATTACACAATTACAAGGAGACTAAACCTTTCTGTATATTCACGGTACAAATGCTTGCCATATCTTTGGATTATTAACATTTTTAACACACTATTTCTCTAAAAAATATATTTGACACTCTCCCTCGAGTTAGAGTGCATAGGGTATATAAATCATACATTTTCATATTAAAAAATTATGAGGTTTGAATTTTTGCCATATTTTCATCTTGCCGTGCATTCGAACTTTTGACATTTTCCGCAAGTTGGAGAATACGTGTTGTATGCTCCTATCCTGCCCAAATATAACCAATTTTGGAGCAGTGGAGTGATTTTGTAAGCATATTCGGTAATTGATCGTTGTAGTTGACGAAACCCATATCAATGCACTTTTTTTTTGAATCTGGTAACTGTGAATATATTGCATTCTAAGCAAAACAGTACGGAGGTTGTACTAAAACTATATTTACAAAATTTACTTCAAAATCCTACTATATTTTTCCTAAATTGAGTCTAGAGCATCAATATAGAGATGGTATTATTTGAGTATACCTGATTACACCAAAAACATTGTCTCAAACGACAAGATAGCTTGATCTTCTGCATACTGTTCTCTTTACTATCAAAACATCTAGAGTTCCTCTCCTTCCAAATTGTCCAACAAATGCTAGCAGGGATAATTCTCCATCTATCTCTATTTTTTGCCTGCATACCTGCTTCCTCCCAGCTCTGGATTGCTCCAGTAGTCTTGCCAAGCATAGTCCAAGATATGCCTTTGAGATTTAAGAACATCCTCCACAACTGTCCTCTGAGTTTGCAGTGAAGAAATAGATGGTTAACTTCTCAGCAGTCTCATAACAAAGGAAACATCTAGGACATAATTGTATCCTTCTCCTCATCAATTATCTTGAGTTAGTACTGCTTCCTTAGCTAACAACCAGACAAAATAGGTGACTTTGCATGGCATTATGGTTTTCTTGATACTTCTCCATGGCCAGTTGTTTACACTCTTAAGTGGAGTGATTCGTCCTATTGTAAGCATTATTCACCTTGAAAAGGCCCTTCTTGCTACCTTTCCACCGTAAAATATCTTGTCCTACCTCCAAACCATTGAACTGATCTATGATGCTAAAAAAGTCTGCCACTCTTTGGATCTCCCAATTATTTAATTGTCTTCCGAAGATAAAACTCCATCCTTGAGGTGTCCAATGCTCTGCAATAGTCTTCTGCTGGTGAATACACGTTACCAGCTTCCAAAAAAGCTGACAATGTGAAGGCAACACAATTTTAACGCGCCCTTATTTTTTAGTTCTTCCACCTATTTGTTTTTTTCTTTGTTGAAATTATTGGCTAATAAAAAGAAAGACAGTGTTAAGTGTCAAATTTACAATTATATATAGTACAATTGTACTATGTTATGTAAAGGACGCTCAACTCTATAACCTAAGACACACAACTTTTGGTTTAATCTGTTTCTTAGTTGAAAATATATATGATAAATTGTGAGATCATCTCAGCGAGTGAAGTGTACAACATTCAACAATTGCAGGAGGTTCTTATTTGTAAATTCGGTTCCTTTGACCAGTGTGACTCTCAATAATAGTTCTCTATGGATTTCAGTCACTGTGGGTTATTAAAAATTAAGTTGATGGCTGAGGAGATCGAATAGTCCACGGAAAAGATCAGAGACACTGTAGGAATTTTCTGTGGGACTCGAGCCGGGGCTACGGGAATATCATTTGCTCAAGCATGAGGTAATCACATCTCCTATGCAGGTGACAATGACAAACAAAGAATCAGAGACCTAGAGGTGTTACTAAAAGCTTTATGGGAGAAAAGGATGTGCTTGGGACAAAGATGAACTGATGAAGTGTTGTAGGCATGAGTCCTTACTGAAAAATATGGAGTTCAATTTGGAATTGGCGAGCCGGTGACATCACTTCATGTATGGTGTAGCTCTGGGAGGAGTATTCTGAAAGAGTAGGAGTGACTTTTGTTGAAACATCAAGTGTAAAGTTGGTTGTGGAGACTGGAGAGTGGGAAAGGATTTGAATCACCTACCAGACTATGATGTGTAGTGAAACATGTTAGGAATAGCTTGGATGATGTCAAACTATTGAAGAGATGTTACTATGATGGAAATTAAGAAGGAGATGAAGAGGGAAGAAATGAAAAACAACGAGGGAAGTAGTTTGCCTGACACTCATATAGACAACATAGGAGGGACTAGGGAGGAATAAGAGAGTGGATGAAACGGTATGAATTTCTCGTACTTACATAAAAAAGAGTACGAAATTTTATGGTTTTCTAGTGCATTCGGAACAACTTGTCATATGGCTAACCGACTGTGGAGAGTGGTTCTTAATTGGTTTGGGGTGCGGTGGGTGATGCCAAGAACAGTCAAGGAAGGAGTGAAGGAGGCATTCCATAGCTGGGGTTACTGTAGGGAGAAAAGGAGTCGTAGAGCTTGGAAGGTTTCCCCGCTAGTACTCTTGTGGGTTATTTGGAGCAATAAAAATGGGAGATTATTTGAAGGGGTTGAACAAGACACTGTAAAGCTGCAAAATAGTATTTTGTTTCTAGTTTGTTTTGGTGTTCCCATGATAACCTAGTTTGTATAGAAGATTGGGTCTCCTTTTTTGAGAATCATGTGTTGATGTAGGTTCTCTCTTTTAGTGTCTTGTAGTATATGGCTTGTATATGGGTTTGTTTCCCCCAATTGTTAATAAAATTATTTACCTTCTCAGAAGAAAAACACTACTCATCAGTCTCTCTATAGAAAATCTCGTTTTTTGATGAAGCTTTTACATTTGATACCCTTTTTTGATCAAGTAAATGAATTTTGGTATAAATCTTATAGGCAAAATTTTTCCATTAAATCAAATAAAATATTTACTTAAAACATTGTATTTGAGCCCAATGAGCTCTTATAATGTTCCTAGCTTGTTATAAGCTGGGCTAGTATAACCAAATAAAATAAATGAGTTGTTCAGCTTACTCTATTGAATTTTATTTCTAAGGGTGAGCTTATAACATTATGATTTATGTTTGGTGCATTAGTACTTAATGTAACTTATTTTGAATTACAACTTCAAAATAAGTTGGTGATGAAATGATTCATGTTCACTCCGTTAGCATTTGTTTCTTTCTGATTCTAGTTTCCTATCTAGTTCTCTCCTGCATGATATTAGAAGTTTCTTTAGTAGTTGGTGTTTCTTATAAATGGAATAGACTTGATCATTTATTGTGGTCAAACTTGTGCAGGACTTGTACTACTGTCTCTTGGACATTCCGATGTTTTTACGAGAAGGTAAACCAAAAATTGTTTCCTTAGAAATTTTATTTCTCTTGAAATTTAATTGCTGGATTTCTTGTTGTTTTTTATAGTGTGTTTGTTGCTTTGCAGTGTTTGAGATTTGTACAAGCTCAATCCTTTGTTTAAACATGACATAAAGGGAGTTAGGCTAATATTTAGCTGTACTATGATTCTAGTATCCGTGGAATCTAATTCTAATGGTAATGGATAATTACTATGGAAGGCTTAGTTGTCTTTCTCATGAAGGATCAAAGGGAAGAACCACATGTACAGTCCTTAAATTCTGATTGAGATATTTGTAGTGTTTTGCCTTAGCATTGCAAATCTCCAGTATTCAGGTGTGTTCAATTGTTATTTTGGGGGTTGTTGAGCACATCTATAGGTATGTTAGGAAGGAAACAAGGTGAATTTTCGGTCTTAAAAGAACAAGTTGACTTGGGATACTTGATAATATCCTTAACCCAAGAACGGGGGAGAAGGAGAGTGAGAAGATGAAGACTCGTACTTTTTGTTTGTGGTTTAATCTATGTTGCACCTTCGTCACTTCTCTCTCCATATTTTTGAAAGGCAAGTATTATTTAAAGCAGCATAAATAAGTCACTGGAAATCTACTTTACAACGGTCCTTTTTTTTTTTTTGATAACCAAGAAATCTGTCTGTGACCCGCCCTTTGGCCCAATCATAGCCTTCTAAACTTGGTGGATAATGGGCCCTCCACTCTACCCTTCTCCACTTAAATACCAGGCTTCGCTTTGCATGATGTTGGGCTTGAACCTGCGACCTAAGCCACAAATCCTCCACCTTTTGCCACTTGAGCTAAGCCTTGGGGGCACAACGGTCCTTTTTTTTTTATGAAGTGGATTCATTAAAATGGCATCAAGAAGATGCAAAAGATTACAAGGATAATTCTTTTAGGGTCACAAGGGGGTTGCAACTTCTTTCTAAACTAAAGAACTAACAAAAATCCAGGAAGTGCTCTCGATTATTTACGGCGGTCAACTTACACCAACTAAATAGGCATCCACCCTTCAAAAGGTTCCTAGACGTTGAAATTCCATCAAATATCTTTTGTTCTTTTCTATCCATAAACACCAATAAATACAGCTGGGAATCATCTTCCAGATATTCTTGATGGCTTTATCAGCTTTCCATAAACTCCATCAAAATATCTTTTGTTCTTTGTTTCCTGTCAAATACTCTTTTTTGAGAAAGGTAACAATGCTATATATCATTAGCACAGTAGTGTTAAAAGCCATATTTACAGTTCCCAAAAAGAGCAAAAAAATGCTCTCTAGTTCTTCTAGAACCCTATGATGTATAACAGTGATTCAACTACCATGAGGTTATGGTGGGATATTTTTTTTTTTTTTGAAAATGGTAATTGTTTCTATTTCTTCAGAACAGTACATAGGTTGTACTGAAACCGGTATTTACATAAGGAAAGACTCTAAAAATACCGACCTATCCCTATAATGAGTCTAAGACATCCATGATAGAGACGGTATCATTAGAGTAAATTTGATTACACCAAAAACACAGAGTCGAAATGCAATTCAGTTTAACTTGTTCCATACTACTCTCCCTATTCTCAAAAACTCTAAGGTTCCTCTCTTTCCATATTGTCCACCAAATAGTGGCAGGGACAATTCTCGATTATACATTTTTGCTTGTGTCCCTGCTTTTCCCGGCTAAATAGAGCCTCTGAAATTTTCCCGTGCATGGACCAGAGATGCTTTTACGTCTCGAGAGCAGATTCCACTGGCCGGTGACTTCGCATTGGATAAACAAATGATTGATTGTTTCTGCAGTTTTCCCACGAAAAAACATCTAGAGCAAAGTGTAATTCGCCTCTTCATTAAATTCTCCGTGTCAATATCGCTTTGTAGCCAATAACCACACAAAGCAAGACACCTTGTAGGATCTTGGCTTTCCATTTATGTTTCGGGGCCACTTGAGTAGCTGCAGATTTTGATGATTCAACTTCTTGTACACGCACCTACTTTAAAAATCCCTTTCTTGTTTCCCAACCATTGCAATCTATCTCGCCCATTTCAGTTACTAAATTGATCAATGCTTCTAAAGAATTCTGTTACTCTTGGAATTTCCCAGTCATTGAGGTGTCTTCTAAATACAAAATTCCACCCTTGAGGCGTCCATAAGTCAGCTATAGTACTTTGTTGCTGAAGAACTAAATTGTGGATGTCAGGGAAGAGAGTCTCCATATTTCCTTCTGCATGCCAATCATCCTTCCAAAACCTAGTTTTTATGCCATCTACCACTTTGATCTTGGTGTTAGGTTTGAATTCATTCCAAAGTTCTCTAATGGATTTCCATAAGCTAACACCATAAGGGGTGGTAACCTCCTTTGTCATCCAACTATCACTCTCTTCATATTTTGCCTTTATGACTGAGCCCCACAGATACTGATTATCATTTGAGTACTTCCAAAGCCACTTCATCCTCAAAGCTTTACTCTGGTTCTTCATGTTCTTGATCCCCAGACCCCCAACTCTCTTTTCACTGATCACAGTTTTCCATTTGACTAAGTGATATCCTCTCCTTTCCTTGTTCCCTTGCCATAAAAATTTTCTCCTGATGCTATCCAACCTATTGATGATTCCCGGTGAGATAGGAAATAATGACATCATATATGTTGGAAGTGCATCAAGCACATAATTAATCAAAGTTAGTCTTCCCCCTAGTGAAAGGTACTGAGACTTCCACCTTGCTAGTCTATTCTCACACTTCTCAATCACCCCATCCCAGATTTCCATAGAGTTGTATTTTGCCCCCAAAGGCATACCCAGGTATGTGGTTGGGAGGACACCCACTTCACCTCCCAGTATTGACTTCAAAATTTCCATGTTTGGTACTTCATTTACTGGATACAAGAAGCTTTTCTTCCAGTTGACATGTAGCCCATACATAGCTTCAAAAATAACTAGAATCAGTCTCAAAATTTTAAGGTGGTCTTCCTCAGCATCACAAAAAATTAGGGTGTCATCTGCATATAGTAATTGAGTGATCTCTAGACTTTCCCTTTCAGCTCTAGCAACTTCAAAACCTCTCAACCATCCTTCGTTGCATGCATTCTTGATCATATTGTTGAGTCCTTCCATGACTAGTATGAAAAGGAAAGGTGATAGGGGATCACCCTGCCTAAGACCTCTTTGTGACCTAAAAAATCCTGTTGGAGAGCCATTTACCAATACTGAGAAGTTCGCTGAAGATATGCAAAATTTAACCCATTGTCTCCATTTGTGACCAAATCCCATCTTCTCTAGCATACCCATAAGAAAGTCCCAATTGACATGGTCATATGCTTTCTCAATGTCTAATTTGCATAGAATTCCTGGTTTTTTTGAGACCAACCTGGAATCTACAACTTCATTAGCTATGAGGACGGCATCCATTATCTGTCTCCCTTTAATAAAAGCTAATTGTTGTGAATCGACAAGCTTGGACATCACTTTTATCAACCTTTCAGTAAGCACTTTTGAGAAGATCTTATACATACTACCTATCAAGCTGATAGGTCTGAAATCCCTCAATTCTTTTGCACCTTTCTTCTTTGGGATTAGGGCTATGAATGTAGAATTTAGACTTCTTTCAAACCTCCCTTGTTTATGGAAGTGTTGAAAAGTCTCCATTATGTCACATTTCACCACCTCCCAGCATTTGATATAAAACCCCATAGTAAAGCCATCTGGTCCTGGTGCTTTATCAGTTGCACACTGCTTTAAACACCTTAGAACTTCTTCCTCGTCAAAGCTTCTTTCAAGATCCTCCTTTTCCTCCCCTGCCAACCTTGGGCAATTTAAAAAAATTGTTGGCAGGTCTCCACTGCAACTCCTCTGTATAAAGCTTCTGATAGAACTCCACTATTTCCCCTTGGATTCTTTTTGTTTCTTGGACAATGTTCCCCTGGACTAGCAGTTGGTCTATGTTATTGTACCTCTTGTGTGCATTAGCTATCTTATGGAAGAACTTGGTGTTCTTATCCCCTTCCTTTAACCAAATTGATCTTGATCTTTGCCTCCAGTAGATCTCCTCATTTTTTATCAGATCCTCCAAGTTCAGAAGTAACCTTGCCTTTTCTGTTGCCTCATCCTCAGTTAGACCTCTATCAGTAGCAATGTTTTCCATAGCAGCCAGCTTTTCAAGTAAGGATTTCCTCTGTTGGCCTAGATTCCCTTGCTCACTTCTGCTCCACTCCTTCAGTTTGTGTTTCAGCGCTTTTAATTTGGATGCAAGGATGTAATCAGGCCTCCCAGTATAATCGAAAGAGTTCCACCATGTCCTTACTCTGTCAATGAAACCTTCAGTCCCTAACCACCAGTTCTCAAACTTAAAATAGCTCTTGCTCTTCTTCCAGGAACCACCTTGGAGTGTGATTGGAGAGTGGTCTGATAATATTCTCTGCATAGTGTACTGTTTCAAGTTGCTAAAAGCATTATCCCATTCTTGAGATACCAAGACCCTGTCAATTCTTGAAGCTATCAGGTGGTTATCCCCTTTGAACTAGGTGAACTTTGCATTTTCTAGTTGAAGATCAACTAGGTTTAGATCCTCGATCAAATCAGAGAACTCTCGCATCCCTATTGTTCTCCTGATACAGTTCCTCTTTTCCGAGACATATCTAGCCTTATTAAAATCACCACAAACTGCCCATGGACCTTCTATTAAACCTCTGATAGAGCCAATTTCTTCCCATACTAGTCTTCTTTCCACATAGCAATTTGGAGCATATACTCCTGTTATATGGCATGAGAAGTCCTGCACCTGTGATTCAAATTTACAGGTAAGGGTATATGTCCCGATCTCTAGAACTTCCCCTTTCCATCTTCTACTATCCCAGTGCATCATTATCCCTCCTCTTGTCCCACTAGCTTCCAAACATGCCATTTTGATCAATCTACCACCCCAAATCTGCATTACTAACCCAGTAAGATCCCCATGTAGTTTGGTTTCTTGAAGACAAATAATGTCAGCTTTCCAATCCCCCATAATGTTCTTGACAACCCTCCATTTGTCCCTACTGTTCAAACCCCTTACATTCCATGAGACAAGTTTAAATTGCATCAAGAAATTGTTAGGAAGTTTCTCCCCTTATATCTACACCCCCCCACTTTTGAACTTCACATCAAAAGCTACTAAACTTTTCAATTCATTAGAGCCTTTGAACCTTTTCTTCTTGTTTACAGCTACAGCTTCTTGGTGTTTGGCTTGTCTGGCACTGTCCACCTGTAGTAACAGTTCCATAGCTTCCTCTTCATGACCTTGGAAATCAGCCCCCAACAATTTCCCCAGTTTGATCAAATTCTGTTTCACCCAAGCAGAAACTTCTTTCTCTTTTTCTGTGATTAACAGTTGCTGTTGCATGTATAGTGGCTCTGCTTCTTCGACTTCCCATTCTTCAACAGAGGTCAAAGTTCTCTGGTCTTCAATATTGCATACCTCTTTTTCCTCCCTCCCAATCATCACCTCCCCAAATGGAACTTGCACGTCTGATTCTCCCATATCTAGTACAGCCACGTCACCTAAAATACCACTCGAATCTGCTGTTGTTATCTCCTTCTCAGTATTCTGGTGAGCTACCTGCATTGTCTTTTGGCAGAACTGTGTTTCTTTATCTTGAAGAATCCAATCTGAATTGGGCTGGGTGGAATTGGATATGCTATTAAAAATAAATAGGCTTGCTGGATCTGGCCCATTATACTCTTCATTTAATTGTTCTGGTCTAGACCTAAGGCCCATAATAGATTCCTTCATTAAAGAGGTCACATGATTCTCACATGACTCAGTGGGTACCACCACAGCTGTCAACTTTTCATTCCCCACATGGTTATCTGTACTAGGATCCCTAGTAAAAGGGGATTTCTGTACTGTAGTACAGATGTTACTCCTTATTATCTGCTGGTCCATAACATACCCTGATTTCAAATTGTTATCTTCTTCTCCGGTGAGATTCAAAACTTTTTCCGGCAAGATTTCATATCTTGCTTTGCCTTCAACCCATATCGGAAAATGGTATCTGATTCCACCACGCAAAATGGAAACCTCTTTCAGTATATTTCTACCACTGTTTGCAACCAAAATTCTTGCCCACTTCATATGGTTCTTCAACTCTGTCTCCTCTTTCGTTGCCACCCAACCACCACAAAGTTGCCCTATTTCTTCAAATACTTGTTGTGACCACAGATGTAGGGGGATCCCTATAATTTTTATCCAAGTTTTGTTAACTTCGACGGAGATCGGCATGCAGCCTACAACTGGGCTCCACCATTCTAGGTTGAAACTTTGGTTTCTCCATTTCCACTGACCTTGAAGAGTTTGTTCCGCCATGAATTTATTGGGAAATTCAAAAAGGAACATGCCACAGTATAGCTCGTAAATATTGACTCTGAAGGTCTTCTTCCATTCATAAGATGACCACCTTCTGATTTCAGACAAAGAAGGTTTCTCTTTGCTGGCCTTCTCCAGATACCCTACAAGACACCTACCCAAAAGCCCATCCTCTTGCTTTTCTGATGAGCTTGTCACCTCTGTCTCCTTGTGGTTTTTTGATAGCCATTTGCTGTCCCTTACAGCCTTTGAGTAGGGGTATTTGGGGTTTACAAGTCTTGGTAAACTTGTTGGTATCAACCTTTTCGGACATTTAATGAAGCTTTCTATCTTAAATGCTAAATCGTACCATCCAGCATTCAAGACTGGTTCTGGAATAATGATAACAGATCTACCCCCCGCATTAATAGCTACAATGCTCATATATCTCCCATATTCATTATGTTTCCTAGCGCAGAAGTATTCCTCTTTTCTTTCAGTACATCTCCATCTCCTTGTGACTTTCTTCTGATCAGTGGAAGCTTCTCTTAGCAGGAAAACGATCCATTCCATCACCTTACTGCTCACGGTAGTTCTACTCATCATTCTTCGACTTCTCTCCACCCACTCGTACCAAACAGCGCCTTCATCATTCCATTTGGTAATATCAAAAGACTTGAAACCAGCATTAAAATAAATCCTATTTTCCCCCATGGCCTGACTAAGCAAGAGGGTAGAAAGAAAAGAAGGGTAATCACAGGAAGAGGGTTGAAAGAAAAGAAGGGTAATCACAGGAGGTGATTACCAGAGACAATAGGTGTGTGGAAGGAATTCCGGCGGAAGGGTGCCGGAGGAGAGAGGGTTCTCCCACCTATGAGGGAGGAGAGAGAACTGCCTCGAGAAATGTGCCAGAGAGCATTTTAGGATCTTCCCTAGATGAAGATCACGAAATGGAGTTTGGAATTTCTTGGGCACTGCCAAAAACTATGAAATATCTGATGTCTGTTGGAGGAGCGGGAGGAGGAGGAGAAGACATAGGGCATGGAATGTGGTTCCTCTCGCGTTAATGTGGGTTGTTTGGAGAGAGAAATAAGTGAGCTTTTGAGGGGGTAGTGTTGAGTTTTTCTCATTTGATGAGTAGTCTCCGGTCGCTCATTTTCATTTGGTGCACCAATAAAGTTCCTTGTTGTATAGATGGTTGGGGTGGAGTTTGTAGAGAACTGTGTCTTTTGGAAAATTCCTCACCTTTTGGTTTACCTTGTATACAGCCAGTTTTTTGGCCTTGTTGATGAATTAAATATGTTTACCTGATAAAAGAAAAATCAATGATTCAACTTCTTCTAGCAATTCCTTTTTACACCAAATATGAAATAAAAACAGACAATTCATCTCAATCTTCTGGGTATTACTGCCTATATCTTCTAAGAATCTTGAGTTTCTATCCCTCCATATCGTCCACCAAACACAAGCTGGGACAGCACTCTACCATTTCTTCTGCTTGTCCACCCCCTTCACAGTTGTCCCAACAAGCTAGAAACTCTCCTGTTGATTTAGGCATGGTCCTTTTCAAACCTTTTATGTTAAAAAAATAATTTCTGCAGTCAAATACTACTTTTCAGCAAAATCTGGAGTGTTCTTTCTTCCACCTGCGCCTCTATCTCTATTATGTCCAATGGTTTGTGATGGATACATGAGGATCCTGATAAAAAAAGATGCCATATTTAATCATGTTTCTCAACTGTAATAGTCCCGTTAATTGGTCCCATTGTATCAGTATTGAAGAAGTGTTTCAAGAGTTGGTCAAAACTTCTTTGTAGCTATATATTTTATTTTACCTTACTGCATTTAGGCTGATGAGCTGTCACCTTTTGCAGGCCCTACTGGAATATGAAAAGCACAAAATGCGTAGTGGTGAGCTTCCTTTCACTGATGCTGCTTTTGCAGAACCTACTAGTGCTGGAATCCAGGTATTTCCTGTGTACCATCTTTGGAAGATGTTATTAAGCCATGAGTACATTTTTCTTTTCTTTTTACTTGGAGTTTGTGGGGATGGGGTGGGGTGGGGGGTTCTTTAGTGAAAGAAAAACATTTGAATAATACCAGTGTTGTCAAGGTTGCACTTAAGCCCTGAAGCAAGGCTCAAAACGTGTTAACCGCTTCGGTCGCTTAATGTGCGCTTCAGTGTCGCTATCAGGTTCTAAGGCATATTTTCCCTTGCCAATAAGCCTTTCTAAAGAGGTAACACTAAACAATTGATATTTCGCTTTTTGAGTAAGATCCTTTTGATTTGTTCATATATTTGTTATTCAAGCTTATAATTATTAGTCTTGGACTAAACATATATCTTTGAATTTTTCTTCCCCCTTTGCGCTTTTTTCATTAAAGCCCACATTTTATAATAACTCAATGGAATCTAGAGGTTTGATTAGGGATGGCAATGGGGCGGTTCGGTGCGGGGTGGGTTGAGCTTAACCCGCAAAATTTTTAGTCTGCTCCGTCCCGCATAACATTTTTTTTTTCATTTTCAACCCGCCCTACCCCGCCCCGCATAGACCCGCTCCGCATGAACCCACCCTGCACAATTTTTTTGATATTTTCTTTTTCTAGTTAAGTTTGAAACTAAAAATAAAATTCATATAAATAAATTCATTTTTTCATTAAGTTGTATTAAATTAATAGGAGAGTGACTTAAAATTTTATTTTTTAGTGGTCAATCGAGAAACATGTAAGAAATTTAATTATTTTTTATTGAACCATTTTCATTACGATCGTGAATATTTTATTAGCTTTAAAGGAATTATCTTAATAAATAATGCTCTATCACTCTTATAACATGTAAAAAATTAAAATTAAGTTTAAACCCACATAAAATCACATATACCCGCAACCCGCCCCGCCCCGCCCCATTGCCATACCTAGGTTTGATACTGTTACCATCCTCTCTAAAACTCAATAGGACCTATAGGTTTGATACTTTCTAGAAGCAAGAAAGCTCAGAACTTGGTCATAAGATGTAGGTGCATTAGTCGTAGTTGCTGGATCACTGTCATAATGGAGCTAAGGCCTTCCTTGAACAGGAAACTAATTGTAGTGGAACTTCTAAGTTGTCATAATTCCTACTCCTATATTTGGATTAATTACTATAAAGTGGAATGCGATAAAAAAGAAATAGCATTTAGAAGCACAACAATATAAACTATGGGGCATGATCTCTTCATGCATCATGTACTATTAGAATTTAGAACTTGTTCTTGCAGGGAAATCAAGCCTCTGGATCAGGTAGAGCAAGAAGAGATGCTGCCGCTCGAGCCATGCAAGGTTGGCATTCTCAACGTCTTCTTGGTAATGGTGAGGTTGGAGATCCTATCATTAAGGTTTGTGAAGATGGTTACTAGTTTATTCCCCTAGATAATAGCAAATGGTTCGTCTCCAAATGGTGTTTTAATCTCTTGCTTTTTCCTTTCCTTTTGGCAGGAGAAGAACTCAGTGTCTTTGCCAAAGCGTGAAAAGCAACTTAAAAGCATTGGTATCATTTGTTACCTAATCCTTTTACAGAAACAATCTTAGTTGGGGACTTTGGTTTCTTCTACTGACCTCTCTTTCTCAATTAAGGTTTGAAGCGGAAAAAGCCATCTCCAATGGAGCATGCTGTCAAAGTTACTGGTGTGAAAGCATCAAAACCGCAGTTAAGATTCTGGTTTTTTTTTTTCTAGATTCTTAATGGACTAGTTGCTTACACGTGAAATCCAGGTCACTTTCGTAAAGGAAATGCAGATTACTAGTTTGCATGCTCATTTTAATAATCTCGTGAACACTTCTTGGTTCTTTCTGTGAAAGACGCGGAATAATCACATGAAGGTGTGGAATTATCCTCGTTTTCTTGATTTGTTGATATTTTGCTGAGTACAGACTTGTTTCTAATTGGCATGCACTTTATGCTTCTGTCCTGGAATTTATTTTGATTTCCATGTAAATAATTTCATCCTGTTGCTGCTGCTTGTTATGGAAGCATCTCTATGTTCTGGAAGACTAATAAACCCCTTTACATCCCCGAATTTGCAGTTTGGAGACAATGGTGGTGGATATTGGCCCTCCTGCTGACTGGGTGAAGATCAATGTGCAGAAAACTGTACGTTCTCTTGCTCCACTGGCATGACTCGATTTTAAATGCAATGTGTTACATTTTCTCCATGGGGATCAACTTGCAATGTTAAATTATCTGTGCAGAAGGATTGCTATGAAGTCTATGCTTTAGTTCCTGGCCTTTTGCGTGAAGAGGTAAATCCTGACATTGTTGTTTCTCTTGTGCTTGGGAGGCTGTACATGATAACTGTTGGATATAATTTTAACATAATATATGTAAGGTTAGGCCATAAACTTTGATTATTTTAATCTACACGTACCATATATGAATGAAGTGTATCTTACTTTCAGTAGTGCCCAATTAGGATTGTTATGCATCCTGTGTTCTTTGTGTCAACACTGAACTGGACTATCTCCAAAATATCTTTGTGCTGGTCAGTTGATTGATTGACTAATCTACTAATTTGTAATAGTTATTCTTATCATTGGCGATGCAAAAGTAGACAGTTGCAATTCTACCATCTGCAGTAGCAGGAAAGAATATTTTTTCTGGTTGTGTTCCTTATTATCAGCACCTGTCATTCACAGCATAATACCAAATAGTCTTTTCTTTCCTTCCAAAATATTTTTGTGCTGGTCAGTTGATTGATTGACTAATCTACTATTTTGTAATGGTTATTCTTATCATTGCCGATGCAAAAGTAGACAGTTGCAATCCTACCATCTGCAGTAGCAGGGAAAAAATATTTTTCTGGTTGTGTTCTGATTATCTGCAGCTACCATTCACAGCATAATACCAAATAGTCTTTTATTTCCTTGTTATAACACCTCTGGGTGTATTTAAAATTTTGTCAGGTTCGTGTGCAGTCTGATCCTGCTGGACGCTTGGTTATTTCTGGCCAACCTGAACAGCTGGACAATCCTTGGGGTGTTGCTCCATTCAAAAAGGTTTATTCTCAACACTTTTGAACCATTGTTGTTGTTAGAATAGAAATAAGTATTTCCTACTTAGAATAGGAATAGGAATAGGAATAAGAATAGGAGTCCTAGTTGGAAAAGGATTTTAATGTAGTGTCTATAAATAGAGTCACAATGTAACAATTTACAAACAATTCAATAATATTCTTTTCCTATATTTCTCACATGGTATCAGAGCATTGGTGAGAACAAACAAGTCACCTTATGTCTATGTCAATTTCCGGTGACGGTTGGATCTGATTTTATTATTCTTTTTTCTTTCTATGGGTGCTGTGCGAAAATTAACACCACCACGAGGCTCGGAAAGCCCCCGCGACCAAACCCCAGCCAGAACCACCGGAAAACACCACCCCACGCGCTCTCACGCGCCGATCGGAGGTGGAAGTTTCCGGCGACCTCTGTCTCACGCGCCGGCGCGTGACACCTTTTCTGATCATATTTTTTGAGAGATTTTTTGACAGTTAGGGTCGTCCAGCCATTCCGACCAGGCCCATACTGTTTTTGACCAGATTCGATCACCGGAATTAGGGTTCCGGCTATTTCCAGGCTATTTCCGGCTATTTTCAGGCTATTTCCAGGCTGTTTCCGACAATCAGATCTGAATAATCAAGTTTTTTTTTATTTTTGCTGTTTCCAAGACAAATTTAGCATAATGTCTTTTGGGTGTGATGTTTTTGGTTCTAAAAATATAGGGATTGGAAGTTCTAGCCCTATAATCACTTCAGAACTTTTATTGGGAAGTTCAAACTATTTATCTTGGGCTTCCTCGGTTGAGCTGTGGTGCAAGGGTCAAGGTGTCCAAGATCACTTAACGAACAAGACTTATGTGGTAGATGTAAAGGCAAAGACTAGTGAGGAAGATGCAAAAGCCAAAGCACAATGGGAGAAAGTAGATGCTCAATTATGTAGTCTCCTATGGCGCTCTATTGATTCCAAATTGATGCCCTTGTTTCGCCTATTCCAGACGTGTTATACAGTTTGGGAAAAGGCTCGTGCTTTATACACTAATGACATATCTCGATTCTATGATGTGATATCTCGATTGACCAACTTAAAGAAACAAGAATCCGATATGTCTACTTACTTAGGACAGGTACAGGCAGTCATGGAGGAATTCGAACGTTGATGCCAGTTACTACGAATGTGGAACAACAACAAGAACACAGACAAACATTGTTTCTAGTTCTTACTCTTGCTGGACTTCCTCCTGATCATGATTCTGTGCGTGATTAGATTTTAGCTAGCCCTACAGTTCCTACAATCGATGAATTATTCTCTCGTCTCCTTCGTCTTGCGGCACCTCCCAGTCATAAAGTAGTTTCATCACCCACTGTTGACTCCTCTATTCTCGCATCTCAAACCTTTGAAAAGCGTACATATCAGTCTATGGAGAATCGGCGAGGGGGAGGCCGTTTTGGGAAACCTCGATCCAAGTGTAGTCATTGTCATAAGCCTGGACACACTCGTGACATATGTTATATTTTGCATGGTCCACCACCGAGTTATGATCCTATTGTTCTAAAGGAATATAATGAGTTCCTTCGAAATCGCGCAAGTAAACAGACATCTCCACCAGTAGCATATGGTGCTCAACCTAATCAACCATCCAATAATGCTCATATTGCTCAGACATAATATGATGAGTTCCTTCAGTATCGTGCAAAAAATGCCAAACCCCTATCTTCTGTCACCCTAGACTCTGTTCTTTATGTCCCTGGTTCTCCCTTTAATCTAGCATCTGTTAGTTGTTTAACGAAAGCCCTACATTGTAGCATAACTTTTTTCGATGATTTTTTTCTCATGTAGGACCGCAGTACGGGACAGATGATTGGAACAGGACATGAATCACAAGGCCTTTACTATCTTACCTCTTCAAATTCCTTAACAACATGCTCTGTTACAGATTCTCTAGATTTAATTCACAAACGTTTGGGACATCCGAGTCTATCCAAACTGCAAAAGATGGTGCCTAGTCTGTCAAGTTTATCCACATTAGATTGTGAGTCATGTCAACTTGGGAAACACACTCGTGCTACGTTTTCTCGTAGTATTGAGGGTCGTTCAGAGTCTATTTTTTCATTAGTTCATTCTGATATTTGGGGTCCTAGTAGAGTCAGTTCCACCTTAGGATTTCGTTATTTTGTTAGTTTCATTGATGATTATTCAAGATGTACTTGGGTTTTCTTAATGAAAGATCATTCTGAGTTATTTTCTATTTTCAAAAGTTTCTTTGCTGAAATACAAAATCAATTTGGTGTTTCTATTCGTACTTTTCGTAGTGATAATGCATTAGAATACTTATCCTCCCAATTTCAGGAGTTTATGACTCATAAAGGCATTATTCACCAGACTACTTGTCCATACACCCCTCAACAAAATGGTGTAGCTGAAAGAAAAAATCGACATCTTATTGAGACCGCTCGTACTCTTCTCCTTGAATCCAATGTTCCGCTGCGTTTTTGGGGAGATGCGATTCGACGTCTTGTTATTTGATAAATAGAATGCCCTCTTCTTCTATTCAGAATCAGGTTCCACATTCCATACTGTTTCCTCATTCACATCTTTATCCTATCCCCCCTCGTGTCTTTGGGAGCACATGCTTTGTTCATAACTTAGCCCTAGGAAAAGATAAATTAGCTCCTTGTGCCCTCAAATGTGTCTTTCTTGGTTACTCTCGAGTCCAAAAAGGGTATCGTTGTTATTCACATGATCTTCATCGATATCTTATGTCTGCTGATGTTACATTTTTTGAGTCTCAGCCTTACTATACATCTTCTGATCATCCTGAAGTATCTATGGTCTTATCCATACCTCAGGTTTTACCTATGCCAACCTTTGAGGAACCTACGGTTACTTCTACATCTCCAGTTGTAGTGCCACCACTACTAACTTATCATCGTCGTCCACGTCAACCCAGTTCGGATGATTCATGTCATGCGCCGGACCCTGCTCCTACTGCGGACTTGCCTCCTCCTAGCCAACCGCTTGCACTTCAAAAAGGTATACGATCCACTCGAAATACTAACCCACATTATACCTTCTTAAGTTATCATCGTCTATCATCACCCCATTATGCCTTTGTGTCGTCTTTGTCCTCTATTTCCATTCCTAAGACTACAGGTGAAGCACTTTCTCATTCTGGATGGCGGCAGGCTATGGTTGATGAGATGTTTGCTTTACATAAGAGTGGTACTTGGGAGCTTGTCTCCCTTCCTGCAGGTAAATATACGGTTGGTTGTCGTTGGGTTTATGCAGTCAAAATTGGTCCAAACGGTTAGGTTGATCGACTAAAGGCTCGCCTTGTTGCCAAAGGGTATACTCAGATATTTGGGCTAGATTATAGTGACACTTTCGCTCCTGTGGCTAAAATAGCTTCTGTTCGTCTTTTTCTATCTATGGCTGCCGTTCGTCATTGGCCTCTTCATCAGTTGGACATTAAGAATGCTTTTCTGCATGGTGATCTTGCGGAAGAAGTCTATATGGAGCAACCACCTGGTTTTGTTGCTCAGGGGGAGTCTAGTAGCCTTGTATGTCGATTGCGTAGGTCACTCTATGGTCTGAAACAATCTCCTCGAGCTTGGTTTGGGAAGTTCAGCACAGTTATTCAGGAGTTTGGCATGACTCGTAGTGGGGCTGATCACTCTGTGTTTTATCGGCATTCTGCATCAAGTCTATGTATCTATTTGGTTGTTTACGTTGATGATATTGTTATCACCGGTAATGATCAAGATGGTATCACCGATTTGAAGCAACATCTCTTTAAGCACTTCCAGACTAAAGACCTTGGCAGATTGAAGTATTTTCTAGGTATTGAGGTTGCTCAGTCTAGATCAGGTATTGTTATTTCTCAACGCAAGTATGCCTTAGACATTCTTGAGGAGACAGGAATGATGGGATGTAGACCTATTGACACTCCTATGGATCCGAATGTTAAACTCCTTCCAGGACAGGGGGAGCCGCTTAGTAATCCTGAAAGGTATAGACGGCTTGTTGGAAAGTTGAATTATCTCACAGTGACTAGACCTGACATATCTTTTCCTGTGAGTGTTGTAAGTCAGTTTATGACTTCCCCTTGTGATAGTCATTGGGAAGCAGTTGTTCGTATTCTGCGATATATAAAGTCAGCTCCCGGTAAAGGACTACTCTTTGAGGATCAAGGCCATGAGAATATCATTGGATATACAGACGCTGATTGGGCAGAATCACCCTCTGACAGACGTTCGACATTCGGATATTGTGTTTTAGTAGGAGGTAATTTGGTGTCGTGGAAGAGTAAGAAACAGAATGTGGTTGCTCGATCTAGTGCAGAATCAGAATATCGAGCAATGGCGACAGCAACTTGTGAACTAGTTTGGATCAAACAGTTGCTGGGAGAACTAAAATTTGGCAAAATTGATCAGATGGAACTTGTGTGTGATAACCAAGCGGCTCTTCATATCGCATCAAATCCAGTGTTTCATGAAAGGACTAAGCACATTGAGATTGACTGTCACTTTGTCAGAGAAAAGATACTCTCGGGAGATATTGTTACGAAATTTGTGAAGTCAAATGATCAGCTTGCAGATATGTTCACCAAGTCCCTCACATGTCCTCGTATTAATTACATCTGTAACAAGCTAGGTACATATGATTTATATGCACCAGCTTGAGGGGGAGTGTTAGATAGGAATAGGAATAGGAATAAGAATAGGAGTCCTAGTTGGAAAAGGATTCTAATGTAGTGTATATAAATAGGGTCACAATGTAACAATTTACAAACAATTCAATAATATTCTTTTCCTATATTTCTCACAGTTGTTATCTGATGAACCATAAGAAACAATATCATCTGTGAATTACATAATAAATTTACCACTGCTATTTAGTGTTGCTTTCTGATGATAACGTGTGTGCCTTTTTAACTGGCCGCAGCACTTCTAGTTAAAATATTCCTTATGTTGAGGGACGAAAGAAACTTTGATTTCACGATCAAACAGACTTTTAATGCCATTCTTCTCACCTATTTATCCAATAAAGAAAGTGAAACAAAAGAAACTACTTGAATATGTTGGTACCAAAGTTTCTTTATTTATGATGCCAACTTGTTATCAAAACTTATAATTCTCATCTCATTCAGTGAATTGAAGAGAATAGGACAGAAAAACTAGAAATTTGAGAATGCGTGAGAACTGCGTCTCAGCCCTTGTGTAATTAGTATTATACTGTATAATGTATCCTTGTCGACAATAATTGTTATTCCCATTGACTAATTGCAGTGATAATGGGACCTATTCTGAATCCACTTTGGAAAAGTTATGTTTGTCTTTAACATTTATTGGTTTTGAATTGCTATTCCAACGTATTAAAACTAGGACTTTGTTTTTCCAGGTAGTCAGCTTACCTTCAAGAATTGATCCTCACCAGACCTCTGCTGTGGTTACCCTGCATGGGCAGCTCTTTGTGCGTGTACCATTTGAACAGTCAAATATGTAGGCTGAGGTGAGCGGGCCTCTTACATTATCAGATGGCACCCTGGGGTGAGTTGTTTTGGGAAATGGAGGTGTTGAATTCACCTATGATATTGAATTTGGCTTGATAGTGCAAGTGCTTTTTTACAGTGTTGGGTAAATGGTAGGTTTCATGGTGTGCTCAAAGACAGTGATGTATTTTAGATAGCAGAAGCTGTCGTGCCATTTCTTCTAATCTATCTCCTGTGCTATTTCAGTCCCCACAATCTGTTAATTTTTGTACAAAATTTTGCCACATCACCAGCACCTCGAGTATGAGAGCTCTTTCTGAACCTCAAACCATCTGCCCTCATTTGTTAAATGATAGCTGCCGTTCCAACTCCTACATTGCACAGTTCTTAAAATTCAAAATGCTATCGGCTATTTGTTGTTCAGAGAATTAATTATCGAGAAAATCTCCATGTCATTGCAATGGTGATGCAACAGCATAGGTGTTCCCTTGAAGCTTTGAACAGAGATCCGTCTATGAACCCAATATTGTTTTATTTGTTAGAAAGTGCATTAGGAACTGCCTAGCGGCAAACAAAATTTCCCCAACTTCCAACTCCTGATCCATCAAACAATGTAGAAACAAGTATCATCAGCGGTATAGCCAATGAATGAGCAAACAAAGGATTCAAGTTGAATCATTCAGCTTTGGCAACATGTGAAAGTGTGATGATCGAGTCAGGAATACGAAATAATCTGGAGAGGAGAATATACAGACGGCTTTTCTTCTCTAATTTTAACCTTTTTTAAAAAAAAAATCATTTACAGAGGAGGGATTGCAAGATGTGAATCGTCATTGACTAATAAGCTTAAAATTCAAATAGTCAATCAATTTTAATCAACAGCTTGTTTGGATGGTTACTTATATGGTTCGTTTAAATATAATATCTTTTTCTAATTATATCAAATCATGCATAATGATGAAGGTCATTAAAAATATTGATTGAACTTTTTGTATTTTAACTCTACAATAGATAAAATAAATACAAAACACAATCTTCTCTCCTCCCTCTCTCGATCTCGTTTGCCTCTCTCTTCCCTCTCTTGATCACGCTCGCATCTCTCCTCCTAATATGTATTCATTTTTTATACAAATTAGTTTTTATTTGTTTTTTTCCTCCTAATATGTATTATTTTTTATACAAATTAGTTTTTATTTGTTTTTTCCCTTCAAAAATTCGTGAAAAATACAAGAATACCAATGCATAGCAAACTAAAAGTGTAGCTGCAAATTGTAATTAATAAAACTATGGCTATGGAGTTGTTCTATTTAAGGCCTAGTATTTGCTGTATTTGAAAGTTTTCCATTTATAATTACCTAACTTACATTACAAAACTATAGTTCAAAACTTACATTACAAATTTTTAGGTGAAAATACAATCTGGTATACAATATTATACATTCAGTTATACAATAATATAATAAAATTCATAAAAAAATGTTTTAAAACTTGATATATGGTATTATACCCTCAATATTATTTGAAATTATACACTCATATACAATAATATACAATACTATACAAAAAAGGGACTTCAATTTATTCGTTGAATCCAAACATTAAATTCATCCTAAAACACCTAAAGAAAACTACACTAAATCCCCTGAAAATTCATATTTATATTCCACAATATATAGGCGATCTTTTGCTAATACCCACTTGAAATAGAACTTATTTGTAGAAATCTAATTTTTCAAATTTTGAAGCTTCAATCTTTAAAATGTTAGTTGTCTATGGCTTCAATGAAATGTCAATAGTACTTCATAGTAACTCTTATAATGGAGATAAAACAATGACTTAATATGTAAATTTCTCTAAAAACAGGGGTCATCACCAATCACTCAACTATATATATAATACGATCACCACTACTACAATTGCCCTTTTCATCGAAGAAAGCAACAATGACTAAGCTATCAGTGAATTCTAATAGTAATAAAATCACATTATGAGAATTCAAAGATGAATATAAATTAAACGTGCGAGGAAGAAAATGTGTCTTGAATATGCAAGAAAATAGATCTCCCTAAGTTATGGGTCAAATTTGATAAAATTTAAAATTTTGGCCCATTTTGACAATATACTTAGCGCAATTATACTTTTCAAGTAATTTTCTCTGGATTAAACATGTTCATTTTGTATTAGTTAACTTTGAGATTATTTGTTTTCACGAGAATACTTTAATGATGGCACTTTAATTATGGATATCGTTTAAGGACATTTTTCGGTTAAATAGTCTACACATTTAGGGTGGAAAAAAAAAGGTCTACACATTTACACATATCGGCCTGAAAAAGTGTGATCTTCTTCTCTTTTTCATTTTTCGAACACAAGTGCATTCAGATTCGGGCATGTGTCGGTTCCAGGCGTCGAAGTCGTAGGAGCAGTATTCCCTCGTCCGCAGAACGCCATTCTTCCTTTGAGATATCCCACCACGGATAGTTGCCGGTGCTGGATAGCAAAGTTCACATATATTGATGAAGAGGTGAGGCAACATGTCAGCTTCTCAAGCGCTAGGCGGTCCTTCCCGCTGTGGCTGGGTACTAGGTCCGTCTCTTGATAAGATCATCAAGAACGTCGCCTGGAGGAAACACTCGCAGCTCGTCGCCGCCTGCAAGTCCGCTCTCGACAAGCTTGATTCCGTAGTTGACGACCCTGTCGATCCAGCTTCCTGCACCCCTCTCTATGGTCTTTCTACTTCTGATGCCGATTTCGTCTTGCAACCCCTCATCATGGCTCTTGATTCTGCCTCTCCTAAAGTTGTTGAACCTGCACTCGATTGCTCCTTCAGGTTGTTTTCCTTGGGCTTGATCCGCTGCGAGATCGACGCCCCCACCCCTACCCCCAGCCCCAGCCCTAACCCAAGTTCCCACTCCCACATTTTCCGCCTAATAGATTCCGTCTGTAAGTGCGGGGCTCTTGGGGACGAAGCCATCGAGCTGGCTGTTGTCAGGGTCTTACTCTCTGCCATTCGATCTCCCTACGTGCTTGTCAGAGGTGATTGCCTTGTCCATATTGTTAGGTCTTGTTACAATGTCTATCTCGGGGGAATGAATGGCACCAATCAGATCTGTGCCAAGTCCGTTCTTGCTCAGATGATGATAATTGTTTTCACCAGAGTGGAGGAGAATTCCATGATGGTGGACTTCAAGACTGTCTCTGTAGCTGAACTCTTGGAGTTCACGGATAGAAATTTGAACGAGGGAAGCTCCATACAGATCGCCCAGAATTTCCTCAATGAGATTGTGGATGTCAAGTCCAAAGAAGGCATCGCTGAATCAAAGTTGTGTTTGCAGTTGGAGTGCGACAACAGTGAAAAGAAGGGTGAGCCCATTGATGGAGAGCCAGGTGAAGGAGCTGATCTGAGTGGTTACAGTAAGATTAGAGAGGATGGGTTCCTGCTCTTCAAGAATTTGTGCAAGTTGTCTATGAAGTTTTCATCACAAGAGCACGCAGATGATAATATTTTGTTAAGGGGGAAAGTACTATCATTGGAGCTCCTAAAGGTTATCATGGATAATGCTGGTCCTATATGGCGCTCAAACGAGAGGTTATTTCATTTCTATTACTACATTTGCTGATTGCTTGTCATTTTTTTTGGTTACACAGTGGTCTGCCTATTGAACTGCTGATCACACGGCCAGGGAACTAGTTTTGTGTGTCGAGAAGTTAACCATTGTCACCAGTTTGACAATAATTTTTTCCAATTCCTTGATAATTGGAAATTCTATAGTTTTTTGTTAGCAATGAAAATCTAGTGAATTGATATGATAGTTTGCCTCCCATTAAAGAAAATCTCTACTGGCGTAGAATGTATTTTTGTTCTTACATGAAGGATGAAGGTTGAAAGAAGTTCCATAAGAACTGAGTGGTATAGTTCACGAAGTTAAAATTGTCCTAGAATGGATTATATTTGTACTAGTTTGCCATTTAAACCTTACATTTGTAAAATTTGACCAGACCTGACTTGTGGGATTACATTTGGTATGTTATTATTGAAGACTTTGGTGTCTAGATTGGCTTGCACGCATCTCAACTTGTCCACCGGTACCTATTACCTTCCTCCAACACAACTTTCTAGTAACTCTGCTCGCAAAGACTATGACAAACTGGAAGAAATTACCTAGTATTTCTTGTCTTTACCAGGATATAAACTCTAGTCTCCACTTAATTGACCATTATGCAACTCTTGTCTTTACCAGGATTATCTTATTATCTTATCAAAATCGATATTGTTTCCACCGGAGAAATATTTTCTAGAGTTTATTAATTTATCGAGTATTAATTAGAGAGGTTTTGATGTACTTTTCTATAGGCCTCCCCCATAAGGCAAAATGACAAAATGATATGATCAGGTCATCTACCTTTTCTGGTCCTATATTTCTCTTCTTCAATTTTTTCCAAAATGCTTGGTTGTTGGTTCTACCTTTTCCAATCCTATATTTCTCTTCTACATCCTTCTCCAAAGTGCTTGGTTGTTGGTGTCAAGTTTTCAAATCCATTTCCCTAACACGGCCTTGTGAAAAAACCACATCTTTTACCCATAAGTTCCTCATCTTCATTTTTTTTTATGAGGTTAAAGTATTTTCATTCATAAACATGACCAAAATGGCCGTCTACAAAGGTTCTATCAACAGATCAAGACTTTACAAAATATGATACTCTACAAACTCCAAAACAATAAGGAACTTTCTGTTTACACCAAAACAAAATAAAAGATCGGAGACTACTCCTCAACTGCAAGAAACTCGATTCTACACCTGCAGAACTCTCCTATTTCTCTCTCTCCAAACTACCACATTAATGCAATCGGAACCACATTTCAGGCCCTTCATCTTCTCCTCCTTCTCCCACTATTCCAACTGTGCATCTAATCTTTCACAGTTCTTGGCATCACCCAAGGAGTGCAAAGCCATCTAAACATATCCCACCATAATCTCATGGTAAGCCCTCAAGTTTCTCATCTTTGTAAGAGATGTGGTTACCGTCCAATTCATAAAGGTGGGATTTCCTCATCAGATTCACTTTCTTACTAAAATGCTTTGTATGATCTAATATTTGTGTTACAATAGTAGGGAAAGAGTCAAGTGACACTTAGTATGTATGGCTAATCGGCAAAGTAATCATTTAATAGTATTATGCCCTTGGTCAGTTAAGATTTTTGCACCAACTTGCTAACCTTTTTTTTAATTCTTTCTATTAGTGGGTTGTAGAATACTGTTTTTTTATAAAGATCCCAAAAGTAGACTTGGTTAGTTATTGCTGCTGCACAACCTTGAAGAAGCATTGAGTAAAATGATGAACATAATAGTGACAAGGGACTACTTGAGAATAGACTAAGTCAGTTTTAGACTGGACAACATACATATCCAATTAGCATACTTTCAGCTAGTGTCGGCAAAATAAGCCCATGTTTTTGGTAACCGTTCTATATTTTAATGGGTTAAATATGGGTTTATACCCAAATTAACCCATAGAAATATGGGTATTCATGGGTAAAATATGGGAAAATATGGGTTAGTCAAATGGGTTAAGCTTTCAACTTTTATTCACTCAAAATTCATCATATCACCAAAAGTGTTGTAATTTCTCTTCTATGTTCTAATTATTCTTCTCTATAATTGAGAAGGAAAAGTCTTTGACCCTCCAAAAAAATATATACTATATTACATGTACATTTCTTTTGTTAATTATAATTATATTTTTTTATTTGTTTAATTTTATATTGGATAATAGTGTAAAGTACACAAATCATGTATTATTATTGATATTACATAAAGTGCCTTAAGTATGTTTTACTCCTAAAATGCAAATATTCATTTACTTTGAAATTAAAAATATTTTTTCCTTGTTATTCCATAAATTTATTTTATATTGAAAAGTTATAGGAATTTTTTTTGACTTTGATGATACAATAAACTAAAGGCGGAATGACCTGGGAGACCCTTATACTTGGCTCCGTTTGTCACCTGGACCCTTCTACTCACAATTTTGCCAATTGAACACTTAAAGTTGTTAAAACACAATATTTTAAACTCCTCTAATCATGTGTGTCTCCCAATCGCACTAATGTGGATAACACCTCACTATCCACCTCAGAAATATATTGCCATATCATTTTTTTATTACAAATAATATTTTTTTAAAAGAAATCTCAAACTAATCTCCAAAATCCTTTCTTTTTTGATCTCTTTCCATTTTTTCTTCTCTTCCCATATTTTTCATCTATTTTGCTACTAATCATTCATTTTTTTTCTTTCTTAGTGAATTTTTTTAGTTGAAGAGGAATTAGAGATAAGCAAAGCTTTGTTATGTTTTTTATTATAAATATTGCTATTTGAATGGTGGTGAGAAATAAAGTGACTCAAATGGAGGATGAGAGAAAGAAGAGAAGGAGACCAAAAATGGGTCATTATAGAAAACTCTTCAAAAATGCTCTCAATAAAATTGCCTTACATTTAGAAAGAATCTCAAACATATGTTTTTCAAAACCCCATCTAAAATCCGCATCTATTTCATAATTTAGAACCTCTTTCCCCCCACCCCCACTCTTTTACCCAAATCTAAATAAATATCTTTTTCCCAATCATTATAGAACTCTCAAATGATAGGTAGCATATGAGAAGAGAAAGAGGAAAAATTATGTGTAAGAGTATTGGAAGAGATTGAAGAAGATGTGTGTGTGGTGAGGTGGGGGTTGGGTGAAATTATGAGGAGGAAGAAGAAGAAACGTACAAAATTTGGGATTGAGTTTTTAAATTTTTTTTTTTAATTGTTATATTTTTCTTTTAATTCTTTTTTTAAAAAATTTAAATAATTGTCTTCACTTGCTTTTAAACGTGTGCAACCACTTTCTTGATCTGATTCAGCAAAAAAACACCACATAAGCTTAGTCAACGGTCAAAGGGGTTTAAAATAGTGTGTTTTAATAACTTTAAGTGTTCAATTGGCAAAGTCGTGAGTAGAAGGGTCCAGGTGACAAACGGAGCCAAGTACAAGGGTCTTTCAGGTCATTTTGCCTAAACTAAATATAGTAAGAACAAGGAAAAAAACATTTTGTGGGGCAGAAGAAGAACAACTCAGATATCTGAGAGTAATATTAGTCCTGTTTGAAGGAATCTCTAGGTTGCATATTAATTGGAGAAAGTTTTCTTTATCCCGTTAATGAAGTACATAACATAAAGGCACTAAACATAATCCTAGGTGGACAAGTTGGGGCTCTCCCAACTACATACCTTGGGATGCCTTTGGGTGCTAAATCAATGTCTAAAGAGATCTGGAGCAGTGTAATAGAAAAGTGTGAGAAGAAACTGGCTAGATGGAAAGGGCAATACTTGTCTCTTGGAGGAAGAGTTACTCTAATTAACTCAGTCCTAGATGCTATGCCTACTTACATGATGTCTTTATTTCCCATTCCAGTAGGGGTCACAGACTGATTGGATAGAATCAGAAGGAAGTTCCTATGGCAGGGAAACAAGGACAGGAAAGGTTACAATCTGATAAAGTGAAATGATCTGATAATAGAATAAAGGTATGTGGGTTTGGGTATTAAAAATCTGCAGAATCATTGCAAGGCCCTCAGAATGAAATGGTTGTGGAAATATGCTAACGACAAACATCCATTATAGAGAAAAGTCATCAAAGCCAAGTATGAAGAAGAAAATAGGTGGATGACAAAGGAAGTATTTTCCCCATATGGAGTGAATCTGTGGAGATCTATAAGGGCCTTGTGGGATGATTTCAAGATTAAAACTAAGGTTAAGGTTAGAAATGGGGAAAAGACAAGCTTCTGGGGAGATGACCGGCATAAGATGGGGATTCTGAGGAATGTCTACCCAGATATCCACAACTTAATGTTAAATCAGCAAAGAACAATTGCAGGAATGTGGACACCTGATGGGTGGGAAATCAGTTTCAGAAGACAAGTAAATGACTGGGAAATCACAAGAGTTGCAGATTTTCTTAACACTATTGGCCAGTTTAAAGGAACACAAGAAGGGGAAGATGAGCTTTGGTGGCAGGGCAGTGACATAGGAACCTTCGGGGTAGGCAAAACATACAGATGGTTGAATAGTCACAATCAACAGAATGTCAATTGGCCGTAAAATTATATGGAAAATGAATATACCCTACATGTATCATGTTTTATTTGGCTCCTATCCAAGGAAAGCAGTCCTTACACAAGACAATCTGCTGAAAAAGGGAATAATTTTATGTTCGAGATGCGTTTTTTCGGAGTACAAGCAGAAACTGTTAGACATTTGTTCCTTCACTGCAAGACCACATGTCAGCTTTGGAGGCTATTCATAATCCTTAAAGGTTTCTCCTGGACTATGCCAGGAAAGGTTACAGAGGCCCTTCATAGTTGGGAAGAAGTTCGGGTTCGGCTGCTTTACAAGTTTTTGCACAGTTAGGCTTCATGTTATTTTCATGTTTGAAGCAACTTTGTTTTTAGTTGTAACCATTGCATCTTCTTGATGCCTTTCTAATGCAATTTAATTACTTCACCAAAAAAAAAGAAGCTGGGGTTCTGGCAAGAAGGAGAATTAGGTGGAGAATCACACCAGCCAACATATGGTGGACAATCTGGAAGGAGAGAAATGCTAGGTGTTTTGAGAACATAGAAAATAGTATAGAACAGATCAAATTGAATTGTATCTTGATTCTATGTTTTTGGTGTAATCAGATTCGGTCTAATGATCCTGTATCTATTATTGATGTGTTAGATTCATTATAGACATGGGATCATATGATCTGGATTTACTTGTAAATATGGCCCTAGTACAACCCATGTACTGATCTGTTTCTATCAATAGACACAAAGTTACCCGTTTCAAAAAAAAAAAAAAAAAACTAAATAAAGTATTTTCAATATTTTTAATCTAAAAGAAGATCAAAATTTTTTATCCATGTTTAATTCTAAAGTAAAGTACTATTTACTCATGTAAATATGGGTAAACTTGTACCCAACCCAATTTTACCCATATGAAATATTGACGGGTTGAATTAGTACCCATTTTATGTCTACTCATTTTTAACCCGCCTAAATTTTACCTAACCCGCCCATTTGCCACCACCACTTCCAGCTATTTTTGTTTTGGATATTCTTGTGGTTAACTCTAATTTTACTTCCTCTTTGTCATTTTTCTCCCTTGGTGCAAGTCCTTTTCTCATGCTGCCCCTTTGACTCCCCTCACTTTTCTTCTTGATAAGATCTCATAACTCATTCTTTTAACCTTCCATCTTGATTTCATCTCTAGCAATCTTCTTTCTTCTAATTTCTCAGGTTAGTTTTTTTTTGTTTTTGAAATAGGTAACTTTGTATTATATCACAAAACAATACATGGGTTGTACTGAAACCATTACATACAAATGTCTCCTTTTCCACTTGTTTCAGTCTATATTGAGTCTGAAACATCAATTACTGATACAATGTCATTGGAGTATACTTGATTACACCAAAAACATAACAATAAAATGCAATTTAACTTGACTGTTTGGACATCATTCTCTATTCGCTCAAAACACCTAGAATTCCTTTCTTTTCAAATAGTCCACCATATACTAGCAGGGATAATTCTCCATCCGTTTCTGTCCTTTGCATTCACCCTGCTGCCTCCCAACTCTTCAAAGCCTCTGAAACCTTCCTGGGCATGGTCCAGTAGATGCCTTTGAGGTTCAAAAAAATCCTCCATAGTTGTTGGGTATACTTGCAGTGTAGGAACAGATTGTTCACTGTCTCTAATGCCTTCCCACAAAGAAAACAACTAGAGCATAAGGTTATCCCTCTTTTCTTCAAGTTATCTTGAGTCAGAGCAGCTTCTTTGGCCAATAACCATATGAAGCATGGGATTTCATGAGGTATTTTGCTTCTCCATATTTGTTTCCATGGCCAATTGTATGTTTGTTGGTTTGTCTGATCCATCAACTTGTAGGCTAAGTTAACTTTGAATTCCCCTCTTCTATTTCCCTTCCACCACACAACATCTTCCCCTGTTTGTAGCCCATTAAAAACTTCCACAGTGTTGAGAAATTCCGCCACTCTTGCTATTTCCCAGTCATTAAATTGTCTTCTGAAATTGAAGCTCCACCCCTGATTTGTCCATAACTCTGCTATAGTATTGTGTTGTCCCAAAACTATATTGTATATGTCAGGGAAAAGTACTTCCAGGTTTCCCTTTTCATGCCACTCATCTTTCCAGAATCTTGTCTTGCTTCCATCTACAACTTTGATCCTTGCATTACTCTTAACTTCATCCCACATGTCTCTTATTGATCTCCACAAACTCACTCCTTAAGGTGTAGTCACTTCTTTGGTCATCCACATATCTTCACCTTCATATTTTGCACTTATTACCCTTTTCCATAGCATCTGATTTTCATTGGCAAACTTCCACAACATTTCATTCCGAGAGCTTTACTCTGTACCTTCAAGTTCTTTATCCCCATACCCCCAACCTTCTTGACAGTTATCACTACTTTCCACTTCACCAAATTGAAGCCTTTCCTTTCCTTGTTGCCATGCCATAGGAATTTTCTCCTGATACTGTCCAATCTCTTGATGACTCTTGCTGGTATTGGGAACAAGGTCATCATGTAAGTTGGCAAGGAATCTAAGACTGAATTGATGAGAGTCAGTCTACCTCTGAAGGACAGATATTGAGTTTTCCATCTAGCCAATTTCTTTTCACACTTGTCCAGCACATCATTCCATATATCAACAGAGTTGGAGTTTTCACCTAGAGGCATGCCGAAGTAATTTGTTGGCAGATTACCAATTTCCCCACTAAGGATTGCTGCTAGGCAGTTCATATTTGTGACTTCATTGACTGGATACATTAAGCTCTTCCTCTAGTTGATATGTAATCCAGCCATCCCTTCAAATAGAATCAGTATAACCCTCAGATATTTCAGTTGTTCCTCAGCATCACAAAAAATTAGGGTATCATCTGCATACTGTAGGTGTTTTACCTCCAAACTGTCACCAACATCAAAGCCTTTCAATCAGGCTCGGTTGTTTGCTGTTTTGATCATACTATTCAACCCCTTCATAGTGATTAAAAACAAAAAAAGGTGATAAAGGGTCACCTTGCCTGAGACCTTTCTGAGTATTGAAAAATCCTGTAGGGGCTCCATTAATAAGCACGGAAAACTTGACAGTTGAGATACAATACTTTATCCATCTCAACCATTTCTGCCCGAAGCCCTTTCTTTCCAGTATCTTCAGTAAATACCTCCAGTTGTCATTATCATATGCTTTCTCTATGTCCAACTTGCATAGTATACCAGGCTTCTTCTGTTTGATTCTGGAATCTATAGCTTCATTAGCAATCAACACAGCATCCATGATCTGTCTACCTTTAATAAATGCCATCTGTTGGGAATCAACCAATTTACCAATCACTCCTTTCAGCCTCTCAGTCAGTACTTTGGAGAGTAGTTTATACATGCTACCTATCAGGCTTATAGGTCTGAAGTCCCTTAGCTCATTTGCTTCTTTCTTCTTTGGTATGAGTGCAATGAATGTTGCATTAAAGCTTTTCTCAAAAACTTCGTGTTCATGAAAGTTTTGAAAAGTATCCATTATTTCTTCTTTAACAATTTCCCAACACTTGATGAAGAATCCCATAGTGAATCCATCAGGACCAGGTTATCCACTGCACACATCTTCAGACATCTCAACACTTCACTCTCTTCAAAGTTGGCTTGTAAAGCTTCCTTTTCCTCCTCTGTTATAACTGGACAGTGGGCATCTTGAAGAGTAGGCCTCCATTGAGCAGTTTCAATGTACAATTTTTTATAGAAATCAATGATTTCTCCTTCAATTTTGTGTGGCTCTTGAGTGATTTCTCCCTGTACCATGAGCTGATCTATGTTACTATATCTTCTATGTGCATTTGCTATTCTGTGAAAAAACTTGGTGTTCTTGTCCCCTTCTTTGAGCCACAAGGCTCTTGATTTTTGTCTCCACAAACTTTCTTCCCTCTTGACCAGCTCCTCATACTCCAACATAATCCCTACCTTCTTTGTTATCTCTTCCTCTGTGAGAATTCTATTTTCTCTATTTGCATCAATTGTTGCCATTTGTTCAAGTAGCTTTTTCCGCTGATTGCCTAGATTTCCAGTATCACATTTCCTCCATTCCTTTAGTTTAGTTTTAACAGCTTTGAGTTTGGATGCTAATACATGGTCAGGTCTTCTAGTGAAGTTGAAAGAGTCCTACCATTCTTTCACTCTGTCAACAAAACCTTCGGTCTCAAGCCACTAGTTTTCAAATTTGAAATAGTTCTTTTTTCTCTCCCAAGATCCACCCAACAAGGCTAATGGAATGTGGTTTGAATTCAATCTTTGGAGGGGTAACTTTTTCAAATTATTGAAGTTAGCATCCCATTCTTCTGAAATCAATATCCTATCAATTCGGGATGCTGCTTCATGTTGTTCCCCCTTTGAACCAAGTGTAAGTAGCATTCAATCAACTTCTGAAAATTCTTTCATGCCTTTTGTTCTATTGTTACAATTCTTTTTCTCAGAATTGAACCTTAATACATTGAAATCCCCACATAGAGCCCATGGTCCCTAGACTCCTTAGTGCTCCTATTTTTTCCCAAAGCAACCTTCTTCCCTTGTAGCAATTAGGAGCATATACTCAGTTGTCCAGCTCTATCTGGGCTTATACTTATTTTCTGGGGCATAGTACAACTCTTGGGCCTGGACAAGAGGCCCAAATATGATATTAAATTTAAATGAGTCATGTGCAAGTCACATGTCTCATTGAAACTTACCCCTCTAGCTGTCTTTCTCTTACAACCTACATGTTGTTTCTAACCAGAATCCCTTAATTGATGGGATTCTAGTACAGAATTACCGCTTGCACTTTGGATTATCCTCTGGGTAAAACCTTGTACTGGATTCAACCTTGTTTCTTCTCCATTGGTTCCATAACCTGATTCCGGTGTTATTTCAAACCTGGGTTTGTACTCCACCCATATCGGAAAGTGGTAAGTAATTCCGTTCCGTTCTATGGAGACCTCCTTGGGTATTTTCCTATCGTCGCTGGTCATCAGAATTCTTGCCCACTTCATGTGGTTTTTTAGCTCTGTTTCTTCCTCAGTTGCGATCCATCCTCCACAGACTTCTCCAATTTCTTGGAATAGTTTCTGAGACCGCAAGTGTAGGGGAATGCCTACCACTCTGATCCAAGTTTCTTTACATGTTAGAGAGTTTGGGATGCTTCCTATTAAAGGGTTCCACCATTCCAGATGGAAGTTGCAGTTCTTCCATCTTGATTGCCCTTGTAAGGTTTGCTCCGCCATGTGTTTGTTTGGAAATTCGAACATAAATGAGTCGCTTTTGAGCTCGTAGATGTTGACACCAAATGCTTTCGTCCAGTTTGTTGAGACCACCTTCTGATTTGAAGAAGTGTTGGCTTTTGCTTGAACTCCTCTCTGCAGTAACCAACTACACATCTCTTGAGTAGGCTATCTTCCTGATCGTCCATTCTATCAGTCACTTTTATGGCGCCATTCCTACTCTTTATCATAGCAGTACAGAGACTTTGTGATTGCCATTTGCTCTCTTGTACAACTGCTGCAAAAGGGTACTTGACATCCGTCACTCTTGTAGGAGGTATCTTTACCTTTCTCCTCTGCCATTCAATGAACCTTTCTATCTTTAATGCAACATCCACCACCCACCATTCAATGTTAGCTTTGGAATGATTAAGCCAGACCTTCCCTCTCCATTTAATAAGATTATACTTACAAATCTCCCATGTTGATTGTTCTTTCTAGTGCAAAAAAGGTCTGACTCCCTTTTTGAAAATCTTGATCTCCTTATCTCCTTCTTCTGATTCTCTGATGCTTCTTTCATACAAAAGCATATCCACTCCATAACTTTTTTGCTCACAGTGGACCTTCACATCATCTTCCTACTCCTTTCCACCCATTCATACCATTTAGACTTTCCATTTTCCCACCTAGTGATATCGAATGACTTAAACCCTGCGTTGAAATAGATCCTATTGTCCTCCATCCTTTAAAGTGTAGTTTCTGACTGAGAGAAATGCTCAAAGAAGGAAAAAGAAAGAGAGTGACCATTGAAGGTGATAACTCAGGGAGGTGAGAGAGATTTTCTAGTAAGAAGTGCCGAAAAAGTGTCAAGAAAAGATGTTTCTCCCTCCTAGGAAGTAGGAGAGAGAAGGTTTTTAGTTTTCGTGCCTGAGAGCATGTTCCACTTTACTCCTCTTCAGTTTTTTTCTTTACTTCTTTTCACTACTCTGTTTTCAGCTGTAATGAGTGGATGAGTGCTCTGTTTTCAGTGGTAGTGACTAGTGACTGTTCTGCTTTTTCTCTTTTTTTCTAAGGTCAATCTTTAAAAAAATTGAGCTTTTTGACTAGGCAAGTGGATGGAGGACCTTAGATCGGAAGGAGGAGGAGAAAACGCAAGGCATGGAACATGGTCGCACTCGCGTTAATGTGGGTGGTGTGGAGATAGAAATTAGAGCGTTTTTGAGGGGTAGAATTGAGTTTTTCTCAATTGAGAAATAGCTACGGTCCCTTTATTTTCTTTTGGTGCACCTCTATAGTTCCTAATTGTATAGAAGATTGGGTGGATTTGTTGAGAATCATTTATTATTGTAGATTCTTTACCTTTTTGGTATACCCCTTGTATTCGGCCATGTTTATGAATGAAAATACGGTTACTTGAACAAAAAAAAAAAAAAAAACTCCTCGACATTGCCAATTCTTAGTTGTATATTTTCAAACATGAATTAGTGAGTGAGACTCTCATTCTACTACAATTTAAAGCCTGTGGATGTGCTTATAACTTTATTGATTTTTTTATGAAGTAATAATAGATTTCATTTTTGGCATCACGTAGATGCATAGATTACAAAAGTTATGTAAGCAAAAGTAGTGTAAGCTACTTTACATCGGTAACTATGGCAAGACCATAGAACTAAGTCTAAAAAGTTATCAGAGAGACCATAGAGCTAACTAAGTCTAAAAAGTTATCAGGGGAATCTACAGGTGAGACATTGTGCCAACTATATAAATAAGGAGAAATGGTCTGATGGACTCTTATACTTATATGGGTTTGTATTCTAGATCCTTCTATGAATTTGTATTCTATATCCTTCTACTTGATCTTTTGCCAATTGAACCCTTAAACTCAATTAAAATGAGACTTTTAAACTCTCTGACCATTGACAGAGCTTATATGACATTTATTTTGCTGACTCATTTACAACACTGGTATCAAACTTTAAAAAGCGAATGAAAGCAATGAATTTGCTTTAGCAAAATATAAATAATCAAAAAAGAAATCAAAGTTCCCAACCCCTCCTTTCATCGTCATCCCCAAACCCTAGCTGCTGTCACTTCCGTAGATGCTTAGCAACCAACGCATTCTCCAAGCCATGGCGGAAGACCAACCAGCCAAGGAAGAGAACGTTAAGAAGTTCAGCTACAATGGAGTAGATCTGGATTCTCTTCTTGACATGTACACTGATGAGCTTGTTAAGTGTTTCCGTGCTCGTCCTCGCAGAAGGTTCTAGGGGGGTTTGAAGAGGAAGCCTATGGCTTTGATCAAGAAGCTCCACATGGTGAAACGTGAGACCCTACCAAGTGAGAAGCCAGAGGTTGTGGGAACACATTTGAGGAACATGATCATTGTTTCTGAGATGATTGTAAGCATTATTGGTATCTACAATGGAAAAGGAATTAGGGGAATAGAGATGGTGGGTGTTAAGGGTGGTTGTGGGTGGAGGGAGGGGGAGGAAAGGTGAGAGATATAACTATTTTATTTTATTTTTTAAATAGAAAACTTATTATTTTTGTCTTTTATAGGGTAACATTTTTGTTAATAATTTAAAAATAGTTGTGAAATAATTATGACATGGCATTAATATATCTGATGTGGATATGACATGTCATTTATGTAAGGGAGAGTGAGTTACACACATGGTTGGAATGGCTTATAAAAGTCTTATTTTAATTAACATTAAGAGTTCAATTGACAAAGGATTAAATAGAAGGGTCCAGAATACGAACTCATACAAGTATAAGGGTCCAACAGACCATTTTTCCTATAAATAAACTAAAGATCTAGCCTTAAGGAATTGTACTGGAGTTGATAAATGATCAAAACATCGTCTGTTCCTTTCTGTACAGACACAACAAAAAAATACTTGCGGGGATCATCTTCCATACTTGTTTGATGGCTTTACCAACTCTCCAGATACACCACCCTTCAACTGCTTCTTTAGTGCTCTGTGGTATCACCCAGCTTAGACCAAATATAGAGAAAAACATATTCCATATTTCTGAAGTCACTTTATAGTGGAGGAATAAGTGATTGTTGACTCGTATTCCTTCTGGCACATGTAACATCTATCGACAATGTGAATAGTCTTTTTACTTATATTGTCCTGGGTTAAACAGGCTTCATAAAGGGCTGTCCAGCTGAAACACATGGTCTTTGTTGGAAGCTTAGTTTTCTAAATCAGCTTCCATGGCCAATTGTCAATCAAGTCACCATGAGCACTCATTTTTGAATATCTAGCTATAACTTAATATCTTCCTTCCTTGTCATTGCTCATCTTAGCTTGTCTGGTGCCTTCATATTTGGCCTGTAACCTTTTAGCCGGTGGAACAGATTGATCATATCTTCAATCTCCCAATCTTGTAGGTTTCTTCTGAGAAGAGGGATCCAAGTGTTGTTCTCCCAATTTTGAGATATGGTGGAGTCTGGTTCACAAGATAATTGATATAGGCTAGGGTAGTATCTAGTGTCCAAACCATTTCCTGGGACTAATTGAATGTTGTGGAAACATTCTTCTTTATGCTTACATATACCTTTCCATAATGCCACTCCATGGACCATGTGTAAGCCTAGACAAGTTCGTGCACCGTGAGATTGTGTACCATGTTTTGCCTTGACCACTTCTTTTCGTTATGTTGGTCTTCCTGAGTGTACTTCCGTAGCCATTTGATGAGAAAACTCTTGTTGTGGAGACACAAGTCCTTTATTCCCAGCCCCCCAGTTGTTTGGATAAAATGACTTCGGTCCATTTTATGAGGTGAAATTTACGGTCCTCGCTGTTCCCCTCCCATAGGAAATTCCTTCTAATCTTATCAAATTGCTTCTGGACTTCGGTAGGTAGAGGGAAAAGAGACATGTTGTATGTAGGAATGTTGTCAAATACACTGTTGATCAATGCCAATCTTCCACCCATTGATAGGTACGCATTTGCGAACAAGCTAATCTCTTTTCAAACTTCTCAATCACCCCATTCCAGATAGTTGTAGCTTTATGTTTCGCACCCAGTGGTCGACCCAAATAGGATGTAGGAAAAGAGCCAATGCTGCAACCAATCATTCCTGCTAGTTCTTCCAGATTTGGTACTACATTAACAGGGTAAATCACACTGTTTATCATGTTGATGTTTATCATGTTGGTGCTTAAAAAATGAGCAATGTTAGATTTAGTTAAAGGACCTGTAATTTGTCTGCACCACAAAAGATAAGAGTATCATCGACATACAATAGTGTGACACATCAACTGTGGTGCTCCTTGTCCCCACCTCAAAATCCTGTATCCACTGCAGCTGCTTAGCTTTATCCAGCATCCTAGCCTTCCCATTGCCTAGTATGAAGAGGAAAGGGGACAGGGGGTCCCCTTGCTTCAATCCTCTTTGTGGGCGAAAAAAACCACCGGGCTTACAATAGTGTGACACATCAACTGCGCTGCTCCTTGTCCCCACCTCAAAACCCTTTATCCACTGCAGCTGTTTAGCTTTATCCAGCATCCTAGCCTTCCCATTGCTAGTATGAAGAGGAATGGGGACGGGAGGTCCCCTTGCCTCAATCCTCTTTGTGGGGGAAAAAAAAATACCGGGCTTATATTCACCAGAACCGAGTATTTCACCTTGGTGACACTGAATCTGATTCACTTGATCCATTTTTCCCCAAAAACCATCTGTTGTAACATTGAGAATAGGTATGACCAATTAAGTTGGTCAAAGGCCTTTTCAATGTCTAGTTTGCTAAGAATACCAGCTTCACTACTCTTTAGTCTCCAATCTAGGACTTCATTAGCAATTAAAGAAGCATTTGTGATTTGTCTGTCCTTTATGAATGCATTCTGGTGATTAGAGACCAGCCTTCCCATAACACCTTTTAACTTTTCTGCTAGAATCTTGGCTGCAATTTTATACACACTACATTGAAGGCTAAAATGTCTATAGTCCTTGTGCTCAATTGGCCCTTTCCTATATGGAACCAAGGCGGTAAATGAGGCTTTGCTAGATCTGACCATGTTACAGTGCTGGCGGAAGTGTTTAAGGGCCTCCATTACATCAAACTTAATAAATTCCATGTCTTTTGGTAGTAAGCCATTGTGAAACCATCAGGGCCAGGTGCACATGCCTTTATGATTGCCAAGGCCTCTTCTTCTCCATCCTGTTTTTTTTTTTTTGAGACAAGTGGTAACTTTGTATTCACAAAAAATTCTTCATCCAAGGGATGCTGAATTGGAAACTTACATCCCACAGGATGGTGGACACACCCTCAGAAAAATATACATAATTACAAGTTTCCTATAAAATTGACTATCTCTATGCTTTCCCCTACCAAATCTTGCTTACACCAAAAAACCAAAAGACTTGAACATTTCATTTTTATCTTCTGAAAACTATCATTTTGTCCTTCAAAGCACCTAACATTCCTTTCTTTCCAGAGTCCACCATATACAGGCTGGGATAGTCTTCCACCAGTCTTCACTTTTCCCTCTGTTGCCAATTCTTGTCCAGCTATTAAGGAGCTCCATGGCTGTCTTTGGCATCACCCAACTAACCCCTAGTCTACACAAAAACGTATTCCACAATTTTGAGGCTGGTTTACAGTGAATGAACAAATGATTATTTACTTCTGCTCTCTGCTCGCACATAAAGCATCTTGAGCAAAACTGCATCCCCTTTTTTGTAATGCCTCATGGGTAAGGCAAGATTTTCTTTAACCAACCAGGCAAAACATGCTACTTTTAATGGGTTTCTTGTCTTCTACACTAGCTTCCAAGGCCACTTGTTAGTCACTAACTGATTAACAATTATCCTCCAGTAGCAAGATTTAATTGTGAACATTCCTTTGCTATGTAGCTTCCAAATTGGTTAATCCTTTCTTTGAGATATGGTTGGTAGGGTGTTTAGCACCTCTAGTAACCTGGCCACATCCTCAATTTCCCAGTCATTCAGAGCCCTCCTAAACACTAAGTTCCACCCTTGTTGGCTCCATACTTGAGCAACAGTAGCAGATCTTTGTAAGCTCAGGGTGTAGAGGCTTGTGAATAAGTTCCTCAGGCTACCATCCCCTTTCCAGATTCCCTTTCCAGATTTCATTCCAGAAATCTATTTTCAGGCCATTGCACCACACTAATATCAATATGGTTATTGAAATGGCCTCAACATTTAAATGGTCTTCCTCAAATTCTTCTAAGAAGAAGGATTATGGTTAGAATAAAAAGGATGAAGGTTATCAGGGGGAGAAGTCCATGGGACACATGATAATTTTTGAAGAGCCTATGCCATTACAGATGGAAGAACCTCTCTCAGAAAAGGAGATTGAAGATAGAGCCACAATATGGGTGCAGTCTAACGTTCTTGAATTCAGCAGGAGGTTTGGAGCAGCTTTTGAGGGATGTGATAAAATAGCCTTTGAATTACTCATGAAGATAGACCAAAAGAGAGGCTACTTAGATAAAAAAGAAGAGGCTACCAAGAAGGAATACAACCAGAATAGCGTCCCAAAGGAGCTAAGAAACTTAGAATTTCATATGAACTTTAAAGACGGGGAACCTAGAGGTAGAGGGAGAACAACACCTCTTAGACTTAAATGAAGATAAATATTATTTCTTGGAATGTAAGGGGGCTGAATGGGGGGAGCAAAAGGAGTCTCATTAGGAGTTTAACTAGACAATGGGGGCCTGATGTCTATGTCTTTGTAGAGACAAAGTTGAGGGGAGTTGACAATGCTTTATTCAAAGAGGTGTGGGCTAATAGGTGGATGGGGGAGTTCCACTTAGATGCAGTGGGTAGAAGTGGAGGGATTGTAGTAATGTGGGACAAAAGGTATTGGAAGGGAGAGCTAACAGGGACTGCTGGTCAGATGCTTACATGTAAACTAGAAGGCATAGTACATAATCTCACTTGGTTTTTCAGTGCAGTTTATGCTGACTGCAACCCAATAATAAGAAAGGAACTGTGGGGGGGAGCTGACAACAATTAGAAACTCCTTCGATGGACCATGGGTGGTGTGTGGTGACTTCAATGTTACAAGATATCCAAACGAAAGAACTGGCAGCCATTATCTGTCTGGAGAAATGACGGAGTTCACTGAGTGGATCAAGGAAATGGAGTTATTTGACCCTCCTTTATTTGGAGGATCTTATACTTGGAGAAGGAGTGAGAACCACACAACAGCCTCCAGAATTGACAGATTCCTCTAATCATTGGGAAGATTTGTTCCCGCAAATTAGACAAAGTGTGCTCTCGAGAGTAGGCTTTGATCATAGTCCAATAGCTCTAAAATGTGGAAAGCTAAATCTCAAGAAGACTTATTTTAAGTTTGAGCAATGGTGGATGAGGCTGGAAGGGTTCAGAGAAAAAGTAAAAGAATGGTGGGCATCCTTCACTGTAAATGGAACAGCTTCCTTTAGGTTGGCAACAAACCTAAAGCTACTCAAAGGGAGATTGAAGGAATGAGAGCTGGAGAATAGAGGCAACTGGAAACATAGAAAGGAGGATGTGCTGAACTAGATTGCTAGCCTTGAAACTATTCAGGAGCAGAGAACACTTAATGAGGAGGAGAGTCTACACAAAGCTAAGTTATTCAATGAGTTTGCAGAAATTTCCAAGAATGAGGAAATAGCGTGGAGACAAAGGTCCAGGGTACAATGGCTCAAGCAAGGGGATAAAAATACAATATACTTTCAGAAAATGGCTACATCACACAGAAGATTCAATACAATCAAGAAGTTAGAAGTGGAAGGTGTGATTATTTCCGAACCAGAGGTGATCAAGAACCAAGTTGTAAGCTTTTACCAGAAACTTTACAAGGAATCAGAACAATGGAGGCCACAATTTAATCTCCAAGGGAGTGAAAGCATCAGTGTGGAGGAAAAAGAGTGGCTACAAAGACAATTTGAGGAAGATGAAGTCTTTGATACACTCAAGTTGTGTTCCAGTGACAAGGCCGGATGGCTTCCCGATGAGTTTTTATCAAAGCTTCTGGGAAATGCTTAAGGAAGACATATTGAGCACCTTGAGGCAATTCCATGATCACCAAGTGTTTGAGAAGAGCCTAAATGCAACCTATGTGGCATTGATCCCCAAGAAGGTGGGAGCTGTGGAACTGAGAGATTTCAGACCTATAAGCTTAATAGGTGGAATATACAAGATCATTGCCAAGATACTAGCCGAAAGGTTAACGAAAGTGATCAGTAAGCCTGTGAATAAATACCAGATGGCCTTCATTAAAGGTAGGCAGACCATTGATGCAACACTTATAGCAAGTGAGTGTGTGGACACCAGAGTCAAAGGAGATGATCCAGGAATTATGTGCAAGCTGGACATAGAGAAGACTTAGATCATGTCAATTGGGGCTTCCTAATCATGATTCTAAAACAAATGGGTTTTGGGGATAAATGGCTGAAGTGGATCGATTATTGCATAAAAACTATTAGGTTCTCCATTTTAATGAATGGAGAACCTGCTGGTTTTTTCCCATCAGGTCTAAGGTAGGGAGACCCTCTCTCTCCTTTCCTTTTCATCCTAGCCATGGAGGGCCATAATAGTATGATGAGAGTAGCTACCCAAAACAATGGGTTAAAAGGCTTCAAGGTTCACAACTCTTCGGGAAGGGAAATGCAGATTCGTCATTTGCTTTATGCAGATGACACAATTATTTTCTATGAAGCCAAGGCTGAACAGGTTGCATTTATAAGAATGATTTTGGTGGTTTTTGAAGCAGTCTCGGGTTTATTAGTAAATTGGAGGAAAAGCAACACCTTTCCAATTAAAGAAGTCCCTCAACTTCAGAGCCTGGCAAGGATACTGGGGTGTAAAGTAGAACATCTTCCCACTACTTACTTGGGCATGCCATTGGGGCACAATCATAAGGAGCTAGAAATTTGGGACGACATAATTGAAAAGACAGAGAAGAAATTGGCCAATTGGAAAGTTCAGTATATCTCTTTGGGAGGGAGAGTCACTTTAATAAACTCTGTGTTGGACTCTCTTCCAACTTATGTTATGTCTTTATTCCCTATGCCCGCCAAAGTGGAAGAAAGACTTGACAAACTGAGAAGAGATTTCTTGTGGAAAGGGAATAAAGAAGGGAAGGGTTTGCATTTAGTCAAATGGCAGACTGCACATTTACATAAACAGTCTGGTGGACTTGGAATCATAAACTTGGGGTTGCAGAATAGATGTCTCTTGTCAAAATGGCTATGGAGGTTTAACACTGAGGAAGAAGCACTGTGGAGGGAGGTGATAGTCAACAAGTACGGGTTGAATGGAAATTGGGTCTCCAACTCTGTGAATAACACTTATGGGGTGTCAACTTGGAGAACAATAAGAAATTTGTGGCCTGATCTAAGTAGAAGCATAGTCTACAAGGTGGGAAATGGGACGAAATTCCTATTCTAGAAAGAGAATTGGAATGGAAATGAGGCACTGATGGTCTTATTTCCTGACCTATTCTCCTTGTGTACCAATTCGGAAGAAATAATGGCTGAGGTATGGTCTATTCATGGATGGAATATTGTGTTTAGAAGGCATTTAAATGTCTGGGAGATTGGGAGAGTGGCTGAGCTATTAGATGTTCTCAATGGGTTCAATGGGTTATCAACAGAAAAAGATTCTATCATATGGAAACACTCTAGAGATGGAAGCCTTTCTGTTAACAAGTTATATATTAAGGAGGTGAAGGAGCATCCAGGTGGTAAGCTTGGCTCCTGGAAGCAGATTTGGAGGAACAAGGTATCAACCAAGGTAAAGTGTTTCTCTTGGTTGGTTGCCAGAAGAGCATGTTCCACACATGAGAAATTAAAAAGGAGGGGTTTCTATATTGCCTCTTGGTGCTCTCTAACCATTTGTTCCTCCATTGCAAAGTGACAACACAATTGTGGAACCTTTTTTTGGGACTAACACATACAAGAGCGTACAACAGATCTACTTAGTTGCTGGATCAGCAGAGGGGGGAGAAAATCTAAGAAAAAGTGGTGGAGTATGATACCATCATGCATTTGGTGGTGTAGTTGGAAAGAAAGAAATAGCAGATGCTATGATAACAAAGCTAATTCAATAGAGAAAGTCAAATGGAACTGCTTGACTACTTTTTATTTTTGGTGTAAAGAGGAAGGGATAGAAGAAGCTGCACAAATTTTGGAATTTATAGGCACTTTGTAATCTATTAGCCTTTTTGTTTTTTCTCTTGTTGGAAACCAATTTTTGGAGGTCTCCAGCATACCTTTAATTCTAATGAATACAACATTATCTTTATCAAAAATAAAACATTTAAATGGTCTTCCACACACAACATCCAATCGACCCCATCACCTCCTCAGTAGTCCATTGGCTAAACAAGCCATATTTCCCTGCTATGAATCTTCTCCATAGGGCTCTATCTTCAGTACAAAATCTCCATAGCCACTTTTGTAACAAGCTATTATTCTGGATGCTAAGATTTCTCATGCCAAGGCCACCTTATTTTTTGCTCAAAGTGAGTATCTCCTATTTCAGCAGGTTGTAGCCTCTCTTTTCTTTGTTCCCTTGCCAAATGAAGGATCTTTTCATTCTGTTGATTCTCTTCATAGTGCTGTTGGGTATTGGAAATAGACTCATCATGTAGGTTCGTAGCCCATCTAAAGCTGACTTGATGAGAGTGAACCTGCCCTAGTGATTGGTACTGACTTTTCCATCTTGAGAGTCTTTTTTCACATTTCTCCATAACCTCATTCCATACCTCCAACTCCTTGTTTTTGGCCCTAGTCTGACATCCTAGATTCTCAACTAGATTTTGTAAATTGTCTACCTGATTAATTGGGAAGAGGGATTTTTTCGACCAGTTAACATGAAGCCTTGAAATACCCTCTAATATTGTAAGGATTGCTCTTAAGAGTTTGATTTGTGCCACTTCTACTTCACAAAAAACCAGGGCATCATCTGCATAGAAAAGATGTGTAATTTCCAAATCATCACCTCTCCCTATTTGAGCACTGAATCCTTTTACGCAACCATTTACCTTTGCTGTTTTGAACAAGAAGTTTTGACCCTCCACAGTCAGTTGGAACAAAAAGGACAAAAAGGTGACATAGGGTCTCCTTGTCTAAGACCTCTATGGGATTGAAGAAATCCTTCAGGCTTACCATTTATAATGAGTGAGAATCTTACATTTGAGATGCAAAACTGTATCATTTCTCTCCAAAGCCCATGTCTTTCAGAATTTTTAGCAAGAAATTCCAATTAACATGATCATAAGCCTTTTTAGTATCTATCTTGCATAGGATGTCTGGTTTCTTCTGTTTTACCCTAGAGTCAACTATCTCATTAGCCAACAGAGCAGCATCCATGATTTGCCTTACTTTCAAGACTACCATTTCCTCAAGTCTCCTTTCTTTTTTCTGTAATACTAGCTGGGCCCTCAAAATTGGAGCTTCGCATCCAAGTTTCTTGCTCAGTGTACAACTTCTTATACAAGTCTAGGATCTCTTCCTTTATCATCTCTTTATTAAGATTTCTAACTTATGACAGGACATATTTTCGTTATTTGGCTTAAAAACAAGGTGCTGTAAAGCAATTTTTAAAAATATTTTCTCAAACACTACAAAACTGCTTTGTCTTAAAAGCACCTCAAATAAACCAATCCAAATAGGCTCTTAATAGAATAGACATGGAGCTTTGAAGCATGTCTTTAACAACGCGATCTGGTTGACGTCGAGGCTGACTCCTCCAAAGTGGTTAAAATAGAAATTCTATCGAGTTTAGAGTTAAGGAAATGAACAATTGATGGTTATTAATGAACTCTAAGAGCTCCCGTATTCCCTAGTACATCAACTTTACCTCAGAAGTCATATCATGTTAGAGTCTCCTAATCTAAAGGAACTAATCGTCTTAAGATGAACATGAAGAGTCCATCCTAAAACTCTTTGTTGGACCTATTTCCTGTTTGCCCGTGGACAATAGCAGATCAACATAGTATAATATGGTGCCCTTGAACCCATGCTCTTGACTAGAACTTTAGAAATATATTTTGGTTGGAAATGGGTACATGTCATAGGTGCACCCATGTACGCGATAGTATTTGTGGTCTTTTCTTTTAGATGCTATTGTTTTCTCTTTTTTGTTTTTCCTTACTACATATTATTCTCTTTTATTTCTTTTTCTTTTCTATCTTTCTTTCTTTTTTCCGATATGTAATATCTTTTCTTTTTCCTTCTGAAATTGCAAGTCCAATATCTGATTCTCGAACTTCTTCCTTCCTGATCTCCGATAGTGGTGCATCCATCTTTCCTTCCACAATGACCACCAGATGCTTGTAGGGATCAATTCCCACCAGTCCTCTTCTGAATCTTTTCTTTCAATCTCTTTCCAGTAGTCCATCATACTTTTAGTTGTTTTGGGAACCACCCAACTCACTCCAAGTATACAAAAGAACACGTTCCATCGATTTGTAGACGTTTTACAGTGTAGAAATAGATGGCTATTTATTTTAGCATCCTGGTCATACATAAAACATCTTGAGCAAATTTGTCTACCTCTTTTCTACAACACTTCATGAGTCAAAAAGGGAAAAATATTACACAAAAATAATCAGTTTGTTTGGGTGCTATTTAAAAATCAGCATACCAGAGTGATGAGTTCAATTTGAAACTACACTTCAATTCCAATCGCAATGTCGATAAACATATCTATTACTTCAAGAAAAGTATTTACAACTTGCAGTAAACTTGAGAATCTATCCGTACCTCATATTTAATATGAACAATTAATTTATTGTGTAGTTATCTATGTCTTTGGGATTAAAAGAGGCTCCAGTCTAGTCGTATCCAACAATTTCAGTATAGAAAACTTGCATGAATACTCAATTAACGTGTGTTATTTAATCTGTACTTATAAATACTTATAACAATAACTTTGCAGAAACATAAATAACAAAGTTTAAAACATGTACTCAAAAGCAACAATTAATAACAGAAGCATAAAATAATGACTGTAAAAAACATACCTGAATCTGTAACAATAGAATGAAACAGAAAAGAAAAAATCGAGTCCACTTAATGCACAACGTCCCCTTAAGGAAACTATTCCCCTCTAGTACCTTTGGTTGAAAGGAATAGATCCTCTCAGGATAGACCGATTATATTCACTAATGTATTGATACAAAAATAATGGTGTCAATGAGCCACTCAACAGGAGAAAAGTATACGGATATTTAATTGTGTAGAAGAAGAAGTTCAAAATTTTCATTGTTTTAAAATGAGAGGAAATGACCTCTACTTATAGACAATAACGGGTAATGTGAACAAATGCTTATTGTGCCTTATTGGAAAGGTCACAACTCTTTGGAAAAGTTACAACTCTTCGAAAAGGTCTCAACCTTTCATAAAAGTCGCAATTTTTCATAAAAGTCTCGACTTTTCATGAAGTCGCAACTCTTCATATTCATTCACACCTTTTAAAATCAACAACGTGTATTCATATATCAATTCAAAGCTCTAATAAGTGAGATTGACCTTCAATCAGTGTTAACACCCCTAGACAAAAAAAAAATGATCAACTCAAATCACCAAAGGTAAAGTAAGATTATGGAGAAATGGTAGATTAATGCATGCAACAATGAGAGTATACATAGGATTAAAGGAGAAGCATTGACAATTCCAAAATTAAAAAGAAAATTCTCAAGGTATAACTGTTATGTATACATCTGAGCCAACTAACTCACATAGTTTGACCCAATATTTCATCCAGGTACTAGTTGGTTAAACTTGAGTTTGGCCTAGTATTCCTATTTGGCGATTAGTTGCTTAAGTAAGTTTGTAGGAGTGCTTATATTTATACATATGGAAGATTTGATGGAGGCTTAATTTGTAAGATGGTGGTGATAGTTGTGAAGATTTCTGAGAGGAGGGGAAGGCTAGTTTTGGAAATAAATAAATTAAAAGAGAATCCTGGTTTGTGGTGGCGCCACGTAGGTAGGCATAGGGTTCTCTTTTATATATATATATGATTTCTATGTCACTCCCTTTTTCCTTTAATCTCCTTCCAGGATTCTCCTCAAGTTCGCCACATAGTATCTCATAAGTTAGGTTTTATAACTCTATTTTAGATGTTTTAATTATTTTTAGGTGAATCCCTGCACCCGTATCCATATCCATATCCCCAAATTGGTTTTCTGTAACAATTCATCATCTGTAGGACTTCTTTGTTCTTGGATAGTCTCCAAATTGGCAATTTGGTGGGAGCTCCTCCTTTTGCTGTTTCCAGTTGCCCTTGTTAGTTCTACTCCACTGTTTCAATTTTCCTTTGAGCATTTTAACTTTCAGCTAGAATGTAGCCAGGTCTGCCACTGACTTTGAAAGGGATCCACCATATTTTCACTTTCTCCTTGAACCCCTCAACCCCCCATCCACCAATTTTCAAACTTAAAACAAGATCTCTTGTAACTTATATCGCCACAAGTCAACAGAACTGGATTATGATCTGAGACCAATTTTGGAATAATTTCTTGTTTGATGTTAACAAACTGTTCCTCCCATTGAGAGGAAAAAAGAAATCTGTCGATCCTAGATGCCGAGTTGCGGTTTTACCCTTTTCTTGTGTAATAGTCATTTGGTTAATCTGGGTTCTAAAGAACTGAAGATAATAATATGTTGATGCATCTTTTTTTTTTTTTTTTTTTTTTTGTGAAATATGTTAACGTATCTTTTTTCTTCCCCAAAAAGAAGAAAAAGAAAATGCTGAGATATCAGGTTTACTCATGGCTTAACTTTGTTTTTTAAGTACAGGTTTCTTAATGTTATCAAGCAATTTTTGTGCTTGTCGTTGTTGAAGAACAGTGCACTATCTGTGATGACGATATTTCAACTTCTTTGTTCAATATTCAAGAACTTATTATCAAAATATAGATCTGGGTTGAAAGCAGAAATTGGAATCTTCTTCCCCATGCTCATCTTGCGTGTGCTGGAGAATGTGCTTCAGCCTAGTTTCTTGCAGAAGATGACTGTTTTGGGATTGCTGGAGGAGATATCTAAGGATCCTCAGATTATCATTGATGTATTTGTCAACTATGATTGTGATGTCGATGCTCCTAACATATCTGAGAGGTATTTTCTGTCAATTCTATATTTCAACTAATTGTTTAGTTAGATCATATTGAGTAATGGTTTAGTTCATCAGTCACAACTACTGTTGCATTCATTTTTCAAGCTTCTAAGTTGGTTATCAACATTTATTTTGACATTGCATTAATTTTTCAAGCTTCTTAGTTGATTTTGATATTCACCACATAAAGTCGAACTCATGGTCCTCGAGTCATATTATGTTTTTGGTTACAATAAAATGTTTCTCTTTGTCGTCAGGTATGTACTGGAATATCAAGTTCAAGATACAACTTGATTTCCGAGTCTTCAATAGTTTTTTACTCGGTCTATCGATTTGGCTCCCAAGGTTTACTTAGTTCCCAAGTTCTTCTCTGACTCTCCAAGTCTTGTTGTTCTCATTACATGAATAGTGATAAGTTCATTTAGTATTACATGCTGGATATAGAAAAATCACGCTTTCCATATTAAGTTCAGACCATATGTCTATAGTTTTTGCTGTAATGGTATGCGAAGGAGGATGGGACACACCTTTAGATCATACGCTAAGGGCGATGGACTTCGGAGTAGGGTGTTGTAGTGCTGAGGTAGCTGTCAAAAGGAACATTGTCTAGCAAGATGTACACCTAAGAAGGAATAATTGAAGGCTAAACAAAGCGGTAAAATAAGGGAGCTAATTCCCCGAGTTTGAGGAATTAGAGAGTAAATAAGGGAAGAGAGTGATCTAGAAGAAAAACATTTCTGGTCACTCCATTCTATAAGGGAAGCTGTAGATATCCTCTCGTTGGTTAGTTCTATAACATTTACCCTTCATTATGGTACAAATTTTCTATGACATAACACTATTGAACACTCATCAATAGTGTATTGGACAGCATTCCCACCTATTTTATGTCTCTACTCCTTATGCCAGCTGAGGTGAAACAGTGACTGGACAAAATCAGGAGAGATATTCTCTGGGAAGGCAACAACAAGGACCACAAAATTCACCTTGTTAAATGGGCCAAAGTCACTTTGCCAAAACAATATGGATGATTGGGGATCAAAGACTTGGCTTTACATAACAAGTATATGCTATTGAACTGGCACTGGAGAGACAATCAAGAGGCGGCTGACTTGTGGAAGGAAGTGATCCAAGTAAAGTATGGTAGTGATAAGTCATTGGTGCTCTAATAAAGTCAGTACCTCTTATGGTACGGGATCTGGAGAGATGTAAGGAAACAGTGGGAAATATTCTTCAGTGATGCCTCACTTATGGTGGGAAATGGGGAACATATTCTGTTTTGGGAAGATATTTGGCTAGGAGACATTCCTCTAATGAATGCTTTTCCAAGCATTTTCCAGATTGCATCTAATCCAGACTCAACCGTCTCACAGTACAGGGAAGACAATGTGTGGAATCTTCCCTAAGGAGAAATCTTAATGACTGGGAGTTGAAAGAGGTTTTTAGTCTCATGGCCACCATTCAGACTAGTCGAATCAACCGTCAAAGTAGGGACAAACTCATCTGGAGAAATAGCAGGGATGGATCCTACTCAGTTAAAGCATGCTACCTTCAACAAAGCTCCAAAAAGACCTTAATTGATCAATGGCCATGGAAATTAATCTGGAGAACTAAATTGCCACCTAAAGTTATTTGTTTCAGTTGGATTACTCGAAAAGACTCTTGCTTGATTCAGAATAATCTCATGACGAGGAAATTCGAAATAGTCACAGATGCTACATGTGCTTATGCAACTTATAATCTATTAATCACCTGTTCCTTCATTGCACAGTTGCAACAGGACTATGGACATGCTCTTCTCAGTTTTTGGACTCACTTGGGTCATGCCAAGATCATTGAGAGAGGCTTTTGTGTGTTGGAGTTCTTGGAAAGCTGGGAAGTCCATCCAGCAGATCTGGTCTTTGGTTCCAGCCTGTATTTTGTGGTGCTTATAACAAATGTTGTTTTAATGGCATCCGAACTCCCATCTCTACCCTTAAAGCAAGATGTTTGATTACTCTTTTTGGTTGGGTTAATCTCTCTCCTGTACTTAATGTCTATTCTTTCCTGGAATTTATCAGTTCCATAGATCTCTGCTGTTAGCTGTTTAGGTAGCTTTTTTTCCTTTTTGGGAGCTGATATTTTCTTTCTTTTGTAACCTGTGCATCTGCTTGATGCTTTGTTAATAACTTTCTTCTTACTTAATCAAAAAAATCATTTCAATATATCACTCTGTTCTCCCGTTACAAGCCTAGATATTGAATTGTTTGCATTTTGACTACCACAATCCTGTCTAATCTCACCTTAACTTCACTCTTCTTCTATTGCTAAACTTGTGGTGCATATATTCAGTCTTACTTCTACTTGTCCTAAAACCCTACTCTCTAGAGTGCTTCTCCATAGTTAAAAGTTTTGGTTGACATCCTCGTTTGTTTCATCAGTTAGCCTATTATCTTTGGCAATAGTCAATACTGGACCTTATCTCCGAGCTTCTATCAATCACACTACTGTTTTCATTTTTTGAGATACTCACAATTACAATCTGGAATCGTCAGACACTTTCATTTGTATTTCTTCTTTCTCTTATCTGAGTAGTTCACGATCTCTGATGAATTTTCGTACTGCTCCTTCTATTTGGAAATCTAAGGTTCTATTTAAAATAGAGGCTTTTGTGTCCTAATGCTGCCTCTAAGATGGTATAGTTAAAAACATCTTAAATCAAAAGTATGGATTAGTGCCTCATGTGCAGGTAGGGCATTCTAACTTATTTCTGTATTATTCTTTGGCTAGGAATTATATCTGTTTAGGACATTTTTTTTAAAAAAACACTTTTTTAATTTGTCCCTAGGGCTTTGGTCTAGTGACGTGTGATGTGTGAGTCGTGTGCATGCCATTAGGTCGAACCCTGTTGCAGATGAAGTCTAATAGTCAAATGGATAAAGAAAGGTTGAGAGGCAGACCCATTATTCATCTAGTTTCAAAAGCGTCACTGACCCTGGGATTTCTCGATTATAAAATATAGTGTTGATGGCTAGAACATTAGATGTATAAGTTCATAAGTTAGATATTGTCCCACTTTGAAGGAATATCATATGTATTGTGTTTGACACCTATAATAGGCATTTCTTTATCAAACCATCAATGCATCGCCTCTCATATTTCTGTGTCAGAGAAAGTTGCCAATTTCAAAAAAATAAAATAAAATAAAATATTTCTGTGTCAGAGATCAGAAATAGGATGATTATCTTATTCTCACATAGTTCAATAAAGAATATGAACTCAAACCAGTGAGTTCAAGAGTAAGATTGTGTCCTTAGCTCATTGGCAATTTTGAACAAATTACTGTGGTATTGTTGGTATGGCTAGAGCTTGCAAACACAACTTTATAAGCAGTCACTTTGAATAAGACTGGAAGCCTGCCTCCTTATCCCTTGCTTGGCTACAAGTCAATACTTTTTCAGTTTTCTCTTTTGCATCAATGAACATGCATGTCTTTTCTCTTTTGCATCAATGTACATGCATGCCTTTTCTCTTTTGCAGCAATACACATGCATGGTTTTTCTCTTTTGTATGTTGATATCACCTAAATTGAATTAAAACAGCTTTAATTCCATCAGATATTTGCAGGACTGTTAATGGTCTTCTTAAAACTGCTCTTGGTCCGCCTCCCGGTTCCACTACTACGCTGTCCCCAGTCCAAGATATTACATTTCGTTCTGAATCTGTGAAATGCTTGGTCACAATTATTAAGTCAATGGGGATGTGGATGGACCAACAACTGAAGGTAGGGGACCCTAATCAAGATAAGGTGTCTGATCATGAAGTTTCAGAAGCGGCTATCAGCGTCAGTGAAGAGGGTAACATAGACTATGAGCTGCATCTGGAAGCAAATTCTGAATTTTCTGGTGCTGCTGCCTTGGAGCAACGCCGTGCTCATAAATTAGAAATACAGGTTTATCATCTTGCATTAGCACATTCCCTTATCTTCATTTGCTGCTTTCACACACTTTGTGTTACTTGAGGTATGGTTAAGTACTGACAACTCTAAATGGATCAAATGCAGAAAGGCGTTTCACTGTTCAACAGAAGGCCTTCAAAGGGTATTGATTTCTTAATGAGCACCAAAAAGATAGGGAATTCCCCAGAAGACATAGCTTCTTTTCTGAAAAATACCACTGGGTTGAATCCAACCATCATTGGTGATTATCTGGGTGAAAGAGAGGAGTTTCCTCTGAAAGTTATGCATGCATATGTCGATTCTTTTAATTTTGAAGGTATGGACTTTGGTGAATCAATCAGATATTTCCTTCGAGGGTTCAGATTACCTGGTGAAGCTCAGAAGATTGACCGTATAATGGAGAAGTTTGCGGAGCGCTTTTGTAAATGCAATCCTAACTCATTTACCAGCGCAGATACAGCTTATGTGCTTGCTTACTCTGTGATAATGCTCAATACAGATGCACATAATAGCATGGTGAAAGATAAGGTATCCTGGGAATCTCTCTGAAGTGTTTCTCATAGTTGTATGATTCACTGCATGTATTCTTGAATTCTACCATTGTTGTCTACTACCATTCATTTCTAAAAACTAATTATTTTTTTGAAAACTACTACGTTCATTCATTTCTTACCCTTAAGGGTGTTTTTGTTTAGAAGGTTATGCATGGATTATTAATGAATGGATCTCAATGCAGGAACAATAATATAGGGATTATTTCTTGTTAGATGTTAGTTTGATATGTTACATATTAGTATACAATGTATAATTTAAAATGTGTTTTACTTTTTAAACAAAATGTTTTTTTTTTAATAGGTAGCAACTTTGTATTATAGACCAATGCTTCGGTAGTACTAAAAATGCCCTTTACGTTTAAAATGTAAAAACTGACCGCTAAGAAAGTGAACAATCCTAACAAAAGTATAAAACTTCTAGGATTGATTCTGCATCTACAGGGGAACTTTTTGAACACCAGGAACAGAGAAGCAAAATACAATCTGTTTTAATCTTATGTAAGGTGCTACTTCTGTCCTCAAAACATTTGGAGTTCCTTTGTTTCTAAGAGGTCCACCAAATGCAAGCTGGAATGGTCCTCCAGTAGTTTCTATACCTTGCCCCAATCCTAGCTTCCTCCCAGCTAGAAAGAGTGTCAACAATTTTGCTAGGCATTGTCCTGTGTATGCCTGAGACTGATGAAAATCTTCCATAGTTGGTCAGTGATTCTGCTGTGTAAACACAGATGACCAACCCTGTCCAGTATTACTGGTTGGAGAGTGTAATTTTTTGTCTGTCTTAGCGTTCATATTAAGTCTATGCACCAAGTCATCTTAACTTTGTTATGCACGTAGATGATACTTGTAAAATAGTGGGATTGGTATTTGCTTCTTTTTTGACTTTTAACTATTGTATTTCTCCATTTAGATGACAAAAGCTGATTTTATCCGGAACAATCGGGGGATCGACGACGGGAAGGATTTACCTGAAGATTATTTGGGTGCTCTTTATGACCAAATTGTGAGAAACGAGATAAAGATGAAAGCAGATTCTTCTGTGCCACAAAACAAGCAGGGGAACAGTCTTAATAAGCTGTTGGGCTTGGATGGTATACTGAATCTAGTATGGAAGCAGAGAGAGGAAAAACCACTGGGTGCAAATGGAGTTCTCGTGAGGCATATTCAAGAGCAGTTTAAAGTAAAATCTGGAAAATCTGAGTATGATTCAGTTCTACATATTGGCTTATGAATCTACTTTTCATATGTACTGATTGTATGATGATAGGATTCTGATTCTTTCTTTATCATCTGCTGACAAATTAGTTTTTCATTTCGATGAATTGCTGCAGTGTGTAGAACTGTGAAAATTGTGAATATAGATGGGGTTTAGTTATACATATTGTCAAGCTGGCCTCATGTGTGTTCGTATCACGGATTTTCTCTTTTAGGTGAATAAATACAGATAAACTTATATCTTATCCTGTTGCAGGTCTGTCTATTATGTCATTGCAGATCCAGCTATACTGAGATTTATGGTAGAAGTCTGCTGGGGTCCCATGCTTGCTGCTTTCAGTGTCACCCTAGACCAGAGTGATGATAAGAATGCCACTTCTCAATGTTTGCTAGGGTTCAGGCATGCTGTGCATATTACAGCTGTGATGGGTATGCAGACGCAGAGAGATGCTTTTGTCACCTCTATGGCAAAGTTCACTAATCTTCATTGTGCGGCCGATATGAAACAAAAAAATGTTGATACAATGAAAGTAATTTCCATTTCCTTGGTTTCTGTCATGTCATTTACAATCTTTTTTTTTTTTTGAGAAGGTAACAATTTGTATTTCTATTTCCAAAAATCAAAACCTGCCACAACATGTTACAGGTTCCTAATTACAGATTAAAAGAGTATAAACAGAAGATCTTCAATCCTATGACAAAATTACAGGGATCCTAAGACATTCACAACTGATTCTAGATCTTCCATATACTCCTGCTTACACCAAAAATGAAACATCACAAGACAATTCATCTTCATCTTCTGAGTAGTGTTGCTCTTGTTCTGATGACATCTAAGGTTCCTTTCTTTCCACGTTGACCACCAAATACAAGCTGGGATGATTTTCCATCTCTCCCTATGTCCTGAGATGTTGGCATAACTACTCCATATCTTCAGGGTTTGAGTTACTCTCCTTGGCATCACCCACTTCAGTCCTTTTTATTGATGAAGAGGTCCACAGCTGGTTGGTTATCCTACGTTGAAGAAACAAGTGAGTCACAGTGCCTTTTCCCCACATAGGAAACATCTAGGGCTCAATTGGATACCCCTCTTCATGAGATTTTCTGAGTCAAAACAGCCTGTTTAGCAAGTAGCCAAGTAAAACAAGACACTTTGTAGGAATTTTGGCTTTCCAAATCATTTTCCAGGCCACCCATTGATCCGCTATTAAAAGGGTTGAACTTTTGTAAGCCCCCTTGACACCGAATCTTCCTTGCTTGTGATCCTTCCATTCCAGCGCCTTGGGCAGTGTTTCCTCCTCTGAATTGTTTCAGAGTTCGTAGAATTCTACTACTCTGGATTTCCCAATCATTAAATGGTCTTCTAAAGCTAATATTCCATCCTTGGTTTGAACAAACCTCTGCCACAAGACTCCTCATTGTAGGTTGAGGATGAACACATCGGGAAAAGTGTTTTTAAGGGACCTTGTTCCAAACAACTATCTTCCCAAAATGAGACCTTCACACCATTTCCAATTTTGATTTTGCAATTCCTCTAAGTTTTGGCCATAGTTTCCTTATGGTTCTCCAAAGGCTAGTTCCATAAGTGTTGGTCACCATGCTAGTTGACCAATGATCTTCCATTTCATATTTTGCTGAATCACCTCCTTCCACAAAGCTTGTTCATTGGAGGCTAGTCTCCGAGCCATTTCATTAGTAGACATTGGTTACGAGTCTTCAAGTTTCTCACCCCTAGACCTCCAAATTGTTTATTCCCAATCAAGGCCGCCCATTTGACCGGTGAAATTTTTTTCTCATTGTTGCCTTCCCATAGAAAGTTCCTTCTTAGAGCATCCAATCTACCAATTACTCCATCGGGATAGGAAAAGGGACATCATATAATTAGGCATAGAATCCAAGACACTATTAATAAGTGTTAGTCTTCCCCTAGGAAAGATATTGGCTCTTCCAATTCACTAATCTTCTTTCACACTTTTCAATCACCCCATTCCAAATACCTAAAGATCTGCTGCTTGCTCCCGAGGCATCCCTAGATAAGTCGTAGGAGGTCGCCAATTCTTCCACCAAGGGTCCCAACAGAGAGGATAGGTCAGAACTACATTAATCGATATAAGAAGCTCTTGTTCCAATTTATATGAAGTCCTCAAATGACTTCAAACAGAATAAAAATCACCTCAAGATCACGAGTTGTTCTTTATTGGCATCACAAAATATGAGAGTATCATCTCGTATTGTAAATGGGTGATCTCCGATTCGCATCCCACTTTGTTTGATATTTTGAATCCCTTTAACCAAAGGTTCTCTCGAGCGATTTTTCAAGATATCACTTAGCCCTTCCATTGCAATGATGAATAGAAAAGGTGATAGAGGTCACCTTGCCTTAGGCCTCTTTGGGCAGAGAAGAAGCTGTAGGGAGCCATTGATAAGAATCGAGTATTTGACAGTTTGAATGCGAATTTCATCCATCTTAGCCATCTACCACCAAAACCTCTTTTATCAAGAGTTTCCACAAAACCGCCAATTTAGGTGATCATATGCCTTCTGTATGTCCAAATTGCAGAGAATTCCCTGAGCCTTGCTTCGGTTCTAGAATCCACACACTCGTTTGCCATGAGGATGGCATCCATTATTTGCCTACCTTTAATGAAGGCCAACCGCTGAGTGTCCACTAGATTATGCATCACCTTTTGAGTCTCTCGATGAAGCTTTGAAATGATCTTGTAAACACTACCAATAAGGCCGATTGGTCCAAGTCGTGAAGTTCCTTTGCACCTATCTTTTTGGGAATCAAGGCAACATAAGTTGAGTTGAAGCTTTTTCGAAAACACATCTCTCATGGAAGTTCTTAACAAGATTAATAACTTCTACTCCTATGACTTCCCAACAAATGAGTAAAGAAAGCCATGGTATAACCATCGTGCCCAGTGCCTTGTCTCCGCACAAAGCTTTACACTCTCCCATATCTCTTGATTCTCAAATTCCTTTTGAAGCATAAGATTATCTTCTTGAATTCTGTCCTTCCCTGCAATTGCACGAGGGTCTCGTGTCTCGCCAGAGTACAAATCTCGATAGAAATCCACTATCGCTTTCTTTATACCTTCCGGACTCTTGATCGCTTCCCATTCACATTTAATTCATCAATAGAGTTATACCTTTTGTGTGCATTGCGCTTCTATGGAAGAATTTAGTGTTATTGTCACCTTGCTTCAACCAATTAACCCTTGACCTTTGTCTCCATGATATCTCCTCATACTTGGCAATGTTCTCAAACTCTAGGAGAAGTTCACCTTTGAGTGTATCTCCTCCACATTGAGAATTCTCCGGTCCTGTGTTTCCTCAAGTTCAAAAGTTGCCTAAGTATACTTTGTTTTTGCAAGGCAAGATTGCCACTGACTGACTTGCTCCATCCCTTAGTTTGTTTTTAAAGCCTTTAGTTTGAACGCTAGAATAAAATCAGTCTTCCTTCACATGTTACTAAGTCCACCACTCCTTGACCCTTTCCAAGAAACCCTCGATGTGTAACCACCAATTTTCGAATTTGAAATAAGATTTCGCAGTGCTCCCAGTTCCACATTGCAACATAATCTGAGTGTGATCGGATGTTACTTTCGGTAGAACCGATTGCTTAATGTTTTGAAGCCTTCATCCCATTCATTAGACACTAGGAATCTGCCTAATCTAGCCGCAACATCATGTCTGCTCCTTTCCTCCAAGTATATTTACCACCGCTAGTTGAGGGTCTAATGATTCAGTCCATAATGAATTCGTAAAAATCATTCATTGCTTTTGATATTCTCGCCATAGCTTCTTCTTCTCCAAGGATATCTGATCGTGTTAAAGTCTCCACAAACCACCCAGGCCCATTGACTACCCTCTCACGATCCAACCTCCCACTGCATTTCTCTTTCTTCTCTATTGTTAGGAGCATAGACACCTGTAAGGAGCCAGTGAATTTCGATTCTTGCACTCAGAACCGCAAGATATAGAATAAGCTCCTACACTGCTGGTAGCTCCATCCCAGACTTTCCCATCCCATAAAATTAGAATGCCCCCTCTAGTCCCACTAGCTTCAAGTTGACAGAACTTTACTCCTCTATTAGCCCACAAATCTTTGACAACGTTGCTGATATCCCCCTCAATCTTAGTTTCTTGGAAGCAATACACATCTGCTTTCCATTCATGAATTAGATTCTTGATAACACACCTCTTGTTTGCCTGGTTAAGGCCTCTCACATTCCATGTGATTATCTTCACTGTCATTGGGAACTTGGAGCGGTATATCCCCCTTTGCTTCTTGTGCCATTGCTTCTGAAATTGCTTCCACACTCTAAGTTTTTCAATTCTTTTGACCCTTTTATTATTGGTGTTGCTTTACTGGTGTTTGCCCTAATATCTTTGTTGATTTTCCTCATACTGTCAATCTTCATGAATAATGATAAAGCTTCATCTTTACACCCCTTGATGTCCACTCCAAATTCCTTGGCCAGTTTGTTTATGTTCTGGTGGATCCAGATAGGAACATCAAATTCTGGATCATCCCCTTCTTCTGGGCTGAGTTGATTTAGCGGCACAGGTTCTTCAAACGGAGTCAAACTGCATCGCCTACTTTAGTGCTTTGAGGTTGTTTCCTTGTATGCATGTCTTTGGCTCTTTGCGCGGATAATCTCTGAGGTATCTACAATATTCCCCATTGTTGTTACTGCTCCTCTCTTCTCCTTCAAAATTTCTTCCTCTCTCAAAATAAACCCTTGCGCTGTTACAAGCTCTTCCGCCTGATCTGTAGTAGTGGAAGGAGGTAATTAAGTTGGCCTCTAACTCCACTACAATTGGGTCTATTAAGAGAGAAAGAAATTTCTGCAGGCAGCCCATTTGACATGGATTGGGCCAGAATATCTGGGCCCAATTTTTTCCCCTTATTTACTAAGATAGATTTCTTAGGAAGAATAGAGTGGTGGGCCCTTGAATTACTTATGATATCACGTGCTGGGCCAGCTGGCCATTTTGAAATTTCTGGAACATATGAGGACCCCACGTGGCCAGTCACTTCTGTAAACCCTAAAAGGCTGTCTTCCCCCTTTTGACTGGACACTTCTTCAGACCATTGGGTATTAATGGGTATTTGTCTCCGTTCATCAGAGATCACTCTTGCCGGTGTCTCCACCCATATTTGCACTTTGAATGTCAAATCTCCATAGGTCAGCTCCACTGTGCTCGGAATCGACTCGCCATCTCCTCGCACCTTCAGCCTTGCCCATTTGAGGTGATTGCGTAATTCTGTCTCTTCTTCCGTACAGATCCAGCCTCCACAGAGATTTCCGATCTCTCGAAAAACTTTTTGGGACCACAAATGGAGAGGGAGTCCCACTACTCTTATCCAGACTTGATTCGGTCTCTCAAAAATGGCGTTTGAGGTTGGTGACCACCATCAAGGTCAATTTGTAAGATTTCCGTAACTACCCCTTACTATGTGATCAGCAGCTGTTCTATTGGGGAATTCGAAGAGAAATCGATTCCCCCCCAGATCGAAGATATTGATTCCATGATAGTGCCTCCAAGTGCTTGCAACCCATCGTCGGATCTCTGATAAAGTAATGCTTGGGATTTCCTCCGGTAGGAATCCGACCACACTCTTTGCTAGCGACTCGTTCTGATTTGTTGAGATGGCATCTGATATAATGAGTGAATTCCCTTTTTGTTGAATCCTCGCACCATTTAATTCCCTTGTAGCCCATTTATTGTTCCTGACAATGTCTGAGTATAATAAACCCTTCTCAGTTGTCCTATGTGGTGTTTTACCTATCGGTTGGGCCTTAGCATTTATGAAGACTGATATTTTGGTAGCTATGTCCATCCAACCAGAGTTTAAAGACCACTCAGGTATGATGATGACATCTCTTCTCTTGTCCTGCACCTTTATAATACTAATGTACCGACCAAATTTGTTGTAGTTCCTAGCGCAAAAAAGCTCGGTAAAGTGGTCCTGACGTTTCCATCTGCGTACAGTGTATCCATGGCTTTTTGAAGCTTCCTTGAGGGTGTAGGCTAGCCACTCCATCGTCTTCTGGCTAATACTCATCCTCGTCATCATCTTGCGGCCTCTCTCTACCCAATCGTACCAAGTTTCGGCTCTGGATACCACCCTGGTAATGTCGTACGATTTGAAACCAACAGCAAAGAAAATAGTATCATCCCCCATAGTTGCACAGAGAGAAAAGGAAGAGAAGCTTGAAGAAAAAGAAGTAGAAGAAGAAAGAAGAAGAAGTAGAAGAAGAAAGAAGAGGAGAAAGAAGGAAAAGAAGGCACAGGTATGTTTCCGGCAATGGAAGATCACCGGAAAGGGATTCTAGGGCCCAGAAGGGACCGCTAGAGGCTTACCTCGGTAGAAGTGCCTGGGAGCATTTTTTTTTTTTTTTAACACCCCAGACAGTAATAAACCTGCTGCAGATGAAGAGTCTTCATGAAAATAAATGCACACCATGTACTTTTTTTAATAAAGAATTTTTTTTTATTGATGTGGGAAGAACTCCCATGTACAAACATACACCAAAAGGTAGACTCTTTGGTGCACTACAAAGAAACCAGAAACAAGAAACTATTCCTCAACTATAAAAGTCATGGTCAACTCAATCAAAAGCTTTTCTACTAATCTGAAACCATGCAGAATAACATCCTTTTTGCATGCAGTCAATAATGTCGATTGCCATTGAAGATGGGAATCATCTTCATGAAGCGTGGGAGCATATATTGACATGTCTATCTCGATTTGAGCATCTGCAGTTGCTGGGGGAGGGAGCGCCATCTGATTCCTCCTTTTTTACTACCTCGGGCTCTGAATCTGAGGAAAAACCATTGAAGTCAGCTGGATTTCCATCTCTGAAGAAAAAAGGGACACTCCAGAATCCAACTGTTGCTGCTGTTGTTCGAGGGGGTTCATATGACAGTGCAGCTGTTGGAGCTAACTCTCCAGCATTGGTGACTCCAGAACAGATAAATAGCTTCATTTCAAACTTGAACTTACTTGATCAGATTGGCAACTTTGAACTAAATCACATATTTGCTCATAGCCAAAGGCTGAACAGTGAAGCAATAGTAGCTTTTGTCAAGGCCCTTTGCAAAGTTTCAATGTCAGAACTACAGTCTCCAACAGATCCCCGTGTCTTTAGCCTTACAAAAATTGTTGAAGTTGCGTAAGATTCTGTCTGTGAACTCATCAAATTATACCTCACAGAGACAGAAAATTTAGAATTTGAATATGATGAAAGTATGATCTTGATTTTGCAGGCACTATAACATGAACCGTATCAGATTAGTGTGGTCTCACATATGGAGTGTTCTTTCAGAGTTCTTTGTGGCTGTTGGTTTGTCAGAAAATCTTTCAGTTGCAATTTTTGTTATGGACTCATTACGACAACTTGCTATGAAGTTTTTAGAACGAGAGGAACTGGCGAACTACAACTTTCAGAATGAATTTTTGAGACCATTTGTTATTGTTATGCAGAAAAGTAATTCTGCTGAAATCAGGGAGTTGATAGTTCGTTGTATTTCTCAAATGGTTCTGAGTCGTGTCAATAATGTAAAATCTGGGTGGAAGAGTGTTTTTATGGTAATTATCACATCCTTAGTTCAAGTTCTTACACTCTTTTTTCTTTATCATTAGCAGCTGCTGATAACTAGAGTATTGGTACCAATAGAATTTCCTCTTCTTTTCAAACTGCTTTAAAATGTTTTTTCTTGAGCACCTCTCTACCTCCCAAGGTAGGGGTAAGGTTTGCACACACACTACTCTCATCCTAAGAAAAAGAGACTTTAGTGGCTTGTGGTCTAAAATAAATCTTAGATATTTGTGTGGCTATATATCATTTCATTAAAGGTAAAAGGGGTTTTTTAAGTTGACTTGCTTCTAAATGTGGAAAGGTGACATTCTTTTTGGGATAGACCAAAAAGGAAGGGTGCGACATAAATTGGGACAGAGGGAGTAATATTTAACCGTATAGTTGTCTTTTGGTTGGTACTGAAACGGAACCTGGGATGTGATAGGCCTTTATACGCACCTTTGCAGGTTTTTACAGCTGCTGCTGCAGATGAAAGGAAGAATATTGTGTTGCTGGCCTTTGAAACCATGGAAAAGATCGTACGGGAATATTTTCGTTATATCACCGAGACTGAAGCATTGACTTTTACGGATTGTGTTAGATGCCTCATCACCTTCACAAACAGCAGATTCAACAGTGATGTCAGCCTCAACGCGATTGCTTTTCTCCGTTTCTGTGCTGTCAAACTTGCAGAAGGGGGCCTTGTTAGCAACGAGAAAAACAAATATAATGATTCATCCATTCCAGTGGCCGAAAAAGAAGCTTCAGATGGGCTAATCTTCACAGATAAGGATGACTATATGTCTTTCTGGGAGCCTCTGCTCACAGGTATGTTGTTGCTTTTCTTTTTCCATATTTCTACCTTTCTGGAAACATTAAACCATTCTTATCAGTGAATCCTGACGAGTTGTATCATGCAGTAACAAGTGGCTAATACAGCGGGTGTCCTTACACTTTTGTGGAATGACCAATTTTCTAAGTCAAATTAGTTCACCTCCTTTCTGCATAATCCTCACACCTTTAAGACTGGAGGACCCAAGGAAATTTGATTATGAGAATATTCTGAACTGTAAATGAATTTCAGAGTTTAAAAAATTGTGGACTGCACATGTAAATTCTAAGTTATATGGACGTCTAGATATAATAATCTTCTAACTGGAATATCAGAAGTGGCAGTTTTCTGTTATAGTAATTATCCCCATTTATATTTACTGGGGAGTTCCAAACTGTTTCAGGGTTATCAAGGCTGACTTCAGATCCTCGATCAGCTATTAGAAAGAGTGCATTGGAAGTTCTGTTCAACATCTTGAAGGACCACGGCCATCTCTTCCCACGCCTATTCTGGATTAATGTCTTCAAGTCTGTAATCTACCCAATATTCAGTCCAGTAAATGATAGCCCAGAATCTGAAGTGAAATATAACCAGTCATTTAAATCCAGACACATACCACCACCAGATGGATGCTTATGGGACTCTGAAACTTCTGTGGTGGCAGCTCAATGTTTGGTGGATTTATTTGTTAATTTCTTTGATATTGTGAGGTCTGAATTGCCTAGTGTAGTCTCTATAATGGTAGGATTCATACAAGGTTCTGGCAAGGATCCTGCAGCCACTGGGGTAGCTTCTGTAATGCGGTTGGCAGGTGATTTGAGAGGCAAATTCTGTGAAGAGGAATGGGAAGTTATCTTTCTAGCTCTGAAAGAAGCTTCATATTCCACTCTACCCAATTTTCTTAAGCTTTTGAGAACAATGGACAACATTGAGATATCTACTAGTCAGTCCGAAAATGATATGGAAACATCTTCTGGGGCTGGATTGGTATATGATGAATCAGAGGATGACAACCTGCATACTGCGGGATATGTTGTTTCAAGGATGAAGGACCATATAGCGGCTCAGTTGCGCATCATACAGGTTCTTCGTGCACCGTTCCCTACTCACTGCATATAGCGGCTCTGTGTATACTTGTTTGTCACCTTATTTGGTGTTGTTTCCATGGTCAATTATTATGGATAGAATATTATTCATTAAGATAAGATGCACGTTGATCCTTTGAAGGGTTGAAAAAATGGATGCACATGGGCATGTTTCTTTGTGCTGTGATAATTCTTATTCTCTGCTCTGCATTTTCTAGGTAGCCTGTCCTTGTTTCTTCAGAAACTCTTTGATTTACATAGAAAAAACATGCAGAATGAGAACTACCAGTCTTAATGTGCTTATTAAATATGGAAAGATGAGAAGACCAGTATAAAAGATAATCTAGTTCGGGGTTGAGTCACTAATGGGATCGATGGGTCTGTGTTTTGATACCAAGTGAATAAATGGACATTGACCCTTAATTGCCAAAGTCAATATAAGGACACCACAATCCATTCCCTCTACATTGCCAGCCAGTAGGTGTGACAATATCATGATTGGAAGTTATAAAATAGGAATAAACATAGTTCATGCATTAACCTTGGGCTAATTCTTAGTTTCCTTTCTTTATCTATGAACTGTTTGGACAGGTATTTTAAGAGTTTCCATGTTCTGGTACTTTCTATAAGTTCTTGAACAATAGAGCAGTCAACAAATTAAAGTAGGATGAACTAACTGTTTACAGAAGAGTTATGTTAAATACACTGTTGGCATCATCAAATTAGAGAACAACATGATTCACCTTGCTTCTTATTCATTATGCTGCTAATTTTCGATGTACAGGTTTCATCTGATCTCTACAAGATGTGTCGGCAATCGATATCAGCTGATACTGTCAAGGTCCTCCTTGGAATCTATTCAGCTATCACTTCTCATGCTCAGCAATTGAAATCTGAGAAAGTTGTACAAGTGGAGCTGCAAAAAGCATGTTCTATCCTTGAGATACCAGAACCTCCGCTGGTATTTTTTGAAAATGAGTCCTACCAGAATTACCTCAATTTCTTGCATGGGCTGCTTGTGAGCAATCCATCATTCGTCGAAGAGAAGAATATAGAACCAGAACTTGTGGGTGTATGTGAAGAAATTCTACGTGTATACTTGGAATGTGCTGGGTTGAACTCTGTCAAGAAGAAACCAGATGATAAGGCAATATACCAGTGGAATCTTCCCTTGGGATCAGCCAAGAAGGAAGAACTGGTAGCAAGGACTCCCTTGGTTCTGTCAGTACTACGCATTCTGTGCAGTTGGCAAACGGATTCTTGTAGGAAGTACATTTCTCAGTTGTTCCCATTAATGATAGATCTTGTTCGGAGTGAGCATAGCTCTGGAGAGGTCCAGATTGAACTAAGCCGTTTTTTCCAATCCTGTATCGGCCCCATTATTATGAAATTGTGATCTATGCCATTTAGGGAACTGTTCTTGGGTCAGAATTTAAAATCTGGTAAGCATAGATCCTTCTACTTGGAAGCTTTGTTTTTAAGGTTACTTACATGAACCTCCTTCATACTTTAACATAACTAGATACCTCATTTTCACCTAATGGTTAATAGATCGGCGGGCGTTTTCTTCATCAATGCGTACAAGGTACTGTTTTTGGTATTTGTGCATATTAATCTCTTCGCCTAATTGCTGTTCCTCCAAACACATTTTTTTCTTTTCTTTATTAACTATTTTGTTATTTTTATCATCTCTCGAGTCCACGCCAGTTGAGATACTAAGTGGATCTCCAAACAGTGTGCTTCACCTGGTTCGTAGATGCATGAAATTAAGTGGACCTCTCAGATGTTATACGTAGCACGTCAGAGCCTTTGATTAAATGTTAAAGTTTTTACTTATATATGCTTTTTCATGAAGCAAATGGAAAATTGCTTTCTACTTACCATTGAAGCTTGTATCAGCTTTAGTTTTCCTCTTTGGGTTTTCAGTTCTTGTATCTGATCAAATTATAGCTAGGCTTGAACTTGAGCCGGAGTTTAAAAGTGTGAAGCTGAAACGTGCTGGCTCTTTAATATTTATAATAAATACATTTAAAAATACTATAACCATTACTAGTTGAAATTGGTAATCGCATTAAATTGATTTAATTATATAGAATACTAGGTAATTTGCCTGCGCTTCGCGTGGTCATAAATAATAATTACATTGAACTTGCAAATAATTCTTTACTAATATTCATACATTAAAAGTAATGGAAAAAATAGGTTCTTAAAAAATATTTGCAGTACTCTAGCATGAATTTGATTATTTGTCATTATCACATAACTCTAGAACCTCTAATGAATGAATTGTTTAGGAAATAATCATTGGTTGTTTAATCAACATTAAAAGGAAAATAAAGAAGTAAATAAGAATATTTATACAAAGGCATTTCGTAAGAAAAAGAACACATTTAAGTTGCATAGATTATACAATTGTGATATATGTCTCGGGAAAAAATTTAAAAAATTGTTAGCAGATTCAAAAAAGAAATTACACTTGAACATGAAAACAATTATAATTTTTGAACTTGCATAATGAATTTCTTCAATTGATAAATGTGAAACTTCATATCTATGTAAAAATAGATAATATGTAAGCTTATATATAGTACTTCTAAGTTATAGAATTTTATATAGAATATCAAAACATGAATTCTTAGAACTAAGTACAATAATTATTTTACACACAATGAATAATATAATCGGAGACAATAACTTATGCAGAACATAAACAATAGAGTTTAAAATATGTACTAAAAAACAACAATTAATATCATAAGCTTAATCAATGATTGTAAAAAAATACCAGAATATGTAAAAAGACAATGAAATAGAAAGGTCGAGTCCACTGAATGAACATTGTCTCCTAAAGAAAGCTATTCCCCTCTAATACCCGAGGTTTACAAAATTAGATCCTCTAAGGATGGAACGATTTTATTCACCAATGTATTGATACAAAAACAATGGTGTCAGTAAGCCACTCAACAGGAGCAAAGTACAAGAATATTTAATTGTGCAGAAGAAGAAGTTTAGAATTTTCATTGTTTTAAAATGAGAGGATATCCATCTATTTATAAACAACAAAGTATAGTATGAACAAATACTTATTCTGCCTTACCGGAAAGGTCACAGCTCTTTGAGAAAATCACAACTCTTCGGAAAGGTCACAACCTTTCATAAATGTTTCAACATTTCATAAAAGTCGCAACTCTTCATAAAAGTCACTACTTTTCATAAAAGTCCCAACTTTTAATAAAAGTCACAACTTTTTATAAAAGGCACAACTTTTAATAAAAGTCACAACTTTTCATGAAAGGGAAATGCTAGTTTTGGAAATAAATAAATTAAAAGAGAATTCTGGTCTATGGTGACGCCACGTAGGTGAGCCTAGGGTTCTCTTTTATATATATATATATATATATATATATATATATATATTTATATATATATTAGAAGTCAATTCAAATGATGTCATAATATTGAACATAGCATGATAATTTCAAGCTAAAATTTTGAAACAAAATAAAGCAACAACAAATTCAAAAAAAGGTACCCTATTGAATTTCTTCGATTTGAATTTTTAAAGTAAAAAAAATACATACATTTTGTGACAATTTTAGTTAAGTAAAAATGTATATAAAAGGATTAATAGCATCGAATAATGTAAAAAGTATAAAATTGTAAATCATTATTATTAATTTGATATTTTACCAATTTAATTAAGATCAATGGATGAAATTTTAGGGCTCAGGGTTCAGAGTTCAGGTTAGGGCTCGGGGTTCATTATTTAGGTCTAGGCTCTAGGGTTCATGGTTTATGATTAATATCTAATGTTTAGGGTTCAAGGTATAAAATTTAGGGTTTAAGGTTCATGTTTCAAGGTTTTGGGTTTAAGATTTAGAGTTTTGGGTTCATGATTCAAGGTTCAAGGTTTAGGGATTAGGTTAAAAATTAAAGATTTTTAGGGTTAGGGTTTAGGTTCAGGGTTTGGGTTTAAGGTTCAAGGTTTTAGGATTTGGGCTTTAGGGTTTGGGGTTTAGGGTTAAGGGTTTATGGTTTAGGGTTCAGGCTAAGGGCTCAGGGCTTAGGGATCGGGGATCAGGGCTCAGGGCTCAGTGTTCAGCGTTTAAGGTTGTGGTTCGTGGTTCGGGATCTGTGTTTCAGCTCGCTCAAGGTCTGTGGTTCATGGTTCAGTGTTCAAGGTTCGAGGTTTGAGGTTCGAGGTTTAGGGTTCGAGGTTCGGGGTTTGGGGTCTGGGATCAGGGTTCTGGGTTCTGGGTTCAGGGTTCAGGGTTCAGGGTTTAAGGTTTAGGGTTTAGGGTTTTGGGTTCAAGGTTCAGGGTTCAAGGTCAGGTTAGGGTAAAGGGTTTAGGGTTCAGGGTTTAGGGTTCAGGTTTCACGATTTAGGGTTTAGGGTTTGGGTTCGAGTTCAAGTTTCAGGTTTAGGGTTAAGGGTTTAGGGTTCAGGGTTTAGGGTTTAGGGTTCAGGGTTTAGGGTTTAGGGTTCAGGGTTCAGGGTTCAGGGTTCAAGGTTTAGGGTTTAGGGTTTAGGGTTCAAGTTTCAGGGTTTAGGGTTCAGGGTTCAGGGTTCTCGATTCACGGTTCAAGGTTTAGGGTTCACAATTTTAGGGTCAGGGTTCAAGGTTTGAACTTGAAAATGCATGGACGATAGCATACGAAAATTGGCAAAACCTGGGTTTACCTGCTTTCGGGCTCGTTTGAACTTGAAAATTCGGCTGTTTGCCCCTCAGGACGAACTTGGTCCATTGCTAAGGTCTGAACAGACGTCCATGAAAAATTTCGGCCATTTTGTTTCAGGAATTCATGATATCAAAAAATCCATGGACTATAGCACACGAAAATCGGTAAAATATGGGTTTACTTGCTTGGGGCTCGCTTGAACTTGAAGATGCACCTGTTTACCCATCAGGATGAACTGGTGCATTGCTAAGGTCTTAACGGACGTCCATGAAAAATTTCTGCCATTTTTTAACAGGAATTCCAGATCACAAAAAATTCACTGACTATAGCACACGAAAATTGGTAAAATCTGGGTTTACCTGCTTTGGGGCTCATTTGAACTTGAAAATGTGTCTGTTTGCCCCTCGGGACGAATTGGGTCCATTTCTATGGTCTTAACGGACGTCCATGATAAATTTTGGCTATTTTGTTTCAAGAATTTTGGATCACAAAAAATTTATGGACTATAGCACACGAAAATTGACAAAATCTGGGTTTGCCTGCTTTGGGGCTCATTTGAACTTGAAAATGCGCCCGTTTGCCCCTTGGGATGAATTGGGTCCATTGCTAAGGTCTTAACAGACGTCCATGAAAAATTTCAGCTATTTTGTTTCGGGAATCCGGATCACAAAAAATTCCATGGACTATAAAATACAAAAATTGGCAAAATTTGGGTTTACCTGCTTTAGGGATCGATTGAACTTGAAAATGCGACCGTTTGCCCCTCGGGATGAGCTGAATCCATTGCTAAGGTCTTACAGGACATCTATGAAAAATTTCGGCAATTTTGTTTCTGGAATTCCGGGTCACAAAAAATCCATGGACTTTTATAGCACATGGAAATCAGCAAAATCTAGGTTTAGCTGCTTTGGGGTTCGTTTGAACTTGAAAATACATTTGTTTCCCCATCGGGACAAACTTGGTCCATTTCTAATGTCTTGAAGAATGTCCACAAAAAATTTTGGCCATTTTGTTTTGGGAATTTCGAATCACAAAAATTCATGGACTATATCACACGAAAATCGGCAAAATTTGGGTTTACTTACTTTGAGGCTCGTTTAATCTTGAAGATGCGCCCGTTTTCCCCTAAGGACGAACTTGGTCCATTGCTAAGGTCTTAGCAGACGTTCATGAAAAATTTCAGCCATTTTGTTTTAGGAATTCTTGATAACAAAAAATTCATGGACTATAGCACACGAAAATCGATAAAATCTAGGTTTACCTGCTTTTGGGCTTGTTTGAACTTGAAAATACGCTTGTTTGCCCTTGGGACGAACTGGGTCCATTGCTAAGGTCTTAACGGACGTCTATGAAAAATTTCGGCCATTTAGTTTTAGGAATTCTGGATCACAAAAAATTCATGGACTATAGCACATGAAAATTGATAAAATCTCGATTTACCTGCTTTAGGGCTTGTTTAAACTACAAAATGCGCCCGTTTTCCCCTCGGAATGAATTGGGTCCATTGCTAAGGTCTTAACGTACGTCCATGAAAAATATTTGGCCATGTTTTTGGGAATTTCGGATCACCAAAAATCCATGGACTATGACACACAAAAATTGGCAAAATTTGGATTAACATGCTTTGGGGCTCAAGTTTCATTTGGACTTGAAAATGAGCCCATTTTCCCCTCGGGACGAACTGGGTCCATTTCTCAGGTCTTAACAAACGTCCATGAAAATTTTTGGCCATTTTATTTTTGGAATTTCGGATCACAAAAAAGCAATGGACTATAGCACATGAAAATCAGCAAAATCTGGGTTTACCTGCTTTGGGGCTCGTTTGAACTTGAAAATAGGTTTGTTTGCCCCTAGGGACGAACTAGGTCAATTTTTAAGATCTTAACGGACATCCATGAAAAATTTCGGCCATTTTATTTTGGAAATTCCGGATCACAAAAAAATCATGGACTATAGCACACGAAAATTGACAAAATCTGGGTTTACCTGCTTAGGGGCTCATTTGAACTTGAAAATGAACCCGTTTGCTTCTCAGGATGAACTGGGTCCATTGCTAAGGTCTTAACAGACGTCTATGAAAAATTTCAGCCATTTTGTTTCTAGAATTCCATATCACAAAAAATTCATGGACTATAGCACACGAAAATCAGTAAAATCAAGGTTTACCTACTTAGGGGCTTGTTTGAACTTGAAAATGTGCCCGTTTTCCCCTCGGAACGAACTGGGTCTATTGCTAAGGTCTTAACGAACATCCATGAAAAATTTTGACAATTTTGTTGCAACACCTGAAAAACTAGTAGGTGAAACTAGAACCTTACGTGAGAGTTTTTAAGTTTGATGTGTGGTTTAATGTTGTAAAATGGTTTCCCGAGCTTAGGTTGAGGGGTTTAGGGGTCAAACGTCAGGGTACAACCCCCTAAGGACCAACCAAGGGTCCTTGAGGAGGACCCTAAAGCCTAACCCCCAAAACTGCCCAAGCTACCTAAAGGTTGAGACCTACGGGGAATAGGTCCATCCACGCCTCGTGGGGGTGCCTGGTAGGCCAAGCCCTCAAAAGTGAGCTCCAATCACCCACCTACGGACCTGCAGGACAGGGCGTAGACCCACGTACGGTCCGGGCGTAGGTGGGGGTCTGCAATCTGTCTAAGTTTCGGCCAAATGAAGGGTAAGTTGGTAAATTCCTAGGTTAGTTATATTGAAGTAAAGTCTGATTATATAGCTTACTTAGACCTATATAAGTATTTTTAAACCATTAACTAACCTAAATACTTTATAAATCACGACTACCCAAATCATAACCACCTTTACTCACAAAAAATCTTCCCTCTAAAAACTCCATTGAAGAAGAAGAGGAAGATCAAGTTAGGGCTTGAAGGAGGGGCTTTCTCACACTATTTTGCTAGGATTTCTTCATCTAAGGTATGGTAGTTTTGATTCATGGTTAACTTTTCATCCATGAAGTCCCCAAACCTTCATTTTCAAAGTTGGAAATTCTCCAAAACTAAGAATTTTCATTCTAGGTCATGGATTCTTTCTCAAAACATTTTCAAAGGTTTAATTATCATATATTAAGATTGAATTGTTGTTTTATGGTTGTTTTAAGATAAAATCCCCCATGAATTCATGATTTTCCCCATAACCCTAATTTATGACTATGTGATGTGGGTGAATTGTAAAAATATGAATGTTATGCAATTGTTCTGGTAATGGTTTAGTTACTTGAATTATGCCATTATTCATGCATAAATTGTAGTAATTCTAGGTGTGTTGGTGAATTATGATTCATGACATTGAAAGGCAAATTATGAAGATTGTTGTATAATCATGATGCTTATATATATGCTTTGTGATTTCAATGAAAGTAATGTGATCATGACTATAATGAAATTGTGATATTATTGAAAGGTTATTCTCAATTATAAACTTATGCATGATGATGATATGTTGTGAAAGGTTTCTTCAATGTAATGATATACCTTGAATTGGTAGGCTTAGGGCATCCTCTTCTTGTGTAGTTGAAAGTGATCTTGATTGATGTACCTTGTATTGGTAGGCTTAGGGAATCCTCTTCTTGTGTAACTAAAAGTATCTTGACTTAATGAACTTTGAATCAATAGGTCAATAACATCCCTTTCATAAATGATTAATGAAGTATTTTAGGCTTTGTCTTGAATCGGTAGGCCAATGGTATCCCTTTCATGATGAGTCAATGAACTAATGTAATGATGAACCTTGAATAGGTAGACCAATGGTATCCCTTTCATGATGATTCAATGAGCTATCCTAATGATGTACCTTGGATCCGTAGGCTAATGACACCCTTTCATGTGTTTAATAATGTACCTTGAATCGGTACTCTAATGGCACCCTTTCATGTGTGTAATGATGTACCTTGTGTCGGTAGGCCAATGACATCCCTATCATGTGTAATAATGTTAAAAGAGAATGAACTACTCTATGGGAATTTAATGTTTAGCACTGAGTGGATATTATAAGGTGGAAGCTCTCCCCACGTTAGGCCGAGTTTCAATGAACAACTTCCTTATCCCATTACTATATGCCCACGTAGGTATTAGCTAGTGGATCCACCTAAGCTAAATTTACCAGTTCTACCTTAGGCAAGTAGACCAACCCTTACGGTGTGGGATAGACATCGGATTCCATGAGTTGCTCACATGGTCTATGTTGGTTAGGGCTTATTCCCATCATGTGAGTTATGTGCTATGGTTATTCATGAAGTTCTATGAAGTGCGGGTGGTAGTATGGGATGCCATTCATGCATTGCACGAGTAGGCTTTGAGAGTGGCTATGATGTGTTTCTCGAATTTCATAATGTCTAATGAAATGAATAATGATGCTAATGAGTATGTTGACTTAAAGGCAAAATGTAATGATGAATGTTTAACTTGGATTGTTATTATGAGTTGCTTTCCTTGTCATGACTTATTGAATGAGAATGTTCCTTGTCTATGAGTATTAACTAAAGATGAGAATGAAAAATCGTAAGTATGTTTATAGTGGCCTCAAAGTGGTACTTAGTATGAATGGTATTATGGGATGCCATTCATACATTGCATAAGTATAACTTAGGGTTGCCTAAGATGATGGTTCTAGTATGTTATGATGACTTATATCTTGAATATGCATGTGACTTATGCTTTTATACTAAAGTTTATAATGTTTCTCAAACTTGACAAAATGCATGATTTTCAACCAAAATGTCCTTTTTAGCATGATTTTTGCATGGCTGTCATACTTTATACATATTTGTGCTAACCCATATTTCTTCTACATTTTTACAAAGTGTAGGTTTCGGATATTAAGGTGATTTCTAAGGTTCAAAGCTTGGATTGACTATTCTCCAAAGCTAGTGGTGAGTCCTCATGGTTTGAGGACGAGAGTTGATCATTTCTAGTTTCTTTCATGTCAGTTTATGTTTCGGACTATGTTGAAGGGATGTGACCTATTATTGATCCTCGGTTGTATTAGACGGTCATGTGAGACAAAGTTAGACTTCCACTATTTTTAAATAAAGACTTCAATTGTATGGATAAGGGTTTTTTTAAATTCCGTACCATTTACTTATGTCTTATGTTATGAATTTTATGAGGCTTGTATAAGGCTTTTCGGAGTCTTGTACGCTGTGTTAGGTCCGAGGTGTAGACTCAGGTCGTGACATTTGTTTCGGAAATTTTTTATCACAAAAACTCCATGGACTATTATAACACATGAAAATCGGCAAAATCTGGGTTTACCTGCTTTGGAGCTCGTTTGAGATTGAAAATGCGCCCGTTTTCCCCTCGGGATGAACTGGTCCATTGCTAAGGTCTTAATGAACATCCATGAAAAATTTCAACCAATTTGTTTCGAGAATTCCAGATCACAAAATATCCCTGGACTATAGCACACAAAAATCGGTAAAATCTGAGTTTACCTGCTTTGGGGATCGTTTGAACTTTAAAATGTGCCTGTTTTCCCCTCGAGACGAACTAGGTCCATTGCTAAGGTGTTAACAGATGTCCATGAAAAATTTCAGCCATTTTTCTCTTTTGGGAATCCGGATCACAAAATATACATGGACTATAACACATGAAAATTGAAAAAATCTAGGTTTACCTACTTTGAGGCTCGTTTGAACTTGAAAATGCACCCGTTTCTCCCTTGGGACGAACTGGGTCCATTGATAAGGTCTTAACAGACGTCCATACAAAATTTCAGCAATTTTGTTTTGGGAATTTTTTATCACTAAAAATCCATGGACTATATAACACATGAAAATTGGCAAAATCTGGGTTTACATGCATTGGGGCTCGTTTGAACTTGAAAATGCGCCTGTTTGCCCCTCGGGATGAACTGGGTCCGTTGCTAAGGTCTTAATGGACGTCCATGAAAAATTTCAGATATATTATTTTGGGAATTTTGGATCACAAAAAATCATGGACTATGTAGCACATGAAAATCAGCAAAATCTAGGTTTACCTACTTTGGGGCTCGTTTAAACTTGAAAATACACCATTTCCCCCTCGAAATGAACTGGATCCATTGCTAAGGTCTTAACGGATGTCCATGAAAAATTTTGGCCTTTTTGTGTTGTGAATTTCGAATAACAAAAAATCCATGGACTATAGCATACAAAATTTCAAAAAATATGGGTTTACTTGCTCTAGGGTTCATTTGAAATTAAAAATGCGCCCGTTTGCCCTCAAGACGAATTGGATCTATTGCTAAGGTCTTAACAGACGTCCATGAAAAATTTCAGCCATTTTTTTGGGAATTCCGGATCACAAAAAATCAATTTACTATAGCACATGAAAATCACCAAAATTTGCGTTTACCTGCTTTGGGGCTTGTTTGAACTTGAAAAGGTGATTGTTTGCCCTCGGGAAGAACTAGGTCCGTTGCTAAGGTCTTAACGGATGTGCACAAAAATATTTGGCCTTTTGTTTTGGGAATTTGGGAGCACTAAAAAATCCATAGACTATAGCATGCAAAAATCGGCAAAATCTAGGTTTACCTACTTTGGGGCTCGTTTAATCTTGAAGATGTGCCCATTTACCCCTCGAGATGAACTAGGTCCATTGCTAAGGTCTTAACGGATGTCTATGAAAATTTTTGGCCATTTTGTTTCTGAAATTCTGGTTCACAAAAAACCCATGGACTATACCACACGAAAATCGAGAAAATCAGGGTTTACCTCCTTTCTGGCTCATTTGAACCTGAAAATGCGCCTGTTTTCCACTCAGGACAAACTGGGTCAATTTCTAAGGTTTTAACTGACGTCCATGAAAAATTTTGGCCATTTTGTTTCTGGAATTCTGGATCACAAAAAATCAATAGACTATAGCACACAAAAATTGGTAAAATCTGGATTTACCTGCTTTGGGGCTTGTTTGAACTTGAAAATGTACCCGTTTAACCCTCGAGATTAACTAAATTCATTGCTAAGGTCTTAACATACGTCCATGAAAAATTTTGGCCATTCTTTTCAGGAATTCCAGATCATAAAAATTCCACGGACTAGATCACACGAAAATCGGCAAAATCATAGTTTATTTTCTTTGGGGCTCTATTAAACTTGAAAATGCGCCCGTTTGCCCTTCGGGATGAACTAGGTCCATTGCTAAGGTCTTAACGAACATCCATGACAAGTTTTGGCCATTTCTTTTTGGAAAATCTGAATCACAAAACATCTATGGACTATAGCACACTAGAATCAGAAAAATCTGGGTTAACCTACTTTGGGGCTCGTTTGAACTTGAAAATGCACATGTTTTCCCCTTGGGATGAACTGGGTCCATTTCTAAGGTCTTAACGGACGTCCATGAAAAATTTCAGCCATTTTGTTTTGGGAATTCTGGATCACAAAAAAGTAATGGACTATAGCACACGAAAATGGGCAAAATCTAGGTTTACCAGCTTTGGGGCTCGTTTGAACTTTAAAACGCGCACGTTTGCCCCTAGGGATGAACTGGGACCATTGCTAAGATCTTAACGGACGTCTATGAAAATTTTAGGACAAATTGTTTTGGGAATTCCATATAAAAAAATCCATAAACTATAGCACACAAAAATCGACAAAATTTGGGTTTACCTACTTAAGGGCTCGTTTGAACTTGAAAATGCGTCCCTTTTCCCCTAGAGATGAACTAGTCTATTGCTAAGTTCTTAACGGACGTGCACAAAAAATTTCAGCCATTTTGTTTCTTGAATTCCAGATCACAAAAAAGGACTTTAGCACACGAAAATCAACAAAATCAAGGTTTACCTGCTTAGGGGCTCGTTTGAACTTGAAAATGCCCTTGCTTGCCCCTCGGGACGAACTGGGTCCATATCTAAGGTCTTAACGGATGTCAATGAAAATATTTGGCAATTCTGTTTCAGGAATTTTTTATCACAAAAAATCCATGGACTATAACACACGAAAATCGACAAAATCTGGGTTTACCTAATTTGGGGCTCGTTTGAACTTGAAAATGTGCCCGTTTGCCCCTCGGGATGAACTGGGTCCATTGTTAAGGTCTTAACGGACGTCCATGAAAACCTTCGGCCATTTTGTTTCAAAAATTCCGGATCACAAAAAATCCCTGGACTATAGCACACAAAAATCAATAAAATCTGGGTTTACCTGCTTTGGGGTTGTTTAAACTTTAAAAGGCAGCCGTTCCCCCCCCCCCCTGGGGGATGAACTTGGTCCATTGCTAAGGTTTTAACGGACATCCATAAAAATTTTTGGCCATCTTTCTTTTTCGAGAATTTGGGATCACAAAATATCCATGGACTATAGCACATGAAAATTGGCAAAATTTGGATTTACCTGCTTTGAAGCTCGTTTGAACTTAAAAATGCATCTGTTTTCCCCTTGGGATGAACAGGGTTCATTGATAAGGTTTTAACAGACGTCCATGAAAAATTTCTGTCATTTTGTTGCCAAAATCCCGTATTACATAAATTCATGGACTGTAGCACTCGAATATCGATAAAATTTGGGTTTACTTACTTTGGGGCTCGTTTGAACTTTAAGATGCGCCCTTTTGCCCCTCAGGACTAACTAGGTCTATTACTAACATATTAACGGATGTCACTGAAAAATTTCGGCCATTTTGTTTCTGAAATTCCAGATCACAAAAAATACATGGACTATTACACAAAAAATTGGTGAAATTTGGGTTTACAGGTTGTGGGGCTCGTTTGAACTTGAAAATGCGCCCGTTTGCCCCTCGGGACGACTAGGTCCATTGCTAAGGTCTTAACGGAGGTTCATAAAGAATTTCAGCCATTTTGATTTGGGATTTCGGAACACGAAAAATCCATGAACTACAGTACATGAAAATTTGCAAAATATGTGTTTACCTTCTTTGGGGCTCGTTTGAACTTGAAGATGCTCTTGTTTGCCCCTCGCGACGACTTGGGTCCATTGCTAAGGTCTTAACGGACGTCCATATAAAATTTTGGCCATTTTGTTTTGGGAATTTCGTATCACAAAAAGTTCATGGACTATAGCACATGAAAATCAGCAAAATCAGGGTTTACCTGCTTTGGGGCTTGTTTGAAATTGAAGATGCGCCCGTTTGCCCCTCAGAATGAATTGGAACCATTGTAAGATCTTTACGGACGTCCATGAAAAAATTTGGCCATTTGGTTTTGCGAATTTTGGATCACAAGAAATCCATGAACTATAGCACACCAATATCGGCAAAATCTGGGTTTACCTTCTTTGGGGCTCGTTTGAAATTGAAAATGCACCCGATTTCCCCTAGTGACGAACTGGGTCCACTGCTAAGATCTTAACGAAATGGCACCTATTTGCTCCTCAGGACGAACTAGGTCCATTACTAAGGTCTTAACGGACATCCATAAAAAATTTAGGCCATTTTTTTGGGAATTCCGAATTACAAAAAATTCATGGACCCGATTGAAATCTGGGCTTACCTACTTTGGGGCTCGTTTGAAATTGAAAATGCACCCGATTTCCCCTAGTGACGAACTGGGTCCACTGCTAAGATCTTAACGAACGTCCCTGAATAATTTCTGCCATTTTGTTTCGGGAATTCGGATCACAAAAACTCCATGGACTATAGCACACGAAAATCAATAAAATCTGGGTTTACTTACTTTAGGGCTCGTTTGAACTTGAAAATGCGTCCGTTTGCCCCTAGGGACGAACTGGGTCCATTTCAAAGGTCTTAACGGACGTTCATGAAAAATTTAGGCCATTTTGTTTCAAGAATTCTGGATCACAAAAAATCCATGGACTATAATACAAGAAAATCAGCAAAATCTGGGTTTACCTTTTTTAGGGCTCGTTTGAACTTTAAAATGCTCCAGTTTTACCCTCGGGATGAACTGTTCCATTGCTAAGGTCTTAAGGGACGTCCATGAAAATTTCAGTCATTTTTTTCTCGTGAATTTTGGATCACAAAATATCCATGGACTATAGCACACGAAAATTGGCAAAATCTGGGTTTACCTGCTTTGGGGCTCATTTGAACTTGAAAATGAATTTGTTTCCCCCTTGAGAAAAACTAGTCCATTGCTTATGTCTTAATGGACGTCCATGAAATATTTCAGTCATTTTGTTTCGGAAATTCTGGTTCACAAAAAAATCATGAAAAATCAGCAAAATAAGGGTTACCGGCTTAGGGGCTTGTTTGAACTTGAAAATGCACTCTTTTGCCCCTCAATATGAACTGGTCCATTGCTAAGGTCTTAACGGACGTCCATGAAAAATTTTGGTAATTTTTTATCACAAAAAATCATTGACTATAGCACATGAAAATTGGCAAAATCTGGGTTTACCTGCTTTGGGGCTCGTTTAAGCTTTAAAATGCATTTGTTTGCCCCTCAAAACGAATAGGGTCCATTGCGTAGGTCTTAACAGACATTTATTAAAATTTTCAGCCATTTTGTTTGTGGAAATCCGAATCACAAAAAGTTCATGGACTATAAGCACATGAAAATCAGAAAAATCTAGGTTTACATGCTTTGGGGCTCGTTTGAACTTGATGATGCGCTCGTTTTCTTTTTGGGATGAACTGAGTCCATTGATAAGGTCTTAACGGACGTCCATAAAAAATTTCGACCATTTTGTTTTGGAAATTTCGAATCACAAAAAATTCATTGACTATAGCACAAAAAAATTTAAAAAATCTGGATTTACCTGCTTTGGGTCTCTCTTGAACTTGAAAATGCGCCCGTTTGCCTCTCGGGATGAATTGGATCCTCGCTAAGGGCTTAACGAACGTCCATGAAAAATTTTGGTAATTTTGTTTCGAAAATCTTGGATCATAAAAAATTCATGTACTATAGCACATGAAAATCGAAAAAATCTAGATTTACCTGCTTTGGGCTCATTTGAACTTAATAATGCACTTGTTTTCCCTCAGGATGAACTGGTTCATTGCTAAGGTCTTAACATATGTCCATGAAAAAATTCGGCCATTTTGTTTTGGAAATTTCGAATCACAAAAAATCCATGGACTAAAGCACATGAAAATCGGCAAAATCTGGGTTTACCTGCTTTCGGGCTCGTTTGTACTTGAAAATGTGTCATTTGCTCCTCGGGACAAACTGGGTCCATTGCTAAGGTCTTAACGGACGTCTATGAAATTTTTTTGAGAATTTTGGATCACAAAAAATCTATAGACTATAAGACATGAAAATTGGCAAAATCAGGGTTTACCTACTTGTGGGCTCGTTTGAACTTGTAGTACGTCCGTTTGCCCCTCTGGATGAACTGTGTCCATTTCTAAGGTCTTAGCGGACGTCCATGAAAAATTTTGGCCATTTTTTTTGAGAATTTTTTATCACAAAAAATCCATAGATATAGCACACAAAAATCAGCAAATTCTAGGTTTACCTTTTTTTTGGCTTGTTTGAACTTGAAAATGCTCTCGTTTGCCCCTCTTGACGAACTGGATCCATTGCTAAGGTCTGAACGGAAGTCAATGAAAAATTTCGGCCATTTTGTTTTGGGAATTCTGGATTACAAAAAATCCATGGATATAGCACACAAAAATCAGAAAAATCTGCGTTTACCTGCTTTAGGCACGTTCGGACTTGAAAATGCGCTCGTTTTCCCCTCCAAATGAACTGGGTCCATTGCTAAGGTCTTAACGGACGTCCATGAAATTTAGCTACTTTGTTTAGGGAATTTCGAATCACAAAAAATCCATGGACTATAGCACACGAAAATCAGCAAAATATGGGTTTACCTGCTTTGGGGCTCGTTTGAACTTGAAAATGCGCTCATTTTCCCCTCGGGACAAGCTTGATCCATCGCTAAGGTCTTAACGGACGTCGATGAAAAATTTTGGTAATTTTGTTTCAAGAATTCTGGATCACAAAACATTCATGGACTATAACACATGAAAATCGGCAAAATCTGGGTTTACTACTTTGGGGCTGGTTTGAACTAGTAGATGCACCCGTTTTCCCCTTGGAATGAACTGAGTCCATTGCTAAGGTCTTAACGGACATCCATAAAAAATTTTAGCCATTTTTTCTGAGAATTTTTGGATCACAAAAATCCATGGACTATAGCACACAAAAATCAGCAAAAGCTGGGTTTAGTTGCTTTGGGGCTGGTTTGAACTTAATAATGCGCCCGTTTGCCCCTCAGGACGAACTGTTCCATTGCTAAGGTCTTAACGATCGCCTATGAAAATGTTTGGCCATTTTGTTTCGGGAATTCTGGATCACAAAAAATCCATGGACTATAACACCCAAAAATTAAAAAAATTTGGGTTTACCTACTTTGGGCTCGTTTGAACTTGAAAATGGGATTGTTTGCCCCTCGGGATAAACTGGGTCAATTGCTAAGGTTATGATGGACGTACATGAAAATTTTTGGCCATTTTTGTTTCAGGAATTTCGAATCACAAAACATCCATGGAATATAGCACACGAAAATCAGCAAAAACTGGGTTTACCTGCTTTGGGGCTCGTTTAAACTTGATGATGCGCCCGTTTTCCCCTCTGGACGAACTGGGTCCATTGCTTAGGTTTTAACGGACGTCCATAAAAAAATTCAGCCATTTTATTTCAGGAATTTTGGATCACAAAAAATCCATGGACTATTGACCAAAAATCAGCAAAATCTAGATTTATCTGCTTTGGTGCATGTTTGAACTTGAAAATGTACTTGTTTTCCCCTTGGGATGAACTGGGTCCATTGTTAAGGACTTAACGGACGTCCATGAAAATTTTCGGCCATTTTGTTTTAGGAATTCTGGATCACAAAAAATCCATGTACAATAGCACACAAATGTTAGCAAAATTTGGGTTTACATGCTTTGGGGATCATTTGAACTTGAAAATCCGCCCATTTGCCCCTCGGGATGAACTAGGTCTATTGCTAAGGTCTTAACAGATGTTACTACAACCCGGAAACTAGTAAGTTGAAATAGAGAGTTCTAGAGCCTTTCGTAAGAGTTTTAGAGTGTGGTATAAAAATCACAAAAATGATTCCCTTACTTAGAATGGAGGTTTTAGGGGCTAAACGTCGAGGTATGACCCCCCTGATACGCTCAAATTACACCTCCCTAAAGAAATATAACCGATCGTTGTCAAATAAAGAACCCAACTTGTAGGTTGGGGTTGATCCCATGAGGAATATGGTTTAGACTTGAACTCAACTCACGATTATATTTGTTTAGTCAACGTATTTTCGAGACAAGTAGGTAAGGGAGGGGGGGTTTGTGGAACAAATAATTGATTGTAGTTAGGTAACAAACGAACAAGATTCAAACTTTGTTGTTATCAATGAGAGAGAGAAACTAGGGTGTACGTGTTCCCCATAAGCTCATAACGCGGTAATCCTAGTAATAGTAATTCTTTCCTAGTGTATTACATGCAAAGTGATAAGTTATGTATCTCTAATTTCTTGGTCCGGCAACTAGAGAATTTCACCCCGCACCTTGGTCCGGCTACGCGCGTATAATTTACTAACCCTTACCTTTACCTCATATTATACATCGCATCAATGTATGACTTAGTTTTTACCCTCGCACCAATTGACACTAGACTATTAGATAGTATCACACTAAATCTATTTTGATAATTCTTTTCTTATTATCTACCTCCTTGGTCCGGCAAGTAGCAACAAGGCGAGTTCTAACGTTAGCCACTATTAAAAAGACTTCTAAACGAAAGAATTATCAATGCATGCAACAACACTATTCAAGAATTACTTAGTTACTATTCATACTTTATTAATCGCTCATGGTTCCCACAACCCTAGTTGTGGATTTAGCTACCCATAGTAGCAAGAGCACAATTCATATTTTTAGATGAAGAAATCATGAACTTATGTAATGAGAAGAATAAATCCAGAATCTCAACTTGAATTTCAAAGTCAAAATCTTCAAAACGAACTTAGGAAATCAAGAATTGCTAAAATTGCAAGTTAATCTCCAAAGTCAAAAACTAGAACAAAAGTAATAAGGTCTAATCCCCCAAAAATGAGGATTACATGCCCTATATATAGAAAAACAAGTCCCAACTAAAAAGGAAATGAAATAAGGAAATAAAGTTTCTAGACGCGATTGTAGTTGACGACATTGACCTACGGACCGTGGACTGACCTACGGCCCGTAGGTCCCTTCTGTGATTTGGGACTTAGGCAATTTTTCAACCCTTCAAATCTCCTACTCTTAGTTGCAATTGACGAATCATTCGGACGGACCTTGATTCAATCCACGGCCCTTGGATCCTCCTCCGTGGTTTCATACTTAGACTTTTGAAATCAGGTACTCGAACACCCTTCTCTGAATGGTTTAACGGACTTGCAGGATGGCCCGTAGGTCGACCTACGGTCCATAGTTTTAGGTCGTGGTTCCACACTTAGTCAAGAATTCCCTGATTTCTTCTTCATGCTTTGCCTGTCCATCTACGATCACCATCTACGGAACGTGATTGGACCTACGATCCGTGAGTCACTTTCGTAGATGCCCTTTTCTGCACAATTCTTCAGTTGTGTCTCATACTTCCACGTCTGAACTTATTTCCTGCAAACATGATAAAAACACATTAATACCAATAAAAAATGGCACTAGACACACACAACTCTTAAGTTAAATGTATTAAAAATACCGTAAACTCACAGTATATCACCTCCCCAAGGACCAACCAAAGGGGTCCTTGAGGGGGACCCCAAAGCAGCCCCCTAAACTAGGGCTAGCAAGGGGACGGGGACGGGGACTGGGGGACGGGACGAAGGGGGACGGGATGGGACAGGGGATGGCGCTGTGGGGATTTTGGGGGGACTGGGATTGGGGGGACCAAAATACGTCCCGTCCCGTCCCACTATATATACGGGATGGGACGGGGTTTGGCGGGACGGGGGATTTTTTATTTTTTATATACTTATTTTTTTGTATTGAAATTACATGTTAATAAATAACATTTTTAGTTTATTTGGTTTTCTATACATTTTTAGTTAATAAATAATGCTCAAGTTTTCAAATTTCAAATTTCAAATTTGTATTTTAAATATTTTGAAGTAATTTAAATTTGAAATTTCAAATGTCAAATTTCTATTTTTAAATTAAGTATTTTAAAGTTAGTTTAGTATATATGTAAATATGTATCTATATATTAAAATTAAAATGCAAGACAATAGTTGTATAAAAAAGACTTGAATAAAGATTTCAAATTTATTCAATAAAATGTAATTGCAACTTAGAAATTAGAAGTTAGAACTTACAATTTACAAATATTAGCGGAGTAAATAATCTACGCAGCCACCTTCTAGGAAGGGTTCTGTTTCAATAAGTTCTCAAATGTAAAACTAATATTTGTTACAAATATTATATGAGTAACTAATTTACGCAGCCACCTTCTAGGAAGGGTTCTGTTTCAATTAGTTCTCTGATGTAATCTAATATATGTGTTCTCCCTTAAAATTCAATTCTAATTGTCGAATCATATCGATGGTGACATCCTCCGGTGTTGGCAAACTTGCTAGGAATTCTTGTGACTCTAATTCATCGTCAGTATATTCAATGACCGTTTTAATCCAAGATTCTTGTTTGGAACTTATCTTTGGCAAATTATAATTTCTTCTCTCGGCGTTGACCCAATTTCTAAATAAAACTGATGTTTCCAAACTTTCTTCTGCCAATGAATATCTATGATCGCCAATTTGAAACCTTGCCGCACTAAAAGCAGCGTCCGATGCAACTGATGAAGCTTGAATAGGTAGAATATCACGAACCATTTTGCTCAAAATTGGAAATGCAACGCTCCGCCTCCTCCACCATGCTAATAAATCTTCATTGCCATCTTCGTCTTCCACTGTTTCTAAAGATTGATTATGATATTCTTCAAAATTATCACGGTTAGTAGAATTAAGACCAAGAAAACCTCGCATATAACTTGAAATTTGAACTTTACTCTGAGGATTAGAAGTTTGACCAACTTCTCCTTGAGTATTTCCTGTAGTTCTATATTTTTCATACAAAATTTTTGTTTTTACTTTTATGCTAGACTTACACATTTCACAAGTTGGACTTTCTTCCGATAAAATTTCTAAAGTATCATAAAAAGTATCAACAAGTGCCTGCACACCTCGTAATTTATATTCAGGATGAATTAAAGTAGCAGTTAAATAAATTTGAGGAATAGAAAAAAAATATTTTTAAAATTTTACAATCATACCTTCAATTGCAACTCTAAATTTTTTGATTTTTTTGTATTTAGAAAATTGAATTGAAATAGCACAAATATTTATTAATATTGATGAAATAGTAGGATAATAAATTCCAAAAAACATGGTTGTAGCATCATAAAAAAGTCTTAAAAATTCTATTAGTTCATTAGTTTGTTCCCAATCTTCTTCACAAACTCTATGTAATGGATCAACATTATGAGCATTAAACACCATTTGTACGGGGTTTTTATATTCGTAAGCAACTGAAAGCATTTCGTAAAAAGAATTCCACCTTGTTTTAATATGTCTTGGAATTTTTTTTGGTGGCAAATCACAAAGTACACAATGCTCATTAAATTCCCTAAGTCTATCTGCTCTATGAATATAAAAAATCCAGGCAATAGCATATTCAATTTTCATACAACCACAACCAAATAATTCAATACCATCTTGTACAATTAAATTTAATACATGTGCAATACATCTAACATGAAAAGCATTAACATCAATTGGACATAATCTAACTTTTAACATACTAGCAGCGTTTGTATTATTAGATGCATTATCTAATGTGACAAACATTACTTTATCTATAAGCATGTAATAATCTAAAACACTCAAAATATTTGAAACTAAATATGGACTAGTTTTTTTCTATATACATTCTTTATAACTTATGATTCTTTTTTGTAAATTCCAGTTATTATCAATCGAATGTGCTGTAATAGTTAAATAATCATGTCCATTAACAGTACGACCCATGTCCGAAGTTATGGACACTCTACAATCTAATATGCTAAACATACAACAAAGATATTGACAATATTTACCTTGATATTCAAAAACATCAAATTTAACAGTATTTCTTGAAAAACCTCTATAAGAAGGATATAAGTTTGTTGAATATATTCAATAAAATCGGGATGTGAAGGAAACCTATAAGGCAAACCACAAACAGAAACCATTTTAGCTAAATTTTTGCGATCTCTTTTGTTATTATATTTACGTTGTGTTAGTGGACCACCGGGGTTAGAAAGATCTAATGTTCCTTGAACCATGTTAGAAGCCCCTACCGATTCATTAACATTAATATCAAAATCATTAACTGGAATTCCTTTTTTCCTATTGGCTAATGCTTTAGATTTTTTATATTCAATCGGCACACAAGATAACAAATGTCTATTTTAGCCCCCCATCCCACCTTGACCCCCACGTTGTCTATGTTTAAAAGATTGTTTACACTTATTACAAATTGCAATAGAGTTTTCTTTATCTAAAGTCATAAATTGCCACACAACAGAAGTTTTAGGGTGTTGATACTTCACCTTCTCCCTTGTAGGAGGTATAAGGGGTGAGCGTCCACAATTTTGCTCCGTTGAATTTGTAGTTTCAGTTGGAACTTCTGTCACCAGACTAGTAGGTGTATCTTTTAAATCTTCTTCTGCCGGATCAACTTCTACTTCTTCACCTGAATATTCATCAAGATTAGATTACTATTACCATAACGTCGTTCCAAACTTTCATGATCGAGTTGAACATTTGAATAAATATCATAAGAAGTATCATCAATATAAGTAGAATCATTTGTATTAAATCTGACTCTAGACATTGATTTAGAAGAAGTACCACCATAGTTACTCTTATTTTTTTCCTTACTACTTTTTTTATTAAAATTAAATAATTTACTAATGCCACTTGGTTCTTTCTCTTTTCCTTTACCGGTATCTTTTTTGCTAGAACTCATATTTAATTATATGTAAAGTGTAATATAAAAATAATAATTGCACAAAAATTAATGACAAAAAATAAAATATAAATATTATGAAACGAATGTACCAAACATCTGCGTTAATAGCAGACGTTATAACTGATTCTTGAAACTTGTAGTTTATTGTAACTTGTAATTTGAAACTCCAATACTTGATAGCAAATATTAGAATTATATATATTATAATATAATATGAAAATTTAGAATTGAAATATATGTATTATGATATAATATGAGACTTAAATGGAATAAAAAATTAAGATTTGAGATTGAGAGGATATAGAAAATAGATGAGAGAATAGATGATTTTGTAAGAAATAATAAGGGATAGAGGGGTATTTATAATATTAAAAATGGGTTAAAGTGTATTTATGATAACTTGAGAGTTTAAATTAAAATATTAAAAGTAGGATGAGTGGTAGGAGGTGTTGGGGAAGTGAAAAAGTGGAATAAATCCGTTTGGGGGGGAGGCCCACTAGCCGTTGCCCCAACGGATATAATTCAAAAAATTAAAAAAAAAAAAGAATCCCGCGAACCAGCTGGTTCAACCGGGATGGGACCGGGCTGGGTCGACCGGGACCAAAGGGTGAACTGGTCCCTAACCGGTCCCCTAACCACCAAATCCCCCCAACCCGCGAAAGTTATGGGATCGGGTCCAGCGAGCCGATTCTCAAACCGGTCTCGGGCTGGGCCGGGCCAACCCGGTCCCCTTGCCACCCTTACCCTAAACTGCCATATTTCAGTAACTCACGTTTGCCATCTATTGGCCGTGAGTGGACCCACACCCCGTGGGTTGGGGTCGTGGGTTAAGGCCTGTGTGGCCTGCAAATCTTAGCCTCTAACTAGTGCCTACAAAGGAGCAGGATGGTTCGAGGACCCACCCACGGTCCGTGGGTGGGGGAGTTGTGCGTCTGAGCAGTTTTTAAGTTTAAGTTTTTAGGTTAGGGGTTTGGGGTTATTTGGTAATTAGTTAGGTGGGTTAAGGGAGGTCGGTTAGTTAATTAGTAAACCACCTGTATAAGCCTAAGACACCCCTAAACTAAGTCAATTAACTCATTCATCAAAGAACCCTAAATTCTCTCTAAATAATTCTCTCTCTAGAAGTGAAGAAGAACAAGAAGAAGAGAAGGAAGAGGAGCCATTGATTCAAGCTAGTTTTAGGGATTTAAGTTGAGGTATGTTTAGCTTATTCATCTATGGGTTCTTCCACCCATAGGCCCCCCTAGGTTTCCCCCAAGTTGAGAAGAAAACCCCCAATCTAAGCTAGGGTTTCTTCCAAAGTGTGGGTAGTGTTTGAGTATGATTCCAATTGGTTAGATAATACTCAATTCTGATTGTATTAGCATTGAATTATGATATTATGATGAATTTATGTGATTTCCATAGTAAACCCTAGTTTGTAGGATGAGCTTGATATTTTGTGGGTTTATGCATTAGAGGTGAAGTTGAAGGTTCATAGGTGATCCTTTTAAATCAATGTCATGTGTAGTAATTGCTCAAGATTTGGAATACATATACATTAATTGAACTAGACTATAATGTATATGTTGGATCTTGACTTGTAAAGCTTGAATTTGAACCTTTAGGATGAATTGTCGCTAGAATCACCTAGTAATGAATAATGTGATTTAATGCCTTGTAATCTAGGTTCATAATATGTTTCTATGGTGTAGAGTTATTGAGAATGAAGACTCATAGTTGTGAATATCGATCACTAGGGCCTTAGAGTGAAGCTAATATGATTAACTATAGAAGTTAAGGCTTTGAGAGTAAACTCTACATATGAACACAAGGCCAATGAATAGAATTGTGATGAAAGATCTTTACCTACCTAATTCACCTTATGAATCATAGATGGTAGGAAGTGATAGAATCTCTTAAGTCATGATGATATCCTTGTCTAATGTAGAATTCTAGACATGATATTAACCATGAAGATGAACTTAACATAGAAAACTTCTCACATAGTAATGGTTCTAAGGTTGAAGGGTTTCTCTTACCTTATTGAACCTAAGGCTATAGACCCTTCATACATAGGTCATGGATGGTGATAGTTGCTCACACATGGTCTAAAGAGGTATTAGCATGGATTGGTGGTCATGAACATCTTTCCATAAACTTGAGTCAAAGTAGAGACTTAATGATTATCTTGTGGGATTGAGGCCTAGCACCGAGTAGATATTTAAATGAGATGGAGGTTCCCACCTAGTTGAGTTTGGGCTTTCATGGAGGTTCCCACCTAGTTGGGTTTGGGCTTCCAACATGGGATCTCTCACCTAGAAAAGTCAGAACTTCCCAAAGTGTGTCGCATGAGATGGAAGCCTTCACCTAGTGAAGTTTTGGGTTTCTAGTAACAATCTCTGTATCCCATAACTACGTGCCATGTAGGAAATTTAGCTAGTGGATCCAACTAAGCTAACAAATCGGTTCTACCTTTGGCAAGTGGACCAACCCTTGACGGTGTGGGTAACACCGTGAGAGATCATGTGATAGCTCATATGTTTTCATGTCGGTTAAGGCTATATACCAATTAAACAAGATTAATAATGAACTAAGATTGTGCTCAATGTAGCATCTCCAAGAGTTCAAACCTCAAGGGCTAAGATTATGCATAATGTAGCATCTCCTAGAGTCCAATACAAGTAATGGTCTAAGATTCTGATTGAAGGAGCATCTCCTAGATATCAAACTTAATGAACTAAGATTGTGCTTGAAGAAGCATCTCCTAGGGTTCAACCTTAGTGAACTAAGATTATGCTTTAAGTAGCTTAAAAAGAAGAATTAGGTTCCAACCCAACAAGCATTAGAATGAGGACCTAAAAGTGAACTAATATTATGCTTAATGTAGCATCTTCTAGAGTTCCAACTGGATGAACTAAGATGTACCTAGTATAGTATCTCTTAGGGTTCAAAACAATGAGGAACTAAGATAGACTTAGTAAAATGTATCCTAGTGTTCCTATGCTTTCAAAAGGGGCTAGTCTCTAATTAAGGAACATGAGTATGATGACCTAAAGAAATACTTAGTATGAGTGGTAGTATGGGATGCCATTCGTGCATTGCACAAGTATGACTAAAGGTTACCTAATGAGTGTTGTCTTACATTAGTTATGTTTGATGGATTGTTGCTATAGATGTCTTCTAAGATGTGATTGACTAAAGGTGATAGTTCCCTTGTCTACATGAAGTAAGCTAATAATGAGACCAAAGAAGGGTAAATATGACTAGGATGACTTCAAGGTTATGCTTAGTGTGGAGGGTATTATGGGATGCCTTTCATACATTGCACAAGTGTGCTTTGAGGTTACTTAATGTCACCACCCAGGGGTACCCTCTAGACATAACATGGTGTACTTGACCCTGAAGGGGTCTTATACAAGCCCTTATCATCATAACATAGGTAATAGAAACCAAATACGGGAAAAATAAAACTTTTACAATCTAAGTCATTTTCATAAAAACAAGCAAAAATTTTTACTACATCTTAGTCTCAACCCATCTATTAAACTCTTGAAATAAAGTCTTGGGACGCAGCCTATACAAAGTCTAAAACAGAGAGAAATGACATAAGGGAAATATAGGTTGTCCTCAAAGCTATGAGGACTCACCAAATCTTCAAGTCTTCGTGCACCTTAGAAACCTAGCCTCCAAAGCAACTCAAGTCTCCAACCCTATATTTGGTTAGAATGTAGGCAATATGCATTAGTACAAAATGTACCAAGTATGAAGGCTAAAATATCAACATAAGAGCATCTCAAAATGGTTAGTCAACATAAGACATAAGAATAAGAGATAATAACATAGTCATACATAATCATCATAGTCATACCATGGTCTCCAACATAAGCATCATATAAACATAAGTCAACATAAGACATAGTTAATAAGCATGTGAGATAAGTCATAATAATAGAAGCATATTTGACTCTTAGTCATCTATACCATAATAGCACCATTCTTAAGTAACCTCTAAAGCATACATGTGCAAAGCAAGAATAGCATCCCATACTACTACCCAAGCCAAGTACCCCTTTTTGGTCATCTTAATCATAGTCTATATGTATGGTCACTTGTGCAATGCATGAAAGGCATCCCATACTACCCTTCACACTAAGCATAACCTTAAAGTCATCCTAGTCATATTCACCCTTCTTTGACCTTACGATTGGCTATCTTCATATAGACAAGGGAACTATTACCTTAGTCGATCACATCTTGGAAGGAAACTATGGCAACAACCCAGGCTAAGTCATACTACATAAGGGAACCCTTCACAACTAACCTCAAGTCATACTTGTGCCATGTATGGATAGCATCCCATACTACTACCCACACTAAGTACTCCTTTAGACTATCATGAATGTTCACTAATTGCGGTCTAGTCCCTTTAATCTATTTGCCTCTTTCCATATAAGGTACTTCTCTATTTAGTACTAGAAAAGTCACAACCCATGAATGAACCCTACTTATCAATTCAAGGCTACCAAGGAATAACCCCCTAATAGGCTAGACCATGCTATCATCTTACTAACATAATGTCACGACCTGATTTCTTGAGTCATGATGGAACCTACTATACCCTACCAGTAGGTAAGCCAACCCATAACCCAGAACATCAAGCACTGAGCGTAAAAGCAAAAACTAGCAAAAATAATAATCTAAACAAGGACAACAAGGCGGAAGCAAACAAAAATAAATATATGCCAATAAAGATCTCTCCCAAAACCTGGAGGTCATTAGTACATAGCTACTAACAAAAAGATTACAAGTTCCAAGAGTGGACCACAGAGACTCGACTGTCTCGAAAAGAAAAAGACAAGTCTATATATACAGATGGAGATTGAAATAATATAGAACATTGTGTGCTCACCCCAGTCTCCAGATCAGGCTACTCCAAGCTAGATCAATGTTAGCCACTGGTGCTCGGACCTGCATCACGAAACAGATGCAGAGCGTAGCATGAGTACCAAAACAGCAGGTACTTAGTAGGCATCATAGGCCGACTGAACTTGAAAAGTAAAGGCAATATGAAAAGGAGGAATAACACAAACAGAGGTCAAGAACAAAAAACTAAGTAACAATAGAATGCACATGAGTGTAGAAAGAACTAACTAAAGTAATCTATAAGCTAACTACACCTAACTGGACCCCCATAAGCCCAGAAGATATACTCGTGCGCAAGTTAAATTAAAAACCTGAACAAACCCCCATAAGCCCGACGAGTACACAGAAAAACTATATCTAAAGAGAATTGCATATGAGAACCCAAGAACAAAGAACATCGAACCAGAACCTCAACCCCAAATAGTAAAATCTGACGGTACGAAGGCCGGACGTCGAGCCGGATGCTCACTAGAAGTACCCAAGTAACCAATTACAAGCATCAAGTAACTGAGGCCGGACCTCTAACCAGATGCTCTGTATAAGTATCTAGGCGATAGAGGCTGGACCTCGAACTGGATGCTCTATATAAGTATCTGGGTGATAGAGGCCGGACCTTAAACCGGATGCTCTATATAAGTATTTAGGCGATAGAGGGCGGACCTCAAACCGGATGCTTTATATAAGTATTTAGGCGATAGAAGCTGGACCTCAAACCGGATGCTCTATATAAGTATTTAGGCAATAGAGGCCGGACCTCAAACCAGATGCTCTATATAAGTATTTAGGAGATAAAGGCCGGACCTCAAATCGGATGCTCTTCGAAAATATCAATGAGGTCAAGACCGGAGCTCGAATTCGGATGCCCGACAAAGGTACCAATGTAGCTGCTGAAAGAGTCCCAATCGATCCATGCTCAAAAATGTCCGTGGAACACCGTCTACACTTATCCAATCAATGAAAGTCCTTGGAACTGAATCGAAAGCCAACTTCAAATCGCGAAGCAGAACTAGTGTCGCCGACATAACTCGTGAAGTCGTAACATCGGGAAAATAAGGATAACTATCATTGGAGTAAGTGTATCACCTATCTAAGGTCCAAACTATCAAACTCCAGTCTGCTACACCAGTCTATAAGGATCTAAGCCGATCGAGCGATGCCGGGACAAAACTAAGGCCTATCGATTCCTAATTATGAATTTATAAGGCAAGCACTAGTCAAACCTAAACTAAGGCCCAACAGGCTTCAGATAAATAGTAATCAAGTATACAAGCACTCCACATAGCAAGGAGGGTTAATTAGTAACACCAAGCATGCTCACAGTTACCCGATAAATCCCGAAAGAGGCCAAAATATGATTTCTAAACACCTATGCATGATTCAATAACTACCAATCCAAATCACAACTAATCAACATGCATTCACACACTCAAGCTCAATCTAAGAGTGGGAAACCGTAGCCTACCTGTAGGCCGACCATGCGCGCTCCAAAAATCACTTCTCCGGAGCCCTCCCCTTTCGAACGGACTTGAAATGCTGACACACTATCAAATATAGAGTCACAACAGATTACGATCGTTTAGACACTAAAATCGCAAGAAATGGAGATGAACTAATTTCGGGGTCAAAACGAGAAAAGTGGGACCCGCACTGAAAATTCTGAAATTAACCCCAAAAATAGGTCCTAAACACCTCCCCAAACTTGTGTTCCAAAATGAAATACAATTTGGGGCTCGGAACAGTTCAACACGAACATGCAACGAAAAATCCAAATCACACTAAAAAGGAACAACAATAACAGCTACTATTTACGAGAAAATACCAGAAATGAGGGTCCAGATGTTGAAACCAATCACACCACGATGATCCTCACAAAAAAACCCCACAATCTAGGCTTTTGAATCACCAGATACGGACCTAAAATGACCAAGAAATCAGCTTCTAAAATTTTTTAAAAATTGAGCTCGAAAATGGCTATGACAGCAGCTAAAACACAACTTTTTACCTCCAACAAAGCTTTAAATACAAAATCTAACCACATCAACGCATTCTCCTCAAAAAGTTACTCAATATAGCCTCAAGAATCACTGAAATCGGGCCTAAAATGACTGAGAAAACAAGTCTCAAAAATTCCAAAATCAAGCTCACAAAAAGAATCGCGGCAGCAAGTATTTTACGAAATTTACCTCAAACGGGGACCCCAAATCAGTTTCCGAGCTCACCAACGTATTCCTTGTGAAAAACCCCACAAGATGAACCTTTGGATCACTAAATTTGGACTAGAAATGAGAGAGTTAAGCCCATTTAAAGTTTAGAAAAGTTGCTGTTTCAGCACCAGATTTTCAGCAATAAAAAAAACTCCGACGGGGAACTCCGAACTCGTTCGGAACCCCGTGCACGCAAACGAGATATGCAACCATACCAAATTCGATATTTCGGACTCAATGGCATAGTCAAAATTTCCATCAGAGGTCATCTCGATAAAAAGTGGGTCCCACTTCCAAAAGTCATTTTAACCATAATCCACCGAGGGGCTTGGAATGAGTTCGGAGGCCTCGGGAGTCGAACAAAAGGTTGTTCTAGACCAAACTCAACATTTCAGAGCCAACCGTGCTAACAAAATTTTCATCCAAGTACATTTTCCAAGAATGGAGACTTGAGTTCTATTTTGGAGATAGGTTTCTAAGGAGCTAAGGAGTTGAAGATCTTGGTGAGTCCTCATAGCTTCGAGGACAAAACCCACTATTTCCTTTATGTCTTTTATTTCATGTTTTTTAGACTATTGTATGTGCTGTGTCCCAAGAGTTTTATTCTATAAATGTATTAGATGGTTTGAGACAAAGTATAGAAGACTTCCACTTGCTTTTATGAAAATGACTTCGATTGTAAAAAATTTTAAATTTTTCTTATTTTTCCATTATCTTATGTTCATGATATGCTAAGGGCTTGTATGAGACCCCTTCGGAGTCAAGTAAGTCATGTTACTTCTAGGGTATACCCCTGGGTTGTGGCAGACGTCCATGAAAATTTTTTGCCATTTTAACTCGGGAATTCTAGATCACAAAAAATGCATGGACTATAGCACACGAAATTAACAAAATCTGGGTTTACCTGCTTTGAGGCTCGTCTGAACTTGAAAGTGCACCCGTTTACCCATCGGGACGAACTGGGTCCATTGCTAACTGTTAACAGACATCCCTAAAAATTTTCTGCCATTTTGTTTTGGGAATTTTGGATCACAAAAAATCTATGGACTATAGCACACAAAAATTGGCAAAATCTAGGTTTACCTATTTTGGGGCTCGTTTGAACTTGAAAATGCGTCTGTTTTCCTCTCGAGATGAACTAGGTACATTGCTAAGGTCTTAACGGACGTCCATCAAATATTTTGACCATTTTGTTTTGGGAATTTCGGATAAAAAAATACATGGACTATAGCATTGTATGTTATGTATATTAATTGTTCAAGAATAAAAGTATGTAAACATGAATTGAATCAGAATAAAGTATATATGATGGAGCATGACTAGTAATGATTGAGATTGAGTCCTTATGATGGAATATGGGTAGAATTGCTTAAGAATGAAGCTTGTGACTATAATGTCTTGTGATCGAGATAAGGGTGTAGTATTTTTTTTGGGGGTTTTGGCAAAGCGGGTTTCGATTTAGGGTTTAGGGTTGATTTTTTTTTAGGGTTTTAGGTTCATGGTTTATGGCTTGGGGTGTCATATTTAGGGTTTAGGGTTTGTTAATTAGGGTGTAGTATTTTTTTTGTGTGGGGGGGGGGGGGGGTTGGCCAAGCGGGTTAGGGTTTAGGGTTGTATTTTTTATTATTTTTTTAAGGGTTTTAGGTTTATGGTTTATGGTGTGGGGTTTCATATTAAGGGTTTAGGGTATGTTATTTAGAGTGTAGTTTTTTTTTTTGGGCGTTTTGGCAATGCTGGTTTGGGTTTAGGGTTTAGGATTTGGGGTTAGAGTTTAGGATTGAATTTTTTTTAAAGGGTTTTTGGTTTATGATTTATTGTTTGGGGTTTCATATTTAGGGTTTAGGGTATGCTATTATGGGTGTAGTATTTTTTCGGGGGATTTTGGCAAAGCGGGTTACTGTTTAGGGTTTAGGGTTGAATTTTTTATTATTATTTTCTTTAGTGTTTTAGGTTTATGGCTTATGGTTTGGGGTTTCTTATTTAGGGTTTAGGGTATGTTATTTAGGGTGTAGTAGTTTTTTTTTGAGGTTTTGGCCAAGTGGGTTTGGGTTTAGGGTTTAGGGTTTAGGGTTTAGGGTTAGAGTATAGGGTTGATTTTTTTTAAAAATTTTTTTTAGGATTTCATATTTAGGGTTTAGGGTATGTTATTTATGGTGTAGCATTTTATTTTGGGTGTTTTGGCAAAGCGGGTTAGGGTTTAGGGATTAGGGTTGAATTTTTGATTTTTTTTTAGGGTTTTAAGTTTATGGTCTACGGTTTGGGGTTTCATATTTAGGGTTTAGGGTATGTTATTTAGGGTGTAGTATTTTATTTTTGGGGTTTTCGCAAAGTGGGTTAGGGTTTAGGGTTTATGCTTGAATTTTTGATTATTTTTTTTTTATCGTTTTAGCTTTATAGTTTATGGTTTGAGGTTTCATATTTATGGTTTATGGTTTGGGTTTTATATTTAAGGTTTAGGGTATGTTATTTAGGGTGTAATATTTTTTTTGGGGGTTTAGGGTTTAGGGTTTAGGGTTTAGGGTTTAGGGTTTAGGGTTAGGGTTTAGGATTGAATTTTTTTTTTTTAGGATTTTAGGTTTATGGTTTATGGTTGGGGGTTTCATATTTTAGGGTTTAGGGTATGTTATTTAGGGTGTAGTATTTTTTATTGGGGGTTTTGGCAAAGCGAGTTAGGGTTTAGGGTTTAGGGTTTAGGGTTTAGTGTTGAATTTTTTATTATTTTTTTCAGGGTTTTAGGTTTGTGGTTTATGGTTTGGGGTTTTATATTTAGGGTTTAGGTTATGTTATTTAGTGTGTAGCATTTGTTTTGGGGGTTTTGGCAGAGCGGGTTTGGGTTTAGGGTATAGGGTATAGGGTTTAGAGTTTAGGGTTGAAGTTTTTTTTTTTTTTTTTGGTTTTAGGTTTGTGGTTTATGGCTTGGGGTTTCATATATAGGGTTTAGGGTATGTTATTTAGGGTGTAGTATTTTTTTAGGGGTTTTGGTAAAGCGGGTTAGGGTTTAGGGTTTTGGGTTAAAGTTTTGATTTTTTTTTTAGGGTTTTAGGTTTTTGGTTCATGGTTTGGGGTTTCATATTTAGGGTTTTGGGTATGTTATTTAGACTGTAGTATTTTTTTTTTTGGGGGGGGTGGGGGGTGGGTTTTGGCAAAGCGGGTTTGGGTTTAGGGTTTAGGATTTAGGATTAGGGTTTAGGGTTGAATTTTTTTTTTTTAGGGTTTTAGGTTTATGGTTTATGGTTTGAGGTTTCATATTTTGGGTTTAAGGTATCAAAAATGGGTCGTTTTGGCCATGAGGGTCAACTGGCTCCATAGCTAAGGTCTTAATGGATGTTCATGAAAAATTTCGGCAAAAATGAGGTCGGAATTCTGGATCACCAAAAAATCTATTGACTATAGCACACAAAAATCGACAAAATAGGGGGTTTACCTGCTCCGGGGATCGTTTGACCTTTAAATTCCTAAGGTCTTAAGGGATGTCCATGAAAAATTTTGGCAAAAATGAGGACGGAATTTTGGATCACTAAAAAATTCATGGACTATAGCATACGAAAATTGATAAAATATGGGGATTACCTGCTCCGAGGCTCGTTTGACCTGTAAAATGGGTCGTTTTTTCCGTGAGGGCCAACTGGATCCATAGCAAAATGTGTTACCGGACGTCCATGAAAAATTTTGGCAAAACTAAGGTCGGAATTCTAGATTATCAAAAAATCCATGGACTATAGCATATGAAAATCGGCAAATTGTGGGGTTTACCTACTCCGAGGTTCGTTTGACCTTGAAAATGGGCCGTTTTGGCCGTGAGGGCCAACTGGCTCCATAGCTAAGGTCTTATCGGACGTCCATAAAAAAATTTGGCTAAAATGAGGTCAAAATTCTGGATCACCAAAAAATTCATGGACTATAGCACACGAAAATCGATAAATTGGGAGTTTACCTGCTCCGGGGCTCGTTTGACCTTAGGGCGAAAGATCACTTCTTTAAAAGAATAAAATATGTACAGGGCATCACGTTTTAGTTAGAAAATAATTATTTTAAATAAACAAATTAATTAGAACAAAAAATTACGATGTAAATATTTATCTATGCAAATAAAAGTTGAATAAGACAAAAAGGCAAACCAAAATGAGTAGTGAACCTAGAATAAGTAGGTGTAAACTAGTGAAATTTCAAATGGTCATAACTTTTGCCTTGGTTGTCCCTTTAAATGAATGCACTATAATGTCTCCTTGTTCCACGGCATACATGAAGCACATAAACGCTTATAACGTGTAGCCTATACAATTAAAAATCACATTTTTAAAAGAAAAAAATCTATACGGGCATCACTTTTTAAGTAAAAAATAATTATTTTAATTAAAAAATTAATTAGAACAAAAAGTTATGATGTAAATATTCATCTATATAAATAAAAGTTGAATATGACAAAAAGCCAAACCAAATAAAGTAGTGAACCTAGAATAACTAGTTGTAAACTAGTGAAAATTGAAATGGTCATAACTTTGGCCTCGGATGTTTGTTTCAGGTGATTTTTTTTTTTGAATTTGGGTATTTTTTCGAGATCTATGCGACCAAACTGCCGAATGGCGGTTTGGACAAGCCTATTTTTCAAAATACGTCTTTTAACCCATTCAATTTTGAATTTTCCCCAATTATGAAGAAAATTGAAATTCTTTATTGCTAATAATCTGATAAAAAAAATAGATATTTGAGTTCAAAATACCATGGTAATGTATATGTGAATATCAATTTTAATGCTAGATAATCAATTTTATGATAAACAGTTTTTATCCCTTTCAATTTTAAATTTCACCCAATTTTTTCCTAGGATTTTTATAAAAAACTTTTAAAATATTTACGCTTTTCAGATTTTTGGGTTCGTGCCTAGGGCTTAGGGGTTAATATCTAGGGCGTAGTGCTCGCGGTTCGGGGTTTGGGGCCCGCGGGTTAGGGTTTAGGGTTTAGAGTTAGGGTTAGGGTTAGGGTTAGGGTTTAGGGTTGATTTTTTTTTTAATTTTTTTTGAGGGCTCAGGGCTTTTTTTTTTTTATTTCCGGGTTCGTGCCTAGGGCTTAGGGGTTAATATCTAGGGCGTAGTGCTCTCGGTTTGGGGTTTGGGCCCGCGGGTTAGGGTTTAGGGTTTAGGGCTAGGGTTAGGGTTAGAGTTGAATTTTTTTTTAATTTTTTTTGAGGGCTCGGGGCTTGTTTTTTTGGATTTTCGGATTCGTGCCTAGGGCTTAGGGGTTAATATCTAGGGCGTAGTGCTCGCGGTTTGGGGTTTGGGGCCCGCGGGTTAGGGTTTAGGGTTTAGGGTTAGGGTTAGGGTTAGGGTTAGGGTTTAGGGTTGATTTTTTTATTAATTTTTTTGAGGGCTCGAGGCTTATTTTTTTGGATTTCCGGGTTCGTGCCAAGGGCTTAGGGTTAATATCTAGGGCGTAGTGCTCGCGGTTCGGGGTTTGGGGCCCGCAGGTTAGGGTTTAGGGTTTAGGGTTGATTTTTTTTTAATTTTTTTTGAGGGCTCGAGGTTTGATTTTTTGGATTTCCGGGTTCGTGCCAAGGGCTTAGGGTTAATATCTAGGGCGTAGTGCTCGCGGTTCGGGGTTTGGGGCCCGCAGGTTAGGGTTTAGGGTTTAGGGTTGATTTTTTTTTAATTTTTTTTGAGGGCTCGAGGTTTGATTTTTTGGATTTCCGGGTTCGTGCCTAGGGCTTAGGGGTTAATATCTAGGGCGTAGTGCTCGCAGTTTGGGATATTTGGCCCGTGGGTTAGGGTTTAGGGTTTAGGGTTAGGGTTAGGGTTAGGGTTAGGGTTTAAGGTTGATTTTTTTAAAATTTTTTTTTGAGATCTCGGGGCTTGTTTTTTTAGATTTTTGGGTTCGTGCCTAGGGCTTAGGGGTTAATATCTAGGGCGTAGTGCTCGCAGTTTGGGGTTTGGGGCCTGCGGGTTAGGGTTAGGGTTTAGGGTTAGGGTTAGGGTTAGGTTAGGGTTAGAGTTGAATTTTTTTTTAATTTTTTTTTAGGGCTCCGGGCTTGTTTTTTTGGATTTCCAAATTCGTGCCTAGGGCTTAGGGGTTAGTATCTAGGGCGTAGTGCTCGCTGTTCGGGGTTTGGGGCCCGCGGGTTAGGGTTTAGGGTTAGGGTTAGGGTTTAGGGTTGATTTTTTTATTAATTTTTTTTGAGGCCTCGGGGCTTGTTTTTTCGGATTTCTGGGTTCGTGCCAAGGGCTTAGGGGTTCCTATCTAGGGCATAGTGCTCGCGGTTTGGGGTTTGGGGCCCGCAGGTTAAGGTTTAGGGTTTAGGGTTAGGGTTAGGGTTATGGTTAAGGTTTAGGCTTGATTTTTTTAAAATTTTTTTTGAGGACTCGGGGCTTTTTTTTTTAATTTCAGGGTTCGTGCCTAGGGCTTAGGGGTTAATATCTAGGGCGTAGTGCTCGCTGTTCGGGGTTTGGGGCCCGCGGGTTAGGGCTAGGGTATATGGTTTATTTTTTTTTAATTTTTTTTAGGGCTCGGGGCTTGTTTTTTTGGATTTTTGGGTTCGTGCCAAGGGCTTAGGGGTTAATATCTAAGGCGTAGTGCTCGCGGTTTGGGGTTTGGGGCCCGCGGGTTAGGGTTTAGGATTTAGGATTAGGGTTAGGGTTAGGGTTAGGGTTTAGGGTTGATTTTTTTTTAATTTTTTTGCGGACTCGGGGCTTGTTTTTTCGAATTTCTGGGTTCGTGCCTAGGGCTTAGGGGTTAATATCTAGGGCGTAGTGCTCGCGGTTCGGGGTTTTGTGCCTGCGGGTTAGGGTTTAGGGTTTAGGGTTAGGGTTAGGGTTAGGATTAGGGTTTAAGGTTGATTTTTTTTTTAATTTTTTTTGAGATCTCGGGGCTTGTTTTTTTAGATTTTTGGGTTCGTGCCTAGGGCTTAGGGGTTAATATCTAGGGCGTAGTGCTCGCAGTTCGGGGTTTGGGGCCTGCGGGTTAGGGTTAGGGTTTAGGGTTAGGGTTAGGGTTAGGGTTAGGATTAGAGTTGAATTTTTTTTTAATTTTTTTTGAGGGCTCGGGGCTTATTTTTTTGAATTTTTGGATTGGTGCCTAGGGCTTAGGGGTTAATATCTAGGGCGTAGTGCTCGCGGTTTGGGGTTTGGGGCCCGCGGATTAGGGTTTAGGGTTTAGGATTAGGGTTAGGGTTAGGGTTAGGGTTAGGGTATAGGGTTGATTTTTTTGTTAATTTTTTTTGAGGGCTCGGGGCTTATTTTTTTGGATTTTCGGATTCGTGCCTAGGGCTTAGGGGTTAATATCTAGGGCGTAGTGCTCGCGGTTCGGGGTTTGGGGCCCGCGGGTTAGGGTTTAGGGTGTAGGGTTAGGGTTAGAGTTAGGGTTTAGGGTTGATTTTTTTATTAATTTTTTTTGAGGGCTCGGGGCTTGTTTTTTCAGATTTCCGGGTTTGTGCCAAGGGCTTAGGGGTTAATATCTAGGGCGTAGTGCTCGCGGTTTGGTGTTTGGGGCCCGCAGGTTAGGGTTTAGAGTTTAGGGTTAGGGTTAGGGTTAGGGTTAGGGGTTAGGGTTGATTTTTTAAAAAAATTTTTTTAGGACTCGGGGCTTGTTTTTTTTAATTTTCGGGTTCGTGCCTAGGGCTTAGGGGTTAAAATCTAGGGCGTAGTGCTTGCGGTTCGAGATTTGGGGCCCGCGGGTTAGGGTTTAGGGTTTAGGTTAGGGTTAGGGTTAGGGTTAGGGTTAGGGTTTAGGGTTGAATTTTTTTTATTTTTTTTGAGGGCTCGGGGCTTGTTTATTTGGATTTTCGGGTTCATGCCTAGGGCTTAGGGGTTAATATCTAGGGTGTAGATCTCGCGGTTTAGGGTTTGGGGCCCGCGGATTAGGGTTTAGGGTTTAGGGTTTAGGGATAGGGTTAGGGTTAGGGTTTAGGATTAATTTTTTTTTAATTTTTTTTGAGGGCTCGGGGCTTGTTTTTTTGGATTTCTGGGTTCATGCCTAGGGCTTAGGGGTTAATATCTAAGGCGTAGTGCTCGCGGTTCGGGGTTTGGGTCCTGTGGGTTAGGGTTTTGGATTTAGGGTTAGGGTTAGGGTTAGGGTTAGGGTTAGGTTTAGAGTTGAATTTTTTTTAATTTTTTTTGAGGGCTCGGGGCTTGTTTTTTCGGATTTTCGAATTGGTGCCTAGGGCTTAGGGGTTAATATCTAGGGCGTAGTGCTCGCGGTTCGGGGTTTGGGGCCCGCGGGTTAGGGTTTAGGATTAGGGTTAGGGTTAGGGTATAGGGTTGATTTTTTTATTAATTTTTTTTTAGGGCTCGGGGCTTGTTTTTTCGGATTTCCAGATTCGTGCCTAGGGCTTAGGGGTTAATATCTAGGGCGTAGTGCTCGCTGTTCAGGGTTTGGGGCCTGCGGGTTAGGGTTTAGGGTTTAGGGTTAGGGTTAGGGTTAGGGGTTAGGGTTGATTTTTTTATTAATTTTTTTTGAGGGCTCGGGGCTTTTTTTTTTGGATTTTCGGATTGGTGCCTAGGGCTTAGGGGTTAATATCTAGGGCGTAGTGCTCGCGGTTTTGGGTTTGGGGCCCGTAGGTTAGGGTTTAGGGTTTAGGATTAGGGTTAGGGTTAGGGTTAGGGGTTAGGGTTGATTTTTTTAAACTTTTTTGAGGACTCGGGGCTTGTTTTTTCGAATTTCTGGGTTCGTGCCTAGGGCTTAGGTGTTAATATCTAAGGCGTAGTGCTTGCGATTCGAGGTTTGGGGCCCGCGGGTTAGGGTTTAGGATTTAGGGTTAGGGTTAGGGTTATGGTTAGTGTTAGGGTTTAGGGTTGAATTTTTTTTTTATTTTTTTTGAGGGCTCGGTGCTATTTTTTTGGATTTTTGGGTTCGTGCCTAGGGCTTAGGGGTTAATATCTAGGGTGTAGATCTCGCGGTTTAGGGTTTGGGGCCCGCGGATTAGGGTTTAGGGTTTAGGGTTTAGGGATAGGGTTAGGGTTAGGGTTTAGGATTAATTTTTTTTTAATTTTTTTTGAGGGCTCGGGGCTTGTTTTTTTGGATTTCTGGGTTCATGCCTAGGGCTTAGGGGTTAATATCTAAGGCGTAGTGCTCGCGGTTCGGGGTTTGGGTCCTGTGGGTTAGGGTTTTGGATTTAGGGTTAGGGTTAGGGTTAGGGTTAGGGTTAGGTTTAGAGTTGAATTTTTTTTAATTTTTTTTGAGGGCTCGGGGCTTGTTTTTTCGGATTTTCGAATTGGTGCCTAGGGCTTAGGGGTTAATATCTAGGGCGTAGTGCTCGCGGTTCGGGGTTTGGGGCCCGCGGGTTAGGGTTTAGGATTAGGGTTAGGGTTAGGGTATAGGGTTGATTTTTTTATTAATTTTTTTTAGGGCTCGGGGCTTGTTTTTTCGGATTTCCAGATTCGTGCCTAGGGCTTAGGGGTTAATATCTAGGGCGTAGTGCTCATTGCTCAGGTTTGGGGCTGCGGGTTAGGGTTTAGGGTTTAGGTTAGGTTAGGTTAGGGGTTAGGGTTGATTTTTTTATTAATTTTTTTTGAGGGCTCGGGTCTTTTTTTTTTGGATTTTCGGATTGGTGCCTAGGGCTTAGGGGTTAATATCTAGGGCGTAGTGCTCGCGGTTTTGGGTTTGGGGCCCGTAGGTTAGGGTTTAGGGTTTAGGATTAGGGTTAGGGTTAGGGTTAGGGGTTAGGGTTGATTTTTTTTAAACTTTTTTGAGGACTCGGGGCTTGTTTTTTCGAATTTCTAGGTTCGTGCCTAGGGCTTAGGTGTTAATATCTAAGGCGTAGTGCTTGCGATTCGAGGTTTGGGGCCCGCGGGTTAGGGTTTAGGATTTAGGGTTAGGGTTAGGGTTATGGTTAGTGTTAGGGTTTAGGGTTGAATTTTTTTTTTTTTTTTTTGAGGGCTCGGTGCTATTTTTTTGGATTTTTGGGTTCGTGCCTAGGGCTTAGGGGTTAATATCTAGGGTGTAGTGCTCGCGGTTCAGGGTTTAGGGCCCGTGGATTAATGTTTAGGGTTTAGGGTTTAGGGTTAGGGTTAGGGTTAGGTTTAGGGTTTAGGGTTGATTTTTTTTTTAATTTTTTTTTAGGGCTCGGGGCTTATTTTTTTGAATTTTTGGGTTCATGCCTAGGGCTTAGGAGTTAATATCTAAGGCGTAGTGCTCGCGGTTCGGGGTTTGGGACCTGCAGGTTAGGGTTTGGGGTTTAGCGTTAGGGTTAGGGTTAGGGTTAGGGTTAGAGTTGAATTTTTTTTTAATTTTTTTTTAGGGCTCGGGGCTTATTTTTTCGGATTTTTCGATTCGTGCCTAGGGCTTAGGGGTTAATATCTAGGACGTAGTGCTCGCGGTTCGGGGTTTGGGGCCCGCAGGTTAGGGTTTAGGGTTTAGGATTAGTGTTAGGGTTAGGGTTAGGGTTAGGGTTAGGGTATAGTGTTGATTTTTTTATTAATTTTTTTTGAGAGCTAGGGGCTTGTTTTTTTGGAATTTTGGGTTCGTGCCAAGGGCTTAGGGGTTAATATCAAGGGCGTAGTGCTCGCGGTTCGGGGTTTGGGGCCCGCGTCTTAGGGTTGATTTTTTTTAAATTTTTTTTTAGGACTCGGGGCTTGTTTTTTCGAATTTTTGGGTTCGTGCCTAGGTCTTAGGGGTTAATATCTAGTGCGTAGTGCTCGCGGTTCGAGGTTTGGGGACCGCGGGTTAGGGTTTAGGGTTTAGGATTAGGGTTAGGGTTAGGGTTAGTATTAGGGTTTAGGATTGAATTTTTCTTTTACTTTTTTTGAGGGCTCAGGGCTTGTTTTTTCGGATTTTTGGCTTCGTGCCTAGGGCTTAGGGGTTATTATCTAGGGCGTAGTGCTCGCGGTTTGGGGTTTGGGGCCCGCGGGTTAGGGTTTAGGGTTTAGAGTTAGGGTTTAGGGTTGATTTTTTTTTAATTTTTTTTGAGGGCTCGAGGCTTGATTTTTTAGATTTCTGGGTTCGTGCCTAGGGCTTAGGGGTTAATATCTAGGCCGTAGTGCACGCGGTTCGGGGTTTGGGGCCCGCGGGTTAGGGTTTAGGGTTTAGGGTTAGGGTTAGGGTTAGGGTTAGGGTTTAGGGTTGATTTTTTAAAAAAAAAATTTTGAGGGCTCGGGGCTTGTTTGTTTAGATTTTTGAGTTCGTACCTACGGCTCAGGGGTTAAAATCTAGGGCGTAGTGCTCGCGGTTTGGGGTTTGAGGCCTGCGGGTTAGGGTTTAGGGTTTAGGGTTAGGGTTAGGGTTAGGGTTAGGGTTAGAGTTGAATTTTTTTTTAATTTTTTTTAGGGCTCGGGGCTTGTTTTTTTGGATTTTTGGATTCATGCCTAGGGCTTAGGGGTTAATATCTAGGGCGTAGTGCTCGCGGTTCGGGGTTTGGGGCCTGCGGGTTAGGTTTGAGGGTTTAGGGTTAAGGTTAGGGTTAGGGTTTAGGGTTGATTTTTTTATTAATTTTTTTTATTGCTCGGGGCTTGTTTTTTTGGATTTTTGGATTCGTGCCTAGGGCTTAGGGGTTAATATCTAGGGTGTAGTGCTCGCGGTTCGGGGTTTGGGGCCCGCGGGTTAGGGTTTAGGGTTTAGGATTAGAGTTAGGGTTAGGGTTAGGGTTAGGGTATATGGTTTATTTTTTTTTTTATTTTTTTTTAGGGCTCGGGGATTGTTTTTTTGAATTTTTGGGTTCGTGCCAAGGGCTTAGGGGTTAATATCTAGGGCGTAGTGCTCGCGGTTTGAGGTTTGGGGCCCGCGAGTTAGGGTTTAGGGTTAGGGTTAGGGTTAGGGTTAGGGTTTAGGGTTGATTTTTTTTTAATTTTTTTTGCGGACTCGGGGCTTGTTTTTTTGAATTTCTAGGTTCGTGCCTAGGGCTTAGGGGTTAATATCTAGGGCGTAGTGCTCGCGGTTTGAGGTTTGGGGCCCGCGGGTTAGGGTTCAGGGTTTACGGTTAGGGTTAGGGTTAGGGTTGGGGTTAGGGTTAGGATTTAGGGTTGAATTTTTTTTTTACTTTTTTTGAGGGCTCGGGGCTTGTTTTTTTGGATTTTTGGGTTCGTGCCTAGGGCTTAGGGGTTAATATCTAGGGCGTAGTGCTCGCGGTTCGGGGTTTTGGGGCCGCAGGTTAGGGTTTAGGGTTTATGGTTGATTTTTTTTAATTTTTTTTGAGGGCTCGAGGTTTGATTTTTTGGATTTTTGGGTTCGTGCCTAGGGCTTAGGGGTTAATATCTAGGGCGTAGTGCTCGCGGTTTGGGGTTTTGGGCCCGCGGGTTAGGGTTTAGGGTTTAGGGTTAGGGTTAGGGTTAGGGTTAGAGTTTAAGATTGATTTTTTTAAAAATTTTTTTGAGATCTCGGGGCTTGTTTTTTTAGATTTTTAGGTTCGTGCCTAGGGTTTTGAGGTTTCATATTTATGGTTTATGGTTTGGGTTTTATATTTAAGGTTTAGGGTATGTTATTTAGGGTGTAATATTTTTTTTGGGGGTTTAGGGTTTAGGTCTGTGGTTTAGGGTCTGTGGGTCTGTGGTTCAGTGGTTCAGTGGTTCAGTGGTCTGTGGTCTGTGGTTCAGGGTTTGGGGTTTGGGGTTTGGGGTTTGGGGTTTGGGGTTTGGGGTTTGGGGTTTGGGGTTTGGGGTTTAGGGTTTAGGGTTTAGGGTTTAGGGTTTAGGGTTTAGGGTTTAGGGTTTAGGGTTTAGGGTTTAGGGTTTAGGGTTTGGGGTTTGGGGTTTGGGGTTTAGGGTTTAGGGTTTTTTTTTTTTTTTTTTTTTTTTTTTTTATTTGAACGACCCTTGAAGGGGTCAGGGGCTTAGCAACACCCCCAGGCCTTAGCATATATAAAAAGAAAATTACATGGAGGGGGACATGAACCTTACCTCCTCAAGGTGGATCGAAATTGGTAGCCTACTAGTCACAGCTAGTTGGTTCTCCAATTCTTTCCTAAGAACAAAAGAGCCCTATTATCTAAGCACCTATCTGAGAGGACTCCTCTCGATACAAAGATTCTAGGAAAACATAAACGAGGGAGACTCTCCCTTTACAATATAGGAAATGAAAACTATCCTACCCTAGGAAGAGCCAAACAATGACAGGTGGGTCATTCTAAGGAGGCCTGGGGGATTAAGTTCCACCTTAGGTCTCCTTAAAAAGTGACTTCTCGGGAGGCTCTTTAATTCTCTTCACTTTCCTTCGTCTCAAGTTTACCATACCGCGTGTCTTGTTGGAAGTAGATCTGCCAACTTGGGAAGTTGCCGAGTGTTGGAGTATAATTGCGAGCTAGTGATCCGTGACCGTGTTTGGCGCAGAATCAAAGAATGCACTGGCCTCCTAAGGGTGTGATTGCATTGGACTTGCGTAAGTTGAGTAGTAATATGTTGCGCTTCTTGCATTTGGTCAGAAGGCTCCAAGGTGTTGCTTTGTCGTTCTTGAACCATCCACCGAGTTGTGAGTCAACCTCTAGTATTACCTTCTTATGTTTCGTGTTAACACACCAAGATAAGCCTAGTATACCGCCTCCACCTCGCTTGGTTATTTGTTCCTTCTCCCAAAGGAGTTGAGAATGCTAGGATCAACTCTCCATTTTGGTTCCCGATGATCCCTCCAGCTCCTATCCTCGCCTCGGATTGCTTAAAGCACTCCCATCAAGTGTTGATTTTAACCCATTCATCCCGGGTCTAATCCATCGCACAATAGTGATCTTGGTGTCATGAAAACACTTTTCGATGAGTGTGCGAGTCTTCTCCATTCCAAAGGGCGATTGATGTATGGGAAGACAATTTGCATGTTTGTAGGTGTCTAGCATTATCATAAATTTGACTCTTGCCATGCTAGATTGTTTGCCTCCATATTTCTTAGAGCATCTATTCTTCCAGAGATTCCAAAGATATAAAGATGGGAGTAGATTGAAGAATAAGCTTGTGAGCTTCATTATTGTGAGTAGCATTCCACCACCTCATGATCATATTTCTAAGAGGCAACTGATCCGATTGAATTCCCAATGAAACAAAGAAAGTAATGCCATACCTTTTAGCAAAGATTCCAGTGTTAAAAGTATGCTCAATGGTATCCTCACCGGGATCTGCAGCAATAGCACATCACAGTGCAATTCCAAAGCCGCCAACTTTTCATTGGTGGGTAGTTTGCCCTGATTGCTCTCCACGCAGAAGGAGCATTTAAAAGGAATTCTTTTGTGCCAAGTGTAAGAGTTGATCTTGGTTTCCACCCTGGTAGCTCTAATGCTATTCCATGCAGATGAAACAGAGAACATTCCATTTGCACTGAGGGTCCACACTGCCTGGTCAGTATGTTCTTGCTGCAGTTGAACCTGGGTGGACAAAATCTTTTGAACTAAGTTTTGAGGAGCACATTGGTTCAGTTTTGTAGGGTTTAGGGTTTGGGGTTTAGGGTTTAGGGTTTAGGGTTTAGGGTTTAGGGTTTAGGGTTTAGGGTTTAGGGTTTTTTTTTTTTTTTTTTTTTTAACGACCCTTGGGGGGGTCAGGGGCTTAGCAACACCCCCAGGCCTTAGCATATATAAAGAAAAATAACTACATAGAGGGGGACGTAAACCTTACCTCCAATATTGGTGGAGTCAGAATTGGTAGCCTACTAGTCAAGCTAGTTGGTTCTCCAAAACTGTCTCCAAAAGGAGAAAAGAACCTATTGTCTAAGCACCTATATGAGAGGACTCCTCTCGATACATAGATTCTAGGAAAGCGTAAATGAGGGAGACTCTCCCTTTACAAATTAGGAAAAGAAATTCTATCCTAACCTAGGGAGAGACTCAAGAAGATGACAGGAGATCATCAAGAGAGTACCTGAAGGAATTAAGTTCCTTCCTAGGTAATCTTACCAATGATTTCTAAGGAGGTTCTTTAATCCTCTTGATTTTTCGTCTTCTGAAACTGGCCATACCTGCCAGGTCTTGTTTAAAGTATGCTGCTGCTAGTTTGGGGAGTTGTTGGATGTTAGAGAATACCTGTGAGTTAGTGATGTGATGGCTGTGCTTGGCCAGTGAATCCGCTACATAATTTGCCTCTCTAAGATTGTGAATACATTTGACTGCCGAGTTTAGTAATCGTGTCGCAAATTCGTGATTTGGTCTACAAGATGCCGTGGAGTCTGCTTTGTTCTTAAACCACCCACCAAAGACTGTGAGTCCACTTCTAGTATCACATTTTTGTATCTCGATTTGCACACCAAGATAAACCCAAAATAGCCGCCTCGACCTCACTGGTTGTTGGTTCCTTGTCCCAAAGCGAGTTGAAAACGCAAGGATCGGGCCTCCGCTTGGTTTCTCGATGATACCACCGCCCAATGCTGGGTTTAGGGTTTAGGGTTTAAGGTTTGTGGTTTAGGGTTTAGGTTTGTGGTTTGTGGTTTGTGGCTCGGTTTGGGTTTCGCTCGGTTTTGGGTTTCGCTCTGTGCTCGGTTTCGTGCTCTGCTCGGTTTCGTGGTTTCGTCTGTGGTTCGTGGTCTGTGGTTCAGTGGTCTGTGGTCTGTGGTTCAGGTCTGTGGTCTGTGGTTCGTGGTTCTGGTTCGGGTTCGGTTCGGTTCGGTCTGGCCCGGTTCGGTTCGGTTCGGGTTCGGGTTCGGTCTGGGTTCGGTTCGGTTCGGGTTCGGGGTTCGGGTCTGTGGTTCAGGTCTGGTGGTCTGTGGTTCAGGTCTGTGGGTCTGTGGTCTGTGGTTCAGGTCTGTGGTCTGTGGTCTGTGGTCTGTGGTCTGTGGTCTGTGGTCTGTGGTCTGTGGTCTGTGGTCTGTGGTCTGGTTCAGTGGTCTGTGGTTCAGTGGTCTGTGGTTCGTGGTCTGTGGTCTGTGGTCTGTGGTCTGTGGTTCAGTGGTCTGTGGTCTGTGGTTCAGTGGTTCTGTGGTCTGTGGTTCAGTGGTCTGTGGTCTGTGGTCTGTGGTTCAGGTTCAGTGGTTCAGTGGTCTGTGGTCTGTGGTCTGTGGTCTGTGTGGTCTGTGGTCTGTGGTCTGTGGTCTGTGGTTCAGTGGTCTGTGGTCTGTGTCTGTGGTCTGTGGTCTGTGGTCTGGGTCTGTGGTCTGTGGTTCAGGTCTGGTCTGTGGTCTGTGGTCTGTGGTTCAGTGGTCTGTGGTCTGTGGTCTGTGGTCTGTGGTTCAGGTCTGTGGTTCAGTGGTCTGTGTCTGGGGTCTGTGTGGGTCAGTGGTCTGGGTCTGGGGTCTGGTGGTCTGGGCTGGGCTCTGGGGTCTGGGGTCTGGGTCCTGGGGTCTGGGGTCTGGGTCTGGGCCTGGGTCTGGTCCGGGTTCGGGTCTGGGTCTGGGTTCTGCCTGGTCCGGCTCTGCCTCGGCTCGGCCCTGCTTGGCTCTGGCCTGCTCTGGCCTGCTCTGTTTTGGGCCTGGCTCTGCCTGGGCCTCGGTTTCTGGCCTCGGCCTGCCTGGCTCTGGCCTGGCTGCCGGCTTGGGCTCTGCCTGCCCGGCTCTGGGGCCCTGCCCGGCTCTGCCTGCCTGCCTGGCTCGGCCCTGCTCTGGCCTGGCTTCTGGCTCTGCCTGGTCTGGCTCTGGCCTGCTCTGCCTGCCTGGCTCTGCTCTGGCCTCGGTTTAGGGTTTAGTGGTTTAGGTTTGTGGTTTCAGGGTTTCTGGCCTGTGGTTTAGGTTTAGGTTTAGTGGTTTGTGGTTTGTGGCTTCAGGTTTGTGGTCCAGGGTCCAGGGTCCAGGGTCCAGGGTCCAGGGTCCAGGGTCCAGGGTCCAGGGTCCAGGGTCCAGGGTCCAGGGTCCAGGGTCCAGGGTCCAGGGTCCAGGGTCCAGGGTCCAGGGTCCAGGGTCGAGGTCTGTGGTCTGTGGTCCAGGTCTGTGGTCTGTGGTCTGTGTGGTCTGTGGTCTGTGGTCCAGTGGTCCAGGTCCGTGGTCTGTGGTCTGTGGTTCAGTGGTCTGTGGTCTGTGTGGTCCGTGGTCTGTGGTCCGTGTCCGTGGTTCCGTGGTCTGTGGTTCAGGTCTGTGGTCTGGGTTCAGTGGTCTGTGGTCCGTCAGTGGCTGTGGCCCAGTGGCCCAGGCTCAGGCCCAGTGGCCCAGTGGCTCAGTGGCCCAGGCCTGGCCCAGTGGCCCAGGCTCAGTGGCCCAGGTTTAGTGGCTCAGTGGCCCAGTGGCCTGTGGCTCAGGCCCAGTGGTTTGTGGTTTGTGGCTCAGTGGTTTGTGGTTTAGTGGCCTGTGGCCCAGGCCCAGTGGTTTAGGGTTTAGGCCTAGGTTTAGGTTTAGGTTTAGGTTTAGGGTTTGTGGTTTAGGTTTGTGGTTTAGGTTTGTGGTTTAGGTTTAGGTTGTGGTTTGTGGTTTGTGTGGTTTAGTGGTTTGTGGTTTAGGTCTGTGGTTCAGGTTTAGGTTCAGGTGGTCTGTGGTCTGTGGTCTGTGGTTCAGGTCTGTGGTCTGTGGTCTGTGTGGTCTGTGGTTCAGGTCTGTGGTCTGTGTCTGTGGTCTGTGGTCTGTGGTCTGTGGTTCAGTGTGGTCTGTGGTTCTGTGGTTCAGTGGTCTGTGGTCTGTGGTCTGTGGTCTGTGGTTCAGTGGTCTGTGGTTCAGTGGTTCGTGGTCTGTGGTCTGTGGTTCAGTGGTCTGTGTTCAGGTCTGTGGTTCAGTGGTCTGTGGTCTGTGGTTCAGTGGTTCTGTGGTTCAGGTTCGTGGTCTGTGGTCTGTGGTTCAGTGGTCTGTGTGGTCTGTGGTCTGTGGTCTGTGGTCTGTGGTCTGTGGTTCAGTGGTCTGTGGTTCAGTGGTTCAGTGGTCTGTGGTCTGTGGTCTGTGGTTCAGTGGTCTGTGGTCTGTGGTTCAGTGTGGTCTGTGGTCTGTGGTCTGTGGTCTGTCTGTGGTCTGTGGTTCAGTGGTCTGTGGTTCAGGTCTGTGGTCTGTGGTCTGTGGTCTGTGGTTCAGTGGTCTGTGGTCTGTGGTCTGTGGTTCAGGTCTGTGGTTCAGTGGTCTGTGGTTCAGTGGTCTGTGGTTCTGTGGTCTGTGGTCTGTGGTTCGTGGTTCAGTGGTTCGTGGTCTGGTTCTGTGGTCTGGTTCGGGTTCGGGGTTCGTGGTCTGTGGTTCGGGTCTGGGGTTCTGGTCTGGGGTCTGGGTCTGGGGTTCAGTCTGGGGTCTGGGGCCTGGGTCTGGGGCCTGGGGTCTGGGGTCTGGGGTCCTGGGCTCTGGGTCTGGGGTCTTGGGGCTGTGGTTTTGGGTCTGGTGGTAGGTTTGTGGTTTGGGTTTAGGGCCCAGTGGCCTGTGTGGCCTGGTGGCCCAGGCCCAGGCCCAGGCCTGTGGCCCAGGCCCAGGCCCAGTGGCCCAGTGGCCCAGTGGCCTGGCCCAGGCTCAGTGGCCCAGTGGCCCAGTGGCCCAGGCCCAGGCCCAGTGGCCCAGTGGCCTGTGGCCCAGTGGCCCAGTGGCCCAGTGGCCCAGTGGCCCAGGCCCAGGCCCAGTGGCCTGTGGCCCAGGCCCAGGCCCAGGCCCAGGCCCAGTGGCCCAGTGGCCCAGGCCCAGTGGCCCAGTGGCCTCCAGTGGCCTGTGGCCCAGTGGCCCAGGCCCAGTGGCCCAGTGGCTCAGTGGCCCAGGCCCAGTGGCCTGTGGCCCAGGCCCAGTGGCCCAGTGGCCCAGGCCTGGCCCAGTGGCCCAGGCCTCAGGCCCAGTGGCCCAGGCCCAGGCCCAGGCCTGTGGCCCAGTGGCCCAGTGGCCCAGGCCCAGGCCCAGGCCCAGGCTCAGTGGCCCAGGCCCAGGCCCAGTGGCCCAGTGGCCCAGGCCCAGGCCCAGTGGCCCAGTGGCCCAGTGGCCCAGGCCCAGGCCCAGGCCCAGTGGCCCAGGCCCAGTGGCCCAGTGGCCTGGTGGCCCAGTGGCCCAGGCCCAGGCCCAGTGGCCCAGGCCCAGGCCCAGTGGCCCAGTGGCCCAGTGGCCCAGTGGCCCAGGCCTGTGGCCTGCCCAGTGGCCCAGTGGCCCAGTGGCCCAGGCCCAGGCCCAGTGGCCCAGGCCCAGTGGCCTGTGGCCCAGTGGCCCAGTGGCCCAGGCCCAGGCCCAGGCCTCAGGCCCAGTGGCCCAGTGGCCCAGGCCCAGTGGCCTGTGTGGCCCAGGCCCAGGCCCAGTGGCCCAGGCCCAGGCCCAGGCCCAGGCCTGTGGCCCAGTGGCCCAGGCCCAGGCCTGTGGCCCAGTGGCCCAGGCCTGGCCCAGTGGCCAGTGGCCCAGTGGCCCAGTGGCCCAGGCCCAGGGCCCAGTGGCCCAGTGGCCCAGGCCCAGGCCCAGGCCCAGTGGCCCAGGCCCAGTGGCCCAGGCCTGTGTGGCCCAGGCCCAGTGGCCCAGTGGCCCAGGCCTCAGTGGCCCAGGCCCAGGCCCAGTGGCCCAGGCCCAGTGGCCCAGGCCCAGGCCCAGTGGCCCAGTGGCCCAGGCCCAGGCCTGTGGCCCAGGCCCAGTGGCCCAGTGGCCTGTGGCCCAGGCCCAGGCCCAGTGGCCCAGGCCTGGCCCAGTGGCCCAGGCCTGTGGCCTGTGGCCCAGGCCCAGGCCCAGTGGCCCAGTGGCCCAGTGGCCCAGGCCCAGTGGCCCAGGCCTGTGGCCCAGGCCCAGTGGCCTGTGGCCCAGGCCCAGTGGCCCAGTGGCCCAGTGGCCTGTGGCCTGGTGGCCCAGTGGCCCAGGCCCAGTGGCCCAGGCCCAGTGGCCCAGGCCTGTGGCCCAGGCCCAGTGGCCCAGGCCCAGGCCCAGGCCCAGGCCTGGCCCAGTGGCCCAGTGGCCCAGTGGCCCAGGCCTGTGGCCTGTGGCCAGGCCTGTGGCCCAGGCCTCCAGTGGCCCAGGCCCAGGCCCAGTGGCCCAGTGGCCTGTGGCTCAGTGGCCCAGGCCCAGTGGCCCAGGCCCAGTGGCCTGTGGCCCAGTGGCCCAGTGGCCCAGTGGCCTGGCCCAGTGGCCCAGGCCCAGTGGCCCAGGCCCAGTGGCCCAGGCCTGTGGCCCAGGCCCAGTGGCCCAGGCCCAGGCCCAGTGGCCTCAGTGGCCCAGTGGCCCAGTGGCCCAGGCCCAGGCCCAGTGGCCCAGGCCCAGTGGCCCAGTGGCCCAGTGGCCTGTGGCCCAGGCCCAGGCCCAGTGGCCCAGTGGCCCAGTGGCCTGTGGCCCAGTGGCCCAGGCCCAGTGGCCCAGTGGCCCAGGCCCAGGCCCAGGCCCAGGCCCAGTGGCCCAGTGGCCCAGTGGCCCAGGCCCAGGCCCAGGCCCAGTGGCCTGTGGCCCAGGCCCAGGCCCAGGCCCAGGCTCAGTGGCCCAGTGGCCTGTGTGGCCCAGGCCCAGGCCCAGGCTCAGGCCCAGGCCCAGGCCCAGTGGCCCAGTGGCCCAGGCCTGTGGCCCAGGCCCAGTGGCCTGTGGCCCAGTGGCCCAGGCCCAGTGGCCCAGTGGCCCAGGCCTGGCCCAGGCCCAGGCCCAGTGGCCCAGTGGCCCAGGCCCAGGCCCAGGCCCAGTGGCCCAGTGGCCCAGGCCCAGTGGCCCAGGCCCAGGCCCAGGCCCAGTGGCCCAGGCCCAGGCCCAGGCCTGTGGCCCAGTGGCCCAGTGGCCCAGTGGCCCAGGCCCAGGCCCAGTGGCCCAGGCCCAGTGGCCCAGGCCCAGGCCCAGTGGCCCAGGGCCCAGTGGCCCAGTGGCCCAGGCCCAGTGGCCCAGTGGCCCAGGCCCAGTGGCCCAGTGGCCCAGGCCCAGTGGCCCAGGCCCAGTGGCCCAGGCCCAGTGGCCCAGGCCCAGTGGCCCAGGCCCAGGCCCAGTGGCCCAGTGGCCCAGGCCCAGGCCCAGGCCCAGGCCCAGGCCTGTGGCCCAGGCCCAGGCCCAGGCCCAGTGGCCCAGTGGCCCAGGCCCAGGCCCAGGCCCAGGCCTGTGGCCCAGTGGCCTGTGGCCCAGGCCTCAGTGGCCCAGTGGCCCAGGCCCAGTGGCCCAGGCCCAGGCCCAGTGGCCCAGGCCCAGTGGCCCAGTGGCCCAGTGGCCCAGGCCCAGGCCCAGTGGCCCAGGCCCAGGCCCAGTGGCCCAGGCCCCAGGCCCAGGCCCAGTGGTGGCCCAGGCCCAGGCCCAGTGGCCTGTGGCCCAGGCCCAGTGGCCCAGGGCCTGTGGCCCAGTGGCCTGTGGCCCAGGCCCAGTGGCCCAGTGGCCCAGGCCTGTGGCCCAGTGGCCTGTGGCCCAGGCCCAGTGGCCCAGTGGCCCAGGCCTGTGGCCCAGGCCCAGTGGCCTGTGGCCCAGGCCCAGGCCCAGGCCCAGGCCCAGGCCTGTGGCCCAGGGCCTGTGGCCTGTGGCCCAGTGGCCCAGTGGCCCAGGCCTGTGGCCCAGTGGCCCAGGCCTGTGGCCCAGTGGCCCAGGCCTGTGGCCTGTGGCCTGTGGCCCAGTGGCCCAGGCCCAGTGGCCCAGGGCCCAGTGGCCTGTGGCCCAGTGGCCCAGGCCTGTGGCCCAGGCCCAGTGGCCTGTGGCCCAGTGGCCCAGTGGCCCAGGTGGCCTGTGGCCTGGGCCTGTGGCCCAGGCCCAGTGGCCCAGTGGCCCAGTGGCCCAGTGGCCTGTGGCCCAGTGGCCCAGGCCCAGTGGCCTGTGGCCCAGTGGCCCAGTGGCCCAGGCCGTGGCCCAGTGGCCCAGGGCCTGTGGCCCAGTGGCCCAGTGGCCCAGTGGCCCAGGCCTGTGGCCCAGTGGCCCAGTGGCCTGTGGCCTGTGGCCCAGTGGCCGTGGCCAGTGGCCCAGTGGCCCGTGGCCCAGTGGCCCAGTGGCCCAGTGGCCCAGGCCCAGGTGGCCCAGGCCCAGGCCCAGTGGCCCAGTGGCCCAGTGGCCCAGGCCCAGTGGCCTGTGCCGTGGCCCAGTGGCCCAGGCCTGTGGCCCAGTGGCCCAGTGGCCTGTGGCCCAGTGGCCCAGTGGCCTGTGGCCCAGTGGCCCAGTGGCCTGTGGCCCAGTGGCCCAGGCCCAGGGCCCAGGCCCAGTGGCCCAGTGGCCCAGTGGCCTGTGGCCCAGGGCCCAGTGGCCCAGTGGCCCAGGCCCAGTGGCCTGTGGCCCAGTGGCCCAGTGGCCCAGGCCCAGTGGCCCAGTGGCCCAGTGGCCCGTGGCCAGTGGCCCAGTGGCCCAGGCCCAGTGGCCCAGTGCCCAGGCCCAGGCCCGTGGCCCAGTGGCCCGTGGCCTGTGGCCCAGTGGCCCAGTGGCCCAGTGGCCCAGTGGCCCAGTGGCCCAGGCCCAGGCCTGTGGCCCAGGCCCAGGCCCAGTGGCCCAGTGGCCTGGTGGCCCAGTGGCCCAGGCCCAGTGGCCCAGGCCCAGGCCCAGTGGCCCAGGCCCAGTGGCCCAGGCCCAGTGGCCCAGGCCCAGTGGCCCAGGCCTCAGGCCCAGTGGCCCAGGCCCAGGCCCAGGCCCAGTGGCCCAGGCTCAGTGGCCCAGTGGCCCAGTGGCCCAGGCCTGTGGCCCAGGCCCAGGCCCAGTGGCCCAGGCCCAGTGGCCCAGTGGCCCAGGCCCAGGCCCAGTGGCCCAGTGGCCCAGTGGCCCAGGCCTGGTGGCCTGTGGCCCAGTGGCCCAGGCTCAGTGGCCCAGGCCCAGTGGCCCAGTGGCCCAGGCCCAGTGGCCTCAGTGGCCCAGTGGCCCAGTGGCCTGTGGCCCAGTGGCCCAGGCCTGTGGCCCAGGCCCAGTGGCCCAGTGGCCCAGGCCCAGGCCCAGGCTCAGTGGCCCAGTGGCCCAGGCCCAGGCCCAGTGGCCCAGTGGCCCAGGGCCTGTGGCCCAGGCCCAGTGGCCCAGTGGCCCAGTGGCCCAGGCCCAGTGGCCCAGGCCCAGTGGCCCAGGCCCAGGCCCAGTGGCCCAGGCCTGTGTGGCCTGTGGCCCAGGCCCAGGCCCAGTGGCCCAGGCCCAGGCCCAGTGGCCCAGTGGCCCAGTGGCCAGCCTCAGTGGCCCAGGCCCAGTGGCCCAGTGGCCCAGGCCCAGGCCCAGTGGCCCAGTGGCCCAGTGGCCCAGGCCCAGGCCTGTGTGGCCAGGCCCAGTGGCCCAGTGGCCCAGGCCCAGTGGCCCAGGCCCAGGCCTCAGTGGCCCAGGCCTGGCCCAGTGGCCTCCAGGCCCAGTGGCCCAGGCCCAGGCCCAGTGGCCCAGGCCCAGGCCCAGGCCCAGTGGCCCAGGCCCAGGCCCAGTGGCCCAGTGGCCCAGGCCCAGGCCCAGTGGCCCAGGCCCAGTGGCCCAGTGGCCCAGTGGCCCAGTGGCCCAGGCTCAGGCCCAGGCCTGTGGCCCAGTGGCCCAGTGGCCCAGTGGCCCAGTGGCCCAGGCCCAGTGGCCCAGTGGCCCAGGCCCAGTGGCCCAGGCCCAGTGGCCCAGTGGCCCAGGCCCAGTGGCCCAGTGGCCCAGGCCCAGTGGCCCAGGCCCAGGCCTGTGGCCCAGTGGCCCAGGCCCAGTGGCCCAGGCCCAGTGGCCCAGTGGCCCAGGCCCAGGCTCAGTGGCCCAGGCCCAGTGGCCCAGTGGCCCAGGCCTGTGGCCCAGTGGCCCAGGCCCAGGCCTGGCCCAGTGGCCCAGGCCCAGGCCCAGGCCCAGGCCCAGGCCCAGTGGCCCAGTGGCCCAGTGGCCCAGGCCCAGTGGCCCAGGCCCAGGCCCAGGCCCAGTGGCCCAGTGGCCCAGTGGCCCAGGCCCAGTGGCCCAGTGGCCCAGGCCCAGGCCCAGTGGCCCAGGGCCCAGTGGCCCAGGCCCAGGCCCAGTGGCCCAGTGGCCCAGGCCCAGGCCTGTGGCCCAGTGGCCCAGGCCCAGTGGCCCAGTGGCCCAGTGGCCCAGTGGCCCAGTGGCCCAGGCCCAGGCCCAGGGCCCAGTGGCCCAGTGGCCCAGTGGCCCAGTGGCCCAGTGGCCCAGGCCCAGTGGCCCAGTGGCCCAGTGGCCCAGTGGCCCAGGCCCAGGGCCTGTGGCCCAGTGGCCCAGTGGCCCAGGCCCAGTGGCCCAGGCCCAGTGGCCCAGTGGCCCAGTGGCCCAGTGGCCCAGTGGCCTGTGGCCCAGGCCCAGTGGCCCAGTGGCCCAGGGCCCAGTGGCCCAGGGCCCAGTGGCCCAGTGGCCCAGGCCTGTGGCCCAGTGGCCCAGTGGCCCAGTGGCCCAGTGGCCCAGGCCCAGGCCCAGGCCCAGTGGCCCAGTGGCCCAGGCCCAGGCCCAGGCCCAGTGGCCCAGTGGCCCAGGCCCAGTGGCCCAGTGGCCCAGTGGCCCAGGCTCAGTGGCCCAGTGGCCCAGGCCCAGTGGCCCAGTGGCCCAGGCCCAGTGGCCTGTGTGGCCTGTGGCCCAGTGGCCTGTGTGGCCCAGTGGCCCAGTGGCCCAGTGGCCCAGTGGCCTCAGTGGCCCAGTGGCCCAGTGGCCCAGGCCTGTGGCCCAGGTGGCCTGTGGCCCAGGCCCAGTGGCCCAGTGGCCCAGGCCCAGTGGCCCAGTGGCCCAGTGGCCCAGGTGGCCCAGTGGCCCAGTGGCCCAGTGGCCTCAGTGGCCCAGTGGCCCAGTGGCCCAGGCCCAGTGGCCCAGGCCTGTGGCCCAGGCCTGTGGCCCAGTGGCCCAGTGGCCTGTGGCCCAGTGGCCCAGTGGCCCAGTGGCCCAGGCCCAGGCCCAGGCCTGTGGCCCAGTGGCCCAGTGGCCCAGTGGCCCAGTGGCCCAGTGGCCCAGGCCCAGTGGCCCAGTGGCCCAGGCCTGTGGCCCAGGCCCAGTGGCCCAGTGGCCCAGGCCCAGTGGCCCAGTGGCTCAGTGGCCCAGGCCCAGGCCCAGGCCCAGGCCCAGTGGCCCAGGCCTCAGTGGCCCAGTGGCCCAGGCCCAGTGGCCCAGTGGCCCAGGCTCAGTGGCCCAGGCCCAGGTGGCCAGTGGCCCAGGCCCAGTGGCCCAGGCCCAGTGGCCCAGGCCCAGTGGCCTGGCCTGTGGCCCAGGCCCAGGCCCAGTGGCCTGTGGCCCAGGCCCAGTGGCCCAGGCCTCAGTGGCCCAGTGGCCCAGTGGCCCAGTGGCTCAGTGGCCCAGGCCCAGTGGCCCAGGCCTCAGTGGCCCAGGCCCAGGCCCAGGCCCAGTGGCCCAGTGGCCCAGGCCCAGGGCCTGGCCCAGTGGCCCAGGCCCAGTGGCCCAGTGGCCTGTGGCCCAGTGGCCCAGGCCCAGTGGCCCAGTGGCCCAGTGGCCCAGGTGGCCCAGTGGCCCAGTGGCCCAGGCCCAGTGGCCCAGTGGCCCAGTGGCCTGTGGCCCAGGCCCAGTGGCCCAGGCCCAGTGGCCCAGTGGCCCAGTGGCCTGTGGCCCAGTGGCCCAGTGGCCAGTGGCCCAGGCCCAGTGGCCCAGGCCCAGTGGCCCAGGCCCAGTGGCCTGTGGCCTGTGTGGCCTGTGGCCCAGGCCCAGTGGCCCAGTGGCCCAGTGGCCCAGTGGCCCAGGCCCAGTGGCCCAGTGGCCCAGGCCCAGTGGCCTGTGGCCTGTGGCCCAGTGGCCCAGGCCCAGTGGCCCAGGCCCAGTGGCCTGTGGCCCAGGCCCAGTGGCCCAGTGGCCCAGTGGCCTGGCCCAGGCCCAGTGGCCCAGTGGCCTGTGGCCCAGGCCCAGTGGCCCAGTGGCCCAGTGGCCCAGGCCTGTGGCCCAGGCCCAGTGGCCCAGTGGCCCAGGCCTGTGGCCCAGGCCCAGTGGCCCAGTGGCCCAGTGGCCTGTGGCCTGTGGCCCAGTGGCCCAGTGGCCCAGTGGCCCAGTGGCCTGGCCCAGGCCTGTGGCCCAGGCCCAGTGGCCCAGGCCTGTGGCCAGTGGCCCAGTGGCCCAGTGGCCCAGTGGCCCAGGCCCAGGCCCAGGCCCAGTGGCCTGTGGCCCAGGCCCAGTGGCCCAGTGGCCCAGGGCCTGTGGCCCAGTGGCCCAGTGGCCCAGTGGCCCAGTGGCCCAGGCCCAGGCCCAGTGGCCCAGGCCCAGTGGCCCAGGGCCCAGTGGCCCAGTGGCCCAGTGGCCCAGTGGCCCAGTGGCCTGTGGCCCAGTGGCCCAGGCCCAGTGGCCCAGGCCCAGTGGCCCAGTGGCCTGTGGCCCAGTGGCCCAGGTGGCCCAGTGGCCCAGTGGCCTGTGGCCCAGGCCTGTGGCCCAGGCCTGTGGCCCAGGCCCAGTGGCCCAGTGGCCCAGTGGCCCAGTGGCTCAGTGGCCCAGGCCCAGTGGCCCAGTGGCCCAGTGGCCCAGTGGCCTGTGGCCCAGTGGCCCAGGCCCAGTGGCCCAGGCCCAGTGGCCCAGTGGCCCAGTGGCCCAGGCCCAGTGGCCCAGTGGCCCAGGCCCAGTGGCCCAGTGGCCCAGGCCTCAGTGGCCCAGTGGCCCAGGCCCAGTGGCCCAGTGGCCTGTGGCCCAGGCCCAGGCCTGTGGCCCAGTGGCCCAGTGGCCCAGTGGCCCAGTGGCCCAGTGGCCCAGGCCCAGTGGCCCAGTGGCCTGTGGCCCAGTGGCCCAGTGGCCCAGTGGCCCAGTGGCCCAGGCCCAGTGGCCTGTGGCCCAGGCCCAGTGGCCCAGGCCCAGTGGCCCAGTGGCCCAGTGGCCCAGGCCCAGGCCTGTGGCCCAGGCCCAGGCCCAGTGGCCCAGGCCCAGTGGCCCAGGTGGCCTGTGGCCCAGTGGCCCAGGCCCAGTGGCCCAGTGGCCCAGTGGCCCAGTGGCCCAGTGGCCCAGGCCCAGTGGCCCAGTGGCCCAGTGGCCCAGGCCTGTGGCCCAGTGGCTCAGTGGCCCAGTGGCCCAGTGGCCCAGTGGCCCAGGCCTGTGGCCCAGGCCCAGGCCTGTGTGGCCCAGGCCTGTGGCCTGTGGCCCAGGCCCAGTGGCCCAGGCCTGTGGCCCAGTGGCCCAGTGGCCTGTGGCCCAGTGGCCTGTGGCCCAGTGGCCCAGTGGCCTGTGGCCCAGTGGCCCAGTGGCCCAGTGGCCCAGTGGCCCAGGCTCAGTGGCCCAGTGGCCTGTGGCCCAGTGGCCCAGTGGCCCAGTGGCCTGTGGCCCAGGCCCAGTGGCCCAGGCCCAGTGGCCCAGGCCTGTGGCCCAGTGGCCTGTGGCCCAGTGGCCCAGTGGCCCAGTGGCCCAGGCCCAGTGGCCCAGTGGCCCAGTGGCCCAGGCCTGTGGCCCAGGCCCAGGCCCAGGGCCTGGCCCAGTGGCCTGTGGCCCAGGCCCAGGCCCAGTGGCCCAGTGGCCTCAGTGGCCCAGTGGCCCAGGCCCAGTGGCCCAGTGGCCCAGGCCTGGCCCCAGGCCCAGTGGCCCAGTGGCCCAGGCCCAGTGGCCCAGTGGCCCAGGCCCAGTGGCCCAGGCCCAGTGGCCCAGGCCCAGTGGCCCAGTGGCCCAGTGGCCCAGGCCCAGTGGCCCAGGCCTGTGTGGCCCAGTGGCCCAGTGGCCCAGGCCCAGTGGCCCAGTGGCCCAGTGGCCCAGTGGCCCAGTGGCCCAGGGCCCAGGCCCAGTGGCCCAGGCCCAGTGGCCCAGGCCCAGGCCCAGGCCCAGTGGCCCAGTGGCCCAGGCCCAGGCCCAGTGGCCCAGGCCCAGTGGCCCAGTGGCCCAGTGGCCCAGTGGCCCAGGCCCAGTGGCCCAGGCCCAGGCCCAGTGGCCCAGTGGCCCAGTGGCCCAGTGGCCCAGTGGCCCAGGCCTGTGGCCCAGTGGCCCAGTGGCCCAGTGGCCCAGTGGCCTCAGTGGCCCAGTGGCCCAGTGGCCCAGTGGCCCAGGCCCAGTGGCCCAGTGGCCCAGTGGCCCAGGCCCAGTGGCCCAGGCCCAGGCCTGGTGGCCCAGTGGCCTGGCCCAGGCCCAGTGGCCCAGTGGCCCAGGCCCAGGCCCAGTGGCCCAGTGGCCCAGGCCCAGTGGCCCAGTGGCCCAGTGGCCCAGTGGCCCAGTGGCCCAGGCCCAGTGGCCCAGTGGCCCAGGCCCAGTGGCCCAGGCCCAGGCCCAGTGGCCCAGTGGCCCAGGCCCAGGCCCAGTGGCCCAGGCCCAGTGGCCCAGTGGCCCAGTGGCCCAGTGGCCCAGTGGCCCAGGCCCAGGCCCAGTGGCCCAGGGCCTGTGGCCCAGTGGCCCAGGCCTGTGGCCCAGTGGCCCAGTGGCCCAGTGGCCCAGTGGCCCAGTGGCCCAGGCCCAGTGGCCCAGGCCCAGGCCCAGTGGCCCAGGCCCAGTGGCCCAGTGGCCCAGGCTCAGTGGCCCAGGCCCAGTGGCCCAGTGGCCCAGTGGCCCAGTGGCCCAGTGGCCCAGTGGCCCAGGCCCAGGCCCAGTGGCCCAGTGGCCCAGTGGCCTGTGGCCCAGTGGCCCAGTGGCCCAGGCCCAGTGGCCCAGGCCCAGGCCCAGGCCCAGTGGCCCAGTGGCCCAGGCCCAGGCCCAGTGGCCCAGTGGCCCAGGCCTGTGTGGCCCAGTGGCCCAGTGGCCCAGTGGCCCAGGCCCAGTGGCCCAGGCCCAGGCCCAGTGGCCCAGTGGCCCAGTGGCCCAGTGGCCCAGTGGCCCAGGCCCAGTGGCTCAGTGGCCCAGTGGCCCAGTGGCCCAGTGGCCTGTGGCCCAGGCCCAGTGGCCCAGTGGCCCAGGCCCAGGCCCAGTGGCCCAGGCCCAGTGGCCCAGTGGCCCAGTGGCCCAGGCCCAGGCCCAGTGGCCCAGGCCCAGTGGCCCAGTGGCCCAGTGGCCTGTGGCCCAGTGGCCCAGTGGCCCAGTGGCCCAGGCCCAGTGGCCCAGGCCCAGTGGCCCAGTGGCCCAGTGGCCTGTGGCCCAGTGGCCCAGTGGCCCAGGCCCAGTGGCCCAGGCCTGTGGCCCAGTGGCCCAGTGGCCCAGGCCCAGGCCCAGGCCCAGTGGCCCAGTGGCCCAGTGGCCCAGTGGCCCAGGCCTGTGGCCTGTGGCCCAGTGGCCCAGTGGCCCAGGCCCAGTGGCCCAGTGGCCTGTGGCCCAGTGGCCCAGGCCCAGTGGCCCAGTGGCCCAGTGGCCCAGTGGCCCAGGCCTGTGGCCCAGTGGCCCAGTGGCCCAGTGGCCCAGTGGCCCAGTGGCCCAGGCCCAGTGGCCCAGTGGCCCAGTGGCCCAGGCCAGTGGCCCAGTGGCCCAGTGGCCCAGGCCCAGTGGCCCAGTGGCCCAGTGGCCCAGGCCCAGGCCCAGGCCCAGTGGCCCAGTGGCCCAGGCCTCAGTGGCCCAGTGGCCTGTGGCCCAGTGGCCCAGTGGCCCAGTGGCCCAGGCCCAGTGGCCCAGTGGCCCAGTGGCCCAGTGGCCCAGGCCCAGGCCCAGTGGCCCAGGCCCAGTGGCCCAGTGGCCCAGTGGCCCAGTGGCCCAGTGGCCTGTGGCCCAGTGGCCCAGTGGCCCAGTGGCCCAGGCCCAGGCCCAGTGGCCCAGTGGCCCAGTGGCCCAGTGGCCCAGGCCCAGTGGCCCAGTGGCCCAGTGGCCCAGGCCCAGTGGCCCAGTGGCCCAGTGGCCCAGGCTCAGTGGCCCAGGCCCAGTGGCCCAGTGGCCCAGTGGCCCAGTGGCCCAGTGGCCCAGGCCCAGTGGCCCAGTGGCCCAGTGGCCCAGGCCCAGTGGCCCAGGCCCAGGCCCAGTGGCCCAGTGGCCCAGGCCCAGGCCCAGTGGCCCAGTGGCCCAGTGGCCCAGGCCCAGGCCCAGTGGCCCAGGCCCAGTGGCCCAGTGGCCCAGTGGCCCAGTGGCCCAGTGGCCCAGGCCCAGGCCCAGTGGCCCAGGCCTGGCCCAGTGGCCCAGTGGCCCAGTGGCCCAGGCCCAGGCCCAGTGGCCCAGTGGCCCAGTGGCCCAGTGGCCCAGGCCCAGTGGCCCAGGCCCAGTGGCCCAGTGGCCCAGTGGCCCAGTGGCCCAGGCCCAGGCCCAGTGGCCCAGGCTCAGTGGCCCAGGCCCAGGCCCAGTGGCCCAGGCCCAGTGGCCTGTGGCCCAGTGGCCCAGTGGCCTGTGGCCCAGTGGCCCAGGCCCAGGCCCAGTGGCCCAGGCCCAGTGGCCCAGGCCCAGTGGCCCAGGCCCAGGCCCAGTGGCCCAGGCCCAGTGGCCTCAGTGGCCCAGTGGCCCAGTGGCCCAGTGGCCCAGGCCCAGGCCCAGGCCCAGTGGCCCAGGCCTGTGGCCCAGTGGCCCAGGCCCAGTGGCCCAGTGGCCCAGTGGCCCAGGGCCCAGGCCCAGTGGCCCAGGCCCAGTGGCCCAGTGGCCCAGGCCCAGTGGCCTGTGTGGCCCAGTGGCCCAGTGGCCCAGGCCTCAGGCCCAGGCCCAGTGGCCCAGGCCCAGTGGCCCAGGCCCAGTGGCCCAGGCCTGTGGCCTGTGGCCCAGGCCCAGTGGCCCAGGCCCAGTGGCCCAGTGGCCCAGTGGCCCAGTGGCCCAGGCCTCAGTGGCCCAGTGGCCCAGTGGCCCAGGCCCAGGCCCAGTGGCCCAGTGGCCCAGTGGCCCAGTGGCCCAGGCCCAGGCCCAGTGGCCCAGGCCTCAGGCCCAGGCCCAGTGGCCCAGTGGCCCAGGCCCAGGCCCAGGCCCAGGCCCAGTGGCCCAGTGGCCCAGTGGCCCAGGCCCAGTGGCCCAGTGGCCCAGTGGCCCAGTGGCCCAGTGGCCCAGGCCTGGCCCAGTGGCCCAGGCCCAGGCCCAGTGGCCCAGTGGCCCAGTGGCCTCAGGCCCAGGCCCAGGCCCAGTGGCCCAGTGGCCCAGTGGCCCAGTGGCCCAGGCCCAGGCCCAGTGGCCCAGGGCCCAGTGGCCCAGTGGCCCAGTGGCCCAGTGGCCCAGGCCCAGTGGCCCAGGCCCAGTGGCCTGTGGCCCAGTGGCCCAGTGGCCCAGTGGCCCAGTGGCCCAGGCCCAGTGGCCCAGTGGCCCAGGCCCAGGCCCAGTGGCCTCAGTGGCCCAGGCCCAGGCCCAGTGGCCCAGTGGCCCAGGCCCAGTGGCCCAGGCCCAGTGGCCCAGGCCCAGGCCCAGTGGCCCAGTGGCCCAGTGGCCCAGTGGCCCAGGGCCCAGGCCCAGTGGCCCAGTGGCCCAGGCCCAGTGGCCCAGTGGCCCAGGCCTGTGGCCCAGTGGCCCAGGCCCAGTGGCCCAGTGGCCCAGTGGCCCAGGCCCAGTGGCCCAGGCCCAGTGGCCCAGTGGCCCAGTGGCCCAGGCCCAGTGGCCCAGTGGCCCAGTGGCCCAGGCCCAGTGGCCCAGTGGCCCAGTGGCCTGTGGCCCAGGCCTGGCCCAGGCCCAGTGGCCCAGTGGCCCAGTGGCCCAGGCCCAGTGGCCCAGTGGCCCAGTGGCCCAGTGGCCCAGGCCCAGGCCCAGGCCCAGGCCCAGTGGCCCAGTGGCCCAGTGGCCCAGGCCTGTGGCCCAGTGGCCCAGTGGCCCAGTGGCCCAGGCCCAGGCCCAGTGGCCCAGTGGCCCAGGCCTCAGTGGCCCAGGCCCAGTGGCCCAGGCCCAGGCCCAGTGGCCCAGTGGCCCAGTGGCCCAGTGGCCCAGGCCCAGGCCCAGGGCCCAGGCCCAGTGGCCCAGGCCCAGTGGCCTGTGGCCCAGTGGCCCAGGCCTGTGGCCCAGTGGCCCAGTGGCCCAGTGGCCCAGTGGCCCAGGCCCAGGCCCAGTGGCCCAGGCCCAGTGGCCCAGTGGCCCAGGCCCAGTGGCCCAGTGGCCCAGGCCCAGTGGCCCAGTGGCCCAGGCCCAGTGGCCCAGTGGCCCAGGCCTGTGGCCCAGTGGCCCAGTGGCCCAGGCCCAGTGGCCCAGTGGCCAGTGGCCCAGGCCCAGGCCCAGTGGCCCAGGCCCAGGCCCAGTGGCCCAGTGGCCCAGGCCTGTGGCCCAGTGGCCCAGTGGCCCAGTGGCCCAGGCCCAGTGGCCTGTGGCCCAGGCCCAGGCCCAGGCCCAGTGGCCCAGGCCCAGTGGCCCAGTGGCCCAGTGGCCCAGGGCCTGTGGCCCAGTGGCCCAGGCCCAGTGGCCCAGTGGCCCAGGCCCAGGCCCAGTGGCCCAGTGGCCCAGGCCCAGGCCTGTGGCCCAGTGGCCCAGGCCCAGGCCCAGGCCCAGTGGCCCAGTGGCCCAGTGGCCCAGTGGCCCAGGCCCAGTGGCCCAGTGGCCCAGTGGCCCAGGCCCAGTGGCCCAGTGGCCCAGGCCCAGGCCCAGGCCTGTGGCCCAGTGGCCCAGTGGCCCAGTGGCCCAGGCCCAGTGGCCCAGTGGCCCAGGCCCAGGCCCAGTGGCCCAGGCCCAGGCCCAGTGGCCCAGGCCCAGTGGCCCAGTGGCCCAGTGGCCCAGTGGCCCAGGCCCAGGCCCAGTGGCCCAGTGGCCTGTGGCCCAGTGGCCCAGGCCCAGTGGCCCAGGCCCAGGCCCAGTGGCCCAGGCCCAGTGGCCCAGTGGCCCAGGCCCAGGCCCAGTGGCCCAGGCCCAGGCCCAGTGGCCCAGTGGCCCAGTGGCCCAGTGGCCCAGTGGCCCAGTGGCCCAGTGGCCCAGTGGCCCAGGCCCAGTGGCCCAGTGGCCCAGGCCCAGTGGCCCAGGCCCAGTGGCCCAGGCCCAGTGGCCCAGTGGCCCAGTGGCCCAGGCCCAGGCCCAGGGCCCAGTGGCCCAGGCCCAGTGGCCCAGTGGCCCAGGCCCAGTGGCCCAGGCCCAGGCCCAGTGGCTCAGTGGCCCAGTGGCCCAGGCCCAGTGGCCCAGTGGCCCAGTGGCCCAGTGGCCCAGGCCCAGGCCCAGTGGCCCAGGCCCAGTGGCCCAGGCCCAGTGGCCCAGGCCCAGTGGCCCAGTGGCCCAGGCCCAGGCCCAGGCCCAGGCCCAGTGGCCCAGGCCCAGGCCCAGGCCCAGTGGCCCAGGCCCAGTGGCCCAGTGGCCCAGGCCCAGGCCCAGTGGCCCAGTGGCCCAGGCCCAGGCCCAGTGGCCCAGGCCCAGTGGCCTGTGGCCCAGGCCTGTGGCCCAGTGGCCCAGTGGCCCAGTGGCCCAGTGGCCCAGTGGCCCAGTGGCCCAGTGGCCCAGTGGCCCAGGGCCCAGGCCCAGTGGCCCAGTGGCCCAGTGGCCCAGTGGCCCAGGCCCAGGCCCAGGCCCCAGGCCCAGTGGCCTGTGGCCCAGTGGCCCAGTGGCCCAGGCCCAGTGGCCCAGTGGCCCAGTGGCCCAGTGGCCCAGGCCCAGTGGCCCAGTGGCCCAGGGCCCAGGCCCAGGCCCAGTGGCCCAGTGGCCCAGTGGCCCAGGCCCAGTGGCCCAGTGGCCCAGTGGCCCAGGCCCAGTGGCCCAGTGGCCCAGGGCCCAGTGGCAGTGGCCAGTGGCCCAGTGGCCCAGGCCCAGTGGCCCAGGCCCAGTGGCCCAGTGGCCCAGGCCTGTGGCCCAGTGGCCCAGGCCCAGGCCCAGGCCCAGGCCCAGGCCCAGTGGCCCAGTGGCCCAGGCCCAGGCCCAGTGGCCCAGTGGCCTGGCCCAGTGGCCCAGTGGCCCAGGCCCAGTGGCCCAGTGGCCCAGTGGCCCAGGCCCAGGCCCAGTGGCCCAGTGGCCCAGGCCCAGTGGCCCAGTGGCCTGTGGCCCAGGCCCAGTGGCCCAGTGGCCCAGGCCCAGTGGCCCAGGCCCAGGCCCAGTGGCCCAGTGGCCCAGGCCCAGTGGCCCAGTGGCCCAGTGGCCCAGGCCCAGGCCCAGTGGCCCAGTGGCCCAGTGGCCCAGTGGCCCAGGCTCAGTGGCCCAGTGGCCCAGTGGCCCAGGCCCAGTGGCCCAGGCCCAGTGGCCCAGTGGCCCAGTGGCCCAGGCCCAGTGGCCCAGGGCCCAGTGGCCCAGTGGCCCAGTGGCCCAGTGGCCCAGTGGCCCAGTGGCCCAGGCCCAGTGGCCCAGTGGCCCAGTGGCCCAGTGGCCCAGGCCCAGTGGCCCAGTGGCCCAGTGGCCCAGTGGCCCAGGCCCAGTGGCCCAGGCCCAGTGGCCCAGTGGCCCAGTGGCCCAGGCCCAGTGGCCCAGGGCCAGTGGCCCAGGCCCAGTGGCCCAGGCCCAGTGGCCCAGTGGCCCAGTGGCCCAGGCCCAGTGGCCCAGTGGCCCAGTGGCCCAGTGGCCCAGGCCCAGTGGCCCAGTGGCCCAGGCCTGTGGCCCAGTGGCCCAGTGGCCCAGGCCCAGTGGCCCAGTGGCCCAGGCCCAGTGGCCCAGTGGCCCAGGCCCAGTGGCCCAGTGGCCCAGGCCCAGTGGCCCAGGCCTGGCCAGGCCCAGTGGCCCAGTGGCCCAGGCCCAGTGGCCCAGGCCCAGGCCCAGTGGCCCAGTGGCCCAGTGGCCCAGTGGCCCAGTGGCCCAGGCCCAGGGCCCCAGGCCCAGGCCCAGTGGCCCAGTGGCCCAGTGGCCCAGTGGCCCAGGCCCAGTGGCCTGTGGCCCAGTGGCCCAGGCCTGGCCCAGGCCCAGTGGCCCAGTGGCCCAGTGGCCCAGTGGCCCAGTGGCCCAGTGGCCCAGTGGCCCAGGCCCAGTGGCCCAGGCCCAGTGGCCCAGTGGCCCAGGCCCAGTGGCCCAGTGGCCCAGTGGCCCAGGCCCAGTGGCCCAGGCCCAGTGGCCCAGGCCCAGTGGCCCAGGCCCAGTGGCCCAGTGGCCCAGTGGCCTGGTGGCCCAGTGGCCCAGGCCCAGTGGCCCAGTGGCCCAGTGGCCCAGTGGCCCAGGCCCAGTGGCCCAGTGGCCCAGTGGCCCAGTGGCCCAGGCCCAGTGGCCCAGTGGCCCAGTGGCCCAGGCCCAGGCCCAGTGGCCCAGTGGCCCAGGCCCAGTGGCCCAGTGGCCCAGTGGCCCAGGCCCAGTGGCCCAGGCCCAGTGGCCCAGGCCCAGTGGCCCAGTGGCCCAGTGGCCCAGTGGCCCAGTGGCCCAGTGGCCCAGGCCCAGGCCCAGGCCCAGTGGCCCAGTGGCCCAGTGGCCCAGGCCCAGTGGCCCAGGCCCAGTGGCCCAGTGGCCCAGGCCCAGGCCCAGTGGCCCAGGCCCAGGCCCAGTGGCCCAGTGGCCCAGTGGCCCAGTGGCCCAGGCCCAGGCCCAGGCCCAGGCCCAGTGGCCCAGGGCCCAGTGGCCCAGTGGCCCAGGCCCAGTGGCCCAGTGGCCCAGTGGCTCAGTGGCCCAGTGGCCCAGTGGCCCAGTGGCCCAGTGGCCCAGGCCCAGTGGCCCAGTGGCCCAGGCCCAGTGGCCCAGTGGCCCAGGCCCAGTGGCCCAGTGGCCCAGTGGCCCAGGGCCCAGTGGCCCAGGCCCAGTGGCCCAGTGGCCCAGTGGCCCAGTGGCCCAGTGGCCCAGGCCCAGTGGCCCAGGCCCAGTGGCCCAGGCCCAGGCCCAGGCCCAGGCCCAGGCCTGGCCCAGTGGCCCAGGCCCAGGCCCAGGCCCAGTGGCCCAGTGGCCCAGGCCCAGGCCCAGTGGCCCAGTGGCCCAGTGGCCCAGGCCCAGTGGCCCAGGGCCTGTGGCCCAGTGGCCCAGGCCCAGTGGCCCAGTGGCCCAGGCCCAGTGGCCCAGGCCCAGTGGCCCAGTGGCCCAGTGGCCCAGTGGCCCAGGCCCAGTGGCCCAGGCCCAGTGGCCTGTGGCCCAGGCCTGTGGCCCAGTGGCCCAGGCCCAGGCCCAGTGGCCCAGGCCCAGTGGCCCAGGCCCAGTGGCCCAGTGGCCCAGGCCTGGCCCAGTGGCCCAGGCCCAGTGGCCTGTGGCCCAGTGGCCCAGGCCCAGTGGCCCAGTGGCCCAGTGGCCCAGGCCCAGTGGCCCAGTGGCCCAGGCCCAGGCCTGTGGCCCAGGCCCAGGCCCAGTGGCCCAGTGGCCCAGTGGCCCAGTGGCCCAGGCCCAGTGGCCCAGTGGCCCAGGCCCAGGCCCAGTGGCCCAGTGGCCCAGGCCCAGGCCCAGTGGCCCAGTGGCCCAGTGGCCCAGTGGCCCAGTGGCCCAGGCCCAGGCCCAGTGGCCCAGGCCCAGTGGCCCAGTGGCCCAGTGGCCCAGGCCCAGGCCTGTGGCCCAGTGGCCCAGGCCCAGGCCCAGGCCCAGTGGCCCAGTGGCCCAGGCCCAGGCCCAGTGGCCCAGGCCCAGTGGCCCAGTGGCCCAGTGGCCCAGGCCCAGTGGCCCAGGCCCAGTGGCCCAGGCCCAGTGGCCCAGGCCCAGTGGCCCAGTGGCCCAGTGGCCCAGGCCCAGGCCCAGTGGCCCAGTGGCCCAGGCCCAGTGGCCCAGGCCCAGGCCCAGTGGCCCAGTGGCCCAGTGGCCCAGGCCCAGTGGCCTGTGGCCCAGGCCCAGTGGCCCAGTGGCCCAGGCCCAGTGGCCCAGGCCTGTGGCCCAGTGGCCCAGGCCCAGGCCCAGGCCCAGGCCTGGTGGCCCAGTGGCCCAGTGGCCCAGGCCCAGTGGCCCAGTGGCCCAGGCCCAGGCCCAGTGGCCCAGGCCCAGGCCCAGGCCCAGTGGCCCAGGCCCAGGCCCAGTGGCCCAGGCCCAGTGGCCCAGGCCCAGTGGCCCAGGGCCTGTGGCCCAGTGGCCCAGTGGCCCAGTGGCCCAGTGGCCCAGTGGCCCAGTGGCCCAGTGGCCCAGGCCCAGTGGCCCAGGCCCAGTGGCCCAGTGGCCCAGGCCCAGTGGCCCAGTGGCCCAGGCCCAGTGGCCCAGGCCCAGTGGCCCAGTGGCCCAGGCCCAGGCCCAGGCCCAGTGGCCCAGTGGCCCAGGCCTGTGGCCCAGGCCCAGTGGCCCAGGCCCAGGCCCAGTGGCCCAGTGGCCCAGGCCCAGTGGCCCAGTGGCCCAGGCCTGTGGCCCAGGCCCAGTGGCCCAGGCCCAGTGGCCCAGTGGCCCAGGGCCCAGTGGCCCAGTGGCCCAGGCCCAGTGGCCCAGTGGCCCAGTGGCCCAGGCCCAGGCCCAGGGCCCAGTGGCCTGTGGCCCAGTGGCCCAGTGGCCCAGTGGCCCAGGCCCAGTGGCCCAGTGGCCCAGTGGCCTGTGGCCCAGGCCCAGTGGCCCAGGCCCAGTGGCCCAGTGGCCCAGGCCCAGTGGCCCAGGCCCAGGCCCAGGCCCAGTGGCCCAGGCCCAGTGGCCCAGTGGCCCAGGCCCAGTGGCCCAGTGGCCCAGGCCCAGGGCCCAGTGGCCCAGGCCCAGTGGCCCAGTGGCCCAGTGGCCCAGGCCCAGTGGCCCAGGCCCAGGCCCAGGGCCCAGTGGCCCAGGCCCAGTGGCCCAGTGGCTCAGTGGCCCAGTGGCCCAGTGGCCCAGGGCCCAGGCCCAGTGGCCCAGTGGCCCAGGCCCAGGCCCAGGCCTGTGGCCCAGGCCCAGGCCCAGGCCCAGTGGCCCAGGCCCAGTGGCCCAGGGCCCAGGCCCAGTGGCCCAGGCCCAGTGGCCCAGGCCCAGTGGCCCAGGCCCAGTGGCCCAGGCCCAGTGGCCCAGTGGCCCAGGCCCAGTGGCCCAGTGGCCCAGGCCCAGTGGCCCAGGCCCAGTGGCCCAGGCCCAGTGGCCCAGGCCCAGGCCCAGTGGCCCAGGCCCAGGCCCAGGCCCAGTGGCCCAGTGGCCCAGTGGCCCAGGCCCAGTGGCCCAGGCCCAGGCCCAGTGGCCCAGGCCTCAGGCCCAGTGGCCCAGGCCCAGTGGCCCAGTGGCCCAGTGGCCCAGGCCCAGGCCCAGTGGCCCAGTGGCCCAGGCCCAGGCCCAGTGGCCCAGTGGCCCAGGCCCAGTGGCCCAGGCCCAGTGGCCTGTGGCCCAGGCCCAGTGGCCCAGGCCCAGTGGCCCAGTGGCCCAGTGGCCCAGGCCCAGGCCCAGGCCTGTGGCCCAGGCCCAGGCCCAGTGGCCCAGGCCCAGGCCCAGTGGCCCAGGGCCCAGTGGCCCAGGCCCAGGCCCAGGCCCAGGCCCAGGCCCAGTGGCCCAGGCCCAGTGGCCCAGGGCCCAGGCCCAGGCCTCAGTGGCCTCAG